>OX459103.1:1717500-2335000 GCA_949775045.1 Metridium senile | reverse complement strand
TATGATTTCTTGTTCAGATTTCTTGCTCACGATGCAGCTAATCATATGACCCATATATAGTGCTTTTGTTTATTAAGTCAAATGGAGGATTGACGGGCATTTGAATACTATTAGCTGCTTATTGTGAAAGATTCAATTGTTTAATTTTTTAACTGACTCTTTGCATGGATGTTTGAAACTCAAACTTGCCCACATTATAACTCAAAATCTATCTCGAAATGCTATTGTTTCTTTTCCAAAATGACTTACCTAACCAGCTGAATGAGGCCAAAGTGCGAGAGACTGTTAATGACAGCCCAGCAAAAAGCAAGATTATTACACTTCTCATTTTCTCCAGCTACATAGCGATCTTCAATCTAAAATGAAAGATAAAAACAACTGTTGATGGTTTGGCCAATCAAAGCGCGCGTACTATCCCACTTATTCGTTATTTGAAAGCGCGCGAGCTGAACTTTTTATAATCAATATTTTTATTTTCGTCACGAAGGCCATGAAAAAAATATGAGACATTTTCAAAAGTGGAGTGCAGCCGTGTAAAACAAATATTTCGGCTTCGTATTAGGCTGAGTAGTATTTTGATTAATAAATAATATCAAGTAAGAAAGGTGATTTTTGGCTTCGTATTATTTAAGAACGGCGTAGAACATGTTGAAGGGTTGAGTAGTATTTTGAGTTATAAATAATATCATTTAAGAACGGGGATTTTTGCTTTGTGTTATTTAAGAACGGCGTATAACATGTTGAGTTTTGAGTTGGATCGTGCTGATTCACGAGCGGTACCGGCAACTGTACCGTCGTTAAGAAAATTCGGGGCCCTGTGAATTGATAATTTATGCATGTTGCTAAGGGTGACGAAGTCTTACCACAGGGTGACCAATTCTATGATTGAATGATTTTTTTAAATTTTTATAATTTATTCATTATTTTTGAATAAAAATTACTTTCACCAACTGTACCGTCGGTTAAAAAAAGAATTACCGGCCGTATCAGTTCGTCTATTTTGGACATACTTGACAAATTGGTGGGAAAACACGAGCATGCACAGATTAATCTACAGGGATCCCGTTAAATAAAAGTCATTGCTGTACTTATTCCCACTGGCCATCTACTACTAAGCCTGCGTAAACAGACCCTTATTAGCGCTCTCGGGTAATCATAGCCGATCAGTTATAGGCGTTATTAGGCAATCTTATACATTGTCGCTTTCCAATTTATATTACATTTCTATTGTTTTTGGTCCAAGTGATACTTTATTGCACTGTCACTCCTATACTACATTATTTTTTATTTACTATTTTTATTTATTTTTTTATTTGTCACAATATATATAACAGGGTCTGAATGGGGTTAACGGTTAACTGAGAAACGGCTTAAAAATTAACTGTCTTTTTAGCTGATAACTGATATCGACAAGAAAACTGTTAGCTGATATTTCTTTGTCTTTTAGGACATTTCACTTCAAAATTGCAGCATGTCAAGTAATAAAATGTAATATGTTGTCATTGTAGTATCTGTAATATGTCTGCAGATAGCGAAAAACAGATTTTTCATGTGAATTTGAGGTAAAAAGTACTGTATTATTAACCGCATAATAATATACATGAAAAAATTACTCGAAGTTGATTGGCTGAGAGCAGTGCAGTTCAATAGTGCAGAAAAGTGTAACACAGTGCAAATTACATTCCGTACAGTGCAAATTACAAAAAAATAAATCGATTATGATAGGCTTTATTCCTAAATCATTTTAGTCACTAATGCTTGACAGTAATTTAAAAAACACTTTAAGTGGCAATTCTTTCAAAAATCGTCGAAAATTAGTAAGAAAAAAACAAAAAACTGACCAAGTTTTGAGTGGAAAGTTTTGAATTTTCCGCTTGAGCTCGAGCGCGCGCTTGCTTACGACATCAACACGTCATTTTTGGCGCGCGCTACTAGCCGAAAACTGACCAAAAAAATTGAAAAAGAGCTTGAATTTTTCTCATGTATATTATTAATAAGTAATAATATGGTTTCTCGTTCAATTTGGGATAATTCGCACTCGTGTGTTTTTCAAAGAGCCAAATTGCACTTGACCTACGGTCTCGTGCAATTTGTACTCTTTGAAAAACACACTCGTGCGAATTAATCCCAAATTGAACTCGAAACCATATGATTACCTATACTTATCCTGATTGTCAGAGCGGGCCTGGGTCCTACGCTATCGCTCTGACAATCAGGCTATAACCGCATAGGTTGTTGTTAATTATTGAACATAAGATCGAATTAACAAGTAATGCTTGGCTTAACTGAGAACCTAGCCTGAGTATCAGGTCCTCTGGAGAGGGGAGGGGGAGAAGGTCAGCTCCCCTTTTACCTCCCATAGGGCCTGATACTCAGGCTACTGAGAACCGAAAAATTTAACTGATAACTGAGAAAATTGCTAATATTTAGCTGTTAAGGATACACGGGACACTCTGGGGACATGTTTTTGAAAACATTATAGAGCGTTCAATTCGCATTAAATTCCCCATAAAGTATACATTCTTTTAAAGCTAAATAACCAAAGTTTACATAATTGTAAACGTTTTGGATAAAAGTCATTTGTTTTTGAAATATGTGTCTTCCGCAAGTTCTCTTCACCAGTCCTGGGGTCTTGTTGGCCTTCGCACACATATCCTCGATGTGCTTGTTCCATGTTAGGTCACTTGACACAGTAACACCAAGGTCTTTTGTTTCATGCGGATGATGGTGTTGATGATGATGATCATGAAGACATTAATTTCAAACTTAAGTAAACCAAATACAACAAAGATACAAATGCAGTTTTATTGTCTTTACATCATAATTACATGTTCATGCTACTATGATTCCTAATTAAATCATCTACATCTTTCATAAACTCAAATGATCCAGCCTTCGCCCTTGGTAGGATTTCTATATTGGGCTTCCTGTATTACCAGGTCAATCTATTTTACCACAGGGAACCCAAATAGTACAATGCCTCAACCCTGCAAAGTACATTCTTTGCTTGACACTGGGCTCCCTGTGGTAGGCTGCTCAGAGACAAACCAAAACATCAAGAACAAATTATGTCCAACTTATGGAACTAGCAAGAATTTGCTGGAGTGAAGTCCCAATACTTCCTACACAGGAAGCCCAACTTGAGAGGAAAAAATACAATTGAATACAGTACTGTTACTGGGATAAAAGGACATTTTATCAAATCATATCTTATTTTTATGAGAAGGTGTGTCAACATAGATCTGAGTCAATTATATGGTAGTACTATTTTAATTTTTTTACATTTTTCTAGTTGATTTTTTACAGATTTTTGTTGTCATTTGTTGATGTTCTTGCTTTGTGCATTGTGCATTGTCTTGAAATTGTTAACAAGCAAAATAACAATCATTTAAAACAGTTTGTGCTCAAAAGTGTGGCCATGATTCTAATAATTGTGTGGCTATATTGCTGCTTTGGAAGTTGGTGATGATGATATTAATATTGTTGGTTAAGTTACACCCTTTCCGAGAAAGTTTGTCACCTGTGAAAAGCCTACAAGCTAGTAGCGCAAAGCACCATGGTTCACTTCAGAAACTATAAATGTGCATTTGGCACATCTTTCTTGCTATCGATTAAGATAAAATAGTCATTTTTCAATAATACATCAACAAGTGTGGCCATCAAATCCCTGCCTTCTACAATGGTTTACATAGGTTACCCATAGTCCCCTGTTTTACTACCTTGTAGGCTTTTCACTTCACGGGTGACAAAGTTTTTCAAAAAGGTCGTATTCATACAAGTCTAACCACTAGTTTCATGCATTTTAACTCAGCTTTTTCATTAGAAACATGGCCTTAGACCACAGTGATAAACTGTGAACACACCTTTGAGCATCTTCAATTCATTTGATTTCTAAATAAAGTGTTACAAAAATGAAAAACAGGAATTTCTAATGGTCTACATAGTACTCTATCCGAAAACATTTGAACATGTCTATCTATTAAACCTGTGTCAAAATACCTAATGAATATCGAAAATACAAAAACTATTTTGTACTGATTTGTGAATATCAAATCTTTTGGGTTATTATTAGACAATTTGTTTAAATGTTTTCAGTGAAGCACTTGTTATAGCTAAGGATAATAGGATCATTTTCATTTTTGGCGGTTTTTGAGTGTCTGGAAGAGTTCTGCTTGCATAGCTTTTTGACTGGCTTGGTCTTCAAGGCTATTCACACTCCTGACAAACAAACATAATGATTGTTAATAATTAGAATTAAGGGTATCATGAAGAATATACAGTAGTGCTTACTAACATTCAAACGACTGGGCAAATTTGGCTTGTTTAAAAAAGTTAGAATTTTCAAAGCAAGGTGATTTTTTTACTGTTGGTTTCAGGCACTGTATGAGTCAAAGGGTTAAAGCTGCCCAATCTAATATGAACAGGTTCCCATTTAAATCTGTACTTTCCCATTTAAATCTGTAATTATGCAAATTTTGTTCATGTGTGCTTAACACACAGATCAACCAATCACAGAAGTTCACTTCAGAAATAATATACTCTGATTGGTTGATCTGTGTGTTTAGCACACATCAACACAATTTGCATAAGTACAGATTTAAATGGGAAAGTACAGATTTAAATGGGAACCTGTTTATGGTAATGACAGGGTTATTTGGGCTGATGCATTACTATTGAATGGCTTCTTACCTGAGGGAATTAACAATGTCTCTCGTTTTACCAAAGTAGATTTCATTCAAAGTGTGTCTCATCTTGTTTTCCATATCCTAAAATGTGCAATGATTGGAATATTTTAGTTCTATTTTACAGTAGTTCTCAGTCACACGTGCACCGCACACATAAAAAGCACCGCTATAAAACGTGAAGTTGGTGGACGTCAATCAAACTGTGTTTACGAGACACATGGTGTTTTTACTTCAGTCGGGTTGCAAAACATGTCTGAATCTGACGAAGAGGTTGTTGTGGGAATTCAGCTTCCAGATTACGATGAAACACAGATATTCCAAAACAAAAATTAAGTTGTAAGTAATACTGACAGTTTGATTGACGTCCACCAACTTCATGTTTTATAGCAGTGCTTTTTATGCGTGTGGTACACATGTGACTGAGAACTGTTGTAATCAATATTTTCACAGGCAGGTATTTTAATTTTTTTGTCACCTGATGGTCATTTACCCATAAATATAAGCATTTTTATCATCATAAGTTTCATTATCACTAGAGTACAAACACTAAAAGTGTGCAACATAAATACCACTAAATACTGCTAAACTATGCAAATTCTTTTGTTCTCTATTGTTTAATCAACACTATTATTTTAGTGGTAAATAGTACAAAGTATTGCACACTTTTAGTGTTTGTACTCTATCATCATTACCCTTACTTTCATTATTATCAACATTACAAGGGTATATGATATTTTTCTCATGATCTTTATTTCACTTATACACCAAACACATTTCTACTCAATATTAACTTCAATTCTGCGTTTCCATTTACGGTGTTCAAATTTACCTTAGAGATTAATATCGCCCTGGGACCCCCCACAGTTGCTCTATACTACTTGGTCCAGCTGCGTATCACGTCAGACTAGAAAGCCGAAACCGTGGGGTTCAATTCCCGCCAAGGGCATATGATATTTTTCTCATGATCTTTAATTATCAACATCATGACCATCATTTTAATACTCATTATTTATAATCATCATTATCATCACTACCATTGCCATATTCATCATCATAACTACATATAATTATACAAACTTTATGTTGGTAACCAAATTCAGTGATAATGACTGGTCTCAAGTGCTTGTCGTTGCTACCATCATCACCACAATCATCACCATTACTATTATCATCACCAACATTACCATCATCATCATCATCATCACCACAATTGATATCATAGACATAGTCATCATCATCATACTAATTTTTCTCTTACCTCTACCATTTTTCCAATATTGGCAATATGTGGACTAGCATCATTAACAGGATTATCCATCTCAGTCTGATAAAATAACAATATAACAATTCACAATTAGGAATTGAAAATATGCTCACCCAGTCATTTTCACTGATAGCAAAAGTCTTTAAACCTGTTTGAGAACCGCTGTTTGTTTCGTCCATGATTGTGGACAGCAGTAGAGTGCTTACACTATGTCCATGAAATAGTTTTTATTTAGTGACTATTAGTCACTATCATTCAACTGGAACAGCTTTAGTAACAATACACAAGGGAAACCAAATACTCAAGAGCATAGAAGGTTAATACTTTATTCAATAGAGGCATACTTTATTGTTTCGACATTGCATTTCAATAGAGTGGTTTTCACAAACCCGTCAAATATTTAGTACTATTACAGTCTCATTCTTTTGTTTTCTATTTTTAGAATCGGACTGTTACACTCTAATAAGTAAATTTTGCTGGTTTCACAGTTTATTAAATTAAATATTAACTTTCTATTGTTTTGAATATTTGCAAAGGTTTCCCTTGTGTATTAATTGTTACTAAAGCTGTTCCAGTTGAGTGATAGTGACTATTAGTCACTAAATAAAAGCAATTAGTTAGTAACTATTTAGATTATATTTCATGGAAGTAGTGTTACAAGCACTCTATAACAAAGAAAATGGCCTGCATCAACAAAGTTTCTCATTTTTTTGTCAAAAACCACAACAACATTATTTCTGCTAGTAGGGAAACAGTTGTGTCGATAGTAGGTAAATAGAAAGTACAATATGCAGTAAGAAATTTGAATTTTTTTTTACCTGTCTAGTTAGACTACCACCTAGGTTCATGATTCCTGATCCAGCCTTACTAGTCTGGAAATTAAGAAACAATGAATGATATTATTCAAAACTATTGTTTTTTGCTATTCTTAATTCATATTATTATGATTGTTATTTTTGTGACTCTGACTAAAAATAAAATATACAGACGTTTTTATCTATTAATCAATCAATCAATTCGCCCATCCATCCTTGAGAGACATTTAGCAGTCATTCTACTTGTTTGACGTTCAACCATTATTGGTTACAGCCAAACCTACAGAAGCGTTCCTATCGAGGTTGGAAGGCTCGATATATTTTTCCAAACTTGATTTTAAATTTGTTTTGGAATTTGCATAAATGAATTGAATCTTGTATATTTCAAATTGCAGACTTCAACTGTCAACCGATAATGGTCCCGAAATCATGATGTGTTGCCAAAACTGATAATGCTATTGTAATAGAATACTATAGTAAGTATAACAATATTTCTGTAAGCAGACTAGGTTTAGCAAGTTTCCATTGTCCAAACAAAACGTTGAAAGTAATGTTTTGATTTGAGGCGGTTTTTGAAACTTACAAGATTCGATTCATTTATGCAAATTTTAAAACAAATTTAAAATTAAGTTTGGAAGAATAAATTGAGCCTTCCATCCTCGATAGGAATGCTTCTGTAGGTTTGGCTTTAAACTGTTTTCCTAAAGTTTGCCAGAAACAGGCATACAGTATTTGACCTGGGTCATGATCGTTCAATCGTTCTTATACACCTATTTCAAAAATCGTTGTCGCAGCTGAAGCTACAGTCCACACTCTAAAGCCAGCAAAGGATGTCGGTTACATGGACTTGATTTTTGATTCATTGCACGTTTTTAAAGAAATATTTGTTTCATCATCTACCACTGCAACAACTTGTTATGGTCATATAACACAAACATGTACAACCAAAATATGCTATGAATATATCGATAACAAGAGACGAAATACCGACATCCTTTGCAGACTTTAGAGTGTGGACTGTGGCTTTGTTTGTGACAACAATTTTTGAAATAGGTGTATACAGCTCTTAAAAGAGCCTTCATAGGTTGACCTTTTCTTTTCCTTTTCACCTCAGTCTGTAAACGTTAATTTCTTAATGTATCTTATATTTGATGAGCATAATATGTGCAAAACAATTTTAGTTGTTGGTTATGAACATTAAGCACATTATCTTTTACAATGTTTTGTTTTCTTTTAATTTAAATGTTTTACCTGAAGCCATAACATCGCCGTTGAGGTCAGCTTATAGTGAGCTTGCCGTCCACTACTCTTTTCCTAATAAATGTCAGCAATAGTAATGAGTTATAATTGTGATAAGATTCATTTAAACAAATCACAATTATGTTGAAATGAAATGATAAGCCTTACTTAGAGTTGTCAAAACTAATAGACTTTCAAATTTTGTCACGCATAACTGTAGATATGCACATAATATATTGTAATTTACGTAATTATTTAATAATTTGCAACTAATATTAGTTATTTATTTAGTATTATTTATAGACATTTATATATGTAAGTGCTGACCCAGCCTATAATTCAGCGACTGCTGCAAGAGGCCTGAATAAACACATCTATCTATCTATCTAAATGATAGAAACATATTAAATAATCTAGAAGTTAATTATAATATAGATTGGTAATGATAATGAAAGAGATGGACAGTATAGTTTTGAACACAACAATATAAATTTAAAATATAATTAAATATACAATATTGAATATTAAATATTTCATTATAATGTTTTGACAATAAAGTTCTGCAATAAGACATTGAAATTAACAACGTTTTTACACAATTATCAAGTGAAAATGATAAACTTATAAACATGAATAATAATGAGTTAAAATTACAATAAAGGTAAAGAAAACAATAATTAAGAACAATACAAAGAATGAAAAACAAAAAAATCACATCTGTTTCGTATTGCCTACCAAGCCTAGCTAGAATATATTCCAATTTCCCACTTATTACTATCAATTTTATATTGCCATATATTTTGTTTTATATTATCATTCATAAGTGTTATTTGTAAATTTGCATTAATATCTATTGTACATTATGAATTATTGTAAATATTTGATATTTTACACTTGAATTGTAATTAGCTTAGACATTGTAATGCGCGAGTGAGCTTCTATCTACGTAACTCGCACAATATAAATATTAAATTATTATTATTATTATTATGAATACTTTTGCCTTAATAGAGTCACTTTGAGTGTTCAACTTTTAATTAAAATGGTGATGATAATGATGATGTTGATGATTAGAGCTGAACAATCATATTGTTTACATTGCTTTCAAACAGTATCATGTATGTACCTGTACTTCTACAACATGGATAGAGTCCCAACAACCCTTGATCTTCTTGGAACCATCACCAGCTACACAAATAAAAACAATGATTATTATTGTTGTCATGGTATTTCTCGCCTTATTGTTTGACCATTGGAGAACGAACTTTGTAAAGGACTTTGCATCCTATTGTCGTCTTTCCATGGACTTTGTAACCACGTCCAGAATTATTAGAAATAAATAAATATATAAAACAATAGTGTATCAGAAATAATCTGGAAAATATTTATAAGTCAGGAGCCGGTTGTACGAGCCTGAATGGCACTATCCATCAGATAAATCCCTATCCAACAGATAAAACCTATACAAATTAGATACACTGGACATCCTCGGGAACCCAGGGGTAATCTTCTGTCGCTCGTTTCTCGCTCCCAGAATAAATACCTTTGGGAACGTAGTCTGTTGGAGCTTGTTCCGGAAGTCAAAATTCAAACTAATTTAACAACTTTCTTTGAAGAGCTATCTTGATTTTCATTGGTCGACCTAATAAGGTCGACCATTCAGGAAAAGAGCTGTATTTTGACTTCCAGAACAAGCTCCAACAGATTACGTTCCCAGGGGTATTTATTCTGGGAACGAGAAACGAGCGACAGAAGATTATCCCTGGGTTCCCGAGGATGTACACTGGATAACTCATATCCATTGGATAGCTTTATCCAGGCTTCGTACAGCTCGCCCCAGGTGTATTTCAGAACAAATACTTGAATGTTTACTGTGCGACTCGCCATACCACTTAGTTTGACATTTTTTTATCTCAATCGGACCAATTACAGACATCAAAGTTTCTAAAGTCTCCGCCTCTCCATATAAACTCCACCTGTCAATATAAACTTGTACCTGATTGGTCTGATTGAGATGAAAAATTGTCAAAAATTCATCAAAAAATTTTGTAAGTGACTACGGTACAGTGAGTCGCACAGTAAAATATATTTCAGTAAATAGAACTACCTTTCTTGATAAGAATGACACCAGCAAATCCATGATCTAGATCCCATAGGTATACTGAGGAAACACCACCTTCAAAGTACCTGGTAAACAAAACATCCATGTAATATATATACACCTATTTCAAAATTATTGTCGCAAACAAATCCACAGTCCACACTCTAAAGCCTCAATTTATTCACAGCATATTTTGGTTGTACGTGTTTGTGTTATATGACCATAACAAGTTGTTGTTGTGGTAGATATAAATAGAAATATTTCTTTGAAAAACGTGTCAAATCACAAATTAAGTCCATATAACCGACATCCTTTGCAGGCTTCAGAGTGTGGACCATAGCTTCGGCTGCGACAACAATTTTTGAATTAGGTGTATATCCAATAATTACATGTAGTAGATGGATATTATCAATAAAGGTCCTATGGCAGCCATGTTTGTGGTCAAAAACATAGAACAGGTTTAAATCTGTACTTTCCCAGTGTTTGATATAAACGACAGGTAATAGAATGAAATGTGTAACCCGTAAAAAAAATGTTGACTTAACTTAACTAATTTTGACTTAACTTAACTAATTTGTTACGGTGCTACAAATTTCATTGTATTACCTATCAATAAAATAATGAATAACAATCTGATAAAAGCTACCAATCATTGTCATAATTATAAGATAGGCATTTTAATATACTTACATTTCCCTATATTGGTCAAAAGCAGAGTTAGCGTCAATTTCTAGTTTACGTAGTCTGTCTGACGGCACAGCACCATCATCCAGGGGAGGGTCATAAGTATTGCTCCATGGTGATCTATAACAAACATTTACCATTGGTTCAAGATAGAAGAATGGGAACACAATTATAATGAAATCATTTATATGTAACAGGTTCCCATTTAAATCTGTACTTTCCCATTTAAATCTGTACTTATGCAAATGTTGTTGATGTGTGCTAAACACACAGATCAACCAATCAGAGAAGTTCACTTCAGAAATAATATACTCTGATTGGTCTGTGTGTTTAGCACACATCAACACAATTTGCATAAGTACAGATTTAAATGGGAAAGTCCAGATTCAAACAGGAACCTGTTAATGTATAAAGTTTTATATGTATTTATATAAAAAAAATCTGTAAGACACAACTTATATGTAAAATATATAAAAACTATTGCAAAAAAGAAGTTTCTTACTAGTAAATAAAATATGTAGGCAGTAGCTATTTTATGTATTGTAAGTAAGTTAGTATTTATTTGTTTTCTCGTGTATCACATTTATTGTGACACTCTTTAATTGTAAATTTTTTTTGTGCATGTGTTAGTTAATATCAAAAAAATAATAAAAATAATAATAATAATAATGAAAACATTTTCACATTGTTTACACTAATCAAGGGGATATCAGTTCAAAAGCTTAGTTTGTATAGGTTGATGAAATTTTTTTTTACAGTCACAGGACATGAAGCGTTCCCGACTAGACTGTATTATTCATCTCACTATTCAATTTTTGACTTCATTCCTCATTATGCAAACTTCTCAAAATTCATATAAATAATTATGATATCAAAAATAATTGATATTATTATTAATTAATATATAGATAATAAATCTAATAATTCTGTGATATTTAAAGAGGTTTCATTTATTTTTTGAATACTTTAACGGAATTCTGGAAAATGAAGAATGAAGTCAAGAATCGAATAATAAAATGAATAATGCAGTCTATAGGGGCATGCTTCATGTCCTTTGACTGTAAATGGTTATCAACACAATCTACAAAGATATACAAGATTTTGTCATCAAACACTTCTCCTCCCACAACTTTACCACAGCAATTTTTGCTGACACCCCTATTTGTATTCCTGGGCGAAGAGACGCAATGTGGAAGTGAAGCATCTTGCCAAAGGACACAACATAGTTGTGGGGACCAGAAATTGAGCTCAGGCCTGTCGACCCAAGATCAGCATGGCCAGCATGTTTTTCACACTTTATAAAAAAGACTGCAGCCCTATATATCAGCCTTGGCAGTGTGTAATACTATGAAAACCTTCTTATATTGTTGTATCTAAGATTTCAAAACTTACCTGTAAGAGTCTCCATCTCTGTTATAATCACACAGCAAGTAGTCTTTACCAGTTTCCTTGTCCCTGGCTATCTTGAGTGGCTGATCTACTGATGATAGAAGATCTTCACAAAGAGAGGGAACCTAGAAATACATAGGAATACATTATAATCATTTTGCATATAAATGTATGTAGAGCTGACAACACTGCAATCACAAAGAAGTTCCTGTTCGCGAAGTTGAGTAGGAGATATTACAGGTATCCATGGGTAAAGTTTGGACAGCTGTTGGGAATATCAGTGGACCAGGAAAAGAGATTGATGCAGTTCAAAAAGGAGTTCAGCAGAGTGATTCACCAGCGGTTCACTCTGGCTCTTTGTTGACTAGGTCAACAACAGAGAAAATAAACTGTACTGTAGTATAAGCATCAATATTGCTTTAGATTTGAATTCAATATTGCTTATATTTGGGTTCAAATTACTCAAATATCAAGATATTAACCGTTATTATTATTATTATTATTATTATTATTATTATTATTATTATTATTATTATTATTATTATTATTATTATTATTATTATTATTATTATTATTATATAACTATCATTACTCTATTCATCACCATCATCACAACTATCATCATGGCTATCATAAAAACACAATCAATATAATCATCACTACTATCTATTACTAGTGCTGAAATCACAATCATCATCATCATTGCTCTTGCTACCAATGAATCATCATCTCTATCATCAGCATTATTATTGCAATCACAATCATCATCACTATAAACAAAAGGATTATCATCATTGGGTAATATAGTGAAACTTGTTACACAGTAAAAAATGATTTTGATTTTTGAAATAATATAATAGTGATAATTATGGAAACTAGTGAGTAAACTAGTCTAGGCTGTGTCAGTGGTTGATATAAATGATAGGTAATATAATGAAATTTGTTACAACGTAAAAACATTTTGATTAACTTTACTGACGTTCCGAGCTTGAGCCCTTCATTGGGCAAACCCCATCCTTTTTACTCTGATGAAGGGCTAATTAAGCTCAAAACGTCAGTAAAGTTAAGTAACAAATGTTTATGGTGTTACAAATTTCATTATATTACCTATCGTTTATATCAAACACTGACGCAGCCTATACTAGTTTACTCGCTAGTTTCCATTATTATTATTATATTATTTCAAAAATCAAAATCATCACTGAGACTTATTGGCATTGCTATTACTATAATAAGTCATCATCATCATCGCTATCACTGAAATCACAATGACTTAAATGATCATCGCCATCATTATAGCCATTTATCATCATTACAGAGTTCAAAATTATCATCACCATTATCACTATCACTGAAATCATGTTGATTATCATTACTATAAATAACAGGTTCCCAATTAAATCTGTACCTTCCCATTTAAATCTGTACTTATGCAAATTGCGTGCTAAACACACACATCAACCAATCAGAGAATATTATTTCTAAAGTGAACTTCTCTGATTGGTTGATCTGTGTGTTTAGCACACATCAACAAAATTTGCATAAGTACAGATTTCAATGGGAACATGTTAAATGTAAACAAAAAGATCAACGTCATCATTGTTCTAGAAATCACCATCATCAATATTACTGAGATCACACTAATCATCACTATATGACATCACAATTATCATTACCCACCATCACCATCACTGAAATCATATCTGTGCAATTTTGAGAGATATCATAATAAAGAATAGTATTTTACATCGGAAGTCCATACAGCCAAAGCTGATCTTCCAGAGAGCCGACGGTGTGCTCATTTTACTTCCCTCTCACCATCAGTACTCCATTTTACAGTATTTAAAGCTACTTAAAGCTATAAGGAAAGAAGAGAAGTTGAAACAAGGATGCGAGGTCACTGGGAATCGAACTTGGGACCTCTCCCACAGAACGCTGCTCACTAACCAACTGTGCCATCCTTGCTGCTAATAGTTTCATATTAAGTATTCATATTTTTGCTTTATAAAACAGTGATAATCTTGTGATACCTCAAGCACCTTTGACAGATCTGGCATAACTTCAAATCTTATCAGATATTGAAAATATAATCAACTCTCTAAGAAAGATTAACATTACCAAAAATTAAAACAAAACTCACATGCTTCAGTCTAATGAGATTTTAGTTTTAGTGGTAGGCTATAATTATGTGATAATTTGTGCATGAAATAAATCAATTCTTGCAACTAATTCAAAATATCAATACGTAATAAAATTAATGATATTTCTTACCCCTTAAAGTTATATAACAAGTTATTTATTTGTGGAACTGCACACAGCGATATGAAATTAAGATTTGGGTATAATGTCATGTTGATAAATCTTTGAATACCATCCCACAACATAAGCATTTCATACACAAACACTCAAAACTGAAGAGCCAAGGTTTCGTTGACAAATTACCAAGACAGACATACTTCAAAAGAGTCAAAAACACTCTTTATTAAGGCAATAGGGTGTTGCTGGCGAAAGAGCTGTTACTATAGGTTTTGACAGAAGTGAGTGCGAAGGAAGAGAAAGCGATCGGCAAATCGATTATACAAACTCACCAAATCAATCAAGTCACTAAGGTTCTTCTCGATCTGTTGAGGCGGGAGACGTCGCATTAAATCCAACGCACAATCCAACTGTCGTTCCGTCTGTAGGACAAGGAAAGTAACAATCTTTTAGTAAATACATGATTTAACGTAGTTCTTAGCAAGCTAAAGCGATCGCAGAAATGCTACAATGATCTTGAGGTTGTAGTCAGGGTACAGAATTGCAAATCATGGCTTCTTATATCTAATATTATCATGGGCTGTGCCCGTAATACGAAGCAAAACAATCATGTGTAGAAATCAAGATAAACTTTTACACTTCCCAAGCAGTTTAATTCGACCAAAAATAGAGCAAAATCAACAAAATAGTTTAAGTTTTCCGTGCAAGTATATTTTCCGGGTGACGATTATGAGAGTAAACTCAGTGCTCACAAAATGCTGCAGAACTGCTCTAGTTTGTGACGTATATCGCAAATAAATGTATTTCTTACCATGGCTGGGCTGTGATCCACAAACTAAACAATCAAACTGGAGCTATCAGGGATAAAATTCTTAGGACTTAGTAGAAAAAGATGAATTTTGGAAACCAGCCGGAAACGCTTCTCACATCCAAGATGGCCACCCTCCCGATCGGCCTCTAATAAATGATAGCCAATCACGACGGACTTTGCCAAATATGGCAATAAGCTCAAACAGCTCAAATAATGGAAACGCCTTCAAAAAATTTAATCGATCATTTTTCCTCCCTTTCGTTTAGTTTTTACAGAGATTTTGGAATTTTGATCTTATAAAAATAGCTTTATTGATATGTTGACCAATTTCTAATATTATATTCTCTTTCTTTCAAATTTATTTTCTGCAAAATGTTGAATTAACTTAGAAAACTGTAAAATGAAATCAAATGCAAAATTTAAAATGCTTAAAACATAAGCAAATTTTTTAATGAAAAGTGATAACAAAAGCACCTCTCGCCTTGCTTCCCTCCCCTCCCCTCTCATTTTCTCCACCCTTCCCTCCCCTCCCTTTCCCTCTACTATCAGACTATTGCTCAGCATCACTGAGAAAACTTCCTGTTCATACATGTTCATAGAACACACGTTAGCAAAACGACCCATTAAGTTGTACTTCCTTATTATGGACTCTATCTATCTATCTATCTATCTATCTATCTATCTATCCACACAACTACACGTATCGTATTCGTATTGAATCGTTTGACAAATGTAGAGGTAGAACTGAATAAACGTTTGATCTTGATTATCAACACTGAACCGATAGTTTAATTTAAACCGCAACCAGTTTTAACTTCGGGGGTGGAAGCGGAATTATCCATGGTTCCCCTCCATGGTATGTTTGGTCTTTTTGTTCATCGCCATTCATGAACTGATCTGCCTTCAATTTGAATGAAAGGTTCTTGATTTCACCACCCTTCAGCCTGGCAGTGATTCATCTGATTCATGATTCCTTGTAATGATTTAAAGACATGATTCAGATTCCCTATTAAGTGTTTTTGTTTTCGATCATGATCCTTCCGCTTCCACCACCGACGCCGATATTTTATATACCACCACTACATGTTATCAGTCTAGTTCAAATAAAAGTGAAATAATACTTACATCGACTTGAAAATCAGATACATTCATCTCTTTCGGTAACGCTGCTCCCATTATTAATCTAACTTCAGTACTTACTTAACTGACCAAAGACTTCGACAGGAACAAAGTAGTTGGTTCATGTGAGTTATTACCTGAAGTAATGAATTGTTTAGAATAGCTTTGACAGCATGATTATGTCCTGTAGATAGTTATAATAGAGCCGAAAACAATCTATATAGCAGTTCCAAGCCGGGGTTGTCATGATTCAGGGATTAATCGAAACAGAAAGTAATGGTTTTCGGTTTTTTATGTTACTTTCGATGAAATATGTTTAAAATGCATTAATATTCTTGATGTTTTATAAGCAAATATGCTTTTTACCATACAATCTTTCACGTAAACTGTATTATTATTATTATTATTTAAACCGTAAATTCAGTGAAAACTAGTTTCGTTTATTAACTTATTCAGTTCACTTTTTACTACTTACAGTTGGTTTTGGGAAAACGTGTATAAACTATATGTTTAAAATGATATTTTTTTAATTTGTTGTGATTGATTGATTGATTGATTGATTGATTGATTGATTGATTGATTACATTAATAATACAATAATGATAATAACAATAATAACAATATCCTATTTAAGAAAGAAAAAAAACGATAATAAAAATGATTCTAAAATTACAATGTCAACCTCGTTCCCAGGGCCCTCTCCCTCGTTCCCAGGGCCCTGGGAACGAGGTTGTTACAATGTCCTATTAAAATGTCCAATATAAAAAGAATAACAAAACAAAAACAAAACAAAAAACATTCCTATTTACAATAAAATCTAAAATTTAAACTGAGAAAAATCCCTGATTGACTGATTAATTGATTGATTGATTGATTGATTGATTGATTGATTGATTGATTGGTTGGTAGGTTGGTTGGTAGGTTGGTTGGTTGGTTGGTTGGTTGGTTGGTTGGTTGGTTGGTTGGTTGGTTGGTTGGTTGGTTGGTTGGTTGGTTGGTTGGTTGGTTGGTTGGTTGGTTGGTTGGTTGGTTGGTTGGTTGGTTGGTTGGTTGGTTGGTTGGTTGGTTGGTTGGTTGGTTGGTTGGTTGGTTGGTTGGTTGGTTGGTTGGTTGGTTGGTTGGTTGGTTGGTTGGTTGGTTGGTTGGTTGGTTGGTTGGTTGGTTGGTTGGTTGGTTGGTTGGTTGGTTGGTTGGTTGGTTGGTTGGTTGGTTGGTTGGTTGGTTGGTTGGTTGGTTGGTTGGTTGGTTGGTTGGTTGGTTGGTTGGTTGGTTGGTTGGTTGGTTGGTTGGTTGGTTGGTTGGTTGGTTGGTTGGTTGGTTGGTTGGTTGGTTGGTTGGTTGGTTGGTTGGTTGGTTGGTTGGTTGGTTGGTTGGTTGGTTGGTTGGTTGGTTGGTTGGTTGGTTGGTTGGTTGGTTGGTTGGTTGGTTGGTTGGTTGGTTGGTTGGTTGGTTGGTTGGTTGGTTGGTTGGTTGGTTGGTTGGTTGGTTGGTTGGTTGGTTGGTTGGTTGGTTGGTTGGTTGGTTGGTTGGTTGGTTGGTTGGTTGGTTGGTTGGTTGGTTGGTTGGTTGGTTGGTTGGTTGGTTGGTTGGTTGGTTGGTTGGTTGGTTGGTTGGTTGGTTGGTTGGTTGGTTGGTTGGTTGGTTGGTTGGTTGGTTGGTTGGTTGGTTGGTTGGTTGGTTGGTTGGTTGGTTGGTTGGTTGGTTGGTTGGTTGGTTGGTTGGCAGGCAGCAAAAGCAATTGAGTTTTCAACTGAGATTTAAATATTCCTAGTGCAAACTTAATTATTCTGATCTTTACTTAATTCCACAACAAAGGCCTTTATTCCCAAGAGAAAGAATGAGGTCATGTATAGTACACACAAAAGAACTTGAATAAATTGGTCGAATAAAAGATTAATTAATCCGTCCCGACTTAAACAAGAATAGAATTAATAGAATTATGCAAATATTATGGCTAAAAACAGTATTATCTAACTCATCATTACCAGTGAAGAACACCACTCCTAATAATTTACAACGACACAGATATGATAAAGACAAGTTGAAAACTACAACCACATAAGTCGTAGTTTGTAGACTATGCTCATTTGTGTAATATCTTTGTACTAACTGCAAAGACTGCATGTAAAGACGTCCTGAAAAATAGTCGTAGAGCGAGAATTACTGCAGCAAGAAGTGCGATGAAACGACGACTGAAAAAAGGCATCATCTATTAAAACAAAGGGCTTGAGTGATCGATGGAAGACAGTGCTTCTTTCGACTGCGAAGAGCTAGAATACGAAGATGACATTCGCGAAGCATATGAAGAAATTCTCGACAACATTTCAACAATACGAGAGACTTTGCAATATTTCAGAAGAAGCAAGAGAAATTCGCTGCAAGGTTTTGAGTTGGAGAGTTTACAAAAAGTACGAAGTCTATCTCTACCAACGACTTTCGACAACTTGCGAAAAGAAAGAAGTTTGTCTTGTAATGACGCATTGAGTTATAATTACGAAGCGGTATACAGCACAATTCAATCTACAAGTACCCCAAAGGTAGTACAAGATAAAGTTAAGAAAACCACGGACTTTGAAGTAATGAAAGCCGACATCAATAACAATAACAGCAACGAAAAACAATTTACAGCAATGTGCGAAATAAGTAGCAATAAAGACACAACATCACGATCCAGAACTTCAAATAAACAATCATGTAAGTATCTTCGAAGAGCTTTTGCGGCTTTGAAATCATCAGAAAATAATAACGACCATGATAACAACAACATAGATCATCAGGTTGTAAGCTCTGACTTTAGATCTGTAAACGAAAATATATCCAAGTTCGGCAACATTACTTTTAAGACATTGAAAACTAAAAATGACGTTTTGCACGTTGTAAAAGCTGATGTATAATAGTTGAACATAGTTGACTAGGTAATATAGAAAGAAATTTGTAACACCGTAAAAAAATGTTGACTTAACTTTCACTAAATTCTATCGCCTTTTGAATGGTTCATCACTTTTCCCGCTTCTTATTTGAACTGCATGTTTGTACTCAGTATCTTTATTATTCTTTTACTCCGATCGATGAGAGCTCTAAACGTCAGTAAAGTTTTAAGTCAACATTTTTTACCGGTGTTACAAATTTTATTCTATTACCTATTGTTCATATCAAACAGCGACGCAGCCTATACTATAGTTTACTCGCTAGTTTCCTTAAGTTTGACTAGGTATAATTTGTTGATCGACGGATATACATGTAATATAAATATATTTTCTTTTGGATATTTTGCACAGTTGATTCAAAGCAGAGCCATGCATGTATGTATTACGTCACAGATCGATGAAAAATAAGTAAAGGCGTGGTACTGATATACGGCATATTTTTTTCTTTAAGTAAGTTTATTGCGAAAATTATACAATTTATTCTTGTGAGTATGATGAATTAAATAAAGGGTTTTTTTTTTTCTAGTCTAGCTAGCACATCCATCTAGAATTAACAAATATTAGTTGATACCAAATAAACAGTTTTCGTTTCCAAATTAAGTCTGACATTTTGAGCCAGCTATTTGAAGTTAACAAATCCATCCAAAAATGTTCCTCTCTTGGAAGTTTTACAAGTGCGGTCATAAAATGGCGGCAGCAAGAAGTCAGAATATTCCTTGTTGTTTTTGATGTTTTCTAAACTATCACAGGACATGACTCCTAGTTGGTCTGACTGTTCAACGCCGTTGCATCCCTTGGTTTTCTTAGTGCTTTTACTGCCAACGCTGTTGTGTCCAACGAACACGATAGATTGTTGTGAAGAAGGGTTGCAGATTGCTTTCCAGTAGTATTTAGGTGCTTGTACTCGTCCGTTGAGTTTGTAAGTATGGCCTTGTTCGTCTTTCGCTATACCACCTAATGTTAAAGTATGGTTATAATGTTAGTATTAAAGGTTGATATTATGGTCGGTGATCAATTCATATTCCAACGATTACATATAATCCAAAAAACAAACACACAAACGCAGAAGTTATTAACTTAATTCTGAAATACGATAGCGATCGAACGACCAGCAAACCAGATAACCAACCAATGTAGTAACCAACCAACCAATCAATACACCAATCAACCAACCAATCAAAACACCAACCAACCAACCAAAAAAAAACAACCAACCAACCAACCAATCAATACACCACCCACCCACCCACCCACCCAACCAACCAACCAACCAACCAACCAACCAACCAACCAACCAACCAACCAACCAACCAACCAACCAACCAACCAACCAACCAACCAACCAATGTAGTAACCAACCAACCAATCAATACACCAATCAACCAACCAATCAATACACCAACCAACCAACCAAAAAACCAACCAACCAACCAACCAATCAATACACCAACCAACCAACCAACTCCAACCAACCAACCAACCAACCAACCAACCAACCAACCAACCAACCAACCAACCAACCAACCAACCAACCAACCAACCAACCAACCAACCAACCAACCAACCAACTCATCATATAGGCCAACCAACCAACTCCAAATAACCAACCAATCCAACCAAATCAACCAACCAACCGCCATGAATGAATCAATTTATATGGCACTGTATTTCATCCACTTCAGCTAGCCTCGACTTCAATCCATTGTTTCATGATCAGTGACGGAACTGGAAGGGAAAGTCGTATAAACTCATGGATATTATAGTTAACACTTACCGGTCCCTGTGAATACGTACACCACACTATTGTTATCATTGACGTAATCTCTCACGGCAGATTCTAGCGCCAGCCAGTTTCCTTCGTTAAACCTCTGCCACTGGGGAGCAGCGTTGGTAAGGACAAACGTCTCCTTACGTTCCTCCTCGTCCCCAAAGTCAGAGTTAGGAGTAAGGTGGCCTTTGGCGCAGTAGTAGTTTTCAGACTCGTTGAATTGTGGGAAGTCTTCTTGTTGCTTTGTGGCGTTGTAGTCGTTCACGGCTGCTTGGGGATCGGGTGCTTCAACAGAACATATATCATTAAAGAGATTTGTATTATATTTTTTGCACTGTCACAGTCATCCTCGCCATCATCATCACCATCATCATCAACATAATCATAACCATAACCATAACCATAACCCTAACCCGGCATATAATGATCATCTTCATCATAATTATAATCATTAATATCAATATCATCTTCATGGTCATTGTTAAATACCATTGTCATCGTCATCATCACCATCATCATCTTCTTCATCATTAGCATCAATATCAATATATCATCTACCCTGGATGCCAGAGGTTTTAGTATTTTTTACGATTTAAAGTAGTTTCGAGGACTATTTTGGATGTATTTTGTTTGTTTGGTATCCGCGACTCGACCATCGTCGCTTAATTCGCGACTCAATAGCTCGTCGCTTCGCGCGACTCGTATTACTCCCTATAAAAGAAACAGGGTATGCAGGGTATATATAATCATGTATCATAATTATAATTGTTATAATCATCATCATCATCAAAATAATAATCATCATAACCATAATCATATTCATCATTAATATCACTATCATCAATTATACCATCGTTACAATCGTCATCGTCATCATTATCATCACCATCAATATCAATTCAATTTTAAATCATTACCATATTTTCCTCTATCAGTCCTAAAGTCAGCAGGTCTTCCCTTTCCTTTGGCTGCTTTGACAATATGGCCAGTAAACACGGGTATCAATGTTTTCCTATCATAGCAGACACCAATCAAAGCTTGCTTTGTAGGGTTAAGACCATAGCAAAGCGGTGAGTAACGAGACGAGTCAGAACACTTAACTTCACCGCTCAAAACAGCGATTTGATTTCGCCCGGACTTTGTCCATGACGTGAAAAGACATTTGTTGATGTCATCGGAGAAGGCATCTCTTGGGTCCGTCTCTTTAAGGTCATCGTAATCGTCGATCGCTGAAACTAAAATAAGAGTGGTATGATCATACCTATCAGTGATATATGGTGATGACGACTAAAATAACTATGATATGATGATCAGCTGTGATATGATGATAAGTGATATGATGATAAGTGATATGATGATAAGTGATATGATTGTAATAGAATAGAATAGAATAGAATAGAATAGAATAGAATAGAATAGAATAGAATAGAATAGAATAGAATAGAATAGAATAGAATAGAATAGAATAGAATAGAATAGAATAGAATAGAATAGAATAGAATAGAATAGAATAGAATAGAATAGAATAGAATAGAATAGAATAGAATAGAATAGAATAGAATATAGAACGGAATCTTTATTTGCTCTTTGTATAGACTAATTACATTATATACATTTAGATTATAAATATAGTTAATTTTGTCATTCTACATGATAATACTGTTCAAATGATGATGGATCATATATAATGGTGATGATGATGCTAATGACAACGATGATGATGATGATATTATTAAGGTGATGGGAAAGATGATGATAACCGGAGTAATGACAAAGATTGTGATCATGACAATGATGGAATGGTGCGGAATAGTTATGATGATGATGAACCATTAAATAAATGAAAATGATTTTTCAAGTAAACAGATATTATATTATTTTAGCACTGTCATAAGAAAGAACCACCTGAAATAGGCATGTTTGGAAGGTTTTGATGCTCTGGCTAAAATACCAAAGAAGTTATGCTCAATGAAAAATGTAGAGATTTGTATGTAATTTTCTGCTAAGGCCTTTTTTCTCAAACTTTCACAAGTTATTGTTATGGTGAATGTCTATCATATGATAGCTTTCTTTTTCTTAAAACATCAATTTTAAAAATTATGATAATTAGTGGCGGCCGTATATGAAAGTGGTCTATAGCACTTTCTTAAACCTCTGATCATTTCTAAAGTAAATCGAATCATCAAACGTAAATGATCAGATGAAGACCAATAAAAGCTCGACTAACACAAAACTAATAACAAATGAAAGCCCGTTATCTCTCCCTCCCCTCGATCAAGGCTACTCCTATTTTTCCTTTGGGGTTCCTGTGGGGTTCCTTTGGGACCCCTCCCCCCTCATTTTTTCGCTCCCAGTCCCAGTCTCTCTTTGGCTCGCTTCTCACAAAAAGGAAGCCCAAAAGTAAAAAAAAGGAAAGGTTGCCTGCGGAGGAGGCCAGGTGTCACGTTGTTTGAGAGCAATTTGCCATGACGTGAGTCACGAGACACAACAATGTAACAGATCTATTGTTCTCTATACAACACTCTCAACTATAAAATTAACTCCAGGTATAATTTACCCGATATATAAGATAAATAGCCCATATTTGAAGCTACTTTACTCTGTCAAGCTCTAGCATCTCTCTATATATTATATAATTCGGATGTTTTTCGTTTTTTTGTTGGATTATGATATAATGTGATCATGCATAAGTTCATAACGGTTCATGCATAAGAAACTGTACTGGCTCATTTCTCGTATTAAATATGACGAATTTGTTATTTTTGGTTTTTGATATTCATTCAAACTCTAGCTTACAATAGCTTTATACCATAAACTTCCTTTTCGACAATTGCATGTATTTTTGGGCTCACATGTTGGTATCGTGCGTTGCAACGAAGAACAGGCCCGTAACTACAATAATCTATAGCTATAACATTCATTTATATTTCTAATTCTTACCTAAAGCCAGAAAGAACTGAAAACAGGGCAGAAGGAGATACATAATCTTCATTAGTTTCATTGTGTTGAGGGGAGAATGAAAAAAAAAATGAATCTAAAATGAAAGACACTTTGGTATCGATACAGTTGGCTAAAGTTCAATACTGTCACGCAACGGCCTAACGAGAAGTTCAATACTGTCACCCAACAGGCTGACAAAGTCCAATGGTAATGCAATAATAATAATAATAATAATAATAATAATAATAATAATAATAATAATAATAATAATAATAATAATAATAATAATAATAATAATAATAATAATAATAATAATGATGATGATGATGATGATGATGATGATGATGATGATGATGATGATGATAATAATAATAATAACTTTATTTCACAATAATTACAATAATAATACAATAATGATAATAATAATAATAACAATATCCTATTTAAATAAGAAAACGATGATAATAATGATTCTAAAATTACAATGTCCTATTAAAATGTCCTATATAAAAAGAAAAGAAAAAACGATTCCTATTTATAATAAAATCTAAAATTTAAAGAAAAATCCCAGATACATTAGTCTTGAGATTGAAGTCAGTTAAAAAGTCATTGTCTTTATAAAATGGGGTTCTTGTCCCCCTGACGCACATGTGAACTGATTTTATTATTTCAAATGATAGTCGAGTTCTTATCCATGTAATAGTGCTTGCATATGTGTCTCCAGTCTTCTTAGTTAATAATAATAATAATAATAATAATAATAATAATAATAATAATAATAATAATAATAATAATAATAATAATAATAATAATAATAATAATAATAATAATAATAATAATGATAATAATAATAATGATGATGATGATGATGATGATGATGATGATATTATTTTTTTTTACACAGGAAACCCAAATAACACATATTCAAACCGCTATAAAATGCACAGTTTTTATCGCAGTATTTTATTCTTCTGGAAAATTGTTATTTAGGACCAGTACTTTTAATAGAAATAGCAAACAGACAGGGTTTATAGGCACTTTAATCCGAGCTCTTCTCATCACGACGGTTCGATAATTGAAGTGAAAAATTTGCAGAGCTCAAAGTCTCTTTCAGGATGCGCTAGCTTAATATATATCAGCCAGCAAATGTTCACCGAAGTTGAATAAAATTGAGTACTACTTCTTTAATAAAAGGAGAACCCGCAGTAACTGAAACTGAGTAGTAACGGAAACGAAACATTCTCTTTCATTATTTTTATTTATTTAATGATATTTTAACAGGATGCTCCTTCACATTAGTGATTTTCAAGAAGGTCCTGTAAACTAATTATATATACCATATGACGTAGTTAAAATGAAGAAGGCAAATTATCGCTACAAAGTGAGAAAAAATACAATAATGCAAATATGTAAATATTAAATAAACAGTTAAATAGTTGGTTTAGAAAAAAGACTTAAGTTGGGAAATTTTTGAGGATTGTTTAATAGCCTCACTTAGAGTGTTCCATTCCTTAATGGCATGATATGACAGCCTTTATTGTTTCCCCCAATTTGTTTTTACTGTTGGTAAACGATACTCGTTTCCATGCCTTGTGTCATGTCCATGCTTATTTAATTTGGTGAACATCAGATTAGAGGATTGCAAATTGTTCTTGCATTTGAAAACATACAAACATCGATGATAGTGTCTACGATGATTTAACTCTTTCCAGTTAAGTTCCCTTCGTGTTTCAGAAGCCGATGACTGGAGAGGGCGATCCAGTATGATCTTGGCAGCTTTGTTGTGCAGGATTTGAAGTGATTGCATCAGCGTGATGTTGTCTTTATCTCCCCACACAATGTCCCCATAATCAAAGAGTGGTAAAACTATATAACGTATATGAATATAAAAAAGCGTTACGCTAATTTAAATATGTTCCATTCCCTCTAAGATTATATTGCCTCTTAATTAATCAACATAATCTTGAAATTATAAACCAACTTTTCTAAATATACTTCCAGTGTTTCAGGTTGTATCGCTCAAATTTCATTTTGACAGGAGCCCTGTAGGTTTTAGCTGCGCATGCTCGTGTTTTCCCGCTCATTTGTGAACACTGTGACGCGTACGCGGATGAGAAACGGCGCGAACGGCTGCCCTCCATTTTGAAAATGGCTCATGTTTTATTCATGATGTAAATAACGCCAAAAAGTGATCAAAAATATTCCCAAATACATATAAAAACAGCAAAAATTCCAAACAACACAGTTTAGATAATTATGTGCAAGTATGTGTAGGAAATTTCACAATTGGCAAGTTTTGTTGGTGCTTTTGTTCTTGGTCGTCAAAATCAAAGGTAAGGGGAAAAAACCGATTTTGAATTTATACAACTAAGGGGCTGTTTATATGAAAGCGAGTTGTCCCTGCTAGCCGGGATAACTCTTTTGTTTTGCATTCCCCTGGGGACTCAAAACAATAGAGTTATCCCGGCTAGCAGGGACAACTCGCCTTCATATAAACAGCCCCTAACTCCATAATGCTATAGATATGATCTAACCTTAATGTGTTTGGTTTTATGGTAAGCATATATATTGAGTTATTTAGTTTTTCAGTCGTGTTTGTTTGTTGTTGTTGTTGTTGTTGTTGTTTTTTGTGCCACAAAAAAGCTAACAACTCGGGCTCTTACAAACCGTATTTTTGCATTGCTAAGATAAATTCAATAATTGTTTTATATGTTTTAAAAATGAAAAAAATAAATAATTCAAATAAGTTATCAAACAACACATAACTTAAATGAATTTAGGTTAAATTGTTAAACATATAAAAAATGAAAATGATGAAACAAACTTTTTTGTGCCAAATTAGTTAAAGTAATTTGTCGCTTTTACAAAATTGTCAAAAATACACTGGACCAGCAATTTTGATATTGTTTTGATCTTTTTGTTTTTCAGTAGTAACGCCAATGTTGATTCTTTTTAGTGAAGGCACTAAACTAGTAAAAAGAAATGTCGAAATTACCACTAAAAGATAACAAATCGGCTCTCTTCCTTTGGCACTTTAATATACATCATAATAAAATGTTTCTTAGCCCTCTAATTCCATTGAATTTTTTGTGTCTATTTGGCAATAACACATTGACTTTTTTTTAATTTAGTTTCACGCGATTTTAGTGGCCTTCAATTTGATTCATTGATTGCAGTACTATAGCGATTTTTTTTTTGATTTTTTTTTTGCAGGAGGATCATGGGATTGCATTATTCTTCAGGCATTAAATAAAGGAGACGCAAAATTTTACAAATGGACTCATGCCTCTTACAAACGAACTTTATCCTCTGGAAATGTCGAATGCCAAAGTAAATCTGGAACGAATATACAAGCTGCGCGAAAAGACGCAGTTATCGATGCTGAACCAATCAGGGAACGATTGAAGAAGGGAATGACTGTTCTAGTGCCAATAACTCGTGATAAGTATAATAGATATGTATGGGCAGAAGCAAAAATTACAGGATTAGATGGAGCCCGGGTGAAGACTACCCCTCCTAGTATGTATTTACTAAGGGTAGGGTGGGAAGCAATTTTATTAGAGAACAAATATTATACCCGTGAAACAAGTAGTACTAATTAGTACTTAATGGTGCTAATTAAACAATAGAAAACAATAGAATTAGCATAAAATATCACTATTTAGTACTATTCAGTGTTTCACGCTTTTAATGTTTGTACTCTATGATGTTGATGCCAATGATGATGATGATGCATATGGATGGCGGAATGGTGCAAGATTCAACAAATAAAATCACGTTCAACTTCAACACATAATTTTCCTGTCAGCATTTTCATTTGTGGTCAACACCGGCGAAATTCCTATCAATTTCAACAAGTGTAAAACGCTTCAACCGTAAAATACATACCAAAACCAATAATAATTGTACTAGCCAATCAATAATCGCTTCCACCTAAACGAATATAAATTCATCCATAACATAATGCTTTCTCTAGTTTGCAGTAGGGACAAGGCATCTCCTCCTATTGGCGTTGCCATCGATACAATCTACGATCTTATTCCCGATAGTGCAATCACTGCTTCAAATGAGTACTATAATCATCAGCAAGCCGCTCGCTACGCCAGAATCTTCAATTGGAGAGGAAAAGACTATGTATGGTGCTCGAGTACTGATGGTGACTTTGAGTGGGTGCGGTTTACTCTTGATGGATGGGTAAAAGTGTGTGGTGTTGGCTTTCACGGCTTTCATCGCTTTAATTATAGGGAAGAAGCTTATTTAAAGATAATGCAGCTTCGAGATCAAAACAATAGGGTCTTTCAAGTAAGTATGAATGAACTATAA
This sequence comes from Metridium senile, assembly GCA_949775045.1. Lineage (NCBI taxonomy): Eukaryota > Metazoa > Cnidaria > Anthozoa > Actiniaria > Metridiidae > Metridium > Metridium senile. Next base: position 2,306,679 of record OX459103.1, on the reverse strand, counting down.
CAGAAGAGATCACATACTCATATGTAAATTTAGACGTTGAACTTCTGCTATTGTTTATTTATTCCTGATGATAAAGTCATGGAGACTCGAAATGTTGTAAAATTATTTCGCTTGACGTTGTATATATTTGAAATTGTATATAATTATAAGTTCTTGTATTGGAATATTGGTTAAAACTTAAAACCCTATTGGCCGATTTACACGGCACGATTGTCGTGTGCGACTTGTAGTATACGACTCAAATGAGCTCCAAGTCGTGCCGTGTAAATGCTCCTACGACTTGCCTACGACTGACGCACGCGTAGTAGGATTTTGAACCAAGGATCTCATCAAAACCCTACGACTTGTCGTAGGAAAATGGCGTGATTTGTCCCATATTAGGACTGGATCTAGTATTTCGTCCAATCACTCACGATTTTAGCAATGGCGTATACGAATCGTATACGATTAGTCGTGCGCGTGTGAATGGTACATACTACATCACTACTACAATTTGTAGGCAAATCGTATACTACAGTCGTAGGTCAAAATCGTATCGTGTAAATCGACCTTATCAAAAAGAGGTTATTGAAGGACCTGTAACTTTTTTTATATTTTCAGACAGTCTGGAACGAACGGTGTAAATACGGATATTTCTACATAAACTCTGCAAGACCAGTCAATCAAATTAAAGTCGTGAGTGTAAGCCATTCTGAGTGGAATTGTGGGGCTTTTGAATTTTACGGATACCAAAGTAAGTACAATGTATACAAATCACTGATCTGACTGGTGTTCCGGCCGGTACAACGAGAATTCCAAGTTTAACCGAAACTGCTGCCGCTCTAAGAGTAGTTTAATAAACGAGCAGGAGTTAGCCTGCATAGCTAGGCTATTTTTTTTGGGGGGGGGGGGGGGGGGCGTTAAATAATTGTTAGCTGACAAAGGACGAACATTTTATCTGTTTACTGACAATGTGACAGTGCTTTTTTCGTCTACATTTTGACCCCCTTTTCCCCTTCTGCTCGATATTTTCTGCGTCCAAGAGCATAGTAGTGCACCACAGGTACCCCAACTAACGTTTAACTGGCAAGCCAAACTTTTAACTGACAAATGACCCAAATTTTAATGACAGCTGACATGTAGACTCTGCTCCCCCCTTCCCCCACCCCAAATAACTTTTTTTGAATAGATGATTTTTGATGATGCAAGTTGACAATGTTTGATACAAAAATGACAGGGTTCACCGTTACTTGATGGCACATTTTGCCGAGAACCAATTAAAACAACTTAGACCTAAACTAAACAAAATAATACGCCTATCTACACTATAGCATTAGTTAACGCTCATGTAATAGAAAATACAAAATATTTTATACAAGTAATTTAGAGTACGATGTATGGTTGTTTTGTTAACGTGTATTTTATTTTTTTCTGTTTCAAGGTTCTGATAGGGATAAGCTGACTGATCCACATTTCCGTTTTCAAGACATAAGAATAAAAGGCATGCATCTTACAGCAGTTCTTAGTCACACGTGCACCGCTCGCATAAAAAGCACCGCTATAAAACGTAAAGTTGGTGGACGTCAATCAAACTGTGTTTACAAGACGCATGGTGTTTTTACTTCTGTCGGGTTGCGAAACATTTCTGAATCTGGAAGCTGCACTCCCACAATAACGTCTTCGTCGAATTCAGACATGTTTCGCAGCCCAACTGAAGTAAAAACACCATGCGCCTCGTAAAGACAGTTTGATTGACGTCCACCAACTTCATGTTTTATAGCGATGGTTTTTATGCGAACGGTGCACGTGTGACTGAGAACTGCTGTAATGTTGACTCGCAGCGAGTTTGGGCGTAAGTGCGCGAGTTAAGGCGAGTTAAGGGAAAATCATAAAATTTCAATGCTGCGAGTTAAGGCGAGTTAAGGCGAGTTAAGGAAAAATCCCATAATTTGGATACCGCAAGCTTTGTGAGATGAGGTTAAGGTAATTCCCTGTGTATTATGACATTGAGCAATTTACTGCGAGCTTGTGCGAGTTGCCGCCGATGTGAGTTTGCGCGAGTTAAGGCGAGTTTAGGTCCCAGACTAGGCCTAAAACAGATGAGCATACAAAGAAGAATTTATGCGAGTAATTTTGATTAAATAATAACAGCCTTGATAAACTACCAAAAGTGAGAATACTGAATATGTTATATATATTTATTCTAGGTCTAGCCTGTGATGGAATGAGGACAAAATGTCCTCGATATTCTGAATGCCACAGTCATTTCGGCTTCAACGAGCATTACTGCAAATGCATAGCAGGATATACAGCTGTTCCAGATGATGTAAAGTTTCTTGGAGGGTCCGTGCACTATTGCGAAGGTGAGCTATATGCCATTTAATATGTAATATTGATGTGCTTTGTTAGTAATACTGAAAATGTCAATACAAATAATAGTGATACTAAAACAGCAATGATGATGGTTATAAATAGAGCACCTCTTTTTATAATTAGGGACATGTTTTCTCTAACTTTTGAATATGATTATTCCTTTCTGTTTTAGATACTAACGAGTGTGCCAAAACTCCGAATCCTTGTAATACTGGTAATTGTGTCAACACTCAAGGGAGCTACCATTGTAAATGTACCGCCGGTTGGCTTGGTGACAATTGCGATAAAGGTATGTAAATCTCTCATTTCGCATGGTCATGTTTATCGAATTTTCTCAAATACTTTAACCAACATGATGCTTCCTTGTGAAAACATTAATCCCAATTGTTTTGACTGTGTACGTTTGGGAACATATACATACAGCCAAAAATACATACCATTTCCAGAGGCACATACCCGTATAGCAAATATATGTGAGTCAGTGCCCCCCTCTGCCCTACCCCACAACCCCCCGCCCAAGCCCCATGGATGACCAGAATTTCGTTCAGTATTAAGGACGTTCGTGGGAAAAAGCAAAGTAAAAGTCAATTTCCTGAGACTTTGCCAGTTGATCAAACTAAATTAGACACATCAAATAAGCGAAAAAAAATTGGGGGTCACGTCGTTGTTTTCGAGCAAAATGGCCTCAAAGTCGGCAATTTCGGCATGTTTCGCAAGCTGCGTGAAGGAATGACTTCGTGGCAAAAACAAGAAAGAAACAAGAAGGCCATATTAAAATATTTTTGAAACTCATAATATTTGGAATTAAAGCGATTTTTTGACACAAAACGTGAAATTGATTACCCTTTTTGGAGATAAAGACCGTACGTCTCAACAAAATGGCCGCTTGTTGTCGTTTTCGAGGGCTTAAAAAAAGTGGAAAAAGCCATTTTCTATAAGATAAATGTTCACACGCATCCAACTACGCACGGTGAGGAACGCCTGGGTGATTTTGCTTCTATAAGAAAAACAAGCAAATTTTGAAAAAATAACTAAAAAAAAACAACAACAACAACAGATGACCACCATTTTTAATCTTATCAATCGAAATAACTACTAAAGATAAGTCTTCGTTTAGTTTTTGAAAAAATTGACATTTTTTTTATCCCATAGAAAATCGGCTTTTTCCAGTTTTTTTAAGCCCTCGAAAACGACAATGCAAAAAGCGGCCATTCATTGTTCGAGACGTACGGTCTTTTTCTCCAAAAAAGATAGTTATTTTCACGTTTTGTTTCAAAAAATCGCTTTATTTCCAATTATTATGAATTTCAAAAAACATTTTAGGGCCTTCGTTTATTATGACTGGCATTTTTTTCTATTTTTTTTTCTTTCTTTCTTGTTTTTGTCACCAAGAAACTCCGTCACGATGCTTGCGAAAAATGCCGAAATTGACGACTTTGAGACCATTTTACTCAAAAACAACGACGGTGACCCCAAATGTTTTTTAACTTATTTGATGTGTCTAATTTAGTTTTATCAACTGGCAAAGTCTCAGAAAATTGACATTTACTTTGCTTTTTGCCACCAACATCCTTAAAGGACGAAATATGACAGATCAAGGTATTTCTTTCTCTTTTATTCAAAACTATCCATGTTTTATTTTAGAATGATTCATTAGCCGCCATTTGTACTTTATATAGTATGAAAAAAACTATTTCTTATGAGTTGTGATTTTTTTCATATATCGCTACCGCCGTTCAGTCGCAAATTTTGCTTCAAAATCTCGCGCGTAGGCATTCATTAAATTCAGGAGTAAAATTTTGATTATTTCGGAAATGAGCTCCCATTTTTCTATTCATATTTGGAATCATGCAGCATTAAATTTCAAAAATTGTAGTTTAAAGAAAAGCTTAACATTATTTCCAAAAGTAGGCGCCAGTCATGCACCTTAAAACTACCTTTCCCCCTGCAAATGGCTATAGTCACACATGTTAATTCAATTTATTTTCAATTCAATTTATTTATACATATATAATGTTGTGCATTTGATTTACGTGCGCAGCCTGCAGGTAGCATAACTAGTCGAGGCAGGCTGTGCAGATACTTTAAATAGAGATTTACATTTTGATATTACAATTATACTTAGTATTATTTCAATATATTACAAAAATAGTAATGTTTTAAATGTTAACCGAAAAGAAAAAAAAGAAAACAATAAATAATAATAATAATAACAATTAACACAATCACTGAAACAGGGTGGAAAGGTGCTCAATGTAACGAAAGTAATCAGATTGATAGCGTTTCAATGTCCCATCATACGTAGCTCATCATTACAGTGTTTGGTTTTTAGACGTCGACGAGTGTCTTAAAACCCCTTGCAAGAATCAAGGAAAATGTACCAATACAGCTGGAAGCTACAGTTGTGCTTGTATACCAGGATGGCAAGGACAGGATTGTGACAAAGGTACACCAGCTTTTCACTACTAAAACAGCTATAATTTCAATAAATTCGATAATAAAGATCCATATGTTTTATTCAAAAGTCATGTTGTAAATAATCGTTCTTGCTATTCAATTTTGATTGCTTCCTTTTTGTCGTCGTCACTATTTTATTGTCTTCCAATTTCCCCCCCCCCCCCCCCCCCCCCCACTTATTTTAATCTAAATGTACATTTATATTTATATTCAAAGATATATTAGTACCGGGTTAAAGTATACTTATGTTTATTATTGTTAGATATTGACGAGTGTCTAAACAACCAATGCAAGAATGAAGGAAAGTGTACCAATACTGTTGGTAGCTACACATGTGCTTGTGCACCAGGATGGAAAGGATCAACATGCAGGGAAGGTATTCACTGATTACTATTAATTGATTAACATCACTGATTCACATCAAGCACGATGTAGCCTTAATACAAAACCAGTATAATTATACATATAGTATTATATACATATAAAGATCATAGCATAATTTATTTTATTCAAATGACGTGTTGTCAAAAGATTATGATGTCGATTGACTTTATTTTATTTTCAGATGTGGACGAGTGTTTGAACAATCCCTGCAAGAACGAAGGAAAATGCACCAATACAGATGGAAGCTACACATGTGCTTGTACAACAGGATGGAAAGGAGCTTTATGTACTGAAGGTAAACGATATTTTGCCTTTTTATTTTTTTCTATCTTGATGCTCTCTCCTAGCTCTATTCCGTGGTTAAACTTGAGTCTGAGAGTGGTTGCTATATGTAATTGTCGTCGTTTTGGAAGCGCCTCTAGCTGCACCACATTGAGTTTTACCTCTACTAATTCAACGCTTAAACTGCAAGGAAATGTGACTAGCTACCTTTTCACACATTATATTTAATGTAGCTTGTTTGTTTTTGTAGACGTCGACGAATGTACGAACAAACCGTGCAAAAATGGCGGAAGCTGTACGAACAGTGTTGGCAGCTACACATGTGCTTGTACACCAGGATGGAAGGGGCAAGATTGTGACATTGGTAATTACCATTTTTATCATCTCTGTCCCATCATACGTAGCTCTTCATTACAGTGTTTGGTTTTTAGACGTCGACGAGTGTCTTAAAACCCCTTGCAAGAATCAAGGAACATGTACCAATACAGTTGGAAGCTACAGTTGTACTTGTATACCAGGATGGCAGGGGCAGCATTGTGATAAAGGTACACCAGCTTTTCACTACTAAAACTGTTATAGTTTCTATAAATTCGATAATAAAGATCTATATGATTTATTCAAAAGTCATGTTTTAAATGTTCGTTCTTGCTATTCAATTTTGAAGCTGCAAGGAAAGGTTACTTGCTACCTAGCCTGCGTAGCAGTCCCCCAGTCAAGAGAATGAGGGCCTGCAGACACGACCTGGTTTTTTGATTATCCGTCTCCTAATTAAAATTCAATCCTGTTAAATATCACTGTCAAAAACAATCCAATCAAAATTGACCGGAAATCGAGAAAGTAAATCGATTGACCGGAAGTTCAAAAATATCGGTCGATTCCCAACGAAAATATATCAGAACTTTGCTAATTTTAACCACCTAAATACGGTGTAAGGAAAGTTAATCATGAAGAACTGTTGTCGTAGCTAGATTTCTCAGAATTCTTCGCGTGATCTGAAATTATTCTTGACTTGAAATGTGTAATCATTAACCCGTAAATAACGACTGTGATTTTACTTCAACTTGCTTCAACTGGCCCACTATCAGTTCTCTAAAATCCTTCTAATCTTTCATGTCTATGAAAAAAAAAATTCCTACCAGTGGATCGATCAAGCTATGATATATACAATTAAATGTATAATTGAACAGATTGCATTTATAATTCAAAATGAAATAACTTTTAAAACATATAATTTCATTTCATTCTGTTATCAATAACGTCTGTGAAGACGAATATTCCCACAGAAGTTCTATTTTTAACCTCCTATTGCGACGTAGCAACCAATCAATTGAGAACTTTGCATACTGATGATTGACATACATGGTATCGACCAATGAAAATTCTGCGGCCACTGGATGGCCGCATAATACAAAAAACCGGGTCTTGTCTGCAGGCCCTCATTCTCTTCTCACCCCAATCCCCCTCGGAGGGACTGCTACGCAGGCTACTTGCTACCTTGTCACACATTATATTTGATATAACTTGTTTGTTTTTGTAGACGTCGACGAATGTACGAACAAACCGTGCAAAAATGGTGGAAGCTGTACGAACAGTATTGGCAGCTACACATGTGCTTGTACACCAGGATGGAAGGGGCAAGATTGTGACATTGGTAATTACCTTTTTTATCATCTTTGTCCCATCATACGTAGCTCATCATTACAGTGTTTGGTTTTTAGACGTCGACGAGTGTCTTAAAACCCCTTGCAAGAATCAAGGAGCATGTACCAATACAGCTGGAAGCTACAGTTGTACTTGTATACCACGATGGCAGGGGCAGCATTGTGACAAAGGTACACCAGCTTTTCACTACTAAAACAGTTATAATTTCTATAAATTCGATAATAAAGATCTATATGATTTATTCAAAAGTCATGTTTTAAATGTTCGTTCTTGCTATTCAATTTTGAAGCTGCAAGGAAAGGTTACTTGCTACCTTGTCACACATTATATTTGATATAACTTGTTTGTTTTTGTAGATGTCGACGAATGTACGAACAAACCGTGCAAAAATGGTGGAAGCTGCACGAACAGTATTGGCAGCTACACATGTGCTTGTACACCAGGATGGAAGGGGCAAGATTGTGATATTGGTAATTACCTTTTTTTATCATCTCTGTCCCATCATACGTAGCTCATCATTACAGTGTTTGGTTTTTAGACGTCGACGAGTGTCTGAAAACCCCTTGCAAGAATCAAGGAGCATGTACCAATACAGCTGGAAGCTACAGTTGTACTTGTATACCACGATGGCAGGGGCAGCATTGTGACAAAGGTACACCAGCTTTTCACTACTAAAACAGTTATAATTTCTATAAATTCGATAATAAAGATCTATATGATTTATTCAAAAGTCATGTTTTAAATGTTCGTTCTTGCTATTCAATTTTGAAGCTGCAAGGAAAGGTTACTTGCTACCTTGTCACACATTATATTTGATATAACTTGTTTGTTTTTGTAGATGTCGACGAATGTACGAACAAACCGTGCAAAAATGGTGGAAGCTGCACGAACAGTATTGGCAGCTACACATGTGCTTGTACACCAGGATGGAAGGGGCAAGATTGTGATATTGGTAATTACCTTTTTATCATCTCTGTCCCATCATACGTAGCTCATCATTACATGTTTGGTTTTTAGACGTCGATGAGTGTCTTAAAACCCCTTGCAAGAATCAAGGCGGAGCATGTACCAATACAGCTGGAAGCTACAGTTGTACTTGTATACCAGGATGGCAGGGGCAGCATTGTGACAAAGGTACAAAAAGTCATGTTTTAAATGTTCGTTCTTGTTATTCAATTTTGAAGCTGTAAGGAAAGGTTACTTGCTATCTTGTCACACATTATATTTGATATAACTTGTTTGTTTTTGTAGATGTCGACGAATGTACGAACAAACCGTGCAAAAATGGTGGAAGCTGCACGAACAGTGTTGGCAGCTACACATGTGCTTGTACACCAGGATGGAAGGGGCAAGATTGTGACATTGGTAATTACCATTTTTATCATCTCTGTCCCATCATACGTAGCTCTTCATTACAGTGTTTGGTTTTTAGACGTCGACGAGTGTCTTAAAACCCCTTGCAAGAATCAAGGAGCATGTACCAATACAGTTGGAAGCTACAGTTGTACTTGTATACCAGGATGGCAGGGGCAGCATTGTGACAAAGGTACACCAGCTTTTCACTACTAAAACAGTTATAATTTCTATAAATTCGATAATAAAGATCTATATGTTTTATTCAAAAGTCATGTTTTAAATGTTCGTTCTTGCTATTCAATTTTGAAGCTGCAAGGAAAGGTTACTTGCTACCTAGCCTGCGTAGCAGTCCCCCAGTCAAGAGAATGAGGGCCTGCAGACACGACCTGGTTTTTTGATTATCCGCCCCCTAATTAAAATTCAATCCTGTTAAATATCACTGTCAAAAACAATCCAATCAAAATTGACCGGAAATCGAGAAAGTAAATCGATTGACCGGAAGTTCAAAAACATCGGTCGATTCCCAACGAAAATATATCAGAACTTTGCTAATTTTAACCACCTAAATACGGTGTAAGGAAAGTTAATCATGAAGAACTGTTGTCGTAGCTAGATTTCTCAGAATTCTTCGCGTGATCTGTAATTATTCTTGACTTGAAATGTGTAATCATTAACCCGTAAATAACGACTGTGATTTTACTTCAACTTGCTTCAACTGGCTCGCTATCAGTTCTCTAAAATCCTTCTAATCTTTCATGTCTATGAAAAAAAAAATTCCTACCAGTGGATCGATCAAGCTATGATATATACAATTAAATGTATAATTGAACAGATTGCATTTATAATTCAAAATGAAATAACTTTTAAAACATATAATTTCATTTCATTCTGTTATCAATAACGTCTGTGAAGACGAATATTCCCACAGAAGTTCTATTTTTAACCTCCTATTGCGACGTAGCAACCAATCAATTGAGAACTTTGCATACTGATGATTGACATACATGGTATCGACTAATGAAAATTCTGCGGCCACTGGATGGCCGCATAATACAAAAAACCGGGTCTTGTCTGCAGGCCCTCATTCTCTTCTCACCCCAATCCCCCTCGGAGGGACTGCTACGCAGGCTACTTGCTACCTTGTCACACATTATATTTGATATAACTTGTTTGTTTTTGTAGATGTCGACGAATGTACGAACAAACCGTGCAAAAATGGTGGAAGCTGCACGAACAGTATTGGCAGCTACACATGTGCTTGTACACCAGGATGGAAGGGGCAAGATTGTGACATTGGTAATTACCTTTTTTATCATCTTTGTCCCATCATACGTAGCTCATCATTACAGTGTTTGGTTTTTAGACGTCGACGAGTGTCTTAAAACCCCTTGCAAGAATCAAGGAGCATGTACCAATACAGCTGGAAGCTACAGTTGTACTTGTATACCAGGATGGCAGGGGCAGCATTGTGACAAAGGTACACCAGCTTTTCACTACTAAAACAGTTATAATTTCTATAAATTCGATAATAAAGATGTATATGTTTTATTCAAAAGTCATGTTTTAAATGTTCGTTCTTGCTATTCAATTTTGAAGCTGCAAGGAAAGGTTACTTGCTACCTTGTCACACATTATATTTGATATAACTTGTTTGTTTTTGTAGACGTCGACGAATGTACGAACAAACCGTGCAAAAATGGTGGAAGCTGCACGAACAGTATTGGCAGCTACACATGTGCTTGTACACCAGGATGGAAGGGGCAAGATTGTGATATTGGTAATTACCTTTTTAATTGGATTGCAAATCCTCGAGTTATCGGGATGGGGCTTTTGTACCGGAAGTGTCACTCACTCACTCACTCACTCGCTCACTCACTCACTATACCCGGAGTAGCTAATCGATAGAAGTCGATCATCGGAAAGCTAATCGATTAATCGATATTAATCGATTTCTTTGGCTGATTAATATCGATTAATATAGATTATCGATGAAAATCGATAATCACAATTTTTATGGTTGATAATTAGTATCGATTAATATCGATAATCGATGAAACTCAATAGTAGGTGAAAGCGCGTTGATCATGAAATAAAGTAACATAAACACCGCTAAATAATAATAATAATAATAATAATAATAATAATAATAATAATAATAATAATAATAATAATAATAATAATAATAATAATAATAATAATAATAATAATAATAATAATAATAATAATAATTATAGTAGAATTTTGATGTTCTCTGGCTTTTATTTGTTTAAGTTGAGCTTTCGACCTTTAGCACTAAGGTCTTTAAAGTGCACCTAATGCCCTTCATGATATTTTGCAAATCTGTTGTACATGAGGTGTATAATAAGTGTACTTAATATTTCTTGATTTCGACCTCTCTTTTTTGAGATATGAACATTTGAAATCTGAAAATGCAAATGAGGTGACGTCATTCCAGGCCTCATTAAATATACAAAAGTTCTCTGGAAATAATTATAGCAATTTTTTAAAGCTCAATATCTGTATTACTAATATTCACACTACTATTAACATTTTTACTACTTTACAAAAACAAGCTTGCTGTCGGCTTTGAAACAAAACTTTGACAAATTCCTGGAATGACGTCACCTCATTTGCATTTTTAGATTTCAAATGTTCATATCTCAAAAAGGAGAGGTCGAAATCAAGAAATATTAAGTACACTTATTATACACCTCATGTACAACAGATTTGCAAAATATCATGAAGGGCATTAGGTGCACTTTAACAGTAGTGAAGAACAAACATAAATTTTGAATTGTAAATAAGATGGATGTAAATTATTCTTTGTTAATCAGAATAACATATTGTCCTGGTAACGGTTTAGAGTTATTAACAGCGTAGATGTTTTTTGCTGTGTGCCATGACTCAACATGCTCAAGGGACTTCAAGGTCCGTTTATTTCCTTTGTCTATTACTTTGGCATTGTTGAAATCTGGTGAATGGTCTTCTTTTAGAACGTGTTTAAGAGCGAGTCCGTGTGAAAACCATGCAAAATCGAAAAATGTGTCTACAACGGGTATCACCGATTTCTTTCATTTTTGGCCGAGATATGTATTTTAGTGTAAATATTAACTGTGTGCAATATAAAACAAAAATATTAAATTCTCTAGCAGATATCGAGGTTTAAGGGAATGTAGTCAGACGAACGATAAAAATTGCTTGAAATTTACACCAACTTTACAAATCAATTTCTCTAAAAATATAGCTTTTTTCTTACCTGGAATTCGTACAGACCTACTACAACATATAATAAATACAACGACAGTATCAAAGTATCAAAATATTTATATAAAGAAAATTTTTGCTTATTTACATGTCTGGCTATGAAATCTACATTTTGAGTATGCATTCTTAACAATTCGATATACAAGATCCGGCAACTTTTTAAAACCACAAAGTTTGACTTTTATGTACAACTGACAATGGTTAACAAATACAAAGAAAAAAAATTCTGTAAAGTTTTAAGGATGAAGAGATACAGTATCACAAATTTCGCGTTTTTACACGTATCCAATCATAAGACTAATGACCATTTGCGACTAAAAAAGCCGATAAGTTTTAAAATACTTACCTAAAAACAACAGCTAATGTAGTAGGGCGATTTAAGAAGTCATAAATGTACAATGTTAAAATATTTTAACTATACGCTGTTTTTTTTTTTCCGAAAGAAATACACACAAAAACATGCCGAGTTTGCATCAACGATAATGCTAAGCTGATCAAAAGGTTCAAATTACAACAAAGAGCCTTGAGTTGATTTTACAGCCAAACCTACAGAAGCGTTCCTATCGAAGTTGAAAGGCTCGATTTATTCTTCCAAACTTGATTTGAAATTTGGTTTGAAATTTGCATAAATGAATTGAATCTTGTAAGTTTCAAATTGCAGGCTTCAACTGTCAACCGATAATGGTCCCGAAATCACGATCTGTGGTCAATAACTGATAATGCTATTGTAATAGAATACTTTAGTAAGTATTTATAACAATATTTCTGTATGCAGACTAGGTTTTTAGCGAGTTTCTGTTGTCCAAAAAAACACTGAAAGTAATGTTTTGACTTGAGGCGGTTTTTGAAACTTACAAGTTTCGATTCATTTATGCAAATTTCAAAACAAATTTCAAATAAAGTTTGCAAGAATAAATCGAGCCTTCCAACCTCGATAGGAACGCTTCTGTAGGTTTGGCTGTAATATGTATAAATATTCGAAACTTACATCTTTAAGACAGCAGATTCGTAAAATAAAAGTCGAAAACGTGGAAATTATCCAAATGACAACGACAGCGTAGCCAAGTGTGATTATCAGTACTAAACAATCAACTGTCATGAACTGGTTCCCGGTCGTTAACCATTTTAGAGTTAACTTTCAGAAAAGCATGTTATTATGACATAAAAAATGGAATGAAATAATAGTGATAATAGCAATAAAATAAAATAATGCCGGCCCAACAGAGATCGTAAAGTGAGTTAGCGATTCTCTTCCGTCAAACAAACTTGTCTATTGCGATTAAATATTTGCATACTAATGTCAGTGAAAACAAATTTTAGCCTAACGATGTATTCTACGGGTATTAGAACGTTAAAACTAAATAAATGTATATTTTTTGGACCAACTATTCTATTTGAAATAATATTTTTTACCTAGCTGTTTTTTTTGTTCACATTGTCAGTTGTTTATAGTAATTATCACTAGACTAGACCAATTATGTTTGATTGACGGAAGAGAATCGCTTCACAGTCGTTTGGCGGGAATGGCAAGTATTTTAATACTTAAAAATCGATGGTAATCCAGATTCATCTTATTCACTCTCTAGATATCTCAACGTAAAAAAGAAACGGCTCAATTCAAAGCTCTTCAATACTAGTTGTCAATATATATAGTATTCAATGAAAATTCCTTTAAACGATATTAAATAAACTATTTAGTATTTTTAATTTCACCGAAACTCAGATGGGATCGAAAATGCAACCCTTACTTAGATGTAACAATACCTTGACCAATTTCGCATAACATTCCCCATGTTTCGAACATCTCTTGAGAAATACGCTTTGCATGTCCACCTCTGACAGACTTTTGAATCGTGTGGGGATGCTTACAGACTCGACTGGGACGCCAGCCTAAACCAAAGTGGTCTCTATGCAGCGGACATATTGTCATATCATCTGTATTTTCAGTTTTAAAAACACCAGCTCTTAAAAAACAAAGTTCCCACTCGTACTCCACATCTTTGGAAGAAGTTTTTAAACAGTCAAGTAGATGGGTGCAGATAATCTTTGTACAAGATTTTAAAGGCAGCAAAACAAAACAGGTGTCATTGTTTCTTCGAGAACTTCCATAATTTTCCACAGACAGATTGTGAAAAGAGAAAACCGCCATAAAATAATATTATTACTGTATGTCAAAATTAACCTCAACTAATGCACGTAAAATGAGAATTAATGTCGGTGTCTACCAAACATGCCAATTAGTCGAATGTCAATTTCTAATTTATGCAAAACAACAAAGAGAACACTTGAAGTAAAATGTATGTCTTTTAATAAAATGTATCTTGCTAGAACTTTAACAATATATTTTTATGAAAACGTATTCATATCCCTGGAGAGTGATCATAATCAGGAAAATAATAAATTAAAAAGGTTACATAGTTTTATATAGTACACTGTTACTTTGTCTGTTTCTGTTTTTAGCAACCGCATGAGTTCAATAATTTCTTTAACATGTTGTGCGTGAGGTTAATAAATGCATAATTCGAATACTGTAAAAATTATTTTATTTCAAAAAATGATAATATTGTGAAAAAAATATTATGAATTATCGTTTTTACCAGACATAGAAAAGCCGAAGGTAGACAGACAAAACATTACTGTATTCGGCTTACAAGGCCTAAAACTTAGTTATTTGTTGTAACATTATCTTATATAATGATGAATATCATTATTTTAATTCATATAATTGATTATTATGATTATTATGATTATATTGGGATCATATTTAGCGTGTTGTAGATTTGTTGTATATTTAGTTTTGTCACGATACAACTTCAAACAATGTAAATTTCATTATTTTCTTAGTTATTTTTCGCTTGAAAAATAAATACTTTACAGACTTTTTTTTCGATAAAACACTGTCTCTATCATCATACTATCTGATAAAGGTTTCAAAGTTATATGAATAACTGCCGGATAGGTGCAAATAGCTCTTTTCTAGAGCATATTTTTACACTTTTCGTCAAAGCTGAAAAATAGCAATAACTCAACCCTTTATAAAACAACCCAATATTTGTTTCACGACTTTTTATTCAACTTAAAGTACTAATACGATAATGTGCTAAACGTGGGCAGAATGTTGGTGCAGGAAACAATCTGCAAAGGATATACGAGGCCGTAAAACTTTAGGTATATTTTATGCAAATTTTGACCGTTTTTAGGGTAAAATACTCAAACGGTTGTAACTTTAAGCCTTTTTAATTTAAAGCCAAAAAAATTCACCAAAGTAATAAGTTAACTAAGATGTACAATCGAGCTAAGTTTGAACAAAATCGGTGATGTACGGTGTAGACTGGTCTGCATGGTTTTCACGCGGACTCGCTCTTAACAATATTTGAGCCACGCGTTGCTTTATTGACATTTCAAATGTGTTCTTTTTTTCTCGTTTGAAAACATCTAGAAGTTTCGCCGATGTAGTTCCATGGACAGTCAGCACATGGAATTCTGTAAATTACGTTGTTCTGTAATTCGATAGGTGGTTTGTATTTTGGCGAGGGAAATTCTTGTTGAAGTGTAGTTATAGGCTTATTCACAACTTTAATATCATGTCTTCTAAGTAGTCTAGTGATGGGCTCAGTCAGACCACGGACGTATGGCAAGCAAGCAAAACTTTGGCTTGGTGGTTTGTCAACGAGTTTAAAGAACAATTCCACAAGTTCTTCCGGAGTTTGTTTGTTTGCCTTGTTCCAGCCCATAACATTGTTGATGCAGGCCTTCAGTACTCAAGTGCAGGTGATGGGTCAGATGGATTCAGCATTATATAGAGCTGTGTATCATCAGCATACATCATGCATGATATCCCATGAAAACGAACAATATCTTCAATTTGTGATATCATGACATGAACATAGCAAACAGCAGCGGTCCAAGAACCGATCCTTGCGGAACACCATAATTGACCTGTTTTGATTGAGACCCATAGTCATTGATCTTGACAGATTGTTTTCGATCTGATAGGTATGACGTAAACCATCTCAAAACTACACCACCAACACCAAAACGCTGATTCATTCTTTCTAAAAGGATGGCATGATCAATGGTATCAAATGCGGCAGAGAGATCTAGTATGACGAGAATGACATCTCGGTGTTGATCTACAGCTCTAAGAATGTCGTTTGATACCTTGAGTAATGCAGTTTCTATAGAGTGATGCGGACGGTAGGCTGACTGCATCACTGGAAACAATTGATTACATTCGAGGTAACTGTACACTTGACTTGACACAATTCTTTCAATGGTTTTCGAAAGAAATGGGAGATTGTCATGATCCATATCTGTCTTTTTTAAGGTTGGTCGAACCAGAGAAGCCTTAAGCTGAGGAGGAAATTCCCCAGTACTCACTGAAACATTGATGATACTCTGATAAAAGTTTACACTGATACTTTATTGAGCGAGCGAGTCAGTGAGTGACACTTCCGGTAAAAAAGCCCAATCCCAATAACTCTAGGATTTGCAATCCCAAGTTAAAAATGACAACAACAAATTACACTTGGCGTTTTTGGATGCTTCCACTGTGAACTTATTAAATAGCAGTAATTCTCTCTGAGCAGATCATATGTTAAACAGAGATTATGATCCTTACATATTTTGCGTTCATTTCTTTGATACAGCCCACTCATGTTTTATTTTTACAAACTAGATAAGAACGAGTGTCTTGCAAGTCCATGTTCACATGATAGTGTTTGTACTAATACCATTGGTAGCTTCATATGTGCTTGTAAGCAGGGATGGCTGGGAGACACCTGTAACGAAGGTACGTAATAAGAAGATACAGTAAACCCCGCATAAAAGAAACAGTAAAATAAGAAACTTCAGCCTGAAAATTTGCCAATTAAAATACGCACCCAATATTTAAGAATCTGCAATATGCCATGATGATTGCGATGATAATGATATGGTATGGGAATGGTGGTGGTAGTGATGATATGGTGACAATGTTATGATAATCGTGACGGTAATTTGATAGTGATGTCGATAACGATGATTTTTTATGATGTTTATATTATTACAGACCTAGATGAGTGTTTAAACAACCCATGCAAGAATCCTGGAAATTGTACCAATACTGCTGGAAACTACACATGTGCTTGTACACCAGGATGGAAAGGACATAACTGTGACAAAGGTAGAGAACAAGCGACAACAATGGATTTGATTTGTTTGGGCATATTTTGTGAACTATGTACAAAATAGTGCAATCATACAATACATGTTAGTTTTATTTCACGGCTATATGGCGTGTACTCTACTCACGAACTCAAGATAATAACAATAATAAAGATTACTAATTAAAAAACAATTTCCAACAATTTAGATGTGAATGAATGTCTGGAAATTCCATGTAAACACAACAGCACATGCAACAATACTAATGGAAGCTACATGTGCACTTGTACGTCCGCTTGGTTGGGAGACACTTGTGAAGGTAAAAACCCCGTATATTTTGCAACCATCACTTCTAGTCTGGGCTCTTCCGTCAGAGGTGTATAACTCACACTTATTATCGCTCCATTCAATATTTAAAACATGCAAAACTCGACTCAAATGGTGATTTTAAAACCGGAAAAATGTACAATCAGCTGTCGTAGCAAGGGAGAGAACAACATATCAAACAAACTCCATTACCATATATATAATCCCACAGGCTGCCCAGGCTCTTGACTTTTAACTTATAAAAACAAGCAACTTTTTCAGCTTATAAAAAATTAATTAATTAGCAACTTTTCACCTGATAAATAACCAAAAACTATACATGCATTGATATGTTGATATCGAAGCGATTTGTGCCGCTAATTTTTAAGTTTGAACTTATATAGTCAAGAGCCTGGGCTGCCTGTGATAATCCATGCCTGAGTTTGGACTCGAACCTGGCCAACCACAGTGACGCCCCATCCACTCATGTTTAATGCTTTTTTTATCTCGATCAATGAAGACATGATTAGTAATATGTGTTTTCTTCCTTTCCTCATTTTAGTTGTGAATCAGTGTTTTTCTATGCCATGCCAAAACAATGCAACATGCAATCCCTCTTTTACCAATTACGCGTGTATTTGTCAACCAGGATGGGAAGGACGTAACTGTTCGAAAGGTAGACATCACAAAGAATTATATAATAGTTCTAGTGAATATGATGATGACGCTTATGATAATGATGATTTTAACGCAGTAGTAAATATATGATTATTATTATTTGCGTATATATTTGTTAACAGTAATTACAAATGTAAACAAAATACACTAAATAACGAAATGATGACGACAATGATATTAAGATGGTGATGAAGATGAATATGATATTGATGATAACAATTAATTTGATGATGATGACGACGACGATATATGACGATGAAAGTTATAAGTAATGAGGAAAACAATGCACAAACAATTAATTTGAAGATGTTTCTTTTATTTCTGTGCAGATATTGATGAATGTCTTTCAAGTCCATGTAAAAACCAAGGAATATGTGTTAATTCTGTCGGGAGTTTCAAATGCAACTGTACATACAACTGGCAAGGGCAATTTTGCGACAAAGGTAATATTTTTGTTTATTTACTAAACAAACTTTTTCTTGTTTGTTGTTTTTAACCTAAGCATTTTCCGAAAGAGAACCCACTATATCGCACGTTTTGTATCTACTAAGACATAAAACAAAATTTTCGTTCACGTGCACTTGCGCATACGCTTAATGCGACGATCCATGTCCCAAAAATAACGTTCTTACCTCCACATTAAAGGGAAACGGTGCCTAAGACAATACCTTGTAATTATACTCTAATGTATATGACTGTTTCACCGTAAAAATTGACTTTTCCATTGTGGTTTAGACGTGGATGAATGCTTTACACAGCCATGTTTCAACCAAGGTGCATGTACAAATACTTTTGGTGGGTACGTTTGTTCTTGTTCTGAAGGATGGACAGGCAGGCATTGCAATGAAGGTCAGCAATGAATAACTTGCAGTAATGCTGATAGCTCTAAGTAGAAGGAAAATAATATAGTATTATAGTGTTCTCATATAGAAATTTCCTTCGTCAATCTCAGGCTACTTAAGGCCTGGGTCAGCAGTCAAATCCAGAAGAAGAAGAAATATTCCACAGTTCCAAATCAACTCCGCAGAAATAATTCAAATTTGGCACATAAATAGCCATTGATAAAATAAAGGACCTCGCATGATAAATTTGCTGTATCAGTGGTCACGTGATCAGAGAGGGGAATTATTGTGACAAAATAGTTTTATATTTGTCCGGTCGCGAGTTTTATCAAACGATTTAAATAAATACACCAAATGCACTTCAATACTGTGTCACCACAAGGATCTACCTGGCGATCATGACTATAGTTTTCCGTTAAGGAGATATTACAGTCAATTTTCCTATTTCTCCAAATAACTCCACATCCCATAAGTGAAAACCAGATCGCCAAGCAGACTTATATAGAGAAACTTCATTTTAAAATATTTAACTAAATATTTCCTTTCTATAAGTAAAACTCGGAGCCGGAAACGTGACGACTATGTATTGAAAAAATTACCTTAAGATCACAAACGTCACCAATATCTATCATTGTTTGAGTATTTTCTTGCAGATCTTTATGCCGTAACATGCAAAATTGATTTTATCAGATATATGTTTAAAACCCAGGCCTTAAGTAGCCTGAGATACACACTGACTCTTCGATTATTTCTACATTCTGAGTTTACAAATCCCATATGTATATATTTTTGCTAAGGGAGGAGCCTCTTGGTAAGGCAGAGAATATCAGATAAAACTAGATAAAATAGACGCCGATATAATGCATGGGACATGTACAGCAATGCTGTAAATTTCAGTTAGAATCTGAGAAAGACCTAAACAGCAAGTACAAAGTAAATACTAGTAACATTATATTGCTGAATATACAGTAACTTGCCTGCGTCGGATCTTTAATTGTAAATTTAATATAAAGATTTTTTATCTTAATTCAAGATGTAAACGAATGCATCATAGAAGGATTCTGTGGTAAATACTCTCTGAGTTGTTCAAATACCAATGGTAGTTACCAGTGTATATGTGCACACGGCTGGGAAGGAAAACAATGCGACGAAGGTAAGGCATATAAGGATGAATAAACTAATAAATAAAAGTGTGAAAAATTTATTTAGTAAACGTCGAAATGACATATATGATAAAATTAAGGAATGGACAAATAAAAAATTAATGAAATAATGTACAGAGATGTAATGAATTAATTTATGAATGACTGAATGAGAGAATGGATTGATAAATTGATAAATGAATAGAAGGATAAATAATAGTCTCTTTCACAGTTCCCTGCACCATCTTGAAAAGTAGCGCGGCATCGAGGCGAAACAAATATCAAGTTTACATGACAGAGAAACGTGAAGGATTTCCCCTCGGGATGTTTAAAGGTATCTTTGATGGCGCAGGGAACTGTGAAACGGACTATTCAATGAATGAATGAATGAGAAAGTGGCGGAACACTTTATTCATATATTTGAATGATAAAGAAGATAAAAGAATATAACGAACAAATAATTGAATGATTGCTGTTATTTTTCAATTTAGAACTGCCAGAACAATCCTCAAGTACAGATTCTACCATATTCATCATATTAAGTGGAGTATTGTGCCATTGATAATACTAATAATTGGGTCAATTATTCTGGTACGCAAAGTGTACCTTTCAAAGGAACAAAAAGTGCAGTTGGCAGCCGAGAAAGAGCCCGAAGAAGAAGATAAACAAGAAAAACCTCTAACAGACAAGCCTCTAACGGACAAGCCTCTAACAGACAAGCCTCTAACAGACAAGCCTCTAACAGAAAAGCCTCTAACAGAAAAGCCTCTAACAGAAAAGCCGCTAACAGAAAAGCCTCTAACAGAAAAGCCTCTAACAGACAAGCCTCTAACAGTTTCCAGAAGTTACACTGAAAAACCAGGACAAACAGTGTACAAACCTGCAAAACTGGTTTACCAACCTGAAATAGTTGGGAAACTTGTTGGAAAACAAGAAAATTCTGAAAAGCCAGTTTACAAACCGTTTTACAAATTTGGTTTTGGTCAGGAACAAGAAGATGCGGGGGCAGTAAGTCCTTACCAACATGTAAGCGAAGAGGAAGAGTACGACGAACCAGTGTATTGTAATCCAGAAGAAGTGTTTGATCCTCAAACATATAACATCGGACAGGAACGAATTGGAAAATCTGAAAAGTCAGTTTACAAACCGTTTTACAAATTTGGTTTTGGTCAGGAACAAGAAGATGCGGGGGCAGTAAGTCCTTACCAACATGTAAGCGAAGAGGAAGAGTACGACGAACCAGTGTATTGTAATCCAGAAGAAGTGTTTGATCCTCAAACATATACCATCGGACAGGAACAAATTCGAAAAGCGCATATCAAAAAAGCACACGGTAGCTCTTTTGTAAGTGACTTCAAACCGCTTTTGGCTAAAGCTACAGCGAAACGAAAGTATAAAGGTCTTATATACCAAGCCGTCGATAAAGAAGAGCAATACTACGAGCCTCAGTATCATAATCCCACTGCAATATATGATCCTACATCTTACAGCCATACTGAAAAACCTATGAAGAAAACGCATGCGGAAAATGCAAAACAAAAACAAGAGCATTATGCTAGTTATTACGACTGGGAATATAGCCAAGAGAAAGATACAGTTCCTCTTTTAAAAAGCTTTTCAAAAGCTACATCACAAAGAAGGCAGGATGCACTGGGAGGTACAAGTAGAGTTAATCCGCTAGAGTCTTCAAACGTTCCCATGACGGGGATGATTCAATCTTCTATAGAGAAAAGACGACAGGAAGAACTAGGCGAAAGCAGTGGGATGGCAAGTGAGAGACGAGAAGACAGCGTAGAAACTAGAAGAGGTAATACCGAAAAACGTAATTATAATACTAATATGATTAATGGTGTTGTTACTGTTGCTGTTGTTGTTGTTGATGATGATTTTGATGATAATAATATAATATGCCTCATTTATATTATATAGCGCTATATCTCTCGAATAGCTCATAGCGCTTTACAATCTACTAATGTGTATATGGATGACTTATCGGACTGCTGAAAACCAGCAGTTTACAATCATGAGTGTTGTTAGTGAATGCCTCCGAGGCCTAGGCCTAGTCTGGGACCTTAACTCGCCTTAACTCGCGCAAACTCGCCTTAACTCGCACAAACTCGCACAAGCTCGCAGTAAATTACTCAATGTCATAATGCACAGGGAATTGCCTTAACCTCATCTCACAAAGCTGAAATATACACATATAAGTCATGTTCTTTTAGTGTCACTCCAAATTATGGGATTTTTCCTTAACTCGCCTTAACTCGCCTTAACTCGCAGCATTGAAATTTTGATTTTCCCTTAACTCGCCTTAACTCGCCTTAACTCGCCCAAACTCGCTGCGAGTTAAGGCGAGTTTAGGTCCCAGACTAGGCCTAGGCCTGTCTGTTGTACCGGGAGACAATCCCCCTACTCTTTGCGAACAACACAACAGGATCTTTAACGTCCACCTTATATAGGATTAGAGTGAAAGCAGACGGGACCTCGAGCTTTACGTCTTTATCCGAGAAGACGAGGCACATAGAAAGTAAAGTGTCTTGCCCAAGGACACAACGCAATCGCCCGGGCCAGGAATCGAACCCCTAACCACTGTCAGACCATCACACCTCTCTACATATGATAATGATGAATTTGATGACTATGTCTTTATGATTATGATTATCATCGTTTTATTATCCTATCACATTCATAACTTTCACAATCCCTATTTTCAGACCAAAGGAAAGCTACCAGAACAAAAGGCAAACATAAAAAGAGATGAATGCACAGTCAGCAGAGCTCTTCAAGAAATCTCTAAATTATCAGACAAGACTTGTCAGTTCAAATAATGCATTTAAAGAAATCAACAAAGAAATGAGAGGTCCAGAAGTAAAAGGATGATGACAGAAAAGGAGCGAAAGATGGACCACCAAGCAACAAATTCTACAGATAGAAAAAAAACAACAACTACCAACACAAGTATAAACATTTGATAGCTAACAAATCTTTTTACATTTTTTTGACTTTTTTTGGACAATTATTTTCAATTCTTTGTTCATTTAAAGTCATTGCAATTTTATCATTGAAAGTTCCCTACAACCGAGACACGTTTTTCCGCTGTACAGGGAGTTTTTTCTTATTAATAAATAGTGGTCTAAATACAATGTTGGCCGGTGCCTCGCCTAAAATTGTCCTAGATCGCCTAAGATTGCTTAATAATGCTTAAGATCGGCTATGATTGCCCATGATCGCCTAAGAACGCCTGAGATCGCATAAGAACGCCTGGGATCGCATAAGAACGCCTGGGATCGCATAAGAACGCCCGAGAGCGCCCGAGAGCGCCTAAGAACGCCCGAGATCGCCTAAGAACGCCCGAGATCGCCTAAGAACGCCCGAGATCGCCTAAGAACGCCCGAGATCGCCTAAGAACGCCCGAGATCGCCTAAGAACGCCCGAGATCGCATAAGAACGCCCGAGAGCGCCTAAGAACGACCGAGAGTGCCTAAGAACGCACGAGATCGCCTAAGAACGCCTGGGATCGCCTAAGAACGCCCGAGAGCGCCCGAGAGCGCCTAAGAACGCCCGAGATCGCCTAAGAACGCCCGAGATCGCCTAAGAACGCCCGAGATCGCCTAAGAACGCCCGAGATCGCCTAAGAACGCCTGAGATCGCATAAGAACGCCTGGGATCGCATAAGAACGCCTGGGATCGCATAAGAACGCCTGGGATCGCCTAAGAACGCCCGAGAGCGCCCGAGAGCGCCTAAGAACGCCCGAGATCGCCTAAGAACGCCCGAGATCGCCTAAGAACGCCCGAGATCGCCTAAGAACGCCCGAGATCGCATAAGAACGCCCGAGAGCGCCTAAGAACGCCCGAGATCGCCTAAGAACGCCCGAGATCGCCTAAGAACGCCCGAGAGCGCCTAAGAACGACCGAGAGTGCCTAAGAACGCACGAGATCGCCTAAGAACGCCTGGGATCGCCTAAGAACGCCCGAGAGCGCCCGAGAGCGCCTAAGAACGCCCGAGATCGCCTAAGAACGCCCGAGATCGCCTAAGAACGCCCGAGATCGCCTAAGAACGCCCGAGATCGCCTAAGAACGCCTGAGATCGCATAAGAACGCCTGGGATCGCATAAGAACGCCTGGGATCGCATAAGAACGCCTGGGATCGCCTAAGAACGCCCGAGAGCGCCCGAGAGCGCCTAAGAACGCCCGAGATCGCCTAAGAACGCCCGAGATCGCCTAAGAACGCCCGAGATCGCCTAAGAACGCCCGAGATCGCATAAGAACGCCCGAGAGCGCCTAAGAACGCCCGAGATCGCCTAAGAACGCCCGAGATCGCCTAAGAACGCCCGAGAGCGCCTAAGAACGACCGAGAGTGCCTAAGAACGCACGAGATCGCCTAAGAACGCCTGGGATCGCCTAAGAACGCCCGAGAGCGCCCGAGAGCGCCTAAGAACGCCCGAGATCGCCTAAGAACGCCCGAGATCGCCTAAGAACGCCCGAGATCGCCTAAGAACGCCCGAGATCGCCTAAGAACGCCCGAGATCGCCTAAGAACGCCTGAGATCGCATAAGAACGCCTGGGATCGCATAAGAACGCCTGGGATCGCATAAGAACGCCTGGGATCGCCTAAGAACGCCCGAGAGCGCCCGAGAGCGCCCGAGAGCGCCCGAGATCGCCTAAGAACGCCCGAGATCGCCTAAGAACGCCCGAGATCGCCTAAGAACGCCCGAGATCGCATAAGAACGCCCGAGAGCGCCTAAGAACGCCCGAGATCGCCTAAGAACGCCCGAGATCGCCTAAGAACGCCCGAGATCGCCTAAGAACGCCCGAGATCGCCTAAGAACGCCCGAGATCGCATAAGAACGCCCGAGAGCGCCTAAGAACGACCGAGAGTGCCTAAGAACGCCCGTGATCGCCTAAGAACGCCCGAGATCGTATACGAAATCCTTAATCTGGACTTACAGTCAAAACACCTGAATCGTGAACACGTAGAACTCATTAATGAGTTTAGTTTTCGAAATTGGTTTCCATTAATCGATTTGAGCTTGGAATATTGAAAACGAAGATTTCATTATTCAACTCAAGAATAGTTTGAAAGTTCGATTGTTGATTGGACATAATAAAACATCCGATTCTCCTTATATGATGTAGGCCATGATAGGCCTAGGCCCAGGTTTCCTCCCAAACCCTCAAAAATGTCAAAAAAGCCCAATAGTCAAAGGGGAGCCTGCACAACAGGCGTTGTTTTGGGTTTTGGGGAAAATCGGATCTTAAAGCTCATGTGATGTCGTGATACCCGCGAGAAACATGGGGTCTAGACAAAAAGGAAAGGTGACCCACCCCCTTCGCTTCCTTTTAGCTCGCCCGTTCAACACAGGAAGCCCAAAACCCGATTTTCCCCCAAAACCCAAAATGACGCCTGTTGTGCTTTATTATCATTTTTTTAATAAATAAAGGATGCAGGATAGAGGCATTGTACTATTTTGGTTCCCTGTGGTAAAATAGAGGGATTGCCTTGCTAACACAGGAAGCCCAATATAGAAATCCTACCAAGGGTGAAGGCTGGATCATTTGAGTTTATGAAAGTTGTAGATGATTTAATTAGGAATCACAGTAGCATGAACATGTAATTATGATGTAAAGACAATAAAACTGTATTTGTATCTTTGTTGTATTTGGTTTACTTTAGTTTGAAATTAATGTCTTCATGATCATCATCATCAACACCATCATGATGCAGTATAAGGGTGACAGTGCATTAATATTATACTATTATCATTCTTGTAGTTAGTTTTTCCTTTACTAATAAGAATATCAGTTAGCAATGGTATGATATAGAGGTGTGCATGCATATACGATTTATATAATCATCATTGTCATAGTGATGGAAACTAGCGAGTAGTGTCATAGTGAGTTAAGTGTCTTGATTACTTCACCCAATAGGAATATCAGCTGATGTTGGTATTGCAAAGAGATGCACACCTAAGATTATAACCTTATCATTGTTGTCATTAGTGAGTACAGCAACTTGTTTACTTCACTAATGTAATATCAACTAGCGGTGGCATGGTACATGGCTGAGTATCATCATCGTTGTCATAGTGAGTAAAGTGCCTTGTTTACTTCACTAATGTAATATCAACTAGCGGTGACATGGTATATGGCTGAGTATCATCATCGTTGTCATAGTGAGTAAAGTGCCTTGTTTACTTCACTGATTGGAATGTCAGCTAGAGGTGGAATTGTAGTGTCTCTGGCTGCTATTTGATCTTTAGTCAGATATCTTGCATATTCATCTAAAATTATGAATAAGAGTCAACTTGTTAAAATGTTTGACAAGTCAAAAAGGATAATATTACACTATCCATTACAGTATTGGTACATATAAATTTGCATAATTTAATTTTCATACTAAATCGTCATGATTCATGGTATGTTCTATTGCTGCATCACATGATATGAAAGGTGCTACATGTAACAATACTTGTTCGCTTACTAAATTTCTGTACTTACTTAGGTCGCGGTCAGACTAGCGCTTATGCTTTGCTTTGAGCGAGCTTGCTTATGATAACTTAAAGCCAATGACTATCGTTTACTTAGCACAGGTAAAACATGGTACAGAGTAAGCTTGAATGCTGCTGCAGTTCTTTTGAAAATTCTAGCATTTCTGATCAGATTTCAAGCAAGCGTGGATTAGTGAGTGTTATCGGCCACACTGGCAAATGAGCTAGAAACGTGCTAAGTAAACAGATTATACTCAAGCAAGCAAAGCCCTAGCGCTAGTCTGACCTGCAACCTTATACTACTTACTTACTTGCTTACTTACTTATTTACCTACTTATTGATCTACTTACTTACTTACAGCTATCATCTCACCCACAGGATATATATCTAACCCTAAAAAGTACGCCAATCACCCCTAACCCTACCCCCTGGAATACAATACTTACTTACAGCTATCATCTCACCTGTAACTGTTTGAATGGAGTCCAGCGATGGTGTACAGAAAAGATTGTAAGAAGCATAAAGAAAGACTACGGTCAGAAGTGTTACAAACAAGTATATTGGCCCAGCAAATAACCAGTATCTGAAAGTAATTCAAATCCAACAATTAAACACTGTAATGTAATGTAATGTAATGTTTTTATTCCTTAAAATAATAAAAAGTCAAGGAGGAAACATACATATATTTCTAAATAGGTAGACACACAGTGACATATTTTGTTATGGTTTTGCCAACTAATCATTGTTATAAGAACAAAGAAAATTTAATAATCTATTGCTAAAATGGTTAGAATATTAGCATCAGCTAAGTAAGCATCGCTATTATTTACCTTTGTGGAAGATATGTTATACCAATACTATGCAGCCACTCTTCTGGCACAAATGCCCAAATGAGATACAAAACTGACACAGAAACATATAAATAAATATAAATATTTTACAACCATCATGCACTCCATGTCGGGGCTCTTCTGTGAGGTTCAGTCATACTCACTACCACTACATTCAATATTTACAACACACAACTCTGCTCACATGTTGATTTTTGCGGAGGAAGGAAAACCAGATAACCTGGAGAAAAATTACCCGTGTGGCATGAGAGAGAACAACACATCAAACAAACTCTATTCACTTGTCACCCAAGCTGGGAATCGAACACAGGCTACAGTGGTGAAAGGCAAACGCTCTCACCGTTAGGCCACTCATGCCACCCTAACATAAATAACCATAAATTATTATACTGAGTGAAAACTAGGAAAGCATATAAAAATAAAGTTCACTTTGAATTTAATATACCGCCATGTTCGGTTGCAATTTCGTTACAAATCTGTTATGTCGCTCACTTATACTGATCTACTTTGTAGTTTTGTTGAAAAACAGTTTCAAAAAGTAAGAAATGTTCAAGAATTTCAAAGCATATATAATATCTCCAAAATATGGCATACTATAATTAAAACTCATCAAGATCTACAAATTGACTATCGTATTTGTCGCATTTTGTTCACTTACCAAAGCCAAAATTAGCTCCTAAATACAGCACAAAACCATAGATAGCTCGTTCTGGGATAGGATTGGGTGAATGTTCACCCATGAAGATAAAAAATAAGATTTTTTCCAACACACTTTGTGCTCAATGAGAAAGTGAAATCGATTTTTGATCAGGCGTTGCTCGCTAGTACACAGGAGACCCAATCATTGCTAATGTACAACTTGAGTTGTGTTTACTCGAAAATTAGATATAAATTTTTATAAAAGGATAAGTTTATGAGTAAATTTATCAGTAAGTTAAAACACTTATGTTGGTTTTATAATGGAAAGTAAAAATCATTTGAAAGAAAATCATAAAAAGACACCAGCCACCAGTTTGGTTGGTCTTCCTGTGGTTTGCAAAGGAGGAGGACTGGAGAAAACTTCAAAATGGCGGAAGATGGAAATCCAGGAAGTCCAACTGCCAACGAAAGTGACGGTAAAACATAACAAATCCTACGCTTAGTTTAATGTTTTATGTTCTCCCAGTAATCGTAAGTTAATATATTTTGTAGATTCCGCTGTAACAAAAGTTCTCCAGCTACAACCGGACAGCGAGGTGGGTTTATCTTCTCAAAACGTTTCGTCGTTAAATTTACTGTCAAAACAATCTTGAAAAAATTCGCATAGTTTTGTACAATTTTTCCTATCGATTTTTGTCGGAAAAGCTTTGTTTTTTTCGTAGGAATGTTTAAGTGTCACACCTACTAATTAACAATTTTGCTTATCAATTTTTGATTATACCAGAAATTAGTTTTGAATATTTTAAATATTCCTTCAATAACTTAAAATACATTTTTTGATTAATTGAATTAATTATTGATTGATTGAATGATTGATTGAATGATTGATTGGTTGCTGGACTTGACTGCTTTGATTTATCGATGTTGGATGTAATATATCAA
The DNA here is from genome assembly GCA_949775045.1 of Metridium senile. NCBI lineage: Eukaryota > Metazoa > Cnidaria > Anthozoa > Actiniaria > Metridiidae > Metridium > Metridium senile. Next base: position 2,277,888 of record OX459103.1, on the reverse strand, counting down.
ACACGAGAAAGAGTGTTTCATCAGGTTTTCAAACACCGAAAAATGGGTTGAAAAAACGAGGCACGTACAGCCGAGTTTTTTTGGGCCCATTTTAAGGTGTTTGAAAACCTGATGAATCACCCTTTCAAGTGTTGGATATTACTTCTCAAATTATTGGATAATTATTGGAGAAATTCAAAGCGAAGTTAGCTTAATTTTATGCAAGTGTTTCATCAGATTTCAAACTCCTTCACGCTAGTGATTTTGTCTTTGTTTTCTCTTCATTAATTATTCATGAGTTTTAGAAGGATGAATTAATGAATTGATTGACAGACAGATTGATTATTGAATGATTAGTTGATTGATTGACAGATTGATTTATGGATTGATTGACAAGGTGATTGGTTGACTTACTGATTGAATGATTGATTGATTTTACAGTATGTAGATTTAACTCATATCAAACTAGAGAAGATTGAACACTTTGAAAGACTGACATGTATCAAGGTAACTATAGTGACAACAACTGTCTGATTCAGTACAGTACACATACCTAAACATATTTCTTACATAGCAGCTGATCATATACAAATACCTGGCAATCCTCACTCTGACACATGGTGCTTTTGTTTTACTAACTCAAAGTGAGGCTTCAATCATGTGCAAAATTGTTGGTCACTTTTTTATGAGCGTTTTTGTTTGCGTTTCAAAAAATATACAAAATCTATCAATTTGATTTGCAAACCCCCTTTCCCCCTAAACAATGTTGATTGGTCTTTCAAATGACAACCGTTTCACATTCCCACAATTCAATTAACATTGATTCAGGGGAGAGGGGGAAATGGATAAATGATGTTGAAATATTTTTCATGTAAAAAAAAACAGATAATGTCCCAAGGTTTTTTGTACATGATTGTTGCTGGCCATTTGTGTATGATGAGCTGCTTCATTCAGAAAGGTTTATTGTCAATAATAATAATAATAATACAAATGTAATAACAGTCTGACTTTGTCTAATAGTAAAGCCTGGTTCATGTACTGACTAGCGACATAAGCAACATACACAGACTCAGTTGGGCTTTGCTCATTAGCTGCACTTGTCTTTTCTCACACCTACAGTAGTTGAAAAATCCTTCACTTAGTCTGCGTGTATGTTGCTTATGCTTATACTATGCTTATATGTCGCTAGTATAAACCAGAGTCAAGTGTATCATACAAGAAGTATACAATCTGTTTTACATGTCCAATTCTTGGTTCAATTTTTTGACTATTTTTTGGGAGAATTTCTGCAAGTTATTGTTGATTATTTTTGATGTTATAAACTGTGGTGCTGGTCAAAAATGTGATGTTCTGTTTATCTTTGTAGTCACTCTGTCTAAGAAGGAATAAAATCAAGCAGCTTGAAAACCTCTCAACTTTGACATCTTTAGAAGAGCTGGACGTGTATGACAACCAGATAACAAAGATTGAAAATATTGAACAGCTAACTGGACTCACGTAAGTATCTTAAACTTGTTTAAAACTCTTGTAGATCTAACAATTTTCATTCCTTCCTTCCTTCCTTCCTTCCTTCATTTATCCATTCATTTATCCATTCATTCATACATTCATTTATCCATTCATCTATTCATTCGTTCATTTATTTATTCATCCATTCATTCATTCAATTATTCATTTATCCATTCATTTATCCATTCATCTATTCATTCATTTGTTCATTTATTTAATCATTCATTCATTCATTCATTCATTCATTCATTCATTCATTCATTCATTCATTCATTCATTCATTCGTCCATCCATTCATTCATCCATCCATCCATTCATTCATTCCTCCATCCATTCATTCATCCATTGGATTATTTGCTCCTGCATGTATTCATTCATTTTTTCATTCAACATGTACTTGTTCATTCATTCATTATTTTATTTGATGGATTTAATTTGTTGTTTCTTTTTATTTATTTATTTATTGTAGGATTTTGGATCTATCATTCAATTTGATCAAAGTAATTGAAAACTTGGAAACATTAACAAAAATAGAGAAACTATTCTTGGTTCAAAACAAAATATGTAAAATTGAAAACCTTGAGACCTTGGTAAATGTGCAAATGCTTGAACTTGGAGCCAACAAGATAAGGGTAAACATCACTTTGTTGTTTTTCTTCCTTCCTAGAATCATTTCTCTCTTTCTCCGGCCCTTCCTTCCTTCTTTCCCGCCTACCACTGTTACTTCCTTTCTACCCTCCTTCCTCCATACCTAATTCCTCCCTTCCTCTCTTACTTGCTTTTTGCCCTTCTTCCTCCTTCCTCCTTCCTCCTTCCCTCTCTTTCTTGTTTCTGTGAAACAAAATAAGTTTGTTACAAATCAAGATTTTTACTTCTTTCAGGTTCTCGAGGGACTTGAACATTTCACTAAGTTGGAAAGTTTATTTGTTGGCAAAAACAAAATCACAAGCTTACAGGTCTGTATATATAATTCTATAAAACTGCTCTACAAAATGTAGGAATGTTTGAATATGATAATCTACTCATTAAAGAATCAAGTATCCCAACGATTAGTAAAACTAAAAATCAATATTTTAATATTCGATATTAAGTGATAATTGTGATAATTGAATTATGCCTATGACAAATGCAAAGTTTATTTTTGAAACATTTATTTAACAAATTTCAATAATTATTATATTTTGAAGTCATAGTGGCTCCATTTATTTTTAAACAAATTCTTCTATATTAAACTTACTAGATAATTTTCATGTTCATTAACTTGTAGATGGAGTCAAAATACTCCATTTCCACGTTATCTAGCACCGCTGTACTATTTAACAAAAGGTGCATTTCCACAGGATAATGTCTATATGTTCTCTAATGATTGATGTTTTGAATTTAATTCTAGAATCTGGACTCTCTTGTGAATTTGAAAGTACTCAGCATACAGGTAACAACATGCAAAGTAAAATAACAAAAAGTAATTTGTAGTGTTTACAACATGAGCGGCCGTGTTGTATCGGCAGATACAATCGCAAGCCGAAGGCGCGCGATTGTATCGCCGATACAACACGGACGCGAATGTTGTAAACTACTTAAAAAATGTCTAGGTTAGCTCTTTCATATTTTACCAAAATTTTCAAGATTAAAATAAATTTTGCCGTAAAATTACCAGTTAAAACTTATGCAAATCAGGATATACAACACTAGTGTTGTATCAGATTTACAACACTCGTCATGGTCATGATTTCTTTTGAAAATGTCTCATTAATTATTCATGAATTTTTTAATAGAATTTACAACTTTTTATGACAAAAATGTAAAAACTGGGCTACCTGTGGTTACCCTCGTTATTGTGCTGAAGCACTTGTTTTTTTGTAGACGGAAACAGTTGTAAAACTTGGCGGATTAAAAGGGTAATTTTTATACTTTAGAATGGTAAATTGATACGGAGAAGGGAAACTAGTGAGTGGCGTTTCAGGGAAAAGGTTTCCCACAACTTAAGATGATTCCATTTCATATTTTGTTCTTTTACAGAGTAATCGTATTGTAGAGCTCAAAGGACTAGATGGTCTTGTTAACTTGGAGGAGCTGTACATCAGTCATAATGGAATAGAGGAAATAAAAGGACTGGATAAACTAGTAAGATAATGATGGAGATGATGATTTTGATAGAGCATATTTGGTATGACTATGAAAAGCATCAAGGCACAGCGAGGTATCAAAACATTCTGGAAACATCAAGGTCCTGTCCCCAGGCAATGTACTGGGGGGATAAAATGACAGGGGGGGTGGGGGGTCCAACGGAGCTTCATATTGCAACCCCCCCCCCCCCCAAAAAAAAATACTCAAACCTGAAATTTTACACCCCAAAAATACATTGCATGCAAATTTCGACCCAAAAAAAATACAAGACCAATTGTCTTCTTTATTGTAATTATTAGTATGTTTCTTTACTGAACTCACACCTTGCAGAAAACAAATATTTTTCTGGTACATGGATCGAAAAAAAATTGAACTCAGAGATGTGAAAACCCTCAAAAATACAGGTTTCTTTTTAAGACCTAAAAAAATATTTGGCAGGTCTCTTGACCCTTCCAAAAAATACCCAGAACGAAAATTGTCAACCCAAAAAAATTTGTCAGACCCCCAACTTTACCCCCCGAGTTGCCTGGGGTCGTGTCAAGGCACACACAAGGCACTGAACTTTTCAGAGTCATACGAAATCTGCTCTAATTATATTCATTTGGTGATGATACTATGAATTATGATGATAATAATGATATCATCCTAATGATGATGGGGGTGATGATCATGATATGGCAATGTTGTCGATGATGATGATAGCATTTGATGATGATCCTAATGATGATGTGAAATGTTGTTGTTGATGGTGATTATGATATGGTGATGTTTGCGATGTTGTTGATGATGGTAATTTTAATGACATGATGGTGATTTTAATGATCATTATGATGCTAATGATAATAATGATTATGTTTGGGATGATTGTAATGTTGTTGATGACAATGATGATTATGATATGGTTAAGATTGCGGTGCTGTTGATGTTAGTGATTTTTATGATGATGATCATTATGATGCTAATGATAATAATGATTATGTTTGGGATGATTGTAATGTTGTTGATGACAATGATGATTATGATATGGTTAAGATTGCGGTGCTGTTGATGTTAGTGATTTTTATGATGATGATCATTATGATGCTAATGATAATAATGATTATGTTTGGGATGATTGTAATGTTGTTGATGACAATGATGATTATGATATGGTTAAGATTGCGGTGCTGTTGATGTTAGTGATTTTTATGATGATGATCATTATGATGCTAATGATGATCGTTATGATACTATTGAAATACCTGTCCAACTAAGCTATCATTATTTTTTAGGTAAAGCTAACAACTTTAGACCTGGCATCCAACAGAATCTCAAGGATAAAAAACGTTTCTCATCTCGTTAATCTGGATGAGTTTTGGGTTAGTTTATTTGAAAATTATCCTCCCTCTCTTCCTTCTTTTGTTCGTTCGTTCCTTCATCCATTTATTTATTTATCCATTCATTCATTTATTTATTGGTTTACTCATGCATTTATTGATTCATCCATTGATTGATTGATTCATCTATTGATTCATTTTTTTGAAAGTCCCGAGGGTGACCGCTTAATAGAGGTACCACTGTAATTGCCTTATTTCATTATGACGTCACATTGTGTTTACAGTGGGGGATAGAATCGCCGAGAACAATGGCAATTTCAACTAAATCTTCCTTCTCTTTGAAAATCGAGCTTCATATTATCTAGTTTTTATGTATGTTATGTGTCTATGTTTATACTTTCATATTTATGGCATTTTGTTGTCATTTCTTTCCTCTCCGTCTTGAAAATGCAATTTTATTGTGTATTCTCGTATTATTGTTATAAATCTGTCCCCCACTGGCGTCCATGATCCTTAGCGTTAAGACAATAGAATGTTTTGATGTGACTTCATAGTGAAATTGGACAATCCATTAATTCATTTCACTCATAAGTCAACGTTTTTTCTTCTTCGTGTGTTCTTCCATAGTTTAATGACAACAAGCTTGATAACTGGGAGGACCTTGAGGAGCTAAAGAGCTGTAAACTAACTACAATCTACTTGGAAAGAAACCCTATCTACTTCGAGGCAGCTTCAGCTTACAGAAGAAAGGTTAAACTCGCTTTACCAGAACTAAAACAGATAGACGCTACATTGTGCGCTTAAAACAAAAAATATACTTTATAGTAATAGTTGGTTTAGTGGCTGTTATTTTGTACAAATATTTGTAAAGTCACTATTACCACAGGGAGCCCAAGCGTGTCACTTGTGATGTTTTACAGTAAAATTATGTATGGAGTCGCGAAATATCATTTCACTTTGCCTCAAATATACAATAATAAAGACTTTTTTGACGTAGATAGTTGACATGTGTATAACTGTTTTCTAGTCTGTGACTGAGTTTTAGCTCAATTAGAAAAAGTCTTTATTATTGTATATTTGAGGCACAGTGAAAGGATATTTCGCGACTCCATACATTTACTGTAAAACATCACAAGTGATGTGCTTGGGCTCCCTGTGCTATTACACTGCAATTTTGGCTTGCAATGCTTGAAAGTGTGGTGTTGCATTGCTGGGCTTTATTTTGAAAAGTAGAACTGCATTCTACTTTGCGGATTCCTGTCGGCAGCCACAAAAAATATGACACATCCTCTGTTACATATACACTGAAATTATTCACCTGCAACTTGTGTTATTAAAGAATTGCAAGACAAGTTGCCAAGAAAAATTGCAGTGCAACGGCACCTTATATCATGATGTGATTTGTGTGCAATATTTTGGTTACTGGTACCTTAATTTAATCATATATATACACAAAATCTCTGCAAAATTGGCAACCTCTTTCCCATGACCTTATCCCTCGCTTTTGGTTGGGGTGGGAAAAGTGAAGAGATAAGGTCCTATGAACTAGGTTGCAAAATTAGCTGTTTTGGATTAAAAATCCCTTCTAGTTTTGGCTGCTTTTGGACATATGTTAAACTTTGGATAAGTTGCTGCGGTGGTAGATAATGAAGCAAATATTCTATAAAAATGTGTAATACATTAACAAATTATGTTCATATTACCAACATCATCTAATTGCAATCTTTTGATTGCTAACTGCAGCTTCAGCAGCGATAACCATTTTTGATAAAGTCTAAAACATGTACAAATTCCATTGAGGCCAATTATAGCTCTTTATTCATCATCAATGTACATTTAGTAGTAGACAGTGTAATAACACATTTTTTTGTAATAAAAAGTACATCAAATGATACATCTTGATAGAGGTATGATAACTGCGCCATGACATAATAATATTATTGTGCTATTCTTGTCTTTCTCATTACTATGGGTGGGTGATAATAAATAGGGAATATAGTGAAATTTCTAACACCGTGCTCCTAAATTTTCTATCACTTTTTGATGGGTTCATCACTTTTACCGCTTCATATTTATACTTAGTATCTCTCTTAGTCTAACTTTTTAAATCCAACGAAGGGCTAAAGCTCGAAACGTCAGTGAAGTTAAGTCAACATTTTTTACGTTGTTACAAATTTCATTATATTACCTATCGTTTATATCAACACTGACACAGCCTATACTTAAGCCTCTTCCGCAGGCATCTTTTATAATTTATATCTTTTTATCGGGATTCCTGTGGTGAGGAGAAGAAAAATGAGCAGGGAAGGGGGAGAGGCAGGTGTTGTTCCCCAGTTCTTCAGAATTTCTTATGAGGAGGCTAGTTTACTCGCTAGTTTCTATTTAAAATAATAAACAAATACCTGTTACCATAATAACACGTTTTAATAAAAAAAACTGACAATTTTATAGAGTTTTATTATTATCAATACTATTAATTCACAAGATACTAAAATCTAATCATTCCCACCCCCAAAGCACCTCTGGGAAATGAGAATGAAATCCCATAATATGTCAAACTGCGCGCAAGTACAGTGGTAGCTAAAATACCACTGGGAGGAGCCTTTGATCCAATAACCCTAACACTACCCCGCCAAGTAATTCTTGTTCGATCCAGCAAACCTGAACTACTTATTTCAAGGGAGCGAAGAGAAATTAGCTAAGTTTATATACACAATCTAATTCAGAAAGAAAGTTGTGTCGCGTTCGACAACGAGCGATTTATCGATAGCAATTTTTAAAGTACCTAACTTTGTATTCACTATATATTCATTAAGATTTTTTGGATTTAAGGTGACTGGCTACTTTTGAACGCTTTTGAACGTTCGATTCGAGCCCACGATGTGCGCGCGCGCACAAAAACCGCTGAAAAAATACAAAATTTTATTAAGGAACCATACACGTTTTGAGCTTCAACAGGGCAAAACCCTCGAATTTTGCACGGGTCCCTATACTTTCTTTATGCTTAGTTGAAAGAACATAATAAAGTCTACGTTATATCAAAGTTTTTCAAAAAGTTAATTTTTCTAACGTAAAAAAAAATAGATTTTCGTAGGATTTTTTGTCCGACTTCATGCGAGTTTTGAAAGCACTGAAAGGACAAAATATGACAGATCAAGGTATTTCTTTGTCTTTTATTCAAAACTATTCATGTTGTATTTTAGAATGATTAATTACCCAGCATTTGTGTTTGATATAGTATGAAAAAAAACTATTTTCTTATGAGATGTGATTTTTTTAATATCGCTTCCATTTTTTGCAAGTTTTTCTTCAAAATCTCGCAAGGAGGCATCCATTAAATGCTGATTATCTCGAAAACAAGCTCTTTTCATATTTGTAATCAGCATTAAATTTCACATTAATAAATCGTAGTTTAAAGAAAAGTTTATCATTATTTCCAAAAGTAACCAGTCACCTTAACAGTTCTTGACAGCGCTAGATTGAGAGGCGATATTTTCTTACTATTTATATGAACTCTTACGACTAGAATTATGCTAAATATTATTGCTAAATACAACCAATTCCTTACAATGGTTTGATTTCAAAACATCCTCTACTTTTACAACAAAATGATTTGTTGAAAAGAAATGAAAATTGTGGTTAAAGACGTAATCAGAGAGCTTAAACTTGGGAGTTTTTGCGTAAAAATAGGGACAGTGTAACCTCCAAATAAACACTTATCAATAATATGACTATTTTGATGAACCGGCGAATACGACCACCATGATTAATATTTTACTACGCGGGGTAAGATGTTCGATATAAAGAGATTCATATGATATAACAATACAACCCCAATAATACGACCACCATGGCAACTATGTTACTAAGATGTTCGATAAAGAGAGGTTTATATGACATTATACAGTATCTTCTACAGACATGAGAAGTGGGTTAATGTATTCAAACCCCTCGAATTCTGTCTGGTCGATGTTTTCAAGAACTTTCCTGTGGACAGAGAAAAAGATAAAACCGTTATCAATGTGTTTATCTATAGACACTAGACGCACTTAGGCTGCGTCATAGTGTAGTAATTGATAGGTGGTTTACCTGTGGCATTACGTCATGTGTAATCTCGACACAACGATAGACCCATAGATAGAAAAGGTAAATACCTAGACTCAGGCTCCCCTGCGGGGTAGCCTGAGTAATAATACTGAATTCATCAACATCATCTTTTATCTATGTAGTATATTTATAAATCATCAAACTTGGAGTTGTATAAATCATTTTGAGTCATACTAATTTATTTTATGTAACGTAAATATACATATTTATTTCAATTCTTTTTTCTCAATCTTTTTGATATTTTATAGTATTGTAATTTCAATATGGTTTAAGCATTGAGACTTTGTGAAATGCTTTGAAATAAATTATTATTATGATGATGATGATGATGATGATGATGATGATGATGATGATGATGATGATGATGATGATGATGATGATGATGATGATGATGATGATGATTAATATTACTATAGTAATGCAAAATTTTATCATATTTTACTCACGGGTCATCAGGGGTAAACTGTACATCTTCGTTAGTAAATTGAGGGTCAAAGTTTTCCAAGCCATATTGGTCTTCTTGGTGTGGCTTGAAAGGGGGCGTTACTTGACGGGCTTCAAGCTAAAGATAGATCATTTCATTAACAAAGTTAGGAGAATATCGGTGGATATTAACCAAGACAAAGTCGTGCCCAGCAAAACGTTATAGATGATCCAGGGGCGGATCCAGAGGGGGGGGGGGGGGGGGGGGGGTTGTCCGTGTACTGGACACAGTCGATGTCATTTAATAAAAACACAAAAGACTCCAACTTAAACAAAGAACGAAGCTAAGAAAGAATACAATAGGTTTCCAGTACACAAAGGAGGAGCCCCAGTATCTGACATGTCAGATATGGTCGATTTTGATCGCTGACCACACCGATCAAGATAGCTAAAAAATTCACCGTCGCAGCAGCAGAAGCACAAGCGTAGAAAATCGCCTAATGTGTGGTTTGCTTTGGACAAGAAGTGGCGTACCTGTTCCCAGTTGACACTTCTAAAGAAAACATGTGATGTGATATCAGCGAAACCTGTTTGTGCATGACAGCCAAGTCGATCAAGAGGATTCTGAAACAATTATTATCAATAATGTCATCATTATCGACGTTATTTATTATTGTCGTTATCGTCATCATGCGCGAGCACCAGCATCATGAACATCAATCACCATCAGCATCGATCACAACCAGCACCATCATTATCATCATCATGCATGTATCAGCACGAAGCTCACCATCATCATTACTAACCCACAAACATCATCAGTAACCCACCAACATCACCACTAACCCACCAACATCATCACTAACCCACCAACATCATCACTAACATACCAACATCATCACTAACCCACCAACATCATCACTAACCCACCAACATCATCACTAACCCACCAACATCATCACTAACCCACCAACATCATCACTAACCCACCAACATCATCACTAACCTACCAAAATCACCACTAACCCACCAACATCATCACTAACCCACCAACATCATCACTAACCCACCAACATCATCACTAACCTACCAACATCATCACTAACCCACCAACTTCATCACTAACCTACCAACATCATCACTAACCCACCAACATCATCACTAACCCACCAATATCATCACTAACCCACCAACATCATCACTAACCTACCAACATCATCACTAACCCACCAACTTCATCACTAACCTACCAACATCATCACTAACCCACCAACATCATCACTAACCCACCACCATCATTTCCGCATCACTGTTATCATAATCATCATCGTTAAAATATATTTACCTTGTTTAAGAAGCCTTTGAGAATTGACGCAGCTTTCACGGATAATGATCGAGGAATTCGAATAGGCTTCTCCAAAATAACTGCATATAACAATTAGAATGATATATATTAGAATATGATTATACTATGGTGGCAGTGGTTGCGATAATGGTAATGATGATGATTATGATGATGATTATGATGATGATGATGATGGTGATAGTTATGATGATAATTATGATTATTATTATTATAATTTTGATAATGGTGATGATGATGGTGATAGTTATTATTATTAGTAGTAGTAGTATGGTGGTGGTGTTAGTATTTATGATGATGATGATTATTATGGTGGTGGTGGTGGTGATGATGATGATGATGATGATGGTGGCGGTTACAATGATAATTATGATGGTGGTGGTGGTGATGATGATAATGATGATAATTATAATGATTATTATTATTATAATGATGGTGGTGGTGGTGGTGGTGGTGGTGATGATGATAATGATGATAATTATAATGATTATTATTATTATAATGATGATGATGGTGGTGGTGGTGGTGATGATGATGATAATGATGATGATGATAATTATGATGATGGTGGTGGTGGTGGTGATGATGATGATAATGATGATGATTATAATGATTATTATTATAATGATGGTGGTGGTGGTGATGATGATGATAATGATGATGATTATTATTATTATAATGGTGGTGGTGGTGGTGATAATGATGATGATTATTGTTCTAACAATTATGATAATAATAACAAAGATCTGGTCAGTAGTTCACCTTGAAAGAGATAGTCTTCAGTATTTTGGTCAGGGTTATCAGCACTGCCTACGATATCAAACGGTGACCGTCCAGCCAGCATCTCGTATAGCAAGACACCCAACGCCCACCAGTCAACACTGTAAGCTAATAAAAAACATAACAACAGTATTAGAACAATAATATATGCATCAAGGTGTTAGGGATACCTGTGGCGAATTACCACAGGAATCCCACTCATTACTTAAGAGTGCAAATCAGCCCAAATTTGTACGCAAAAATACCGACCAAAAAAATAATAATATTAAATATCCGTTCAGACCATTAAATGAGCGAAAAAAGAGATAGTATTGCGGGAAAGGAGACGAGACGAGACAAACGCGCAAGAAAACGAGACGAGACGAGACAAACGCGCGGAAAAACGAGACGAGACGAGACAAACGCGCGGGAAAACGAGACGAGAAGAGAAAAACGCGCGGGAAAAAAAGACGAGACGAGACAAACGCGCGGAAAAACAAAGACGAGACGAGACAAACGCGCGGAAAAACAAGGGTCGCGATAAAAAGCTGAAACTGAAACGACTGAAACAGCTGAAACAGCTGAAATACCCCAAATTTTTTACATTTTTTCCAAAAATATATTTCATTTAATAGAACAAGCAGTATATCAATTTGCATATAAATCATTTGTATATAATAAGCAGTATATAAATAGTATTATATTATATTATATATAATTTGCGACATCCAAATAGCTAAAAACGCAGAATAAGTACAACAGCTATTTTTTTGAATCATATATACGCAAGTAATCTTGTACAAGATTTTTGAAAAAAACAGCGCGCGGAGTTTTCTTTCATGTATTAAACAACTGATAAAGGCCACTTTATTCCATTAATCTTGTACAAATTTTCAAACTAATTTATTGAAGATTGTTGTTGAAGATTATTGCATACTCATTATTTATTGTAATTTGAAAAGATCAATAAAATGTTAATGAATCCCGGCTTTGCTTAAAAGTTTATTACTGTTTCAATCCCCATATACATTGGAAACGAAAGGGATTTAACGAGATATAAGACAGTAAAACAATCTCTAAACAAGAAAGGAAGAGAGGTAAGCATTTCACTAAAGATCCGAAATGAGCGTGAAGTTGACCTTTCATGTCAAACTCAATCATAGTATTTACGGAAGGACGATTTGCATGTGGATATAGAGATATGATACTCAGAGATACTATTTATATACTGCTTATTATATACAAATGATTTATATGCAAATTGATATACTGCTTGTTCTATAATTATACTAATTATTAAATGAAACATATTTTTGGAAAAAATGTAAAAAATTTGGGGTATTTCAGCTGTTTCAGCTGTTTCAGCTGTTTCAGCTCTTTCAGTCGTTTCAGTTTCAGCTTTTTATCGCGACCCGAAAAACAAAGACGAGACGAGACAAACGCGGGGAAAAACGAGACGAGACGAGACAAACGCGCGAAAAAACGAGACAAGACGAGACGAGACAAACGCGCGTAAAAACAACAAGAGACGAGACGAGACAAATACGCGGAAAAAATACAAGAGACGAGACGAGACAAACGCGCGGGAAAACAACAAGAGACGAGACGAGACAACGCGCGAGAAAACGAGACAACACCAAAATAAGAAGAGATTTGAGGTGAGTTAACCAATAATGTATTTACCATAGTCCTCTCCTCGTAATATCTCTGGTGCGATGTAGTTTGGTGTACCACAGAATGTACTAGTCATATCACCAGGCCTTAGTCCTTCCTGGAATACATTAAACGCTTTAGATTAAACATTACAGTCAAAATAAATATCTTATATAGTTAATTATTACACAAATAACAATTTGTACAAATTACTGCTGTTGAGACGAGCTGTTGTATACACCCTTTCCGAGAAAGTTTGTCACCTGTGAAAAGCACACAAGCTTGTGGCGCAAAGGATCATGGATCACTTCAGAAACTAAATGTGCATTCGGAACGCCTTTCTCCTTTCTGGTTGTTTGATAAGTCAGAACGGACATTTCTCAATAACATATTGACAAGTGTAGCAATGTGGCCATGAACTCCCTGCGTTCTAATAAAGTATACATAGGTAATCCATAATCCCCTGCGCTACTAGCTTGTAGGCATTTCATTTCACGGGTGACAAAGTTTCTCGGAAAGGGTATATCAATTTCATTGTTAATTTTGTCTGAAGGTCTCTTACCTTACACATGCCGTAGTCAGTGATCTTGATGTGACCTTCACTGTCTAATAGGACGTTATCTAACTTGAGATCACGGTATATGATACCTACAACAACGACAACAACACATTCAAGTAAGGGACGGACCATTTGATTTTTGATGGAGAGGGGTCCCAATTTTCGGTTTGTTCGATTCAGTTTTTTTTCCAGACATACAGTTTGCAAGATATTTTTTTGACAGATCCTCGATATTTTTTTTTGCCTTGATTGGTGATGCTCGATTTTTTTTTTAAGTCTTAAGGCCTTGCTCAATATTTTTTGGGGGAATTGGGTTGACATGCATGATATGCATATAATGATGATGAATAATATCTTGGTAATGACCATACTGATAATGACGATGACAATAACTACAATTATTATCCAACTAGTCATAAATAAATATCGCAGGAGTAGAACTGGATCGAGTAAAAAATATCCAGCGATATTTTTACTCGTCTATCTAGCCCTCAAGTAAAACAATATTTTTCTTTATAAAAGAACAAAAACCTTTTGATTGGATAATAAATAACTTATTAAACAGTTTGATGTGTAATATGGCTGGATATTTTACTCGTTAACTTGCATTTTGACTCGCCCGGAGGCTCGTCAAAATACAGCGTTTCACTCGTAAAATATCCAGCCATATTACACATCAAACTGTCTAAAAAGATATACATAGTACAATCTAACTAATTATAGTACCTTTCTCGTGGAGGAAATTTAACGCACAGCATATCTCAGAGGAATAAAATCTCGCATGGTCCTCGGGTAGTCTTCTTTGTCGCTGCATATGATACATTAGATCACCTCCACTTACATACTCAATAACGAAAAACAATCTGAAAAGAACATTAAAAATGGAAAAGGAGTTATATGTCATGATTTCTTTCGTGGCATGATGGAGATTTACACATTAAACAAACTCAATTCAAGTATGACTTGGTGCGGTCCGCGTTGGGACTAGAAGTCAGACCACAGTGGTGTAAGAGACTTTTCCTCTCCTTTTCTTTTCTTTTGATTTCTTTTCTTTTGATTTCTTTTCTTTTGATTTCTTTTATTCATTTTGATTTCTTTCGGTTTCTTTTTTTTTCATTTCATTTCTCTTCTTTTCATTTCCCTTATCATCTTTTCATTTCTTTACTCAACTTTTCTTTTCATTTAATGTATTTTCCTTTTCTTTTGATATATCATCTTTTCTTTTCATTTTATTTCATTTCAATTCTTTTCATTTCTTATTTTATTTTCTTCCCTTTCTTTCTTTTCGTTTTCTTTCTCTTTTTTTCCTGTTCAGTAAGTGTATATTCCCCTATTATTCCCCTACTACTGCGAAAGAGAAAGACAAACTTCCTCTAGCTGCTACCAGAGTACTATTTAATAAGTTCCACTTTCAACAAGGGTTAATATCGTACCTACTAGACGTCTGAAAACACGAGTGCAACCCTACTAAGAAAGGATGATTAGTTGCTTGCTCAAATACATGTTTTTCTGTTTGAACCCAATCGATATCCTGAATAACGAAAAACAAAAGTAAATCAACGGAAACAAATTATGGCGACAATGAAGGAAGGAAGGAAAACAGGATGACATTTATGCTTGAAGGGAAGAAAAAACTAACAAAGAGAGCTAACGAAGAAGGGAGTAAACAAAAGCGGGAACAAGAAAATAGATAAAAAAAGTGAGATACAAATGGACACAAATGAGATGAAAATAGATACAAATAAGAACAATTCTCTTACCTCATCGTCGTCTACCAGTTCCTTTTTCACCACCTTCATGGCGTATATTCGTTTTGTCTTTTTATATTCAACCTACGGGGAAACAAAATATAAATAAATCACTTTTTTAACGTCTCAATTCTTCTAGCTGGACACGTGTGCCCTACTAATCGGGGAGACTCACTCACACTCACTACCTCTACGTTAATTATTTTGCACAAACTCTGCTCACATGTTCATTTTTGCGGAGGGAGGACAACCGGATAACCCGGAGAAAAACTCTCGTGGCATAGGAGAGAAGAACACATCAAACAAACGCAACTCACGTATAATCCATGCCCGAGCCGGGACTCGAACCTGGACCACAGCGGTGAGAGGCCAGCACCCTCACCGCTAGGCCACCCATGCCACCATATTATAATAATTGTTGTTCTATGGTTTACACAACAACCAACATGACACAACGATCACCCCTACACAACGACCACCACTTCTACACAACGATCACCACCTCAACACAACGACTACCACTTCTACACAACGATCACCACCTCTACACAACGATCACCACATCTACACAACCATGCATCACTACTACACAATGACCATAAAGTCTATTTACTGCCCTATATACTACAACCCTTCTATACAACGACCACATATTTTATTTGTAGAAAACAGGCGTTTTTGTAAAGAAAAAAAAACGGGTTTGGAATTTCATGTGTTATAACCAGCGAGCAACCACCTCTATACAACGACCACCTCTATTTATGGGACACTTCACACTACGACGTTTTTGCACAACGACCACATCTACAACACCATCATAGAACTCTACACAACGACCACCTCTATTTTATGGGACACTTCACACTACGGCGTTCTTTGCACAACGACCACTTTGAGATAACAACCACATCTACAACACCATCATAGAACTCTACACAATGACCACCTCTATTTCATCAGCCCCTCTGCACTACGCCTTCTTTTTGCAAAATGATCACTTATTTCATCCCGATGATATGCATGCCGTTGTATCAAGGTGTTTTTTGTAGTACTATTGACTTACCAGCATGACTTTAGCGTAACTACCTCTACCAATGACTCGTATAAGATTAAAATCATTGACAGAAACTAACGAGCTGTTGCCATCCTCTGGTTCACGGGCTCTGAATTGATTGCTGTAGTCAACACTGACTAGACCACGCTTACGAGTAGTAGGACTGTCACTACGAGCTGGGGAAGAACGAATACAGGTTGAAGATGATGGTAATGATAGTGATGATGATGGTGATGACAACGATGATGATAGTAAAGATGTTGATGATGATGATGATGGTAATGATAGTGATGATGATGGTGATGACAACGATGATGATAGTAAAGATGTTGATGATGATGATGATGGTAATGATAGTGATGATGATGGTGATGACAACGATGATGATAGTAAAGATGTTGATGATGATGATGATGGTAATGATAGTGATGATGATGGTGATGACAACGATGATGATAGTAAAGATGTTGATGATGATGATGATGGTAATGATAGTGATGATGATGGTGATGACAACGATGATGATAGTAAAGATGTTGATGATGATGATGATGGTAATGATAGTGATGATGATAATTAAGATGTTGATGGTCAGAATGATAGTGATAATAATAATGATGGTAATTATAGTGATAATGATGGCAACGATAGTGATAATGATGGTAATGATAGTGATAATGATGGCAATGATAGTGATAATGATGGTAATTATAGTGACAATGATGATTGTGAAGATGCTGACAATGGTGATGATAATATAAAGATGGATGATGGCAATGATGATGATGATGATGATGATAATGATTATGATGATGATGATGATAATAATTATGATGATGATGATGGTGGTGGTGGTGTTAATGGTAATGATGCTGATGCTGATGATAATGATAATGATGACGGCGATAATATGATGGTGGTAATGGTGATGATGATGATGATGACGGTAATAGTAATAGTGATCTTGGTTCGATGAAATAAATTACGAAAGTAACAAACATAAATTGACTAATTAATTAAACTATATTAAAGTTGTTGTGCAAAAGCAAACTATTTTTTCACCTACTTTTTCCATCAATTATTTCGATGCACGCAAATTGCACACGTCCATACTACCGATAAGCCACACTAATTTGATATTCCTAAAACGCCATTCATATCCGTAACAAACAACAAAAATATACGCGATAAACTAAGATACACTTTCAACGCTAATACAATTCATAACAAAGCTTTCTCTCTTATCGTTAAAAACAGAAACCGATCGGAAAACGAGACAAGATCGGTTACAATATTAAAAGGAAGCCGGCAACATGATAAAATCTAAATCGAAAACACTAGAATCGAACGTTTGATCATTTGAGAAATAGGTTCGGAACGTTTTTAAATGGAATGATTGATCGCTAGCGTTTGTAAATGTTGAGTGAGCGTTAAATACAAAATGTTTAAAAGAACCGCTAGGGAAATGAATTATAATTTGGAAATCGAACGATCGAACGATATTGCCGCGCTTGTGAAATATACTAAAAACCGTAATTGGAAGAAATGATCAAATTGCTAGGTAAATGGATTCGAAAATTGAAACTGAAATAATGGGTCACAATTAAACATTTAGACGAAAAGAACGATTGATCCATGCGAAAAAAAAGAACAAAATCAACATGGAACAAATAATCGCATAGTTGTTCGAATATCAAAACCCATTTAGAACAAATGATCAATCTGAAATTGAAGATAAAAATAAAATGGAACAACTGATCGCATCATTTCTCGAATATCAAAACTGAAATAAAACAATTGATCAATGTGAGCTGCAAGATAAAAATAAAATGGAACAACTGATCGCATTGAAACTGAAATAGAACAAATGATCAACGAGAAACATAACAAAATTAAAATAGAAAACTCGACCGATTTGGGTAATGATCACAGCGTTATAGATGAATGAATTCGAATATGTAAACTAAAATGGAACGAATGATCAATGTGTAATACACAACAAAATTAAAATGGAATACTTGACTTCAGGTTCCGAGGTTAATGATGTCAAAGTTAGATGAATAAATTCGAATATGTAAACTAAAATGGAACGAATGATCAAATGTGAAATACAGAAAAAAATTAAAATGGAATACTCGACTTCAGGTACCGATGGTAATGATCGCACGGTTAGATGAATGAATTCGAACGTTTTAACTAAAATGGAACGAATGATCAAATGTGAATTGATGAGTAAAACAGTTCCGCTAACAGGCCGCTTCTGATCATCGGTTCGAGAATGTTTCGAAGCTAATTTTAATCTCCTTGTTAATAATAATAAGAAAAAAAACACAAAACAAGCCAGTTCTTCGATCATACCAGAGGCATGGATATGATTGGTTTAATTCATTAGGAAAAGGTCAAGTCAAAATATCTCATCGTTAATACAATGTGCAGGCTTTTCCATACTCCAAATAGAGTTAATGAGCGGTGTGAGCTTTTAATTTTCTCCGCTGTCTACGAATTTGTCATCAAAAACAGCGGAACTTGGTAAGAGACTTCACTTTTGGAAGACAGCTTAAGGGAGATTTTAAGTAGTCCACATAAGGATTAAAAAAAGAAACTAACTTAGTGGGTGGAAGTGATGGTGATAGTAGTAATGATGGTGATGATGCTGGAGATTTTTAGTAGTCAACATACAAGGATTAAAAAAGAAAATAACTTAGTGGGTGGAAGTGATGGTGATAGTAGTAATGATGGTGATGATGCTGGAGATTTTTAGTAGTCAACATACAAGGATTAAAAAAGAAAATAACTTAGTGGGTGGAAGTGATGGTGATAGTAGTAATGATGGTGATGATGCTGGAGATTTTTAGTAGTCAACATACAAGGATTAAAAAAGAAAATAACTTAGTGGGTGGAAGTGATGGTGATAGTTGTAATGATGATGATGGTGATGATGATGGTGATGATGATGGTGATGATGATGATAGTGGTGATGTTGATGGCCAGTGGTAATTTTGATGATGGTGATAGTGGTAATGATGATTATGATAGTCACTGTGGTAATAATGATAATGGTGATGGTCTTGATGATGGAGTGATGACAATAATAATGATGGTAATCATGATGATGGTGATGATGAGGATGGAGGGTCATGATCATAATCATAGAAGTGATGATGATGGTGGTGATGGTAATGAAGACGGTGATAATAAAGCCACTGGTGCTGTAATGATAACGATGGTAGTGATTGTGACAATAATGTTGTTGCTGCTGATGGTGATGATGATAATGAAGATGATGATGATTATTATTTTAATAATAATAATGGTGATGAAAAACACAACGCCACTGATAATATTAATTTATTTAATGATGATGATGATACTGCTAATTACGAAATCATTTAGTGTGATCTTCCTCGATGAGCAATTGGCTCTTGCAGTGAACACAAAGAAAAACATGTTTAAATAAAACAATTCATGTTGCTTACTTCGTTTAGGTCCCGTATCGCTTGCTGATGATGGTAACTTTGTTCCAACTGCACCAATAGGAGGTAACGATGAATGAATTGTTTGAGATGGCTGCAATACAAAATAGAGAATTGTAATGTCAACGCATTTGACTTATTGCTTATGAAATACAATGATGATATGTTTAATAATGATGATAATAATGATGATAACGATGAAGATGATGATGATAATGATGAAAGTGATAATGATGGTGATAATGATGATGATGATAGTGATGATGATGATAATGATGAAAATAATGATGATAATGATGATTAAGATAATGAAGATGATAATGATGATAAAGATGAAGATGATGATAATGATGATGATGATAATGATGAAGATGATGATGAAGATAATGATGAAAATGATGAAAGTGATGATAATGATTATGGTGATAATGATGAAGATGATAATGATGGTGATAATGATGATGATGATAGTGATGATGATGATAATGATGATGATGATGATGAAGATAATGATGAAAATGATGAAAGTGATGATAATGATAATGATGATGATAACTGTGATGATGATGATTATGGTGATAATGATGATGATAATGATGGTGATAATGATGATGATGATAGTGATGATGATGATAATGATGAAAGTGATGATGATAATGATGCTGATTCTGAATATGGTGATGATGATATAATGATGGTGGAAATAGATAGTAATAATAGTGATGGCAGCTTTGATAGTGATGAAAAATACAATAACAACAACTATACACAAATGGGTTCCATCCTACTCACATGCATAAGTTGCTGGCCGCATTGGATTTTGATAAGTTTGTGACATTTCTTATGGACGACAAGTTTGCACTCAAGACATTTGTAACCCTACGAGCACAAACAGGCATTGCATTAAACAAGAACAGTATGTTAATAAAATATAATCAACAGAAAGAGCTCATAGAAAACAGAGGAAGAACAAGAAAGACAAATAATACAATACATCTTATTACCACAAGATAAACAAAATAAGAAGTTTACAGAATTGAAAATATTAAATATTAGGGGTAATTCGTTTCCCAGAATAGCTAAAAAGCTAATCGAGCTGTATACACCTATTTCAATTAACGTTGTCCATCTGGAATGGTTGATCTGAGACCGATAGGAATTGTGGGAGTTCATTAAATTTCAAATACATTGTTTTAATCACACTTGAATGGTGCTGAATTACAGATAACAGTATTTCAGAAGTAAACATTAATATTCAAGTGTGATTATAATAGTGCATTTGCAGTTTAAGGAGCTCCCACAATTCCTATCGGTCTCAGATCAACCATTCCAGATGGACAACGTTAATTGAAATAGCTGTATACACACATGGAAGAAAAGATCGAAGTAAGCAAAGAAGGAAGGGAGGAAGGAATGAAGGGTGTGAGGAGGGGTTGGGGAGGTCAAGAAAGGAAGAAGGGAGGAAAAAAGAAATAAGATTTAATAAAGCTTCAATAAGAATCAATAAGAAACATGATAATCATACAATAATAATAATAATAAGTTTATTATTTATATAGTGCTTTATATGCAATACTCCAAAGTGCTTTACATGTAGAAGAAAACTAAAATAACATGTCTATAAAAAAAGGAAATAAATAATTTAAAAATCTATACATTTATATAATAATGATATATATACTTACAGATCTACCAAGTCCCCATATTCTATCAGAGCAAAAAGCACACGCTGCAAGCTACAACAATAAAACACAACAATTATATTAGTAATCTGGAAATCTGTTTTAAAACAACGCTCACACAGATGTCAAAGTGGAAGACAGCATGGTCAAGTGGTGGTGCTGGGTTTGAGTCCTGATCTAACCACTATGGTTATTCGATATTATGTAGAGCCTGTAAATAGCCAACTGTATTGTCTCTTTGTTGGGATTCTTAGAGTGGTTTTCGTTAACCTGTGAAACACTCTTTAGTGTATTACCCTTAAATACACCTTAATTCCATTGTGTTCTTTTGTTCTTATTTGACTTTTACACTTTAATTAATACACTTTGTTTCACGGGTTGATGAAAACCACTCTATCTAACTAATAATAATATAAATGGAAACTAGCGATTAAACTAGTATAGGCGGTGTCGGTGTTTGATATAAACGATAGGTAATAGAATGAAATTTGTAACAACGTAAAAAATAGAAATAGAAACTAGCGAGTAAACTAGTATAGGCTGCATCAGTGTTTGATATAAACCATAGGTAATATAATATATATTGTAACACCGTAAAAAATGTTGACTTAACTTTACTAACGTTTCGAGCTGTAGCCCTTCGTCGGAGTAAAAGAGAATAATAATGTATCTATATCCTCTCAAATGAAGATGTTTTATGTACTTACACGACTGAACCTCTTAGCTACAAATGAGTGACCATTGACTATGTGAATTTTTCTCCATCTTTTAGCTCCTCTTCTATATATATTTCCTGGGAACAATAGATTGGTGGATTAATATAACAATAGTGACAATAGTAAAGCTTTGCTTCTACAAGAGAAAATACTAGAAAGATATCCTAAGTTATTCTGCAGTGTATATGGCCTAAAAGGTACTGTCAAAAATAATAATCATAATAATGATAATGATGGGAACAATAGATTTGTGGATTAATATAACAATAGTGACAATAGTAAAGCTTTGCTTCTACAAGAAAAAATACTAGAAAGATATTCTAAGTTATTCAGTGTAATATTATGGTCATGGTAGGGCTAGTCAACAATAATAATAGTAATAATAATAATAATAATAATAATAATAATAATAATAATAATAATAATAATAATAATAATAATAATAACAACAACAACAACAACAACAATAACAATAATAATAACAACAATAAATATTATGAGATTGTTTGAGTGCCTGAAATATATACGGTAAACAACATCAAATGGTAAAAAAGTAAGCAAGAGAAAATATCTACAAATTTAACAATATTTCAATTTCTCGAGGTGGGAATTGCCTTTTCCCTTCTATAGTGACAATGATGATAGTAGAGTTATTCAATAATAATAAATATGATGTTTGATGTCTACAATATACAGCTTCTAATAAACATCATGTTATACTTTAGCTAATACTAATTCTTACGATCTTCTCCTTCATCATTTTCAGAGCAGTCAAGCGTTACTTGGACCATATACAAAGTTCTACAACATTGCATTGATGTAATGTAGTCTATAAGTACTTATAGTTCTATGCCTTTTTAAACCATGAAACTACAACATGTAGTTTTAAGAGGACTTCTAGTTTTCAGTGCGTGTATAGATAGTGTTTAAAAAATAATAACTTGCACGCCACAAAACAGATACATAAAATATATCTATTTCAGGTTTTGAGGTTGGCAGAAATATGTATTATAGAATAAGTGAGATTTTCTTTGAATATAAATCATCATAATTATAGCTGCTGAAGCTTTGATGTTAGCAAAAATATCACTTAATAGTAATGTATTATAGAATAAGTGAGATTTTTCTTTGAATATATATCATCATAAGATTATAGCTGAAGCTTTGAAGTCAGCAAAACTATCACTTAATAGTAATGTTTAATAGAATAAGAGAGATTTTCTTTGAATATAAACCATCATAATGTTGTAGCTGAAGCTTTGAGATTAGCAAAAATATCACTTAATAGTAATGTATTATAGAATAACTGAGATTTTCTTTGAATAGAAATCATCACTATAGCTGAAGCATTGAGGTTAGCAGAAATATCACGTCATAGTAATGTTACATATAGTATAAGTGAGATTTTCTTTGAATATAAACTATCATAATGATTATAGCTGAAGCTTAAGCTATATATGGTACATTTTCTGACAGAAGCAAAAAGGTTACAAGGATATATAGAAATAAAACAATTGTAATTTTAAACACATTGATTCTTCTAGAGACAATTTGAGTAAAAACAATTTTTTTCAGCTTAATTGCTAACTTAAAACCTGAGGATAAAAGCTGAAATATTCATGAGGGAATAAGGGTCAGGATGTCAGCGCTCATGCAACACTGAAATGCTTTACTTTTCGGCATTTTACAAGTACTGTTAGTTCTACATCAATTGTTGCAAATAAAGTTCATGTTTTTAGTAATATTTGATTGTACTAGTTACTAAAAATAAAGAAAAATATTGAGCTATATAGTGAAATAAAAATGTAAATAATGCAAAAAGAAAATGTAAATTGTAAATGTAGCTGGATTAACATTGCTTAAAAATAATCCTGATCTTTAAATCAAAAATTAGTTGTATTATTTTCAATATTAATACACAATAATTGTAACAGTTATCAATATCATCATTCTTGTGACGCCATCACATGACCTCTACTATCATCATCAACATCCTGATCATTATCATTGTCATCATCATCACCACTATCACAATCATCATCCTGATCATCATCGTCATCATCATCTTGATCATTATCATTGTCATCATCATCACCACTATCACAATCATCATCCTGATCATCATCGTCATCTTGATCATTATCATTGTCATCATCATCTTCATCACCATTATCATCATCATCATCACAATCATATCATTTTGATGTTGTCTTCATCATCCTGATCATCACCATTGTTGTCATCATCATCATCATTATCTTCATCATCACCACTATGATCATAATCACAATAATTAGTATCATAATTTATCATCACCATCAGCATTATCATCATTGCCATCAGCATCATGATAAAGATCATTACATATCATCTTAAAATAGATTATGAAACAAAAATAATAAAATATTTACAGCCAGACTACAATATGACTAGTTCCTGTTATTGAACAGTTTCCTAAAAAAATATAATTATTGTCATTTCAACACAATAAACAATTTCATAATTAACCTCAGCCTTGATGGTGAGTAATATATTTTTTTATAATTTGACTACAACATGCAAATTTTAGGACAAATTTTAGTTACAATTGTTTGATAAAGCGTACATTCCTTAAATTATGTACCACGAGCTGCAGTCAAATTCTAAGGAATATATTGCACGCTATCAAGTCTGAGGTTACACAATGAGAATTGTGCAAGGGACCTCAGTTGATGGCGTGTATAAGATATTATTGTTTAGAATTTGACTACGGCGTGGAAATTGTAGTGTACATTCCTTAAATTACCAAGTGCTGCAGTCAAATTCTAAGGAATATATTACACGCTATCAAGTCTGAGGTTACACAATGAGAACTGTGAATAGGACTTGATGGCATGTATAATATATTATTGCTTAGAATTTGACTACCAGACGAGTATGGCCTGTGGAAGTTTTAGGTGTTACAAATGTTTAATAAAGCGTACATGCCTTAAATTACCAAGTGCTGCCGTCAAATTCTGAAGAATATATATTAAACACTATTGAGGCTGAGGTTGTACAATGAGAACCGTAAAAAGGAATTTTACTAAATTTGCTTAAGTTACAGCAAAGATAATCATTATTACATTAGCAAGTATGTGGGTCCTATTTATATCTTATTTTTATTTTACATATTTAGTACACATTGAAGCATACATGGCTTAGTATGTCGTACTAGCTTTTCGTCAAGCAATCTGCAATATATTTCATAAGTAAACTATCATTTACCAGAATGTCAGCAAAAATGTCACAATTGAATTTGAAAAATTAGAATCGTACTGGTTTAAAAATATAGGTAAAAATGAATAAAATAAACTACTTTTTCCCAATAAATTTTTACCCAACTATAGGTAAAAAGGAACAAAATATAATATTTTTTCCCAATAAATTAAAGGGTAGAATGTAGTAAAAAGGGAAACATTATATCAAAATGTAAAATTGTAATAATTACAATAATTATAATAATTTGTTTTTGTTCAAATGAAAGATTTATTTTTTTAGATGTTGAAATCTTTGAATTATAATTTGAAATTATCTTGGACCATGTAAAATTATTATTCTTAAAAATAGACTTCTTGACGATTTCAGAGATTACTATAAAATTATTTATATTATAATAATTATAGAATGAATCTTTCTCAAACATATAAAACTCCCTATGTATTATGCTTTGTGTGTTTAACACTTAAAATACAATTGTATATAATTCAAAACATTTTAAAATGTAACATTCAAGATTCTTGTCAATGCTGTATTGAAAATTCAAACTATGATATTTTTCATGTAACATTAGAAAAATGTAAAATGACTATGTTATGAAACATATAATTCACAATTCACAATATGCCTTACCACAAGTTAATCAGATACATAATAAACTATACACAAAATGACACAAATCTTTACCAAAATAACTGGAGATCTCAAAAATCGGAAAATCCTCTCCTAGAGCCACAGAACGTGGTCGTTTCTGCTTGGTCGGTGAGTCATCCTCTTGTACTCTGAATGACGAAAAACTCCATGACAAACTACCTTTCGCTCTCCGTATAGATCTCATGAAACGCTCAGACGCTTGCCGTAAGAAGTTGCTCTCATTATTTTCTTTGTTTGCTTCATCATCCAGCTGAGAACCGATGGAGAAATTCATGGAAAAACGACTGAAATTCATCGCTAAATGGCTTGTAATTATCGGAATTCTTTAAACACTGCATTGAAGATAGTTGTATGCTGTCCACGTTGTGCTATACATTGTTCATAAATGATATCAGTATTTTTACTATATAGTCTGTAGTCATGTATATGAGACTAGTTCAGTTGATATGACATCTGCAGGTGGACATCCTTAGCTTGTCTCATTATTTATTTATTCCTTATACAGCCAATGTTTTGGTTCTTGGAAATAAAAATATCTTTGAAGTAAGCTCAAGAGCAAGTCTACAGACTTTAGAATAAGTAATTTGGCTTTTATTTTAATGACTTTTTGCTGCCAGCCAGTAAGAAGACAGCAATAAGTAGGTAACCACAAAGTGAATACTATGATATCAGCATATTGATATCAAAAACTTGATTGAAAAGCTATTAAGGGGCTTTTTGTTACCTCAACAATTTATAAACCACGTATTAAGCAAGAATACCGGAGGCATTTTAAGTTAAATGTTTGTCTCAGACAGTCTAAATTTTGAATTTGAAGACAACATTTTAAAACTTAGAATTTGACTTGTTCAGCAGAAAACGTATTAACTAAGAAAATTGATGCTTTATATTATTAATAACAAATTTGTGAGGAACCTAATTAAGCAAGGAGTATACAAATGACATTTCAAGTAAAATTTAGAATGTTTTCTCCCAGGCAGTATAGTTAGTTCTTTCTACTAAGAAACACTTTGCTCGCAGGGTAAGTAATTTCACTTAAATATAAGTATAGTTTAACCTTGGGAAATCAGGTTTTCTATTGAAAAATAACCTTACCTTTTTTCCTCAACAATTATATCATTTTTGAAGTAAAATATATTCAGTTTGTCTCAATTTGTGAGAAATATGTTCATAAAATGTTAAAAACCTGTATTAAAAATTTTGAACACAATGTAAAAATGCTTTAAGAGGATGTTGTAACTTATAAATATATAATTATAACTATTTTTGAAGCATATTCTAACTAAACTTGAATTGAAGCATTTAAAAAAATGTATATTTTACAGTATTTTACATTTTTATCTTTGTATGTCTGGGTATACATATTTTGTCTGATTTCTTAAACATTTTTTTATTCGGTGGCAAACATTTCAACATTTTTTTTCGGAATTTTGTAAATATAACTTGAATATGTAAGCTATTGAATATATGAGCTATACCACCATTTGAGATGTAATTAATTTGAAAATTTTCAACTTAGAATGGTTTATTGCCTTTGGGATTAAAATGCAACAATCATTTTAAAATGGAAACATTGGAATGTAACAAATTCAGGATAATGAAATTTTAAATAAAATTTTTTGAATTCTTTTACAGTTTTTAGGATTTTAAGATCTGAATGTTCTGAATTTTTTTTTTTTTTTTAATAAGACTTATTATATTTTCAAAACACCATTCATTTTAAGATGCAAAACAAAATGATTTAATATAGTGCAGTCTAGTATAATATTGGAACCAAAAATAATAAAAAGACAATATATATTTAGACTCACAAAAATGTTTTTCTATTTTAAAATGTAATTTTATTTCTAAAAAGACTGTAATTTTTGAATTTTCTTTTTAAAAAATTTACATTTTTTCTATTTCTAAACAATATTTTTCAAAACGTTTTTTAAAATTCTTCAAATTTCAACCTTTCTTCCAGTTATTATATTCAAAAAATATTATCAAAGACAGCAGACACTTTGAATTTTCAAACAATATTTCTAAGGAATTGTAAAAAACTACATATCTATCCAAACTACACATCCAATCGTCTTTGAATTTTAAGATATTTAAAGTTAAAATAGTCAAATAATTATACATGATAGATAATAGAATGAAATTTGTAAGTAATTATTCAGATTCACAGTGTTATAACCTGCTAAAAAAACAGCAGGGTTTTGAATATTTTATTGGAAAGCCCTGTGAGGCATGGGTCTTCACATGCAATATTATATCCTTTCATCAAAATATAGCAACATAACATACTCATTCTGTTTTGTTTTAAACAATTAGTCTCAGGAATGTGAATGAATATAAACATTTTAAAGAGTTTAATTAGTTTTGGAGTTTATTTTCATTTTGTTGTTGTGGAGTTTGTAGATTTTGGAAGTTAATTATGTGCCGTATTTTGGCAATAATCCACCTGGACCGGTATTGTGATTTATGATAAAGTGAGCAACATATTGGTTATCAATATTTTGATGAAAAACAATTTAGAAGATATTGATTTGCAGTTAATAAAACCAAGATGAAAAAGTACATTTTGAACTTAGAACTATTGTTTTATTCACACACATATATTTACAATTACATGAATATGTATATGTAACATTTTCAAATATGAAAGCAGGATTAGTGACTGTGCAAAAATTAATTGCACGAACATATAGTTTAATCAAATATGACATTTTAATTTTATTAAATTCTTGAAGAAATTTAAATGCATATTATGGAAACATTTTGTCATGAACAGAATGTAATATTCAAATTGTAAATTGTAAATTTTTAAGAGCAAAAACAATGTAAGGAAAATGTTTTGTTTATAATAATACAGTTCAGTCAAATTGTGTCAGGATGAAGATCATTGTGGTAGCTATATGCAATTTAGCAAAGCACGAAATTTTCGGAAAAACGTTTCAGGACTTAAAAAGAAAAAGAACTCAAACACACGAACAGGTCTTTCTAGTATTCCTGTATGTAATGCTATGCAATTGTTTTGAATAAATTCCAGTCATAAAAACGAAAGTTAAAGTTTACATAAAAATAATAATATAGCTTACAATGTACTTTGTTACAGACTGAAGATTAATAAAAAGGCAAATGGTCAATTAAACTATAATTTATAATGATTACTATAAATAATAATACAAGTGAACATAGTTGTCAAACATAATATAATTATAAATTAAATAACTGAGTTTTTGAAATGGATTGAATACTATCTTTTTAAAATACCTAAAACAAATTTCAAAAGTTGTTTTGTTTGGTTTATAAAAAGGCAAATGGCTACAATAATTACAACGATTATTATATAATAATATACAACATACGTCAAACATAGTAACATAAATACAATTAGTGCAGTGTTACCACATACAAAGCTACAATCATTGGTTACAGATAACAATACTAGCATGGGGTTTCTTCATAGGAAGAATCAATATATATAAACAAACATATTTTAATTTACATAAAATCCTTCTTTTGCATTTTTTAACAGCAGAGTATAGTTAAACCCTCATTTTGAAAGAAAATTGGTGAAAAATGGAAACTGATGAGTTCTATTTGAAGATAACTATTTTAATAGTGTACTCAGGTGAAGACGTACACCAAGTAATGAATGAGCCAAGCTAAAATGCAGTGATTTTTTTTGGGGAAATTATATTATTCAAATGGCCATATCTCAGCTGCTATTTGACTGATTCTTGTCAAAATTGCTGTGTGAACGTCTTTTTTATTGTGTATTGAAATTGTGAAACAAAAATTGATATAGCCAAAATGGATTTTTTCATGATGAGACGTACAGTTTGACAGTATTCCGTAACAGTACTACTCTCTGCCAACAACAATTTAGGGATCAGTATTGTAGTTAGTTAAGGATTTCCTAAGATAAATTTATATCGTTTACTATTTATTGTGTTTTTTAAAATTATTCTCACAACAAAACCTCAAATACCAAAGTACATGTTGCGCAGTGTAACCATGGAGATTTACAATGTAATACAAATCTTATGACACTGAAATGAGTCCAGTCTCACCTTATCTAGCACAAGAGACTGCTGTAATATAATAGGTGCTTTATTATAAACAGTTTTAAAATCAATAGACCTCTAGCTTTACCTCCGTATGCAAATTGCCCATTTCAGACCACATGTCATTCCCTTGAGAATTGTTCTTTTATGATGAACGTGTTATATCTTTTACATGTGAAAGAAACAATTCCCAAGGGTAGCATCACATGATCTGAAATGGGACAACAAACAAGGAAGGTAAAGAGATCTATTCCAAGCATGGAAAAAATATCATAATCACTATCACCATTAAAACATTGTCATTGTCATCACCCTTATGATTATCATAATTATATTATTATCATCATCATCATCCCCATCATCATCATCGCATAATTACACTGTCAGTTTACTTACTAGTTTCCCCCTCGCAAAGTTGGCCAGGCTGCTTAGGCTCTCCTAAAAATACTAACAACAGAAGAATGACATGTAAAACAATGGAAATAATTTCTGTTGGTGACTCGACTGCCGTTATAAATCACATTGATGCTCATTATATTTATTAATGTCATTAATTTTAATTTTATTTATCAATATTATTAAAAGTTTCATTAACATTGTCAAAACAATATCAAGTGACATGCAACATAAGCTCACTCTAAATGCTTGACTAGCATTAATTATGAAGTTTAACATAGATTGCATTATTCTTATACCATGTTCACTGTTACTCATTATGCAGTTAAAATAAAAGTTGAAATTTCAACTGCTAAAAATGATTACTGCGGTTTTCGTCTTTCTGCGAACTCAGACATTCCCACAGCCAGTTGTGAAACACATTTTTGCCTGCTGGTAATTAGTCAGCACCTTTTATGTTTTTGATTGACGGCAGACAAAAACGTATTTTGTAACTAACTGTTGAAATATCTGTGTTCGCAGAAAGTCGAAAAAACATGTAATTTGTTGTACACATAGTGTTAATCTCCACTGTATATGGACAATCTTAATGACATTGACTGTTAATTTAAGTATATAATATTAATAGAAGGAAATAGGTTATTCATTGTGGAATGTGAAACGTCACAGTATTTCTATCAATGACCTCAATCGTGAGACAATTGATTAAGTATCCTTTTAATATATAATATTACTTACAATGTATAACAAGTTCTGAATCTCTGTTGATTTCATAAAGTCTGATAGCCTCATTAAGTTCTTCTTGGCAAGAGATAGTACAAGGATCCCCTGGAAAGATAAACAAATATTTGATGAGCAATAAAAACACTATAAAAAGTATAATTGTTTGTCTGACAGTAGAGTAGATTTCACAAGAGTTTGCTATCAATGATCAAGTAAAGGAGAATTCAAGGGTAAAATGAATCACAAAATAAACACATGTTTACTACTAGTATCAAAAGATAATCAATTATCATGTGTAAATGAATAAACCTGCATGTAAATGAATTAAATAGAAAACATGCACAAGTGCTGTGTCAAGTTATATTAAAAGCACACAAGGATTGGCAGAACACAAAAGAGCTGTTAAAGAGAAGCATGATGCAAGGTGGAGTACTTAATTCTCAACACTTCTGAACTGTTCTGACAATTTCCAAGTGCTGAATAACTGCATACAGGACAGAAAGGAAGTTTCTTTTTCTTTTATAGAATACAAATTTACATATTTGATCACCATGCAAAGGTGCGTGCCGTGTTCTGCCATAAAGCATGCACCTCACCCAAACAGAATGTGTAATTTTTAACACACATGTGATTTTAAAATAAATATATTAATAATGTAAAAAAAATAACTGATATGTTATCAATCACAAAAAAATTAAATGAAAAAAAAAAAATATATATATATATATATCATATGGATGGTAACAATGTGTATCAATCACTAAAAAAACCTAAATTTAACAATATACATAATTATACAAATGAATATACAATATACACAGTATAGTTCTAGTCTCCACATCAGGAAACCCATTTGTTGGGCTTCCTGTGTTACAAATAAACTTTTCTATGTCAACACAGGGATTCCAAATTTTACATGCAGACTTTAAAAGTAGTTAAAAATGAATTAACTTCTATAAACTAAGGATATATATAATATTAATGAGTTAGAAATTTAAAATAAACAGAGAAAAGAAAAAAAAAATTAAACAAAACTGTATCCTAGCTTGTCCACTAAAGAATCTTTAAGACAGTTTAATGAATTCTTTTAAAACAAATAAAAATTAATTTAAAAAAAGTAAATTTTACCAATCAGGTTTTGAAATATTCTATTCTACATATTATAAATGTTACAAAATAATGCAAAGATTCTAAAAAATATTATTTTATGAATAAAAATATGAAATAGTTTAGAGGTCTGTGCTTTGGAAATAACTCTATATTCGTAATTTTGTTCTTATGGACTTACCGTCCCATTTGGTAATAAAATAAATCGTGTTCAAACAGAAAAAAACTAAAAATATAATAAAATAAAATTGACAATTTGAAAGAGTTACCATTCACATAGCAAACCCTTACCTGACAAGAATGGAAAACATCCAGAAAAATGTCTTAGGAAATCCTTTGCCATAATTATTAAAATATAAAATTGTTCAATACCACACAAGTTGATAATCCCCAACACTGGTCCTTAAAACTATATCGGTTCCTGACCACATTGGTGTTGATTGAACCTGTGTGAGAATCCTACACATAAAAACACCTAAACCTTAAATAAGTTCAGCTGTGATTTCAAAATAAAATGTTTGTTTTTCCGAACTTTCAGACGACGACATTCATGATGTATTAACTAAGAGAATTTGTTCGACATGGAGACTACAAAGTGTTCTGATTTGCTCTCATGTTTGTATTATATTAATAAATAATTATTCTATCCAAATTACTAAGAAGTAAAGTGGTAAATTATTCAGTTCCAGTGGGTTATGAGATTGATAGGTTTCTTGATAACCAATTACTGATTTGCTTTGACAAGATAAAGAGGACAGAATGATGAGGTCACAGCTGATTTGAACAAGGGAAGTATAAGACGTATAAGAAAACATGTGATTATGTATAAGTAAGTAAGTAAGTAAGTAAGTAAGTAAGTAAGTAAGTAAGTAAGTAATAGATTGTTCAAAAGAATACAATAAAATTACAATAGAGAATAGAATACGATACAATACAAAAGAATGGAGTGTAACAGAATGTAAAAAAGTAGCATAGAATAGAATAGTAAGATTGTAAGAGAATAGAATGGAATAAAATACAATGAAATATGAATAGAATTGAATATGTGTATGTACAATCAGAGATTTTTTCAGGCTTTTCTATCAATTGCAATTCCTTAAATTACAGAATAGATCATCATTATTTTGCTATGTAAAAAAATATCTTGAAAGATGTTACTGATTTGAGGTATAGCTACAAGCTAGTATTTTGGATGATATCAGGCTCAAAAGACATGATTTTGACAACCATAATCTTAGATCAGATCTTGCAATCTGCACGACCTTGCACTGTTACACACTGGTCAAAAACATGATTGTGATTGTAAATGTTGTCTAAAGATCAAATCTTAGGAAATCATAAACTTAATCACCAAGAGTATTTTACAGTGCCTTTCATAATTACACGACCAACGACTTTGAAATGCCAACATAAAAAAGGTGGTTTATGTTGCGTCAATCAGTTAAAAACTGCCTCCCACATGCTGTTGCCTGATCTTCGATTGAGGTGTTGTAAACTATGTATAATTTGCAGAATTTACTATCCATAATTATACTAAGCATGCATAATAATAATACCCTGCGAGCAGAAGTTTTATTTCTCTTTCCTTATGGAGAGACGAAAAAAACCTCCATATACACGTAGGTGAGAGAAATGAAACCTCTCCTTGCAGGGTAGCGTAATAATAATTCATTGTTGATAAAATTACCATAACTATGCATATTAACTATAGGAAAAGAAAAAAACACTAATAATTAGAGTCAGTATAGTTGCTTCAGCTAGTAGTATGCTGGACTACCAACAAGCTGACAGTGTATGCTCTGTTATCCCCTCTCGATCTCTCTCCATACTTATTTAGCTACTCAAAGAGGAATGAGGAGAAGTCGAACGAAGTGTTAGGTCATTAGGGATCAATTTTGGGGCCTAGCTCTCCCTCCAAAACTGAACAACACTTGTTGAACACTTATTAATGACGTTTTGCAGTTTAATCCTTTGTCAGAATATTAAATCATGTCTTAAGTTTTATTCTAAAGTAATTCAATATGTAATGCACAAGGTTTGAATTAGAACAGTATGGGCACATAACTTAGGAAATAGTTGCATTGAAATCATAGCATTCAAAAGATAAATTTCTAGATGTCGAAACAATTTAGATTTTAATTGAATTTTTAGTTTTAATTAATTAATTATAAAATAGAAAATTATATTTAAACGTGAGATCTTTTCTCTATAATAAACTTATAAATACAAGTAAGAGATACAGTAAATTTTAGGTAAATTATCATAGCCAATGTCCAATCAATTTACTTATAGTTACTGTGCTAGAAGTATCAAGGATTAGCATATCGTGTAATCGATTTCTAATGTAAACTTGTGAATAAAATAATCCAAACTTGATGGACGTTTTCGACGAAGTTCAGGAAAAACAAACACTGCTTTCTTGACAATAGTTACACTGTCAAAATAGGCCAGTTTTTAAACAATAATAAGCTGGGTCGACTTGATTGATTCAATAGCAAAACGAAACAGCACTAATAAATGCAATAAACTGAATTTCAATTAGGCTAACGAATTTTTATTTACAAGTATAATACCATTCTGGCTCGCTCGAATTAAAACCGTGCTGAACAGAATAACATACGGGATTTAATAAGTAAATCACGAGTTTGGTATTAAACTACTCAAAAGTAATGTTGTGGTTATTTTTTAATGGGAAGAATAAGATTATAATAAAGGTTATTTTCGTGAAAACCTACCTTCTTCGTCGAGCCATTTCATAGTAAACGATTGTTCCTCGCGAAATTTGAAAATGTCTTTTATTTCCTCTATGAAATTATCCATCTCGATTTTCGGATCCATGCTTAGACACATAATATCACTGTAAAAGAAATAGCCATAAATCGCTCAATAGTTCAAAGAAAATTTCAACAAGAAACAATAATTTGTCTGCATCGATAGAGGCGTTAGGTTGTTTGTTATGAAGCGATTTTCTCCAAAAAGAATTCATTCTTACCCATTGAAAGCCGCCCTGACGGCAACTCCGCTTTCAGTCAACATGTTTCTATCTTTGCATCAGGAATTAAAGAGTTTTTGTATGAGTAAAATAGTTTGTTTTGAGAAAGTTACTTCGCAAAGTTGAAGCTTTGCTCCACCGCTTGTAGTTACTATGCATCACGTGATCACATTCCGATCATTCCTTGCATTGAGACCGCTGTACGTAATGCGTGACTCACTCCTTGCGTTAATCACCTTCCGCTTCCGCTGTATTTCCGCCGAGTTATAAAAAGAAGAGAATTAAGAGAAGAGAAGAGAAGAGAAGAGAAGAGAAGAGAAGAGAAGAGAAGAGAAGAGAAGAGAAGAGAAGAGAAGAGAAGAGAAGAGAAGAGAAGGGAAGGAAGAGAAGAATCACTCAGTATCATTGATTGCATGTTTTGGCCCAGTTTCAACGTGTTCTTATCGTCGACTCTGTTCTATCCCGCCGGGCGGCTTACTTCTGTTATTATAATCACAAGTCACTGCAGAACCGAAGATTCATATCTTAGTAGGAAAGCTTATTTATTTAATCATTTATTTAATGACTTCGGTGCACGGTATACGTTTCTAAGTGGTTCTGAAAATCGTATATCCTGATTGCTTCTTGATTCATATTGCGGTGGTTTGGTTCGAGCTTAAAGTCAGTCTTGCGTCTACTTGCGCCTTTGCAGCTTGCGTATTGTTTGTCACTATTGTGTATGGCGTGATTGATGATCGAGAGCCAGTATGATGACAATGTGATCACAATGATGGGTCTCTCACAGGGAACAGGGAACAGGGAACAGGGAACAGGGAACAGGGAACAGGGAACAGGGAACAGGGAACAGGGAACAGGGAACAGGGAACAGGGAACAGGGAACAGGGAACAGGGAACAGGGAACAGGGAACAGGGAACAGGGAACAGGGAACAGGGAACAGGGAACAGGGAGCAGGGAGCAGGGAGCAGGGAACAGGAAACAGGAAACAGGAAACAGGAAACAGGAAACAGGGAACAGGGAACGAGGTTGGACTGACAAGACCAATAAAAATATAAAATTATAGTTTTTTTGGATCATTGCAGCAAATTAATGGTAAAGAGAGGATACAGTTATATAAACGATAGGTAATATAATGGAATTTGTAACACCGTAAAAAGTGCATGTAACTTAACTTTACTGATGTTTCGAGCTTTAGCCCTTCGTTAGCAAAGTTAAGCCGAGTAACATTTTTTACGCCTGTTGCAAATTTCATTCTATATTAGCAACCATCAGTAATAATCATATACAAACCTTTCATATATAGCTACTATATTGATGACTGATGCTATCTTTTTGATAGGGTTGTCCCATTCATAGCTTTCACTATTGATCTGTCCATTCTGTTGCTTAGCATTTCCTCCAAAACAGAGAAAATCATTACTTTCCTGATTGATATTTTCACTTGAACCACCTAAAAATTAAACACAATTAAGTTTAAAACAATATAAAATTATCTATATATATATCTCAATAGTGTAGTTGGCTCATACACTGCCGGTCAGCGGCGGTCAGCTTACACTATATATTGATTTATAGCTGATTCTGTATCATTTAGCTCCTTCTCATAGTTGTGAACCCAAGAAATCGGAGCCTTTCTGCATGTGCACATGCACGGCGCGATATTTAATAAAATTCATATTTTATATCAGAGGCCAGGCCAGTTGTACGAAGCCTGAATAGCACTATCCACCGGATAAATCCCTATCCAACGGATAAAACCTATACAAATTCTATACACTGGATAACTCTTATTCAGTGGATAAATTTATCCAGGCTTCGTACAACTGGCCCCAGGTATATAATGATATGGTTTACAAACAAGTATATGATTGTATGTGTGTGTGCATATGTATATGAAAGTGCATGAAACTGATCATTTTTAGTCTGAAATAATAGTCATTTTGCTTTTTAACTTCAGCGCTTTTTTGTTCCGCTTTGAACGACAACGTTAATTGAATTAGCCAGATAAAAATATTGAAATTGCTATGAACTGTTACGAGTTGAAACTATTTGTATATACAGTTTAAATTTATGTTTATACCAAAAACAATGGCTTGCTTCATATATACATGTAAATATGCGTATCAAAACATCACACTAGAATCCCGATCTCAGACATATATTCGCTTTTTTCACTCTATATACTGATCGAAAAAAAAACAAAAAAATCATTGTTGCTCATACTAACTTTGGACGGAGACGCGTCTAAACTTGAGCATCTTTTTGGAATAGTGTTAACTATGCCATTTAGCAGTTTAAGGGAATTTATAAAATAAATACAAAGTGTCCAATTTAATTCATTTGAATATCTGAACAACCTGCTAAATCCGCTATGTTAAAATTACCATAAACACAAACGCTTGCATGAGTTTGAATGAATAAATTATCCCACTAACTTAATAATCAAAAGTACCTAGCGACGCCTGATAAGCAGAAAAATCCGATTCCAATGTGTTGATGTCATTGCTATTTATAGATGTGATGTCATGGGGATACCCCGGCAATTGGAGCAGTGTTGGTGACATCATCATGGAAACACGTAGCAAGACCGCTGATTAGCGTCAATATACTGTAGGCGACGCTAAAAAATACCTGAAATAAAAATGATTTTGAAATAAAAATAAATTTTAGCAAGCATTTGTTGTGCTTTTTAAATTAGAATTAAAAAGAAAAAATATTATACTCAATTATGATAAAAAAAGTTTCAAAAATGCATGAAAAAAGAAATGTTCAACTTCGCGCTTGGCAGTGAGTCATATGATTAGGTCACTGTAAAATGAAAAAGACAAATATAAATATTATTGTAAGTATAATTACTACATAAGCATAACGCGTAACTTTGATTTTTAATCATATATATCAACATTACGAATTTTATTTTGTCACGCCAAGATATGGACTCACTTGGACGCAAAGAAAAGTATGATTTTCTCCTCCATTTTATAACTGACTCCTAAAAATATATTTTTCTCACATTCCGATTTGCAGTAGACTTGACTAAAAATAAATTTCCCCCTTAAATTCTAAAATCTTAATCCGTATCCGCATATCTACATTCAATGTAGTATAAAAGTGTTAACAGTCTTCAAATACATGTTCTATATCTACTGCCCACGGGTTTACGTCAGGTGAATATATATATTGCATATGGATTAATCTACTTTTAAAAAGGGAAACAGTCTAGGAAACTCATACACAAACACACACAATGCACCATGTGCATAGGATTAAAGAAAAACTGTTATTTTAAATTAATTAGAATTTATGTTCATAAATTAAATTGAATACGTACCTTGGACTGAGAAAGTAGAAAAACACAGCATGTGTTTTGACTCCAGACTTATAAAAAGAGGCTTTCAAACTTTACTGATCAAAATATCTATAAAAAACGTTACATGCAGACGCTCATTCATTATTATCAATGACAGCATTAATCAAATGTATCAAAAACTTACCTGTATAGATATAAAAAGGTGAGTTCTTTAAGCAGTAAGTTAGCATATAGTCGTTTTGAGTATGACACAGCCCTTGCAAAGCATCAATACTTGTAGTCTATCAAACTTTATATAGCCAGGATGTATGCAACAGTAATTTCGCATAAAATTAGTACCTGTGCCGTGATATGGATCTAACGTCATTCTGAAAGTAACCAAAAAAGCACTTGGATAAAATTTATGATACTGTTCTTTAGTCAGCGGCCAGTTTATGGTCTTCCGATGTGGACTGCATGTCTATAAAACTTGCATGCAATCAGAATGCAAACAAAAATAATTTCAAACAAAATCTATTCAATATTATTAGAAAATGCAGATGACTCATACATCAAAAGTACCAGAGTTGTCTCGACATCACGTGACCAAATGACCTGCTTTGAGCGGTTATTAGTCACACGTGATTTCCATGGCAACCGTTAATCCTCTGGCTTTTGTGTCTACTGGTGTCATTATTTTGATGTCCAAAAAACTAAGACGTTTTTAAGTCAGCATTTGACAAGCACATGGTACCATATAATTAAAACCTTTGATTGAAAAAGAGGTATGAAGGGTAGTTTAAAACGGTTGACTGGTGGGTGCAATTATTCAAGAAAGAAAGGAATTATGGCCCGGGGGGGGGGGGGGGGGGGGGGTAATCCCTTTGTCCAAGTGGTATAGTAGGGGTGCATGATCGGCGTACCTTTTAGGGTTAAGATATTTCCTGTGCGTACCTTTTAGAGTTTTGGCTCAAAAATCAGTTGTAAGGGTCATTTTTACTCTGATTTATTTGTATCTGTGCGTACCTTTTAGGGGTCATTTTCAAAACCTCCGCCGATCACCCCTACCACTTGGACAAAGGGAGTACCCCCCCGGGAATTATGGGCAAGCACGCGGTGCCATATATAGAACCTTTGATTAAAAAAACCCTTTCATTCTGATTTAAACCAGGGTATGAAAGGCTGTGACACTACAACATATTTA
This sequence comes from Metridium senile, assembly GCA_949775045.1. Taxonomy (NCBI): domain Eukaryota; kingdom Metazoa; phylum Cnidaria; class Anthozoa; order Actiniaria; family Metridiidae; genus Metridium; species Metridium senile. The sequence goes on along the minus strand of OX459103.1, from coordinate 2,237,765 downwards.
AAACGATGACTAGTCGGTGTAATCTTTTTCACGACAGAGAGGACTTATGCATGGGCATGTCACTAAACACAAATAATGCCAAACTTTTGATTAATTAAATCTGATTTTATTTAATTTTGATTTAAAACAGGGTACGAACTGTGACACTGAATGTCAAAACCATTGACTGGCCGGTGTAAATATTTCTGTATATTTCTCAACCTCGTTCCCGGGGCCTTTTTCAGCGAAAAAAGGCCCTGGGAACGAGGTTGTATATTTCTAAGACAGAAAGGAATTATGGGCATACATCTAAACACAAATCACGCAAACCTTCGATCAAATCTGATTTTATATTATTCTTATTTATATCAGGGTAACAACTGTGACACTACAACGTATTTCAAACAATATGACTGGCGGTGAAATTATTCCCATGAAAGAAAGGAATTATGGTCATACGTCTAAACACAAATCACCATGTAAGCAAACTTTTGATTAAAAAACAACATGTATTTAATTTTTGTTTTTCTTATTTAAACCAGGACATCAACTGTGACATTACAACATTTTTAAAAGGGTTGTCTGCAAGACGCAAATATTTATTCCAAGATTGAAAGGAATTATGGTTATATACAGGCCGGGTTCGTACAGAATCCTCAGAGAAAATTTCCAAAACTTTTCCAAAACTTTTTCAAAGCCTATTACTCAAAATTCCAAAACCACACAAGCGAAAAGTGCATTGATTGCGGCAGGCAAAAAAATCATCAGCCGTTTTTTAATTACAACGAAAACAGTTCTTTGCAAGGTAGAAGCTGGGCAACCGACAAAAAATTCATAACTTTTCCATAGCCCAGCAGGTGAAAAAGGAATTTTCCAAAACTTTCCAGGTCCTGGAAAAATGCATTACCAATTTCCAAAACTTTCCAAGACTTTCCAAAACCCGTACGAACCCTGTTAACATGTATATATATACATCAGTAAACACCGTCTTTTCTCCTTTATTTCAAACCAATCGATTCCAGTAAATTGCTCATAGTAAATATCAACTATAATTCGCTACAAGGTGTCATATACAGCCGATTCAAAAGGTTGTCACAAACAATGTTCTTCTTATATTTCAAAGAAAGAAATGAATTATGGGTATGTATCCAGAAACAAAAACGTTTTAGTAACTTGGGTTTATTTCATTTGATATGAATCGTTACAAGTTATTATAAATATAAACGATATATTACACCTATATCATCATCATCAACATAATTATCGTCACCACCAACAGCATTATATCCTCTACCTCATCAGACATATTGTCATATTTTCATCATCAACCGCATCATTATCGTCATACTGAGCCATGCATCATCATTACGTCCTCGTCTTCATATCATTACCATCAACATTGCCATCATCAATATCACCATTATAATCCTTCTCCTCAGATTATTATCATTATCACCGTCATCATCATTAGAATTGCAAGGGCAGTGCTTTTGTAATTTTACAATAACGCAACCCCTTAGGCCTTATCACACTGACGAGGGAGGTCCATCTTGTTCTGATGAATGACTATAAAACGTCAGAATACGTTAACTATTTTTAACAGTATTTATTCAGTCGTACATCTCGACTTGTTGCTACGATAGTTGCTACACTGCCGGGCCCATGCCGCTCAAACTATTATGACCGCTAGTAACAGCACTCAATGTTAACAAGAAAAAGGCGGTCAATAAAATATTATTAGTCTTTGATATTTTCAACAGTATACGACAGTTGCTACACTGGCGGGCCATGCAGCTCAAACTATTATGACCGCTAGTATAAACAGAGTGCCATTCATAATGGCGACCAACGACGTACAACGAAGAAAAAGGCGGTCAATCAAACATTATCATTTGATTAACGGAGTACAATTAAATAACGCCTATTGGCCTCGTAATTACGAAAGGCACTGTAATAGACCAGTTCATGTTATCTAGAATCACTGTACTATTTGACAAAACACACATTAGCACAGGGATAGCCTCAATTCAGAGTAAATTCAAATGCGTTTTCTATTATTAAGCGATGACATTTTTTCGTGCTCTGCTTGGAATTTGTTAATATAGACAAATAGAGGCTGTGTAAATGCGTCAAATAGAACAGCGGTGCTACAATTATTGTCAAAAGTAGTTGGCACGATTTTAGTATTTTATCTCATAGTCACTACTTCATTTATTTTAAATATAAAAAATGTCCCCCTTCCCCTCACATTATGCAGTGTTGGTGTGAAATGATAGCGCATTGACAGGTCAACCACATAAGCACCACTCCCTCCTCAACATTGCGAATGGGGGTGGGGGAGTAGTGGAATTTCATGAGCAGTCCTAAAATTACTTAATCACATTCGTGCCAACAGTTTTGTCAATGATTGTAGATATTATGAAACTGGAGTATTGGTCGTACAAAATCAAATATCAGTTAAAGTCCTTTGGCATTAAATTAGTACTTCAGCTCGTCCATCATTGAGTGGAAATCAGACAGTAGCCGGTAATCAGGGTCAGCATGTTCCGTGTAAGCCAAACTTTCTTCTTCATCCTCGCATAACATGTTGGAGCCAGCAAGAGTTAGTTTACAAGGAAGTTCATCAGCTTGACAGGAATAGTGTTCTATTAGGGTCATTAGGTCCGGGAACGCTTTACTGAAACCCTGAGGAAAGGAGAATATAGAAACATCATCATCACCATCAATACCATCATCATGTGCATCATCATCACTATAATAATAATCGAGAATATAGAAACATCATCATCACCATCATCATCATCGTCATCACGTGCATCATCATCACTATCATAATAATCGAGAATATAGAAACATCATCATCACCATCATCATTGTCATCATGTGCATCATCATCACTATCATAATAATCGAGAATATAGAAACATCATCATCACCATCATCATCATCGTCATCACGTGCATCATCATCACTATCATAATAATCGGCATCCACATCAGCATTATTGTTGTCATCGCGAGTCATCATCGTCACTATATGAGCATCATCACCATCATTATTACATGCATCTTCATCATCGTCTTTATTATAATCTTCATGCATTGTCATCAGTATCGTTATCACCATTATCATAACCATAACTTTCACCATCACCTTCACCATGACCATGACCATGATCATCCCCATCACTATCGCTATCATCGTCACCATCATCATCGCCATGACCATGATCATCCCCATCCCATCACCGTCACAATCAGCATCACCATTATCACTACATCATATTATCGCTGTACCTCTAGTTTAACTCCTACTGGTGCTGATGCAATCAGATAGTTAGCGTAACCATCATCATGATAACCACCACCAGTATCATAACCATCATCATCATCATTATCATCATCATCATCATCATTATCATAACCGTCACCATCACCATTATCATAACCATCACCATTATCACTACATCATATTATCGCTGTACCTCTAGTTTAACTCCTACTGGTGCTGATGCAATCAGATAGTTAGCGTAACCATCATCACGATAACCACCACCACCACCAGTATCATAACCATCATCATCATCATCATCATCATCATCATCATTATCATAACCATCACCATCACCATTATCATAACCATCACCATTATCACTACATCATATCATCGCAGTACCTCTAGTTTTACTCCTTCTGGTGCTGATGTAATCAGATAGTTAGCGTAACCATCTGGTATAAAGTCAACTGGGACGCGCACTGTCAGCGCATGGCTTCCTGGTCTACTGTGACTGTCACGGACAAAGAAAGATCCATCTTCAGATGACTGGAGCATCTCAAGTATAAACTCTCTGAAAACAAAATAACGTACACAGATTTTGTTACAATTAATCATCATTTTATATCTAACTGTTTTAATCATTATCATTCGCGTCGTCATGATCGTCATGATCAAAATCATCGTCGCCACCACCAACATATTTGTATCCCATCTCTATAGCCATTACCATTATCATAATTATCACCACCATCATTATAATGTTATTGTATCATCTTTATCACCATCATAATCATCACCACCACCACCATCATTATTACCACCATCATCATCACCACCATCATCGTCATCACTATTTTTAAAATACGAATGGAAACTAGCGAGTAAACTAGTATAGGCTGCGTCGGTGTTTGATAAAAATGATAGGTAATATAATGAAATTTGTAACACCGTAAAAAATAGAAATAGAAACTAGCGAGTAAACTAGTATAGGCTGTGTCGGTGTTTGATATAAACGATAGGTAATATAATGAAATTTGTAACACCGTAAAAAATGTTGACTTAACTTTACTGACGTTTCGAGCTTTAGCCTTTCGTCGGAGTAAAAGGGCTAAAGCTCGAAACGTCAGTAAAGTTAAGTCAACATTTTTTACGGTGTTACAAATTTCATTATATTACCTACTATTTAATACGTATCATCATCATCACTATCAGTACCATCACCATCATTACCATCACGTGCCACTATCATTATCATCATCATCACTATTATTATCATCATCATCATCACTATTATCATCATCATCATCATCACTATTATCATCATCATCACTATCAGTACCATTACCATCATTACCATCACGTGCCACTATCATTATCATCATCATCATCATCATCACTATTATTATCATCATCATCATCATCACTATTATCATCATCATCATCATCATCACTATTATCATCATTATCACTATCAGAACCATCACCATCATTACCATCACGTGCATGCCACCATCATTATCATTATCATCATCATCATCATCACTATTAATATCATCATCATCATCATCATCATCCCTATTATCATCATCATCATCATCACTATTATCATCATCATCACTATCAGAACCATCACCATCATTACCATCACGTGCATGCCGCCATCAGTATCATTATCATCATCATCATCATCATCATCATCATCATCATCATCATCATCATCATCATCATCATCATCATCATCATCATCATCATCATCATCATCATCATCACTACCAGTACCATCACCATCACGCACCATCATCATTAGGGAGCGGTCATTATTTATGGTGGAGTAGGAGGTGGGTGATTGTGAGGAGGGGTTATAAAATTTTCAATGCTTCTGAAGGAGGGGTTACTAATTTTCCTAGGCAACTGAAGGAGTGAACACGATTTTGGCAAACATCAGAAGGAAGGGTCATCAAAAACATGTTTATGTCAAGGGAGGGGTTGTGACAATTTGTGAATTTGAAGCAAAAAAAACACCCATGCTCTACCCAACCGTAAATAATGACTGTTCCCTCCCTCCCGCTCCAATCATTATCGTTATCACAATCATCATTACATTCATCACCATCATTTTTCGTACCTGGGTATTCCAGGCATATACCAGTATTCATCATGATGAGTAGCAGGTCTCTCGATGGTATCAGACCTCTTCTTGCCTTCTGTATTCTGGTCATCATCACCACTGGGGACATGCATTACTTTAGCAGGTATTGACCCACTAGAAGCACCCCTTTGGCTGCTACTTTCTAGCAGTAGCTCCTCTGTCATAGTTATTGGTCTCTGGGAATTGACTGGGTCTGACTGTGTTCTTTCAACTGAGATGTGATTGCGAGGCGGTACAGGTGGAGCCATATCAGAAGGATTGTCATCAACTGTTTCATATAGTTGTTCATTATCTTTCGCACCAGGATAATTATTGGAAACATCAAGTTCTTTATGAGATGAATATGGTAGTGGCGGGGAAAGGTCAGATAAAGTTATCTCTGTGCTTGTTATTTCCTCTGCTTCGTAAACAGACCTTATAATGATAATAACAATCCTTTATTAACGTGTCATGTTTTTTAGCATTTTCACACCTATTGGGACACGGAGAGAGGCGCGATGACAGTTGCTAGGGGGTCGGATTCTGAGCCTAATGTTCAGGCTGGGTTCGATTCCTTTGCCCGGGCGATATCGTTGTGTCCTAAGTTGGGCAAGACAATGTTCTCTCTCATTGCCTCGTCTTTTCGGATAGAGAGGTCCCGTCTGCTTTCATTCTAATAGACCTCTTTACCTTCCTCGTTTGTTGTCCCATTTCAGATCATGTGATGCTACCCTTGGGAATTGTTTCTATCACATGTAAATGATATAATATGTTCATCATAAAAGAACAATTCTCAAGGGAATGACACATGGTCTGAAATGGGCAATTTGCATACGGAGGTAAAGAGGTCTATTCTACATAAGGTGGGCGTAAAAAAATCCTGTTGTGTTATTCACAAAGAGTAGGGGATTGTCTACCTGCACAACAGTCAGGTATTAGATACTACAGGGCCCACTCTTAATAATATTGGTGTTACATGTTGTTGTGGTGCCCTTGCCTTCGTATGAAAGAAAAACACAGTAAAACAAATAATAATACTAGCCTCTCCACAGGCAACCCTTTCCTTTTCCTTTCCCTCTCATGACTGAGGAGAATTGGTCCCTGGTAAGAAATGGGGCCTCAGTCCCTCCCGGCCACTTGAGTCAGGAAGCCCAATAAAAGAAGAAAACAGAGCAAAGATGCCTGCGGAGGAGCTAGGCTATAATAATACCTTGTTGTGCTAGTTGTAGTTGAGATTGACATTTCAGAGATACTATCACTAACAGCATCATCATCACCAGCAAATCGACTACCCAGTGAAAGACCCTTGTGTTTCCTTTGACTTGGTGGTGTATTTAAAGGAGGGCCATGCCTCCAGCCTGGTTTGCCTGTTGTTGGTGTTTTTCTTTCAGAACTAGTGCTTACTTCTGAGCTAGTGCTGGTGTTAAAACCTTTTTTCTTGTCTTTGGCATAGGAGGCATGTTCTGAGTGGTCATGACCTCTATGTAATTCATGTTTTGCCTGAAGAAGAAGTATAGAGAAATTAAAAAGAAAAGCAATAATATTTAGTATTCACTTGGTAGCTAATAGCTCCTTCAGCTTAAGGTAAGCTGGTCGCTCACAAAGCCAATGGTGCACTTTTCATCATGATGGTTATATCATCATCATCATCATCATCGTCATTATCATCATCATTATCATCATCATCCTCCTCCTCCTCTTCCTCCTCATCATCATCATCATCTTCATCATCATCATCATCATCATCATCATCATCATCATCGTCATCATCATCATCATCTTCATCATTATTTTCATATTTATCATGCATCACTAATATTTATAGTATTCATTTGGTTGCTCTTTCAGCTTGAAGTAATCATCATCATCATCAATATCATATTTATCATTGTGACAGCAACATCATCAGATCATCATCAATGCCATCATCATTATACCTAATTTCAAAAAGTGCAAAGTTTATAACACTATCATTACAGCAACATCATCATCATCCTCATTGTCCTTGTCATCATCATCACCTGATTTTAAAATAGTGCAAACTTTCAGAAATTTGTTTTTGTTGCCAAACACTCACTTGAATGAAATTCACTCGACTAGATTATTATTAATATCATCAACATCATCATCATATCTTACCCATCTTTTGGCTGGTCGGGTAGGACTGGGTACAAGATCTTCTGCATCCATACCATGACGTTTCTGTAGCTTGGATGAAGCAAATGCAAGTTTAAAAGCCTTGCCGATCATTGCTGTTAAATCCTGGACCTTTGGAAAAATGAAAAACAATTACTTTTGGTTTACCAAGAAGAGCATTTCTTCAAATTAAGACTGAAATATATACAAGATTGCACTTTTACAAGACCAAACTTCAATAAAATATTTGCCTTTCAACAGAGATTTAAATCATTTCCCCAATTTGATGTTGGCTGACCTAATTCACAATCTCCCTCGCAGCCATTTTTAGTGCGATACTAATTCCTGTGTCTCTCCCCTGTGAATATAGAGGGATTTCATGGCTGCCATGTTTGTGGTCAAAATAATGGAGGTTTCCCCATTATACAAAACTTGAAGTTGAAGTTTGATTGGAATTCTATTGAGTCACATTTATCTGCACCTAGGGATCACATGAAATAGCATCATGGAAGTGTACCTCCTTCCAAATGGTGTAAAATTTCAGGTTTCAGTATTTTTGGGGGGGTTGCAATATGAAGCTCTGTCGGACCCCCCCCCCCCCCCTCCCGTTTTAACCCTAGAGTACATCGCCTGGGGGGATCCCTGTGCAGTGTTGTGATGAAATAAAATAGTTTGTCATGTCATACACGAACCTGTTTTGATGATTGTCCAAAAAAGACATGTCCATGTACAGCCACGCCCTCAGGAGTAGGGCTATAGGTCATGAAGGCAAATAAATAGAAATCAGGGTCACAAGTTGCAAAGGAGATTCTTTGCAGTGGATATGCCATTCGTACTCGCTATATAAAAACAAAAACACAAGTAAATAGATAATTAGAATTTGGTTAATGAATTTCAGAATTCAGGCGTGAATTCCTGCTGGTTTGCCGGTTGAGTGTTAACTGAAGCTGTGCATGGTGCACATTAATAGTGAGGCAAGATTTTTCTGTACAACAATTCTGTTATATACACACAGGGAGCCCACAGGCATTGTTGATTTCTGAATAAAAAATTGATAAATTTAAATAAAATCGATCAACGTTTAATGCCGTGTCACGCCATTGTTTGACCTAAATGGTAAACACCGGTATCCTGTACCCACGATCATTTTTTACCCGGCGGGGTACGTTATTAGCGTCTCGGGTTTCGGCTTACAGGCTTAACCGTTAAGGCTTACCGGATTGGCTGAACTTCAAATTTGAAATAGCTATCAACTGTCGCCCGTTCCAGTATAAGCCTTAACGGTTAATCTGGTAAGCCAAAACCCGAGACGCTAATAACGTACCCCGCCGGATAAGAAATGACCGTGGATATAGGATACTGGTGTTTACCAGTTAGGTCAAACAATCGCGTGACACGGCATTAAACGTTGATCGATTTTATTTAAATTTATCAATTTTTTTATTCGGAAATCAACAATGCCTGTGATATACACAAGTCATGTACACTAAGTCTCGATGATGCAAATACATTTTATTCACATCTTATTACCAATTACAGCCAAAAGTTTTGCATCGCGACAGTGCAGCAATGAATTTCAATTTTGTGGTTTATTCTAATCCATAAATCAGTTTGGAGATGGAGCTTTAATACTAACATCAAATTAATTTAACGATTTTACACAAGCTCTGTTCTCAAACTAATGAATTGAAAGATCTGACAATTAACCAAAAATCAAATTAAAATTCAGAATTTGCTAATTGCGATGCAATGATTTTAGCTATAATAAGTGACAAAAAATAGCAAATATGTTCAAATATGTTTGAACAATATATTTATCACACTTCAACAGAGAAGAATATATACATACACTAGCATCAAAATTGAAGACTTTGATTCCCTCTGAGGACATTTGTAGCACAACATCTACACCATTAAACTTGTCCTGAAATGAAAATTATCTACTTTACTTGAACAAATAGTCTACTTGTCGGAATACTAATACATAATCCTAATAAGGCACTGCATATCTGTGATTGTTTTTGTTATCAAAAATATTTAGAAATAACATATAATAAATCATGATTGGTTTACCCTGTATTCACATAGTCTGTCCTTAACAAATGATGTCCTCTCTTTGTGGGTTTTCAGTGTCTGTCTACCATCAGTACCAGATACCACAGCAAACGTCCCTACATACTAAAGACAGAAAGAAGAAGCTTACATGGTGCCCAGGGGCAGATCTAGAAATTTGACAGGGGGTGTCCCATTTAGGGGTTGTCCGGTCCCTAAATGTCTTACAGGACACCCCCTAGATCTGCCCCTGGTGCCAATGACAGATACAGAACAATTTCATTGGGATATAATATATGACAGTTGTTCTTATGTTATCCTTTATTCATAATAACTCAAAGGGGGAGGGAGGGGGGACTAGTCACCCAATTCACCCCCTTGTTCCACTCTTGGGTGCATGTTTGTTTTAAAAAAAAAAAGATTTGGTGAACTCAGTATTTGCAGTTGTGCATTAGAATTTTTGTTGTTGCAAAGTTATTTCATTAATTATTTCTTGTTGCTGTCATTTTTGTTTATTTGCTTGTTGTTTTTTATTGCTTTGTTTTGCTTTATAGAGGCTTGGTAGCCTTCGCAAACTTGACAACCTCTCATTTTTAACGGGCCATATCTTTTGATTCAGTGAACAACAAGATACGAAACTTTGCAAGCAAATGCACATTGCTTTGAACTTTAGCCCAGTATAAAGTTTGTTTACATTCGAACGTCCATAGCAACGAAAACGGAACCCCTCGAATTTACAAAACGCTAAATTAGAGCCTCCTTAAATTGTTCTGATTAAATTTTATGCTGTTGTTTAGATCAAATCACATCGAAAGTACAATGTATTATCATAAGTAACGTCAAAGTAGGCTCCACTTGGTCTTCAAAGTATTGTTCAGTAAGTGTAGTGAAAAGAGAAAAAAATAGTATTTCAGCAGTCTGTCAGCTTTGTACAGAATAATGAAAATTGCTGTCAATGTTTGTTATCTTCATGATATACGGTATGTATGTATGTTTTGGCCATCTATAGAGTTATTCATATCGAGTACATATGTAAAAATATGATTAAAAATTTAACAATAACAAGATTACATATTATTAGCAATGTTTCCAAGGGATAAAAAAGATTTGGTGATGATTTAATTATATTGTACATGATAGAGATCACATTGAACTCCATGCACTTTGTACGTGCAAGTACTAGAAGAAATCATTTAACAAACGCTGATTCAATATCACCACATATCCATGCACAGACTAAAGTTCTGACATCAATATTCATGCTTGATTGATCGCGTTCTTGAACATTGTACCTAAAATTGATCACGATCAAACGTTCGATATGGGACAAAATGGAAATTATAAGACTTTTACAGTATCCACAAGTCGATAAATACATTTTGTCAATTAGAAACCACATGGAAGCACCTGAAAGGCTTCGAAAGTCACGAAGCGTTTAATTCAAATTGTCGACTCTGTCATAATTGTTGAATTTATTATTAGTATTACGTCTTGTCTAGATCGATCGATCTCTTCATACTTGCACGTAATGCGATTCGAGCTGATCAAAGCTTCGAAATGAATATACAATTTGTCAAATTCTAAAGATTTATTTCTCACTAACATCGTAACATAAAAAGGGTGTTTGATACATCATATTAGCTTTCATAATAATACATCTGCTATTGAACTTGTTTATATTGAGCTTGTTATGATCGAGCATCTGGAAAGATATATCCGGCCGGTGCAACACTTTTTTTGATACTTATAAATCAAAGATATTTATGCAGATGCTAATACTAAGATTGGTACATATCTTTAAGTACAATTCACTTCGTTTTTCAAACCACAGTTAAAACTGAGTCAAAAGGTTAATGTCGTTGTTAGTTTTAGCTTAATAGAAATCCGTGGGTAAAATTTTTGCCATTTTGACATATTCAACCAAATAATAACATGTAAACATGTTCTTATCCTATGTAACTGCAAAAAACAATGATTATTCTAGTAGATTAATGCACTTTTACCTTGCATTTTTGCCTGGGACCTAGGACAGTTGCATCGCTCTCTATCGGCTGAAGATCTACAAATCCATTTTTGTCGAAGCCATCAAGTTCATCGTAGAGCTGATTCGAGATTGAACCATTATTATTCGAGAGATTTTTTTGATTTTTATCTACTTGTCCTTTTTGTTTATCCTTCTTCTTTTTTTTAAACATATTGCTCAATCAGTTAAATTCGTTGTTGTTGATGCAGAAAAATTACCTCAATGCACGTTTGTTTCACGCTGTTAATGATCAGTTACTTCCTGTGGGGCTTATTTTCCCCGGAAAAGTTCCTCTGACATATCCGGCCGCGAGTGTTTGGAAAACTAGGTCGAGTTAAACAAGGAAAATCCAAGATGGCGGCGGTCTGTCGAGCTGGAGTTTTACGTTCTCTTCAAATTAGGCCAGCAATGGCTCTAATGAAGGTAATATCCGCTTAATTAACCTATATTTTAATAGTTAATATATTTTTCTATGTTTTTGTATACTTTTTATGCTAAAATAAATTATGTTTGACTATGCTTTTGGAGAAAATATGATGAAATTGCATAACAGTTTTGTTATTATACAATTATTTTTCTCATGTTTACATCATTTCTCCCCAAACTACAATTAGAACTTAAAATCTTGTTAAATCTCCGAAGTCTCTACTTTCTTAGTTGTTTTACGTGTCTGTGATTGCTATTATTTTTTTGCGCTATTTTAATTTGTGCGTGCAACTTAGCACGATTTTATGTTAATTTTCATGTTGTTAAAAATGGCAAAATTCCGGCTACCTGCTCGAAAACAGTTTCATTTTTCTTATCAAGGCATAATGTTGTTGTGTGATGATCATTTAAAACTAAGTTTATGTTTATGATTATATGTGGCCTGCAAATGCCTAAATTCATCATCATACATGTACTTTAAAATAAATGCCCATTGGTATCTATTAGATAATTCCATTATTTGTATTGTATACGCTAAGTAATGTTGAATATCTTGTGACGCATGAAGCTTATTACTAGCCATTAAATTATGAAAAATTCTTGTATTTGCCACCACCCATTGTTGAATTGAAATCTGTTGTTATTTTGATGTTGTTAATATATGTATATATATATATGCTGCTAACTGCTTTGGTGATTTCTACCCATACTCCTTTTAGGTCTAGTCCCGTAGTGGTGAAGCCAGTCAGCGACAATGTTTTTTTAAATGACTGTATATTTTTAAGTGTTATCACATGCCTCATGAATCCCTTTATTATTGTTAGTTTCAGGCAAGAGATACAAGCACAGCTGCAGATGCAGAACAGCCTCGTTACAAAACCTTTTCCATTTATCGCTGGGTAAGTTTGTCTCAATAGCTAAGATAATATATGTGCTCCATTTGATATGCTAAATACATACAAGCATATTTAAGCATATTTTAATGGAAAACATGTATGTGCAATAAAAATAACATCCAACATTTTGGGATCCCTATAGTCCCATTATCACTTACCGGTAACTCCATCTTCACTTGATGGGATCAAGGAGATCACAAAATGTTTTACTTTTTTTATTATGTTAATTTTTTGTATTTTATTATAAATAATAATGTTATATTATGTTATTTAGAATCCAGATAAGCCTGGAGATAAGCCAAGAATGCAGGAATACAAAGTGGACCTAAACAGGTAATGCATTTAATGACCATTAACAGTCTCATGGACAGTCTCTCTGTGCCACGTCTTCTCAGATAAGTAGGTGGTTAGGGGATTGTACTCTAGGCATTGACAGGGCTGAGATTGATTCCCAACCCAGGTTATTACATTGTGTCCTTAGGCAAAACACTACTCTCTCAGTGCCACGTCTTCTCAGATAAGTAGGCAGTTAGGGGATTGTATTCTAGGCTGACAGGTCTGAGTTCGATTCCCAGCCCAGTTTATTACATTGCATGTATCCTTAGGCAAAACACTACTCTCTCAGTTCCTTGTCTTCTCAAATAAGGTAGGTAAAACAGGAAGTCTTGTTTGCTTTCAATCCTATTTCAACAAAGTGGACATAAAATATCATGATATTTCTCAATCTGTTAGTTGGAAAAAGAGTACAGCACTAAGTTCTCAGAAGCTTACTAAAATAACACTAATGACCGATTGATTGCATGACAGCAAAATGTGCCTCAATATAGGTGGACGTACAGTGACATATTTTGTTATGATTTTGCCAACCAACCATTGTTATATTAGATCAAAGAAAATTAAAAAATCATCACAATACTAACACTTGTAAACACTACGATCACCTATAGCAATCTGATAAGCCATCCATATTTTTCCTGTAAAACTGTTATGAATCACTCTAAATATTATTGTGATCATAACAATTTTGATGATAATGACATGATAACTTTTAGCAATGGTGATATTGATGATGATACATTGTGTTTGCTAGTAATAGTTTTTCATCATACAATCATTTAATCATTAAATCATCTTCTACCTCATCTTTGTAAGCCCAGGGACTACAGAGTGGGGCATTGAGGCAATCATTTGTCTGCCTATCTTGTATCTGATATTGTATTTTATTGTTTTAGCTGTGGTCCTATGGTACTTGATGCTCTTATCAAGATCAAGAATGAGATGGATCCAACATTGACCTTTAGAAGGTCTTGCAGAGAAGGTAGAAAAATAAGTAGATATATTTTGTTGATAGACCTAATCAGCTAACACATTGCTATGTACGTTTCCACCCAATTCAAAACCTCTGGGAATAAAAACTGTTGGAAAGATTTCACACATGATATCAAAATACACAAGACAAAGAATCTTATTCTCAGAGGATTTGAATTGGGAGGAAACGTACATAGGAACTCATTAGCTGATTAGGTCTATTGTAACAGCATTTGTGTTGACTTGCGTTGTCATATTCTACAGGGATCTGTGGTTCTTGCTCTATGAACATTGGAGGGGCTAACACCCTGGCTTGTATTTGGTAAGTAAAAACATTGTTTAATTAAAATGGTAATGATGATGGTGATGGTGATTATGATGATTTATGATGATGAGGATGATGGTGTCATTAGTAAGGAGATAAATCACAACCAAAACAAGCAACATTGATGCTGACAATACAAATAATGGTAAAAATAATAATAATAGCTACCTTATTTCATACAGGAAACAAATACCAGGAGTGGTTCTAACACATTCTTAATTACTTTTCTAGTCGTATTGATCAGCGTGCAGATAAAGCTACCAAGATCTATCCTTTGCCACATATGTATGTTGTCAAGGACTTGGTGCCAGTAAGTTTCATTGATGTCATACATATGTGTTAATCTTCTTAGTCACTTGTTCATTCTATTGTTTCAATCATCAAACCATCATTCTTTTAATTTATTTATTAATCCATTCAATCACCCATTCATAAATTAATTAATTTGATGATCCATTCATCTTTTCATTCATTCACTTACTCACTTATTCTTTCCTTCCTTCCTTCCTTCATTAATTATTTTATTTATTGTTTCATTTTCATATTCATTCGTTCGTTCACTCACTCACTCATTCTTTCATTCAATCATTCATTCTGTCATACATTTGTACAAACAGTTACTCATCCATCCATCTTTTTTATCTATCCATGCATGCATGCATGCATCCATTTCTTTCTTTATTCATTCACTTATTCGTTCATCTATCCCATCTATTCACTTAATTTTCATTTTCTTATTCACTCATTCATTCATCCATCCATTCATTCTTTTGAATATTAATCTATTTATTTTTTCTGTGTGTGTGTTTTTAGGACATGCAAAACTTCTATGACCAGTACACATCTGTGCAGCCTTACCTGATGAAGAAAGAAAAAGTAGATTATGGAAAGGAGCAGTACCATCAGTCAATTGAAGATAGAAAGAAACTGGTATGTACAGTCACATTACATGAATGCTTGCTATTTGTTTGTATGTCTGTTTGTTAGTTTGTTTGTTTGTCTGTCTGTCTGTCTGTCTGTCTGTCTGTCTGTCTGTCTGTCTGTCTGTCTGTCTGTCTGTCTGTCTGTCTGTCTGTCTGTCTGTCTGTCTGTCTGTCTGTCTGTCTGTCTGTCTGTCTGTCATCCATTTATTGATATATTTTTTCATCCTTTCATTAAAATTAAGATATTTTTATCTTCATAATTATCTACTACCTCAAACAGCGTTTAGGACTAACTGACAGACACACCAGCTCACAAATTATGTTGTGTGATTTTAAAGTTTGTATTTACTGATTTTGTTGTTCTATTTTTAGGATGGTTTGTATGAGTGTATCATGTGTGCTTGCTGCAGTACTTCATGTCCCAGTTACTGGTGGAATGGTGATAAATATCTTGGTCCAGCTGTGCTTCAACAGGCTTACCGATGGATTATTGACAGCAGGGTAAGATAGTCACACTGTTCTGCTACAGTCATATCTATACGTTTGTACAAAAAACTCAGACTCATAGCGTGTAATATATTCTTTTTGACTACAGCCATGAAATTTTGAAGTGTTTCAATTGTTTGATTATGTGTACATTCCTTAAATCAATTACCATGAGTTGTAGTCAAATTATAAAGACTATATTAAAAGTTATTCAGGATGAGGTTAACCATAAAAAGATATATTAGACAAACCTATTAGACAATACACATTTTGTTTTGTGCTCACTGTTATTAAAATAGAGTTTAATTAAATACCATATACATGAAAATCTCTTGACATACAGTAGCACTCACTTGCTCACACTCACTCTATGTCCATTCCACTAGTGTACGGAATTAGACATTGAATGTTTACTTAATATAAATTCTGTATCATTAAAAAGTACATTTCTATTTCAGGATGAATTTAAAGAAGAGAGACTTGCCCAGCTAGACACTGACAACTATAAAATCTACAGGTGTCATACCATCATGAACTGCACCAAGGCTTGCCCAAAGGTAAAACAAAATGTTTTACATTGTAGTATTTTCTTATTGTTAAAGGGATCCTCCACTAAAAATGAACTTGAACTTATATGATGATAAAAGTTATGCTGATTTCAAATATATATCAAAAAAATTTTCGCGCAAAAAAAAAACGTTTAAAATGTGAGAAAAAATATTTTTGGGATCCCTGTGGCACTTTCTGATGACGTCATGTTGCTCTCAACAATGGGAAATATATATGAATATAACTATAAATATTGTGCGAAAATGGTTTGCCCTAATCCTATTGTGCAAGAATTCTCCAAATAATGATTATGGGTTCTTAAAAAAATACCTTTCGAAGTATTCCGAAGCACGATGCTATTTTACCTACTTTTTGAGATAAAATGATTAAATGACAAATGAAAATTACTCCAAACTTTTGTCTTTCAATCGGTTTGAAAAATGTTTTTCCGAAAGTCTGGAGACTTTGCAAAGTTGAACAAAGAACAAAAGTTTTTATTTCATTTTCTAACTTTACAGTGAAAAGAAAGCTTTCTTTTTGGATCGTTGAGAGCAACATGACGTCATCAGAAGGTGCCACAGGGATCCCCCAAATATTTTTTTTTACATTTAAAACCGTTTTTTTTGCACGAAAAATCGTCTGATGAAAATTTTTGATATATATTTGAAATCAGCATAATTTTTATCACCATATAAGTTCAAGTTCATTTTGAGTGGAGGATCCCTTTAAAAGTGCCTAGAGCAGTCTTCTGGACATGTGCTTTATAAATGTCATATTGTTATTATTATTATTATTATTATTTTCACAATAAACAATGTACCTTTACTTGTTTATTCTTTCATTTATTTTTTTTGTATTTCTATTTATCTATATATCTATATCTTTGTGTGTATACTTGTATGTATGTGTATCGTTAGTCCTCTATCTTTTGTACTATACATTTGCTTGTAAATAGTAAATCTTGTACCACTACTGTAAACTAAATTATATATTTATACACTCATGTAAATATCAGGTACTAAATAAAACTATGTATGTGTGTATTGCACACTTTCAATGTTTGTACTCTAAAATTAAATTGAACTTATTGTTGTGTAATTTCTTCCAGGGTCTCAACCCAGGCTGGGCCATAGGAGAACTGAAGAAGATGCTTGCTGTCCGTAAAGAGAACAAAGCCGCTGCTACTGCCTAAATAAACTTGATAATTTTATTACTAACTACTTAAAAGTGTTCTTCTGTTTGTAAGAAATTTGTTTTGTAGATTTTTACTCAAAGAATATTGATTAATCCAACTTGTTTGTGAAGTAAAGATATACTAGCTGAATTCAGTATTATATTGTATTTAGATATTAAGCAGGATGCACTAATTTATTTGATTATGTTGTCATATTTGTACTTTTGGTTTTAGAAATTGAAATGGTAGTGTGTTTAGATCTTACACATTTATGATATCAAATAAAATTGAAATTGAAATTTGTTTTTGTAAGTTTAAATTGTTCACGCTTTTCTCTGATTTGGCTTATTTTAAGAGGGTCCTGTAGGGGGGTCCAAATCCCATTTCCCAGTTTATATTTGGACCAAATCCCAGTCAAAAACCACATAATCCCATCAGTTTTGCTCAAGTTTTCAATCCCATTCCCATTTTCTATTGTTCTTTTATTTCTAAATCCCAGTCCCAGTGCATCCAATCCCATTTTCCCAGTCCCTGCTCTCATTTTATCCCTTCAGGACCCTCTTTTAACCTTGTGAGTAGAGGGTAAGATAAATAAACCTATGCTTGCAGGGTAGCTTATTTTAGTCTATTACTCATGTCTTGGTCTTTTCATTTCTTTCTTATTAATTCCTTCCTTATTTCATCTCTTCTTTTCATAATATTTTCCGTAAGCACAGGTAGCCCAACTTTGTTGCTTTCAGTGATCTGCTGAAAGTAATTTTGGGTTCCCTTTTTGATGTGCGACCGCAAAGATTGCTGGTTACTTGCAGCTGCACGTGTCCGCCATTTTGTCTTTCATTCAAACTTTTAAACTTTCGTCTAATTTTGTGCCGAAAAACCCTTTATAACTACTGCGCAACTACTTCAAAGCAAGTATCAGTATTTTTTCTCTTCAGTACGTTTTATTTGTGTTTTGGGAGATAAGTAAGTCGTCAAATATGTCGCAATACGTCAGAGTAGTTGAAGATGAAAGTTGTCCAGACCAAGCGATAGAAATACCAACTGAACCGGACGGTTCTCTTCTACTCTCCAACATCCAAGGACAGTTTCCTGGGGCTTGTGGGTTACGATATCGTAGTCTTGATACGAATTCCCTTCGAGGAGTACGGCTTGCAGATAATACTCTTTTTCCACCGTTTGAAGAAGGATGGGGCAGTCTTTTATTCATGGTTGTCCCAAGCAAAATTGGTACGTCAAGTTGCAATTTAATTATCAAAATTACTGGAAAGATTCGTTTCCATTTATTTATTTGTTGTAACTAGTTAGTGATTATTTTTATTTTCGTAATAATTATAGTTGAACCATAAGTTGAACTACTATTTATGATGTTGTCATTAATGAGTGGATTTTTATATAAGTCGTTTTTGTATTGATAATTGGTATTGTTGATGTTTTCATTATTGTACCTTAAGATGTAATGCTATTAATCATCAGTATCTTATTCAGTATCTCCCGGAGTATCCAATCAATGATAATCGATCATCGGAAAATCAATCGATCAATCAATATCAATCAATATAATTAGGTAATTGATATTGGTCAATCGATGATCAATTGATAGGTCACAAAGATTTTTGTCATCGATTGATAATCGATATACTAAATGTTATTGATTATCAATCGATATCTAAATTGTCATTGAATGTCAATTGATACCGGCTAAATTGTCATCGCTCAATCGATGAAGGTCACAAAGATTTTTGCCATCGATTGATCATCGATTTTCAGTATCAATCGATAAATTGATATCGATTGATTTCGATTTTATCGATTATCGATTTCATCGATTGGATACTCCGGGAGTATCTGCATTATTGTCATTATTATCATCTTTATCACTTTCAGTATATTTGTCATTATTGTATTGACGTCATGTCTGTAATCATTATTATTACAACCCTCAGTTTCATCATTATTGCATCTTTATCAAATTCAGTATCATTGTCATCATCATTATTATTGTGTTTTCATCAAAATCATTATCATCTTTATTATAATTTTTGTTATCATCACTATTGGCCTTTTCCAAAACAAGTAAAGAACTGGGTACTAGTCTCTCTAATTAATGCAATTAAAAAATGAGCCTCATAATTAAATAGAGCACATCAAGATATGTAAGATTCCTGAGTTTGGTTGCATTTGGTTGTATTCTAACCAAGATACAGCCTCATAAAAATGCCTAAAAATAGAAGGAAATGTATGGTTTGGAAGGACACCTGTCCTTCCAATCCATACATTCCTTTGTAATTTTAGGCAGTTTTGAATGGCTGTAACTCACTCAATATCCAACCAAAAGCACCAAATCTCAGGAATCTTACATGTCTTGATCTACTCTTTTATATTATGAGGTTCATTTCCTTATTACATTAATTTGGGAAATTAGTACCCAGTCCTTCACTCGTTTTGGAAAAGGCCAATTGCCATCAACTTCATTGTCACCATTATCAAAGTAATGGTTGCAAAGATTGGCCTAATCACTTAAGAAAACACAACTGAGGGTGTTGTGATCCCCTTTGCTGTCAAAGGACGAATAATAAATGGTTGTTTATTTACAATTCTTTAGACACAACCAGTAAAAGAAAAATAGAAGAATCACCAACAGGCAAAGAACCAGAATCTAAAATAACCAAAGTCGAAGGCATAGGAGATCTTATTGTGCTTGGGTTGCCTTATCGTACTACAGAACCAGAAATGAAAGAATATTTTGGTCAGTTTGGAGAGCTGGAGTATTGTGAGGTAAATAGTGGGTATCAAAGAAATAGAAAACACACATGTGTGCTGTGAGACCCAAAGCAGAGTGCTTCTCAACACTTCTTGAGTGTTCTGAGACAACACTTCTTGAGTGTTCTGAGAAAATGCACATTTGTGCTGTGAAACCGAAAGCAGAGTGCTTCTCAACACTTTTAGAGTGTTCTGATATGAAGTTTTTCTTTGGGTGGTGAAAAATATTTCATGAGTGAGCTCAGCAAACAAGTGCAATATTTTTTGAACACCAGAAAGATAAACTTCATATCATCAAGCTTCCATGCAATTCTCTTTTTATGATATAGCGTCTTCAAAATGGTTTTCAAAGCATTTCTACTTTTCAGAAATACATGAATTACCGAGAATTATTTCAGTAACCATTTGTTGTTAGTTGACCAATGTGAACCGACTTTTTTAACTACACAAGTTTATCTGTCTACAAATCAGTCGAACATCTTGCAGTTAGAGAGTTGTTTCAGTTTGCTCAATTAAAAATCCACAATTTCTGAATTATTACTGGATGCACACCTTTTTTGGATTCGTACTGTAAATTAATTGATTGAATAAAAAAAAAGACAAAAATTAATCTCTAAATATAAAAAACAGCTACGCAACTTTTTCGTATAAAATTAATTGTTTGAATGAAAAAAAAACAAATGTTAATCTCTAAATATGAAAAACAGTTACACAACTTTTCCGTATAAAATTAATTGATTGAATGAAAAAAAAAAAAAGACAAAAATTAATCCCTAAATACGAAAAAAATTACATAATTTCTTTTTCCACATAAATTATAACTCATTATTATATAAACTTCAGTGAAATACCAGGTGATCTCCCGCGCGAAAAAAGTGATATCTTCAAATTGTGAAAATAACATGGATACACTTTACCATGGATACTCGGTGCATTCATGTTATTTTTGATGCATATCTTGATAAAACGTTTGCTATTTCATTTGTTATGAGTTTATTTAATAAACAGAACATTACATGGACGCTTGGAGGTACAGATTTGATCTTCTTGTGTTCAAATGATATCTCACTCGTGAGATATCAATTGGACACTTGAAGATGAAATCCGTATCTCCGCGCGCCCATGTAATATCCTCTATCTAACATATGTTGTCCTTTGTAGATCAAAGTTGATCCAATGTCAAAGAAATCAAGAGGGTTTGGGTTTGTCCGGTACCTGGATGATGAGCATGCAAAGAATGTACTATCTACATCACACAGAATCCAAGGCAGACCTTGTGAAGTAAGACTTCCTAGAACAAGGGTAAGAGAGAAGATTCTTCTTTTTAGCATTAATGGACAACTTTATAAATGATAGGTAATGTAATGAAATTTGTAACACTGTAAAAATGTTGACTTAACTTTACTGACGTTTCGAGCTTTAGCCCTTCGTCGGAGTAAATGGCCTAAAGCTCGAAACCTCTGCAGTAAAGTTAAGTCATTTTATAAAATTTAAAAATTCAGAACATCACCAAAAGAAGGCCACAAAGTCTACATCAGAAAATTGCTTACTTATCTCAACCTTTTCATTACAGAACTCATAACTTTGTTGGAATTTTAGCCAGTGCATCAAAACTTTCCAAAATGTTTAGTTTTAGTTTTACTAAAATATCTGAAAACTTGGGAATAATAGTGATGATGATGATTGTAATTGTAATAATTAAAAAAATGGAAAATATTATATATATATATATATATTTAAAATATAAAATGGAAGATATTTTATAAGCCTTTATGGCATGTGCTAAATATTGGAAAACATATTGGAAGAAATGTGTTCTTTCTGCAAGCATGGTAGTATTTTCTTCAATATCTCATGTATCTTGTGTTGTTTTATTCCAGGAAGAAATGAATGTCCCTAAGAAACTTTTTGTTGGCCGGCTACCAGAGGGAGCAGCAGAGAAAGAACTCCAGGAATACTTTGGCCAGTTTGGAGAACTCACCGACGTCTACATCCCAAAACCGAACAGGAACTTTGGATTTGTAACATTCTCATCTGGGGAGGCAGCACAGACAGTGATTCGTCAAAACCATCGCATCCGAGACACTCTACTAAATGTATCATTTGCAGAACCCAAAGCTAATTCCATGAGGGCTGCAGCTTCATCTTCGGGGTACCCTATGGGTGTCGGCATGGGGTACAACATGTGGAATTCAGGCTGGACTAGCAGCAGGCAGAATAGTGGTGGCGGTGGTGGTGGTAACAATTATGGTAACAATGCTGGAGCCCCATATAACATGATGAATATGATGAACCCATCAGGTGTTCAAGGTATGATGGGTGGTGGGTCGACTAATAAGACATGGTCAAGGGGCTCCTCCCAGTCGACTACCCCTAGAAAATAAGGCGTTGTAAACAAACAGTTATGTTTAAACACAAGATTTTGACTGCCCTGTATCTTTTGTTTTGAGAGCAACTCTTGTACATGTAAATAATGTAACTTTACTTGACCATATCTTTAGGTTAAACTTCAGCTAAGAGTGTTTCTGAATCTTTGTGATTGACATTTCACCATGTAGATTTTATATCTTACATTTCTTTGAACAAAAAGTTCTAACTTTGCAAATTAGGAATATGTGTGAACTGAATGTTGATTTTAAAAAGCAGTTCAAAAGTGTGCTTCTATAATAAATGTATGAACTCTACTTTATTCTAACTGTGACTTTAGATAATAAAGCTGTTAAGAGCAAACCGCCAAATCTAGATGTTTATGCTAGAAAAGAACAATCAACTCTAGAATGTTGAAGAAGAAACTACCTGTATCAACTTTAATAGTTGACAAAGTTAAGAATATAAACTTTCAATGTTAGTTGTTGAACTTAATAATGAACTGTTAACTGTTAGATATTGAAGTTATTAATGAACTGCCATGGATAAAACTGAGATTGAACAAAATAAGGAGAAGGGTTATTCCCTTTTATACTGTTGAGAGACTTGTGTTAATGACTTTGTATGATTAATAATTATGGTAGATATATTAAAAGTCTGAAGCAGTGTTTGCCTGGATTGTTGGGTGTTGTCTGATAGCTTGTGTTCAGAAGTCTCCCTCAAACACCATTCATAACCCTAACCCCACTCCCCCTAGTTTGAAGCAGTGTTTTGTCTGGATTGTTGTGTGTTGTCTGATAGCTTGTGTTAAGAAGTCTCCCTCCAACACCATTCATAACCCTAACCCCACTCCCCCTAGTTTGAAGCAGTATTTTGTTTGGATTGTTTTGTAATGTCTGATACCTTGTGTTAAATAAAAATGTGTTCATGGAAACAAAGAAGTGCACCTCCAACACCATTTGTAACCATCGCCCCTCCCCCTAAAGATTTGTTTCAACAGTTGTATGCCAAGAGTGAAGACTTTCTTAGTGAAGTGTTAAGTGATTGAGTCAGCAAGGTCATGTAGGAGTGACTCAGCAAATTATCTTTCATCTATTTACTGTGAAGAATGAATGCAGCGTTCAACCAGAGATTTATTGATAAGTGTGTGGACTTGTACAGTGAACAAATCTGGAGACAAAGGACTTTTAACATTGTTTAAAAACAGCTAAAAGTGTGTTTCATTGAGATACTAGAATGCAGCGTTCAACCAGAGATTGATTGATTAATGTGTGGACTTGTATAGTGAACATTTCTGGAGAGGATTGCAGTTCCATTACAAAGAACTTTTAACATCGTTTAAAAACAACTAAAAGTATGTTTCATTGAGATACTAGAATGCAGTGTTCAAGCAGAGATTGATTGATTATTGTGTGGACTTGTACAGTGAACAATGTTTCATTGAGACACTAGAATGCAGTGTTCAACCAGAGATTGATTGAATAATGTGTGGACTTGTACAGTGAACAGTTCTGGAGAGGAAGACAGTGCCATGACTGACCAGACCTATTATATTTGAAAAAAGTCTGAATGTTGGATAGAATGCAGTGGCTATTCCGAGACTGGTCAATGTGTGGATATGTCTGCAAAGTGTGTGAAACATGCTGGTGAGTTGCATGAATGCCTGATTGCCGTGGGTCTGTAAGTACTTATAAATATAACAAAACATATCTACTGAGAGCTTGGAAATTTTCTCAGAGAAAGCAAAAACTGTCTTCTTTAAATTGTTGGGAGGTGTTGTTGCAATTATTTTCTAAAATGTGTTGGTGTTTGCCTTAAAACAATTTGTGGGAAGGATTGATGAATCTTGAACAACATATAAAACACTAAATCATACCCAGGCAAGAATCAAGACTAGTTTCCAGCGGTTTATGGAAACTGGTCAGATTTTCTGACAGATCAATTTTAAAGAATCTAAATACTTTGCAAGCTTTCTTTGACTTTTTTAGTTAAGATTTTTTGGCCTGGATCTGCCCATGATGAGGAAATCTGGAAGTCCTTTTAATATTTAAATCTTATTAAGATTGACAGACTATCGTTTTATTTTAAACTAATTGTCATTTTTATTTGATCAGAAGGATGAGTTTGGAAAATTGAAGAATGGAATAAAAGAATGGAGTCGTCAAATGTGCAACAGTTTATACAAGAACATTTTGATAACATATTTGGGTAAGGTGAGTCTACCAATCAGAGATGATACATCAATCAATCAATTGAATGTTTGAGAAAACATTTCTGTTGCATTTTTATGTGCAGTTGGTAGGGTATGTCATTCCAAAGAAAGAACAAAGTAAATATGTTTTGGAATATGTTGTTGGATTTCATAACAAACTCTTCCAACATAAGACAATGCATCCTCGGGAACCCAGGGGTATTCTTCTGTCGCTCGTTTCTCGCTTCCACAACATATACCCCTGGGAACGTAGTCTGTTGGAGCTTGTTCCGGAAGTCAAAATTCAAACTTATTTAACGACTTTCTTTGAATGGTTATCTTGATTTTCATTGGTCGACCTAATAAGGTCGACCAATCAGGAAAGAGCTGAATTTTGACTTCCGGAACAAGCTCCAACAGACTACGTTCCCAGGGGTATATGTTGTGGAAGCGAGAAACGAGTGACAGAAGAATACAGCTGGGTTCCCGAGGATGAAGACAATGTAAATTTGTGCCAAAATATAACAACATATTTCAAAACATCGACTATGTATTTACTCAGTCTTTTCCATGTACATCTGCTGGAATTGTCAGCAGGAAAATCTGACGTATTCTACACCATCTTTGAATTCATTGTTTAAAAGAAAGAACCATGCATAACAAAATCTAAACTTTTTTTTAGTTGCAGGATACTGGTTATAAAATAACCCAAAAATCAAGAACAGCTGCAGTTATTTCAAGGCAATCAAATCAGGGAGAAGACAAAGATTATAAAATTTTGATAAAATCATAATTAAAAATTAATGTTTCATTGTAAATGAAAACCATTTTTTCGAGCATCACAAAAAATTGATAAAATGTAATTCAAGCAAATAAAAATGTATATATTTATTTATTTATTTTTCATAATAAAATACATTTTGATTGATATTCATGTTTAACTTTTTCCATCCCAATGCTTTTCAATTGATATAATTTCTTAAATCTACCATCCTAATCAAACAAAATCAAACCAATTATTTCCATATTTTTACAACCCCATCTCTTCCTGCAGTAACAATAAAGTTCTGTGGTGATTTAGATACTATCAAATCATTAATACATTCATGGTGTCCCACAGGGGGCTGTTCTGGGCCCCTTCTTGGCATATCTTCATGTATAGAACCTTGACGGGGCTTGCAGTAGATTTCTTGAAATACTTCTGTTCCATCGATTAATCTTGACCTAGGATTGAAAGAAGAGTATTATGTATGATGGCAATTCATCACAATGAAATTACTCTAGTTTCATGTTATCTGGCACTGCTGTACTTTCTGCATATTTGTTAAGGGGAAGCCTCGATTTGTTATAAAAATATTCACAAACTCTAATCAAGGAAAATAATATCGCCTATCAATAGAAATGATTACATTTGAATTTTTCGCTGTATCAAGGTTATCTGTAGAAATTTGCCTTTAGTACAAACAGTACAGCGGTGCTAGATAACGTGAAGCTGGAGTATTGTGGTTATAATGGTATAAAATTGATTGTGATGATGACAATCATGATAGTTTTGGTGGGAAGTAAGTAGGATTGATAATGGTGACGATAATGACGGTAGTGTTATGTGTAGTGATAACGTTTTTAATACTGCAATAGTTATCTCCTTGCATGTACTGTAGGTGCACGGATCCGTCGTCTAGCAACACACCCAGTTGAGCAGTCGTGGGTAGTTTCTGCTGTCCAGGGAAACAATGAAGTCAATATATGGGACTTATTGGACTTTTTCCAGAAAGTATCACTTACTGGTATTGAAGTACAACATTATTCAGGTTATCTGTAGCAGCCCCTGCAACCATCTGAGAGTGTTCTGGAAAGGCTAGATCCCAGAGCCTTATCCGCCTATCAGAACCGGCTGTGATAATATAGGGACTGGTATCTGGTAAACTGGAGTCCAGGGCATGAACAGCATGAGGAGAGACCTGTAAGAACATAAAATCAACTATTGTCAGGCAGATTGGCAAAAGAACAGCAAAAACAACATGTTCTATACACTAAAGTATGTTGCACAGGTTTACAATGAGAATTGCCCTACAGCTATGGTATAGTTTTTAGTGCCAATAATAATAATAATAATAATAGATTTTATTTAAACATGATAAGTTTATACAGCTGATGTGGTTGTGTAAGACAAGTATAGTAAATCTGTTATAGGTATTTAGGAAAAAAGTTAAATAAATCAAGAATGTAAATGTTATTTGTAACAATGTTTCCATTGCTAAGTACTGCTAGTCTTTGTCAAGCAATTAGACTGCGAGCAGTCCCTACTTTCCTCTCCCATCGCTCCTCCCCCTTTTCGCCCCCAATCCCCGCTCGTCCGTGTTTTATTTAAATGCTCATTTTTCTCTCGGAATCTGGAGGGAAAAGAAGGGACTGTTCGCAGTCTATCAAGCAATATTATTGTTTCCTTTGTATTGGGTGTTTCTGGTTGAGTGACAAAATAGTTACGATAGTATAGAGTGCAAACATACCCGTGAAACAAATAGTACTAAATAGTGCTAATTAAACAATAGAAAACAATAGAATTAGCATAAAATATCACTATTTAGTACTATTCATGTTTCACGCTTTTAATGTTTGTACTCTATCTGTGAAACAAATACTAAAATATGGTAATAAGCACTAAATAGTTTTGCTAATTCTATTATTTTCTATTTATTTTGTACTACTGTATTTAGTTTTGCATTTCTTAAATACATTGTCTGCACTCTATGTGTTGATTTTGTGCTCTATGACAGTTAACACTCTTCTCTTGGCAATTCAATCATCCACACACTAACTGTGACTGCAATGTAAACCAGTATACATACCTGTGTCTGCGACAACGGTGGTGTGTTACTTGCCCATAATGTCTGTCGTCTAGAACCTGTTTCCAAGTCCCATATATTGACTTCATTGTTTCCCTGGACAGCAGAGACTACCCAGGATTGCTCAACTGGGTGTGTTGCTAGACGACGGATCCGTGCACCTACAATCAAGTAAATTCTTAGTCAAGAACTAAATTTATCAATAAATACTATTGTGCTATTTGGCAAGTCAGTAGTAGGTACATATATGAGTCTACTCAGTGTATTATTATTTTGAAAATTATCAACTTCCAAATCAAGCAGTTCAAGGAAACTACAGATACTTTCCCAAAATTTGCTATAGTTCACAACTACCTCTAGATCTATACTACTCAGAATTAGTTATGTAAGCACTCTATTTGGTTCTTTAAGTATCAACTTTGTACCTGTTGGATGTGCTAGGCTTGTGATTGGTAATTGAAACCTTAAATCCCAGCAGACCATGTTCCCTGTAGATGTACCCACAACCAGCCAACAGTGACATGGATCAACCACAAATGATGTGATTAGGCCTGAAACAAAAATATATTGATTAAAGTAATCTCACAAATGTAAATGATAGTGAAGGTGATGACAAACTAAGGTGATGGTAGTAATGATTATGGTAATGATAGGTAATAATATAATGAAATTTGTAACACCGTAAAAATGTTGACTTAATTTTACTGACGTTTTAAGCTTGAGCACTTCTTCGTCTTTCACTCCGACAAAGGGTTAAAGCTCGTTAAAGTTAAGTCAACATTATTTACGGTGTTACAAATTTAATTATACTACCTATTGTTTATATCAAACACCAACGCAGCCTATACTAGTTTACTAGCTACAATCATTGCCAAAATGTGTTGGCACGATCACATTTCGGACACTTTTTTGTGAGTCTATCATTTTTTTCATTTATGAGGATATATATGTCTACCCCCCTCCCCCAATACAATGTTGTTGTTTTTCATGAAAGAGTACAAGAGTTGGAGATGTTTCCCGCCATTGACAAGGTTCATGTACCCCTCCAGCAACATTGTGAGGGGGTGGGGGGGGTATTATAGAAATAGGAACAGAAAAAAATCCACAATCGTGCCAACAGTTTTGTCAATGATTGTAGTTTCCACTTATGATAATGACCTACCTTTTGAAGGATCATTGACTAGTTTCCAGGCCATATTTGCAGAGCGTAAATCCCAGCCACAAACAAACCCATGTGATGTAGCATAAGTCAGCACTGACTGAGAACCTTAAAGAATTATATCAAATTAGAATATTTAAAATACTTTGAAATCTTGTTATTTTGGAAAATGATTGTCAGTCGGTCTGCAGTAAAAGAGCTTCCAGTGAATGTAGGGACCACCCTTAATGGGCTTTTCTTTATTAATTAGTGTTTGGGTGGAGGGGAGGGGAGGGTTGGCAATATTGAGGGGGGTCACGTTATTTTCGGAAGCTACATGTATATAGGGGGGTTATTACAAATTGTATGTTTTATAGGGGTTTAGTAAAAACTGTAAGAAATTTAGGGGGTTATGATATTTATGCCAACCAGGAAGAGAGGATTGGAAAATATCTAGAATAGACAACAGGTGATATTGCCGACCTCCCCTAGACAACACCCACAAGGTGAACTATGTAGGCTAGTCTTTAGTACAATATTTAGTCAGCAGTTTGTAATACCTGTATCAAAATGGGCCATGTCAACCACAGAGCCTTCATCTGTTGCACTGACTTTCTTCTGGTAGAGTTGTAATCTTGATGCAGGTTGCTGAGAGCTTTGTTCTATTCTGTTTACAATAAAGTTAAACAATTCAGAGAAGAGATATTTCAGTTGGTTAGTGACGATCGAGTGGCCTTAAACTTGTTTTGACTTCTTTCCATTTTATGCAGCTTTGATAAGCTTTGTATTTCGTGGATGTACTAGCAATCCTCAGAGATACAGGGCTCTTTGACAATTCAGAATTAGAGAACTTCATGAGGGACAGACATGAGTGGCATTTCCTATCCTGTGGACACTATTGTGTCTCCGACCAGAAGTAAGTAAGTATTTCCAGGTATTGGTACTTCCATACACAGGTATATTATATATACTGCCACTTTAGAGTCGTTTTCGTATGAGTGGGAAACTTACCGCGCCGTATCGTAACCGTATCCTTATCGTAGTTTTGATAAAAACTTTCGAAATTTCTGCCGTATCGTAGCGGTATCGCGTCATACTCAAGTTTCCCACTCAAACGAAAACAACTCTATTGTTGCATTTGAACTTGAAACCACTGCCAATACACATCTATAAAATGTGAGAAATATAATACTGGAGGCAATACCTGAAAACATTGAGTACACCCTCATCTGATGCACAAGCTATTGAGCTGGAGCTTTGGCAAAATACAAGGGCCTTAATCTTGTAACCTATAATGATGTAGCAAGAAAACATTAGATGGTGATGATAAAAAATGAAGATGGTGATGACAATGGTGTGGTGATAATTGTGAGTGATGATGATGATGTATATTAAATGATGATAATTTTGAAGATGATAATGATGGTGGTGACAATTGTGACTAATGATGTTCATGATAATGTCAGCAATGATGATGTATACACCTATTTCAATTAACGTTGTCCATCTGGAATGGTTGATCTGAGACTGATAGGAATTGTGGGAGTTCATTAAATTTCAAATACATTGTTTTAATCACACTTGAATGATGCTGAATTACAGATAACAGTATTTCAGAAGTAAACATTAATATTCAAGCGTGATTATAATTATAGTGCATTTGCAGTTTAACGAGCTCTCACAATTCCTATTGGTCTCAGATCAACCATTTCAGATGGACAACGTTAATTGAAATAGGTGTAGACCAAATTGAAATATGACGACCTGCTATTGTTCTTGACTGACTAGCCTCATGTTCATGATGGAATACAATGGAGTTTTCACATGAATGAGAGGCTAGTAAGTCAAGAACAATTGTTATTCAAATTGGTCGCCATATTTCGATTCGGTGTATATGAATGACATGATAAAGATGGTGGTGGCAGTGATGATGATGATGATATTGACTACGATGGAGGTCACAAAGATTTATTTGATATGATTATGGTGTCAATTTTGATGGTGACAATAGCAATGTGGATGCATATGATGATAATGATTATGACACACTTTAAGCTTCGGTCAAACGGCAATGATAGTTCTTGATAGTTGATGATAGTTCCAACTATCATGTGCGTTTGACCACTAACTATCATGGACTATAATAGAGTTTGAGCATGCTCAAATTTCACATGATAGTCGATGATAGTTTTTGCCATTTGACCGTGCGTACAGGAAAGTTGATGATAGTTGAGATGCCTTCAACTATCATCAACTATCATAGCTGTTTGACCTCCGCTTTAGATGATAACAATTACATGATGATAGTAATCATAATGATGGTGAGGATAAATTTGGAGTTATTTTGTATATTTTCTTATAATCCATTAGTATATATCTCACCTTGTCGGCTGTAAGTCTGTCGTGATTTGTTTATCAAACTTTTTCCATCTAGTTTTTGTAAATCCCACAACTTGACAGTGCCATCATCTGATGCTGTTGCAAAATACTGGGAATCTTGACTCAGTTTTATTCTAGATACACAATCAATGTTATATGTCAATGTAATATGTCAATGTTATATGTCAATGTTATATGTCAATGTTATATGTCAATGTTATATGTCAATGTAATATGTCAATGTTATATGTCAATGTAATATGTCAATGTTATATGTCAATGTTATATGTCAATGTTATATGTCAATGTTATATGTCAATGTAATATGTCAATGTTATATGTCAATGTAATATGTCAATGTTATATGTCAATGTTATATGTCTAGATACCCAATCAATGTTATATGTCAATGTAATATGTCAATGTTATATGTCAATGTTATATGTCAATGTTATATGTCAATGTTATATGTCAATGTAATATGTCAATGTTATATGTCAATGTAATATGTCAATGTTATATGTCAATGTTATATGTCTAGATACCCAATCAATGTTATATGTCAATGTAATATGTCAATGTTATATGTCAATGTTATATGTCAATGTTATATGTCAATGTTATATGTCAATGTTATATGTCAATGTTATATGTCAATGTTATATGTCAATGTTATATGTCAATGTTATATGTCAATGTTATATGTCAATGTTATATGTCAATGTAATATGTCAATGTTATATGTCAATGTTATATGTCAATGTTATATGTCAATGTTATATGTCAATGTTATATGTCAATGTTATATGTCAATGTTATATGTCAATGTTATATGTCAATGTTATATGTCAATGTTATATGTCAATGTTATATGTCAATGTTATATGTCAATGTTATATGTCAATGTTATATGTCAATGTTATATGTCAATGTTATATGTCAATGTTATATGTCAATTTTATATGTCAATGTTATATGTCAATGTTATATGTCAATGTTATATGTCAATGTTATATGTCAATGTTATATGTCAATGTTATATGTCAATGTTATATGTCAATGTAATATGTCAATGTTATATGTCAATGTTATATGTCTAGATACCCAATCAATGTTATATGTCAATGTTATATGTCAATGTAATATGTCAATGTTATATGTCAATGTTATATGTCAATGTTATATGTCAATGTTATATGTCAATGTTATATGTCAATGTAATATGTCAATGTTATATGTCAATGTTATATGTCAATGTTATATGTCAATGTTATATGTCAATGTTATATGTCAATGTTATATGTCTAGATACCCAATCAATGTTATATGTCAATGTTATATGTCAATGTAATATGTCAATGTTATATGTCAATGTTATATGTCAATGTTATATGTCTAGATACCCAATCAATGTTATATGTCAATGTTATATGTCAATGTAATATGTCAATGTTATATGTCAATGTTATATGTCTAGATACACAATCAATGTTATATGTCAATGTTATTTGTCAATGTTATATGTCAATGTTATATGTCAATGTTATTTGTCAATGTTATATGTCAATGTTATATGTCAATGTTATATGTCAATGTAATATGTCAATGTTATATGTCAATGTTATATGTCAATGTTATATGTCTAGATACCCAATCAATGTTATATGTCAATGTTATATGTCAATGTAATATGTCAATGTTATATGTCAATGTTATATGTCTAGATACACAATCAATGTTATATGTCAATGTTATATGTCAATGTTATTATTTTGTCAATGTTATATGTCAATGTTATATGTCAATGTTATTTGTCAATGTTATATGTCAATGTTATATGTCAATGTTATTTGTCAATGTTATATGTCAATGTTATATGTCTAGATACCCAATCAATGTTATATGTCAATGTTATATGTCAATGTTATATGTCAATGTAATATGTCAATGTTATATGTCAATGTTATATGTCAATGTTATATGTCTAGATACCCAATCAATGTTATATGTCAATGTTATATGTCAATGTAATATGTCAATGTTATATGTCAATGTTATATGTCTAGATACACAATCAATGTTATATGTCAATGTTATATGTCAATGTTATTATTTTGTCAATGTTATATGTCAATGTTATATGTCAATGTTATTTGTCAATGTTATATGTCAATGTTATATGTCAATGTTATTTGTCAATGTTATATGTCAATGTTATATGTCTAGATACCCAATCAATGTTATATGTCAATGTTATATGTCAATGTTATATGTCAATGTTATATGTCTAGATACACAATCAATGTTATATGTCAATGTTATATGTCAATGTTATATGTCAATGTTATATGTCAATGTTGTATGTCAATGTTATATGTCTAGATACACAATCAATGTTTTATCAATCAGTAACTTTATTAAAAGCTATGTTGGATTATTGCTTTATGTATGAATGATTTTTGTTTATTGGTCCATTTGTTTGTTTGTCTGCATGTTTGTTAGCTTCTAATGTTTGTTTGTTAGTTAGCTTATTTGTTTGTTTGTTTGTTTGTTAGCTTGTTTGTTTGTTTATTTGTTTATTTGTTTGTTTGTTTGTTAGCTTGTTTGTTTGTTTGTCTGCATGTTTGTTAGCTTGTTTGTTTGTTTGTTTGTTTATTTGCTTTCTTGCTTGTTTCTTTGTTTGCTTGTTTGTTAGCTTGTTTCTTTGTTTGTTAGCTTGTTTGTCTGTGTGTTTGCTTACTTGTTTCTTTGCTTGCTTGTCTGTTTGTTTTTTGTCCTATGTTTGTTTATTTGTCAGGTTTTTTTTGTGTGTGTTTTTGCATGTTTGTTCATTTGTTAAATTTAATTCTAGTTTGTCCACATGTTTGTTTGTTGGGTAAATACCTGTTGATTGCTGCCTTGTGTTCATGTAGGTGTGCTACAAGTTGTCCTTTTGGAGACCACCTAGAAGATTCCAAAATAGGAATTATAGTAATGATGATGATGATATCTTGATATGATGATACATCGTCATGATCATGTTTGGATGATAATGATAATATGATGATGAAGAAGATGATAATGATTCAGATTCTTTTTATCTTTTTTGCATAAGAATCAATTTTTTATTTGAACTATAATATTATAAAGTTACATTTCATTACATTTTACCCCAG
Source organism: Metridium senile (assembly GCA_949775045.1). Lineage (NCBI taxonomy): Eukaryota > Metazoa > Cnidaria > Anthozoa > Actiniaria > Metridiidae > Metridium > Metridium senile. The sequence goes on along the minus strand of OX459103.1, from coordinate 2,203,248 downwards.
GGGGGGGGGGGGATACTCCCATATATTTACTATACGGGGATGATCCGCTGAACAGGGTATGGTTTTTCGAGCTTTCTGTCATAAACAGGGTATGTTTTTTTTAGTTTTCTGTCATGAACAGGGTATATATTTACCCCATTTCCCAATTTCCTTATTTTTTTTTGTCATAATCAGGTATAGTAATTAGGTAATATGATGAGCAGCGCGGTCTTTCGTCTTTCGGGAAATTCAGCACGTTTTCGCGGCATAAACATGGTCCTAAACTGTCATAAACAGGGTCCCAATTTTATCACTTATCATAAACAGGGTATAAGAATTTGTTTTTTTCTGTCATAAACAGGGTAACCGTTTTAGGATCCCACCCCTACCCAAATCGTAGCGGAGTACCCCCCCCCCCCCCCCCCCCCGGCATTTTACAAATATTGATACAAATATTACTATAAATTACTATAATTATAGTTTTTACTTTTAATTATATGCCTAGAGCCTAAATAAAGTGATGTTTTTTTCTAGTTAGGCTTCAAGGTTTTATGATGATGATCATCATTGATGAAAATGATTATGGGATCTGATGAAAAATAATCAAATTAATTAAAATTAAAGTGTAACTATACCTTTGTTGTACTGGTTTTCTACCCTCTGACAGGACACTCCTGATAATATCTTTTTCTTTTGTATCTATAGAAAACATAAAGCATTCAACTGTTAGTTCTCTTGATAATTATGCCACCATGCAGGTAATGTTCATCTTAATTACTTAGATATGACAAAATTAAAAAAAAAAAAATAGCAATAGAGTACCGAAGTGATGACGTCACAATTTTGTTTTTTATCTTTTCGTATTCAGACTACTTTCATCATAGAATGCTAGTCAAAATATAGACTGCCCGAAAATTTGGGATCATTTGAGTGTGAAACGGCTGAGATATGATTTTTTGAATGTACAATTTTCTCCTTACAAAGTCTCTTATTTTTGCCCTGGTTCCAACCGGTTAGAACCAGGCCAAAAATAAGAGACTTTGTATGGAGAACATTTTACATTCAAAAATTCATATCTCAGTCGTTTCACACTCAAATGATCCCAAATTTTCGGGCAGCCTATTTTTTGACTAGCATTAATCTATGATGGAAATTATTTGAATAGGAAAAGCCAAAGTGTGACGTCACACTTCGGTACTCTATAGTACATACCAGCAGCAAATTCATCTCTTTTATGGCGAACAAGTTTCCTTAAATCAAGCTTGCACTCAGCAAACCTTGCTTGCACAGAATTCTGGGATGTATCAAGTGAATTCATGGATGATGAAATTGATATCTGTCTTTGAAGTGAGGTTGATGAGTCAGGTCGCTGGGTTCCTGGTGGGGCCTGTAATGGTCCTGAAGGACTACGAGGGCGCTCTGGAGGCTCAACAGTTTGCTGATGGATAACATAAATCACTACTAAGTAAAGTCCAACCATGGTTCTTAAATATTTTATGAGATTTACAGAACTCGTCACAGACATGATTTCTTCAAATTCTCATTAAAGTGAAGGATTTCGTTCTTTGGTTTTTGACAACCGTCCATGTTAAAAATCAGGTAAAAAAAATATTTTTTCTGAAATTTTTTCACTGCTCATCTTAAAATGTTCTATATTTAAAAGTACTTTTATCTAAAAACTGTGTAAGTGATATAGGCACTTATAAAATTATTTATCGCTTTAGCTGGGATTATTTTTTGGAAGCTTTTGCTTGTACCTGTACCACTGGAACTGAAACTGTTTTCTTCAATGGTGACTTGGGTCTCGATGCAGTCTGTGGCAGGGTTGTATCTTTCCTATTTGATGTGTTGGACTCTGAGAACCCAAACATTTGATGCCATTCAGGATTCTGAAAGCAAATATAAGAAACACAAATGATTGAATAATTGAAGGAAGGATGGATAAATGATTAAATGATTAAATGAATGAATGAAAATGAACAAATTAATAAATGAAAAATATTAATTAATTAATAGATCAATCAAGAGATGAATAGATGGACGAGTTAATGAATTAATGAATTAATAAATTAACAGATCAATTAATCAATCAATAAAGAAATGAATGGTTGAATGAATGAATGAATGGAGGGATGAATAAATCAATGACTACATTGACAGATTAATGATAAATGAATAACTAAATGAATGAAAGGAGGGATGAATGGATGAATAAAGGGATGAAAGAATGGATGAATAAATCAATGACTGCATTAACAGATTAAAGATATATGAATAAACAAATGAATGGTTGAATGAATAAATGAATGAATAATGGAGGGATGAATGAATGGATGGATGACTGCATTGACAAATTGATTGATAAATTAATAAATGAATGAATGAAGAGATGGCTAAAGGACAAAATAGTTATAAAATAGTTACCATTTGCTGTTCTGAAATCTGTTTCTTGTTCTTCGTGTTGCCTTTTTTGCCACCACTATTGTCAGGTTTGCCTTCGCTGGACTTGGCTAAATCAGCATGTCGTCTCAACACTGACTTACTTTGTATCTTAAGGTCCATTTCACCAACTAACATCTCATCATTTATATCTGGCTGATCTAAATTACTAAAGAATTAAATATAAACTACAGATCAGCAAAACACATCTAGGATAAATGATGTAATAATATCACAAAGAAAGACATGGACTAGCTGATTGAATGGATGCATGGATGAATGAATGAGTGAATTAATGATGAATTTAATGAATAAACAACAACACACAAATTAATGAATGGAAATACAAATAAATAAACAAACAAACGAATGAGGAAGTAAGGAAGAAAATTATGAAGAAATGAATGAATGGACAAACAAATGAATAAATAAATGAAGAATGTATGGAATAAAGGAAAGGATCAAGTGATGAAAGAAAGTAAGAATATCAAATAACATCTGACAGTCATAATGAATGAACTAGTTCCAGAATCACTGAATCTTTGATGATAGGTAATAGAATGAAATTTGTAACACCGTAAAAAATGTTGACAAGTTTAACTTTATTGATGTTTTGAGCATTAGCCCTTCGTCGGAGTAAAAAGGACTCTGACGAAGAGTCAAGCTCGAAACGTCAGTAAAGTTAAGTCAACATTTTTTATGGTGTTACAAATTTCATTATATTACCTATCGCTTATATCAAACACTGACACAGCCTATACTAGTTTACTCGCTCGTTTCCATGAATCTTTGATGAATTGACTAAATGAACAGGAATGGCATAGACCAATGAGAATACCTTGCTTTTGCTCTGTGCAGTTTCAGAATGATATCTTTAAGATACAGTAGTTTGTCTTCATCTGCTTCCGTCACACCCTGAGAGTGAAGTTTACGAAATACAGGGACAAGTATTTCATCTGTTTCAGAGTATGTTGGTCTTTGACCACTTCTGCAGACATTGCGTCTTAGCTGACGATCTTGTAAACTGTCAAAAAATACATTATGATTCAACAGGATAATACAAATAAACATGATTCAAAAAAGAGATTAAACAAACAAGCAAAGACAAAGAAACAATCAAACCAAACAAACAAACAAACTAACAAACATACAAACTAACAAACAAACAAAGAAATTTACAAACAAACAAACAAAACAAACAGGATTCAAACAAACAAACAAAACTAAATTTGACATTGGAGAGAATATGTACTACAGACTATTTAAATTACTAACCTATCAAATAATGAAGTAATGTGTGGTGATTTGATGATGTAATCATAAACTCCTCTGTTGATTGGCTCCTTCAACAAACTCACCAGAATAACCTGCAAACAAAAATAACCGAATGATAGTGTACACTTGAACCATGAACACTGAGTTTTCTAGTTGCTTTTTTTAACCCACATCCCATGAGCAAATACATTAGAAATAATATGATGTATTATGAACACTTAGTGTATTTCAGTTATAGAGGTTTTGAAGCTTTAGAAGGTTCAGAAAATAGTAGCATGAAAAAAGTTAAGTGTTCACAGTGCAGACTGTAACAGTGTCTAGTCCATAATGTAATGGTCAGTCTTACCTCCTGGTTGACCTGGATTACAGGCTGTTTCAAGAATGGTTGCAGCAATGGTAACAGATTGCAGTGTACATCAGCGACATTTAGAGTCCTTGATACAGCTGCTACGAACCCTACAGCACCATACCTAACCCACATATTCTGAAAGGAAGGAAAATGATGATCATGATGGTAATAAGTTTTAGTATGATGATGATAATGATCATATTGGTGATGATAATAATGAATGTGAAGATGATGATGATGTTGTTGGTATGTATTGAGATGATATTAATTTGATGATTTAATGATGTTGATGATGTTGTCATAGGCATTTCATAGGCTTTTCATGGGCTTTTCATAGGCTTTTCATACGCTTTTCATGATGGTGGTGGAGGTGATGATGATGGTAATAATGATGGTAATAATGATGATGGTAATAATGATGGTTGTGATGATGATGGTAATGATGATGATGGTAATAATGATGATGGTAATAATGATGGTAATGATGATGGTAACATTGATGATAGTAATAATGATGATTGTAATAATGATGATGGTAATGATAATTAATGGTAATAATGAGGATGATGATAATAATGATGATGGTAATGATAATGGTAATAATGATGATGATAATAATGATGATGGTAATAATGATGATGGTAATAATGATGATGGTAATAATGATGATGGTAATAATGATGATTGTAATAATGATGATGGTAATAATGGTGATACTGAACAACATACTTACAGGATGACAGAGGAAAGGGACAATCTCAGAAACAAGTTCATGTAGTGTTGGTTTAGGCAAAAGACCAAGCTCAGAAAGGCAGGTTAAAGCATTCAATGCTTTACAAACAACAAACTCTTCTATGTCACTTAAACCCTGGTGGGAAAAAATAGTACAATACACATTGAAAATACATTGTTACACTTTGAATAATATTGATGTAGCAAATGGTTAAATGAATGGATGAATCCATGGATGGATGAATGAATGAGAATGAACAAGAGAATGAATAAGTGGATGAATGAATGAATGAATTTAAGAATGAATGAATGAATGAATGAATGAATGAATGAATGAATGAATGAATGAATGGATGGATGGATGGATGGATGGATGGATGAATGGATGAATGAATGAATGAATGAATGAATGAATGAATGAATGAATGAATGAATGAATGAATGAGAGAATGAATGAATATATAGATGGATGAATAGTTGGATGAATGAATGAATGAGAGAATGGATGGATAGATGAATAGATGGATGAATGAATGAATGAATGAATGAATGAATGAACTAAATGGATGAATGAGAGAATGATTGAGAGAATGAACTAAATGGATGAATGAATATATGAATGACTGAATAAATTAATGAAATAAGAGAATGATTGAGAGAATAAACAAATGAATAGGTGGATTAATGACATGCACATAAACTATACCTGTTCCAACAGTGGGCGCAGCATTGCCAAACTCTGCCAACCAACATAAGCTGCAATTCCTACTATACTATCAAAGAAAGCACCTCGTAGCTGCCAGTCATACTTGTCATTTAAAAACGTTATCATATGTGATAGTAACACATCATTTGCCTTCTGCCTACCAAAGAATACGCATAGCCGTGTAATACCATTCTCTAGCAAAGTTCTTTTAACAATGTTTTCGGGATCGCTCAGTAGGGTTACAACTTTTCCTTGGATGATTTTATGTAATGCTTGAAGCTCAGAGTCATAACTTCCCTGGAATAAATAGGGGAAAACACAAACATTGTCAGTATTGAGTAGACTAAATCAGCTAACACGTTACTATAGTCATGTACGTTTCCCTGGGGTCACAATTACCCTTATTTCATTTAAGACATTTAGGGACCAGATATGCCCTACCACCTTAAGAGCCCTTCATTTCCAATTGGGACAACCCCTCAAAAATTTCTGGATCCGCTCCTGTTTCCACCCAATTCAAATCAACTTTTGTTCCAAATATTTTCCACATGATATCGAAAAGAGGAAAAATCCCATAAGACTTTAATGTGGTGGAAACATACAGTCATAGCAACATGTTAGCCAATTTGGTTATGAACATTTTACTCATCATCACAATCATCATCATCACAATCATCATCACAATGATCATCATCATCACTGCGTGAGAGCACCAGATAACGACTTCATAAAACAACTGACTTTTGACGATTATTTTCGGGGCGAGTCGAAAAAATCGGGCATCCTGGCATGGACACCACTTGGAGACAAGTGATGACAGCAGCTAAAAATGAACACAATTTAGAACCAGACGAAGAACTACAACTTTTGATGGCTTCAAAATGAAACATGGTACTCTACGGATGCCAACCACAATGTCTACAGCAAACATGTTCGCTGAAGATGTGGAATGACTTTGATTTGATTTAATTTGATCATCACTATCATTGTTGTCGTCATCATCATCACCATCATGCTGGTATTAATTTACCTGGTATTGTATGTGAGTATCATCCCGACTATCCTTCATTACATTACTGCGATCTAACTGGGCCATTTCTAGAAACTTCAGTGCCGTCTCTGCTAATGATGCAATACTTTCAGCATATGCCAGTCTAACTATCACTTCCTCATCTTGTGTTAGCCAGGTCAAACTAGAAATATCAGTCAGAATTATAAATAGTGTTGACAGAAAGGTACTTTGTACTTAATACTTAATATATTTTATTGAATATAATTACTTCAAACACACAACTAATTGAATGAGCAAAACATATCAAATTTAACATCCACTGCATGTACATCATTGATCATAAACCTTACACCAAGTGTGACTATATGGAAACAGCATCAACATAAAAGGACGTAAAAGAACGACTGATGACGCAGGTCATGACCATCCTCAGTGAAAGGCGTACACTTACACTAATATATATTAATTACTAACAGCTAACTATAATGTGTAAAGCGCATTTGAATATATACAAATAGAAAGTGCGCTATATAAATGCATTATCATTATCATCATAACATACTTTAATATATAATTTAATACTGGGCTCAATTCCTCGCTGAGGCAACTATATGAGTAAGATGGGTAACTAAGACGTTTCATTTCAACAATGCCTCTCTCCACCCAGGAATATATATAAACTTGAAAGAGGAATGGTGAATAATCATGCTAAAATGGTTTCTTTATGTTTGATATTATTTTTATTATACTGTCTTATGTGTTTTGTTTGAGAGTTTGAGTGAGCTTGCATGCCACCTTATACAACTTATATCCTTCATTAATAATTCCATACACCAATCTGGTTTAAAATCCACAGATATATCATAATTATATGATATTAAAGTTGTAACGATTACCTTGGTAAAATGTATTCAGGGAAAATATTTGCATCACTTCTGCCAATGTTCTTCACAAGATGTAAACAATGGGTCAGTGTCTTGAGAGCCTGGGCTCGTACTTGCGGCAATGTATCGTTAACCATGAATAGCATATAAGGTAGGAGTCTCTCTATTATGATGTCATCGCTGACATGTTGTGCTAGCGTCAGCATTAGTTCCAAGGCTGTCAGCTTGGAGACACAGTATTTACAAGAACGAACACAGGAGGTTAGCAGCGAAACAATGATGACAAGACAGCCTGGAAAAAGAAAAAATCAATAAATAAAATGCATTTACTTTATTGTCATCAAAAATGAATGGATGCATGATTGAATGGAGGAGTGAACACATTACCAGATAGTTGTTGCAGTTCTACTTTTTAGTAAAAGTGAAAGGGGAAATGGGAAAGAAAAAATGTGAGTTCTTAAGACCCCAAAGACAAAGTAGGTAATGCAAAGGGAAGAATAGGAAGGAAAGGAAAGGAAACAAGAGGAAGGGAGTTGAAGGGAATAGATAGAACAGAAGGGAAAGAAAGAACAGAAAAGTGATAGAAAGGGGAAAAATGGGAACAGAAAAAGAGGAGAATCCATAATTAAGGAAAGATATTAAAAGAAAATGAAAGGGAAATAAAAAGGGGAAAAAGAGAAATAATATATAAAGAAAACAAGGTTAAAATGCAAAGATGCAATCCTAGTGATGTCATTCTTGTATAATTTTATGTAATTTTCAAACTAATGAGGATGCAATTGTTACCATCCTTATCTTTGACAGGTTTTTCACTTTTCTCATCAACAGGAAGAAGTTCTTTTAGAATGGTATCTATATCTTTCTTTATTCTAGAAGATAATAACATCTGTCAATAAAATAGAATATCATGGCTTGAAGCAGAATTGACTGCATCTGGTTTTACCTGCTTATTTTCTCATCTGAAGTTAAAACTGGCAAAGTTGCAAATCTTGTCATGTATGTTTCTAGAAATTTTTGGAACTGTTCAGGAAATACAGAACCTAGAACACAAAAATATTTATTTAACTATTTATTTATCCATCTATCTGTCCATTCATTCATTTATGTATTGATCCATCTATTCATTTATTGACTTATTTCATCTCTCTATTCGTTCATCTCTCCATTCATTAATTTATTCATTAGCCAATCCATCCATTCACCCATCTATTCATTCATTCATCTATTCATTCATCTACCCATTCATTCATTCATTCATTCATTTATTTATTCATTAGCCCATCCATCCATCTATTCATTCGTCTCTCTTCTATTCATTCATCTACCCATTCATTAATTTATTCATTAGCCCATCCATCCATTCATCCATCTATTCATTCATTCATCTCTCTTCTATTCATTCATCTACCCATTCATTTATTCATTAATTTATTCATTAGCCCATCCATCCATTCACCCATCTATTCATTCATTCATCTCTCTTCTATTCATTCATCTACCCATTCATTCATTCATTCATTAGCCCATCCATCCATTCATCCATCTATTCATTCATTCATCTCTCTTCTATTCATTCATCTACCCATTCATTCATTCATTCATTAGCCCATCCATCCATTCATCCATCTATTCATTCATTCATCTCTCTTCTATTCATTCATCTACCCATTCATTAATTTATTCATTAGCCCATTCATCCATCTATTCATTCATTCGTCTCTCTTCTATTCATTCATCTACCCATTCATTAATTCATTAATTTATTCATTAGCCCATCCATTCATCCATCTATTCATCTCTCTTCTATTTATTCATCTACCCATTCATTAATTCATTAATTTATTCATTAGCCCATCCATTCATCCATCTATTCATTCATTCATCCGTCCATTCATCCATCCATCTCTTCATTCATCTACCTATCCATCCATTTATACTGCCATTCATCCATCTATCCATCCATTCATCCATCCATTCATCCATCCACCAATTCATCTCTCCATCAATCCATTCATTTAGTACCTCTAGTATCAGGATCTTTCAGACATAGTTCATCAAGTATATTCAACGCTCTTCCTAAAACTGTAAGAAACTCTACTATTTGTAATGAACAATAAAACCTTCTTTGCGCAAGCACACAATAGATTGTCATAGATTATGCTAATAAACTGTTATTATTATTATTATTATTATTATTATTATTATTATCATCATCATCATTATTATTATTATTATTTTTATTATTATTATTAATATTATTACCATTAATTTCTTCATCCATTCGTCCATTCATACTGCCATTCATTAGTTCATGCATTTATCCATTCATTTCTTTCTACCTCTTTCCCCCTTGCATCTTAACTATTTCACTACTCCCTTAACTCCTCCCTCTCCCATTTTCCTCATGTCTTTCCTGTGTTTTGTACCTCCATAGTTTCTCAAGTAGTCAGTAGCTATCAATCGCTTGGAAGGATCCTTGGATATCATGTGCTCAACCATTTCCTAAAACAAACATTAAAATATAGGATAAAAACTAGAAATAGACAAGTTTAACATGAATAAATCTTATGCTTGTGGAGTTTGGTTGTTTGATTTTTGTCTGTGTGTTTGTTTGTTTCTTCCCGTCTGCCTGTCTGCCTGTCTGCCTGTCTGCCTCCCTGCCTGTCTGCCTGCATGTCTGTCTATGTGCTTGTTCGTCTATGTGCCAGTATGTCTGTTAATCAGTGTGTCTGTCTCCCTGCTTGCCTGTCTGTCTACCAGCATGTATGTCTAGTACCTGCTTGTCTGTATGTCTGTTTGCCTCCCTGTATGTCTGCTTGTCTGTCTAAGTTTGTGTCTGTCTGCCAGCATGTCTGTCTAAGTGCTTGTCTGTTTGCCTCCCGGTATGTCTGCTTGTTCATTTGCTTGTCTTCATGTCCGTCTGTCCATCTGTCTGAATGATTTGTTGTTTTAACCAGTACTTTTTGCTGCCATTAAATTTCAGTTTTAGACTCTTTTACTCACCCTTATTTGGTTGTCTTCAATCTTCTCTAATGATGGCCTAGGATCATATTCTCCTTTTTTGTATGCCAATAGCTCTGATAGATCAAACAGCTTGGTGCCTTCACTAAACAGCTCTGCAATAACACATCTAAAAATAGATATCAAATATTAAAACTTACATCTCAGCCATTTTTGACAATGATGAAATTTGTACCAAACAATAGACTTTGTCACAGTTTCTCATCGAACAACCTCAGCCTCAATAGCATGTAATATATTCTTTAAAATTTGACTACAGCCTGTGGAGTTTTGAAGTGTCTAAATTGTTTGATGATGTGTACATTCCTTTAATTACTGCGAGCTGTAGTCAATTTGTAGAAAATATAATACAGTCACAATATCAAGGTTGAGGTACCCTAGAAACTAGAGGGTTTCTGGATCTAGTATAATTGAGTGTTAATCAAGACAAATCAACTTAGAAGTGCATGAGTTTCTAAGCTCTTTGGGCCAGAGGTTGAATTCTAGTTGCTTCACAAACCGTCAAATTCACAAACGCTAAAGCAAGTAGAAAATAACCTCTGGTACCCAGGGTAAGGTTGAGGTTGTGGACGACAATTGTTAAAAAGTTTATTCACTACAACCAATTCACAGTGGATTACCCAGGGGGGAGGGGAATCCCTTAAAAAATGGATAGTGGTGCTCGACGGACGGTTCTGAAAATGACCCTTAAAGGTACGCATAAACTAACTCAGATACTGATTTCAGACCCTAAAAGGTACGAGCACATTTAAATTTTTTTTAATATTGTATAATCTTAAGTTTGAAAACTAACCCTAAAAGTTATGGTGCCAGTTCGAGACCCTAAAAGGTACGCGAGGGTCTTATTTTCAACCCTAAAAGGTCTGTCGAGCACCCCTATCCATTTACTAAAGAAGTCTCAGGGTAGTTTACACGGCACATACAGTCATCCCTACCCTAAAGAAAAGATATCCATTGCAGGCTGCAATTCCCCTTTCTGTCTTTGTATCAGATCCATATTTGGTAAACTAGGACCTCCACTGCTCTGTGTATCTGCCAAACTCCCACTAGCCAATAAAGCATCAGATTGCCTAGAATCTAGAAATCTCTCAGGGGCGATGTAGCAAGTTCTTCGCCGAGATGTATCAAAGAAGAAAGTGAAGTCTGCAGGGTTGTCTTCTGGTAGATAAGCAGGTTTGAAACTTGCTATGTCCGTCAGAAGGACCCAGTTCCAACTTGTGACCATGATATTCTCTGTCTTGATGTCACCATGGCAGACCTTGAATGAGTGACATTGTTCCAAGGCACACAGAAGCTGATAAACTATCCATTTTTTCTCAATGAGGTTTAGAAATGGTCTTGTGCTAAAAATATGCAAAAAAATAAATAAATTGTAAACCAAGATCACAATCATCATTAACTTATTAATTAAAATCATCTAATATTATTATCATCATCATGTATGTGTGTGAGTGTGAGTGTGGACGGGGGGTCACCTCGTATGGGACTTGGTTTCCCTTTGTGTCCTCCTGGGTTGCCCGAAAAAGGATTACATCATCAACTTTCTCATTATCTTCCCCATTTTACCAATATCATTATCATGATTATCATCTCTGCAACTTTCGACTCAAACTCAAGATCTGGAAAGCTTTGCATTGAGTCTCGAAACTTCGCTTTTGCACAATTTTGTTCCTCTCTGATTTTCACACTGTCTCTATTTTTTTGCACTCTATATATTCTTTCATCCTTAGGCTCTACATGGATGATAAAAACATTGGTGTTTTTATTATCCATGGGCTCTATTGTTACCTTATTCTATCATATAAATTATCTTTGACAAACTGTCTGAGCAGTAAACTTGCTTTATCTGTCATTATGGACTTCTGGAATGGCAGTACATTTGGTGAATTGGCAAGTCTTATGTTTATATCTCTAAGCTCATCTTGGTAGGATTTCAGAGGAAGAGATGGATCTTGAATGGCAAACACTTTGACGACACATAAACCTTCCCTAAAAATAACAGGATGAAACAGTGTCATTAACAGATCTAGAATTAAGTAAATTGTTGTTGGCATGTGAGTAGACAGATAATTACAAGTTATTTCTTTTATGTATCTGTGCTGTAAAGAGCAACATGCAGAGTGACACATATTAAAGGGACAAATGTGTAGGTTTGGTGATAATGTTAGATGTGTGTCACTTAGTAGAAGGTAAATATGTAAGTAATGTTTTGTCAACTGAAAGAAGACCCTGAATTTTTCAGGTGGGAACTGTCAGTCATTCAGACAGACAGACATACAGACAGGCAGACAGACAGACTTACTGACTTTACTGTCTGACAGAATGAATTGTGTGAGAAACTGACTGATTTATTATCTAACTGACTGATTGACTCATAGACCGACTGACTGCTGATTGAAAATCTGAATATCAGCTGACTGACTTGACAGACAAATTGACTGATTAACTTGAATAATTGACTGAGTGACTGACTGAATGAATGAATGCATGCATGAATGAATACATGAATGAATGTATAGGTTACCAGCTCACCTATGTCGTGCACGAGCAACTTTGAAGAACCTGGTGCTACCAAGACTATAAATGACAAACAAAAATCAAATAGTTATAATTAAATAAATATTTAAATATATATTCAATATTGTTTATTTAAAATGTTTCATATAATGTTTACAGTAAATTACTAACATTTCCTCGTAATTTTGACCATACAAGACTGAATTGATAAATCTCTCTTTCAAATGCATTCCTTGATCACCAACTATTTTCATTTTCACTTCACCATGGACAGTTTATAAACATATTAGTTAATTTAATATTTATAACGCTCAGAACGAAGAAAAAGCAGCTGTTTTGCAGATCATTTCAAATCCAAAAAGGCTCACTCCAGCTTCCGCCATGCAATCAACAATTGAATGATTGATTTTATCGACAACAACAACATTCAGATGATTTTTTTTAACGAAAACACTTATGCTGTATCTGAACTGAAAATAATAATACTATATCATATCCTACCTTCCATCAAACTCATAGTCGGATAAATCAGTGAAATAATGGTCAACACTCAATATTTGAGAAGGAGCAATGCCAGTAAGTTGGTTCCCCATCCAGACAGCTTTACAGTGTAATTACAAGCGATCTAGCAAAGCTACTACGTTATAACGTCTCTTAACGATAAACACTTTATAAGCTACATTGTAGTTAACTTATACCATGTTCCATTCAATAATAGTGCTTTAAAATCAATATTATTGAAAAGGGATTTTACGAAATGTGCTGTTATCAATTCGTACATCGGCTATGTAACCTAGCCTTTCAACTCAGTGACCTCGCAATATTGAATTCGAGACTTTTGGCAAAAATTGGCGAAAATTGTTAAACTTTTTGAGTTTTAAATGTATAAATTTTTGTCAAATTATTTGAGCTAATTTAAGTATGAGTTTTTGATTTTCTCTTTAGCAATGATCTTGCAGTGCTACAAGCTATTTTTTTCGCTCATTTTGACGTGCTTTTGCCTGAACATGTGAGAGCATATTTTTGAAAAGACTTACAAAATCCGTGTGGTCTGCAGATTGAATATGCCACATGTCGACTGGTTCCAAAAGACTTATTGATTGAGGCACCAATTAAATTAAGAAGAGATTTGCTTGGTAAAGGAAGTTAGTTTTGGCGGATAAGCCCAGCGGTAATCTCCTATTCTAAAATTAGTTATTGTTCTTTGTAGAGGAACCGTCATACAAGAACAGGCAGGATGCTTCAAGAAAATCAAAAATGGTACAGCTGCATGCAAGCGAAATTTTCTGGTTAAAAAAGGGCAAAATATCGTTCACTTTGCTTCAAGAATAAATCCCCATATACAACATTTTAAAAGGTGAGCAAAAACTTTAATTAAGAAACGCATTTCAAATAGCGAAACTCTTTTTCTTGTGCAAATTTGTGTTACAAGTATATTTGCGAGAGCTCATGTAGAAAGACAAAATTGAGGTTTTGAGAGCTATATGTTTGTTTGTTTAAATTGCTTGTTTGGCTTCTTCTTTATTTGCTCCTATAAAAAAAACAAATTTGTAATGAATATTTTGTAGCTTTGATTTTTGGGAATTTATTCTGAAAAAAATATGATGAAAACACGATATTAAAATTCCTTTAGGCTGTTTAAAGGATGACAGCGGAAAATAGAGCAATGAAAAATCTTATGTACAACACAATTTCAAATTGTCATTAGCGCTTTTAAAAAAAAACTCCCACATAGATAAAATTAACACTTTCATCTGCCAAAATCAACCATTTTATACCATTATACATCTTAAAATGATTTAAAAATATATCCGTTTGTAGCTCAAGCTAACTCTTTTCACTATTAAACACTGCTATTAGTTGTTACTTTGACAAAGGATTTACGTCCAAAATATCAATAATTGAACCTCTATATACGGGACATAATTGCAATTCCAAGTGAATTAATTTTCTTACGTAAAATGTAATAAGCGACGTTAATGTAATGTTATTGAAAATCTTGACATTTTTGACAGGGAGATATAAGTGCGAAGATATTATACAATGTTCAATTTGGTCGAAAAGAGAAAGGTCTTCGAAAGAATAGACGATTAATTAATGCAATGGAGTTGGTTTTGACCATTTCGCTTGGATTTGTAGAAGAACTCTTCATTCGATTATCGACTGGTAAGTCCTGGAAATACTGCGATTTTAAGCTAATATTTTAAGTTAATTTTAGTTAACGTATTGCAATTTTAAATTAAAGCTTTTTAGGGATTTATTTTATGTACGTTCATAAAATAATGTTATTTTGTTAAAAATGTTAAAGTGGAAATAGCTTTAATATTCCGCACCGTCGAATGGGTAGCCTGAGTTTTGGTGCTGTATTTTCACATTGAAAACAGATCTGGAGACGGCAACAACTTCTGTTAATCAAGCAAGACATGGTTTTCATTTCCGTAGGTATATTAAAATCTGGAAAAAAACCTCGCTATGTTTGGAGAAATGAAACAAAAAAGCAGCAATAATTTATTGCATTCGATCACCCAAAGGATCAGCATGAATTTTGGTGCTGTATTTTTACATTTAAAACAACTCTTGAAACAACAATAATCAAGCGAGAAGATGATTTTGCATCCTTTGATGTATTAAAATCTGAAAAAAGTCTCGCTATTTTTGGAGAATTAAAACAAAACAAGCAGAATTCGAGAAGAAGAAAAAAGCAGAATTTGAAAAAAACCATTGAGATTCTCGGGAAACAAAACTTACTTGCATGTACACAGAGGGGCAGCATGATTTTTGGATGTATTTTCACATATGCAAAACAGCTCTGGAAACAACAATTTCTGCTTCCATTAATCGAAAAGATAGTTTTAGTTAGTCATTGGATTTTACTTTTTTAAAGGACGATTTTGATTCCAATTCTTTTAAAAATTGTTTTTTCATTTTTTTATGCAGAATTTCTCAGTCTATTAAAAAAAAATAAAAAAAATCAAATCAAACAATTATTTCCGTAAACGTTTTTAGATGCACTGATGTCATAATTATTTAAGCCTTGAAATATGAAATTAGTATCACAGTTGAAAACCTTTTTCAAATTGTTGTATGTCCATAATTCATTTTCGCTGTACCTCAGACAACCTTTATGAAATCGTTGTATATGAGGAAATTCGCCGTTGCCGCGAGACCTGTTGAAAGCCTTCAAAATTACAAGATTTGATATATGGCTTTGTTAATTTCATATTCAAGAAGGAACCATTTGTGAAACTAATTGAAGTTTATCTTCGAATTTCAATACTTTTACTAGCCGCAATTGATATCTGTCAGTGTTCAATTGAAAGTATCAAATCAACGTTTGAAAGACACAAGAGGATTTTTCATCTGCTTTAAAGTTTGGATGATGAAATTTACACTGTTGTCGTGACTCGACGAAGGTTTTCGACTACAGTGTTTAGTATGATTACAACAAAAGATGTTTTGGCGCCATAGAGAGTATTCTATCGACACGTCAGTTATCAATGCGGAAAACTGATCGGAAAAGTAGCAATTTGGATGTGTATTTTTGATATCTTAGCGATCTACATATTTGGTGAGTTTTTGCTGTGATAATTTGATCTTGTTTGCTTTGTTTGTTTTTATATCATTATATATTCTTTTCCTGTTGTGATCTTGTTTCTTTTTTGCTATTTTGATCATTTGTTCTTTTTCCGTATATTTGATCATTTGTTCTTTTTCTGTATATTTGATTATTTGTTCCTTTTCTGGTATGATCATATGTTCTTTTTTCGATTTGCTTTTTTTAGTATGTTTTGGTTACGATCATTTGTTCTTTTTTGCGTTGTATTTGCATTGTAGATTGTAATTGTTTCAATTTTATACCCTTGAAAATTCGCTAGGTATCAATTTTGTAAATGTCTTCCTGCAAAGCTAACCTAATTTATTGAATTGTTTCCATTTTTGTGAGGTTTTGTTACAAATGCGTCTTAGTTATTCCATATAAATATTATACGTTCAGTCCTTAATGATATGCAGTTTAAACAGTTGGCCAGTGTTTTGCGCACTGACAATCATATGGATGGTATTCTAGGGAGGGGAGGGGAGGGGAGGGAAGGGGAGGGGAGGGGAGGGGGTATCGAATAACCCCAGCCCTTAAGCCTGGTTTTCACTAGCGACGCAACGCAAGCGCAAACGCAAGCGCAAACGCAAGCGCAAACGCAAGCGCAAACAATTTCATAGTAAAAACGAGACGTGAATAAGCGCAAGCGAAAGCAAACTATTTACTAGTGCCACGCGCAAGCACAAGCGCAAACGCAAGAAAAAAGAAAATTTTTTGATATCTTGCGCTTGTGCTTGCGCTTGCGTTATCACTGCACCAAACGGTTTTCACCACGAAATAAGGTCTATTGCGCTTGCGTTTGCGTCTCTAGTGAAAACCATGCTAAATACAGGCCGTTATATAACAGTGTTCGACAAATGGATAATAATAATTATAATAATAATGATAATTAGTTTGTCATAAAATGTTCAGCGGCGCTAAATTATGATCATAGTGATCAATATAAGCATGTGATTATGTATTCTTTATTATAGCTTCTATACTTCTACTTCGAGTACAATAATCTTCTCGATTCTTTTTCGGCAACCTCTTCAACGACCATAAGGCGACATCCCAACTTTCCATCCTCCACCTTATAAGCATACAAAAGGATTACCAAATAGAAAAAATAAATTGAATAAAATATAAATTGATACTGATAAGTCATTGGTGGTGGTGGTAATAATGGTGATCTAACTGCGAGTAAGTTTCTTTTGTTTTGAAGAAATTTGACATTTTCATAACATATCACTTAGATAGATAGATAGATAATTTGTTTAATCAAACCTCTTGCAGCTAATGGCTGAATTACAGGTAGGGTCAGATAATTAATTTACAATACACTATTTAACAACTACGACTAGAATGATTATAGTCAAACAAGCTCACGCGTTGACCCCTAGAGTCGATTAATGATTTGAATGTTTGATTGTCTATTTCATTTTTCAGTTGAATTTTGCATCGTCGAGAACGAAGAGTGCAAAATTCAAATCAAATTCGAATTTTGATTGGTTAATGATTAACACAGGGAGACCAAGAAAGCTTGGCGGCTAGGAATCTTTTCCTTGTTTACGTGCCAGGAAGGCATTTATCGAATACTATTCGAAAATATATCGTTTTACTAAGCAATAGTTGTTTGTCTAACAAAGACATTTGATTCCTTTAAGGTGGATCAAAACTTTCGCAAAGCAGATTTCTTGATTTTTTTAACTCGCTCGCTTCGCAAAAGTATCGCGTCAATTTAACTGAAATTTTGATATAATATAATTTGGTTATTATACCTTTTAGCGATGTACTTTATTTGTAAATTTTCATAGTGGTTTCTTGGAAACAGCTGATTTTCAAACGACGGTATTTTTAGTTTTTACCGATTATTTCCAAATCCAACAGTCCGATCGTTATCCAAATTTTAGAATCTTATAATCACTTATAAAGCTATAGTTCCTGTGAATTTGGTTGGAAAATCTGGGCTAGAAAAAAAGATATGAACATGGTTCAAAATTGAGGCCGAAATCTGAAGCATATAAAGTATTGAGCCTTAGAATAAATAAAATACATAGGATTGCCTTGAACTTTCGATATATTAATGCTCAATTATTTTTAATAAACATATCAAAATTTCAGTTTCATAGCTTTGAAATTAAATGAGTAATATTTTTTTAGCTGAAAGTAGGTAGAGACGGCAAAAAGTGAACTTTCTTTAAAAATCACAATTTTCTTGTTTTCTTCAAAACGGCTCCAGAGATTTCTTTTAGATTCCCCATACCAGTAGTCCGAGGCTTTATCTATCCTAACTTTGGAGAAAACAATTTTTAAATCTAGGTGTATCTAAGCATCGCATATCGCTTCTGATAATTTATTCTATTACGAGCAACAACACTGAACTCGGCCGTTTCACATCCTCGCGTTCGGAGGAATATTTGCATATTCACCTTTGACTAATCTGTGTCGTTATGCAAATATTTCTCCGAACGCGAGGATGTGGAACGGCCGAGTTCAGTGTTGTTGCTCGTAATAGAATAAATTATCAGAAGCGATATGCGATGCTTAGATACACCTAGATTCAAAAATTGTTTTCTCCAAAGTTAGGATAGGACAAGCCGTAAAAATTTCACTGATATTTAGATAAAGCCTCGGACTACTGGTATGGGGAATCTAAAAGAAATCTCTGGAGCCGTTTTGAAGAAAACAAGAAAATTGTGATTTTTAAAGAAAGTTCACTTTTTGCCGTCTCTACCTACTTTCAGTGAAAAAAATATTACTCATTTAATTTCAAAGCTATGAAACTGAAATTTTGATATGTTTATTAAAAATAATTGAGCATTAATATATCGAAAGTTCAAGGCAATCCTATGTATACTATTTATTCTAAGGCTCAATACTTTATATGCTTCAGATTTCGGCCTCAATTTTGAACCATGTTCATATCTTTTTTTCTAGCCCAGATTTTCCAACCAAATTCACAGGAACTATAGCTTTATAAGTGATTATAAGATTCTAAAATTTGGATAACGATCGGACTGTTGGATTTGGAAATAATCGGTAAAAACTAAAAATACCGTCGTTTGAAAACCCACTGTTTCTAAGAAACCACTAAAAAAATTTACAAATAATGTACATCGCTAAAAGTAGAATAACCAAATTATATTATATCAAAATTTCAGTTAAATTGGCGCGATACTTTTGCGAAGCGAGCGAGTTAAAAAAATCAAGAAATCTGCTTTGCGAAAGTTTTGATCCACCTTAATCGACAATATCTAACTGGGAGTCTAGAAGACACTAGAAGAAGAAAATACAAGGAGTTTCCTAACGATAACATTTGTCAAGTGATTGAAATTGAAGCTCCAAAACTCCAGAGTTCATAGTCATCAAATTTGAGAGAGACTTCTTCTCCAAGGTTTTTAACCACCTTTTTTTTATCTGATTTATTTTATCTAATCACAAGTCGAATTTCGAACTGATTCTTTGTTTGAATATTGCAGTTCGGTTAATCCCATTCGCACAAATAAAACGATTAATCGACTAATGACTTGATTAATCGACTCTAGGGGTCAACGCGTGAGCTTGTTTGACTGTAATATATAAATAAATAAATAAATCCCCCGCCCTCCCACTACATTATAAATTGTCAAACGCTTGCGCATATTTATTTATCCCCCCGCCCTATTATAATTCATCTAATGCTCGCGCGTATTTATGGGTGACAAAATCCCCAAACCGGTTAGTGGCAGTAGCCTTAAGGTGTGATGAAGGCTTAATTGATCGTCTGGAATAGCGGTTACAGGGCATAACGATTCTGTTGCGCACTAGTTTATGAACAGGATTATTAATCTTAATGCTCTTAATGAACTTGTTGCAAATTTCAAATCTCCTTTCTACAAGGGTCGTGAGACCGGACTTAACTAGAGCCTGATTGTAAGATATATCAGGAAATATAATGCGTAATGCACGTTTCTGAATTCTCTCAATAGCATCTATCAAATATTGAGGCAGGTTTGAAAAAACAGCTGATGCGTATTCTAATAATGATCTTATAAGCGAACAATAAACTTGGACTATATCTGGTGACGGGACACCACAACGTATGAGTTTGCGTAAGGCGTATAGCCTACGGTTGGCTTTCTTCATTACATGATCACAATGGACAGCCCACGTTAAGTCGTCAGAAATATGTACACCGAGGAATTTGAACGACTTAACACTTTCAACATAGGTGCCATCGATAACAAGAGGCTGACACTCGTAAGCATTGTAATGCAAAAAGTCAACCGACATGGACTTACATTTTTTTGGATTGAGACACATATTGTTATTGGAGGCAAAAGATTGAATATCCTCTACAACATATCTTAAGACTGAAGGACTATTCCTTGGAATTATTTCTAATATAGTCAGGTCGTCTACATATTTGGCTCGTGGACCCCAAGCACACAAAAGATCATTGACCATAACCGCGAATAATAAGGGACCTAATTTTGTACCCTGGGGGATACCCCCGTTAAGATTTAATGATGGCGACAACGAAGATGAGATTCTTACACATTGCGATCTACCTAGTAAAAATGAAGCAATCCAGCGTAGTAAACATGGGTGTATGTTAAATAAGGCAAGTTTAGTTAACAGAATCTTATGGTCTATCAGATCAAAGCCTTTTTTAAAGTCGGCAAAAAACAGTCTTATCCAGCAGCAACCACTGTCCAAGGCCTCAAGGGCCAGATGGAGAAGGTAGGTAATCGCATGCTCTGTAGACTTTCCTGCGACAGCAAACTGCTTGGCATCCAAATCATCAAGAACATCCGGTAAGATTCTCTTGAGAGTGAAGCCTTCCATAAGTTTTGCAATCTGAGATGTTAGGGATATTGGCCTTATGTCGTCTTCGATGCGTTTAGGTGGATTGTTCTTTGCCAGAGGGCACACAACAGCACTCTTAAGCAATGTGGAGAGATAGCCTTCACGTAGTGACGCATTGTATAGGTCGGCAATAGCAGGTGCAAGTTCGAATGCAAACAGTTTCAATACGATATTCGGTATTGCATCAGGGCCAGGGGCTTTTCTAACCTGGACCGATTGTAGAGATTGGTAAGCTTACCTTTACCATTGTCATTACCATTGCCATCACCATTGCCATCACCATTTTCATTATCATTGCCATCACCATTGTCATTACCATTGTCATTACCATTACCATTGCCATCACCATTGTCATTACCATTGTCATTACCATTTTCGTTACCATTGGCATTACCATTTCCACTACCATTGTCATTACCATTGCCATCACCATTGCCATCACCATTTTCATTATCATTGCCATCACCATTGTCATTACCATTGTCATCACCATTTTCGTTACCATTGGCATTACCATTTCCACTACCATTGTCATCACCATTGCCATCACCATTTTCATTACCATTTTCATCACCATTGTCATTACCATTGCCATTACCATTGTCATTACCATTGTCATTACCATTGCCATCACCATTTTCATCACCATTTTCATCACCATTGTCATTACCATTGTCATTACCATTGCCATCACCATTTTCATTACCATTGCTATCACCATTTTCAATACCATTTTCATTACCATTGTCATTACCATTGTCATCACCATTTTCATTATCATTGCCATCACCATTGTCATTACCATTGCTATCACCATTTTCATCACCATTGTCATTACCATTGTCATTACTATTGTCATTACCATTGCCATTACCATTGTCATTACCATTGTCATTACCATTTTCATTACCATTGTCATTGTCATTACCATTTTCATTATTATTGCCATCACCATTTTCATTACCATTGCCATTGTCATTACCATTACCATTGTCATTACCATTGCCATCACCATTGTCATTACCATTGCTATCACCATTTTCATCACCATTTTCATTACCATTGGCATTATCATTGTCATTATTATTGCCATCACCATTTTCATTACCATTACCATTGTCATTACCATTACCAACGCCATTACCAACGCGGTTTGGAGCAGAACTGACAAACAGGTTCAAATAACAAACACACAGGCAAACACAGAAAACCAACGAGAGATTCATCTTGTCACTTGGGCTGTCTTCGACTGACTGGTCGATAGTTCTAGTTTTTCAAATATTAAATGACCAATGACCTATGAATGGAGGCAATTTCACGCTGTTCACTGATTAAACCTAACTTAAAACTAGCTATTACAACCACCACATAGAATTAACTGAACAAATAACCCAGTGTTTACCAGAAAATGTAATAACATTTAAGAGTGTAGCTTTAACAAAATGAAATAATCATTTTTACTGCAATTATTGTCTGTTTACATAACATTACAGATATATAGTGGATCCCCTATAGTTGTTTGATATGTTTCATTGCCATTGTCATTTTCACGACACTGTGATGGGAACAAACGAGATATTCTTGAAAACAAGGATTTATTGTGTAGAATACAAGTAATTATAACAACTTTGAGAGATGGCAATAGATAGTTCAGGCGTCGAACTTTTAGTATAACTTTTGCCGCGACAAAATTAAATGCCTTTGAGTTCGAGCGCTGTTTTCCTCAAAACTAGTTGAAGTATTTAGGTCATTGTCATTTTCACGACACTGTGATGGGAACAAACGAGATATTCTTGAAAACAAGGATTTATTGTGTAGAATACAAGTAATTATAACAACTTTGAGAGATGGCAATAGATAGTTCAGGCGTCGAACTTTTAGTATAACTTTTGCCGCGACAAATAAGTCAATTAAAGGCTTTCTGAAATAAATGCGTTTCTTATCGGTTATAATTACCATTGCCATTGCCATTGCCATTGCCATTGCCATTGCCATTGCCATAAGGATTTGGAGCAGAGCTGACAAACTGGTTCACCAAACAAACACACAGGAAAACACAGAAAACCAACGAGAGATTCATCTTGTCACTTGGGCTGTCTTCGACTGACTGGTCGATAGTTCTAGTTTTTCAAATATTTAATGACCAATGACCTATGAATGGAGGCAATTTCACGCTGTTCACTGATTAAACCTAACTTAAAACTAGCTATTACAACCACCACATAGAATTAACTGAACAAATAACCCAGTGTTTACCAGAAAATGTAATAACATTTAAGAGTGTAGCTTTAACAAAATGAAATAATCATTTTTACTGCAATTATTGTCTGTTTACATAACATTACAGATATATAGTGGATCCCCTATAGTTGTTTGATATGTTTCATTGCCATTGTCATTTTCACGACACTGTGATGGGAACAAACGAGATATTCTTGAAAACAAGGATTTATTGTGTAGAATACAAGTAATTATAACAACTTTGAGAGATGGCAATAGATAGTTCAGGCGTCGAACTTTTAGTATAACTTTTGCCGCGACAAAATTAAATGCCTTTGAGTTCGAGCGCTGTTTTCCTCAAAACTAGTTGAAGTATTTAGGTCAAACTTAACATACATCGTCTCCGGGAGGGGAGGGGAGGGGGTAACGAATCACACCAGCCCTTATACAGACCGTTAAAACAGGGTTCGACACATAGATAATAATAATTATAATAATAATGATCAATAAACATGTGATTATATATTCTTTATTATAGCTTCTATACTTCTACTTCGAGTACAATAATCTCGATTCTTGTATAACTTCTTCAACGGCCATATAGATCAAACCCATTACTCGGATTGGATCCTCCTTTGCCACATGGATTGGGGATGCAGTTTCCACCACCTTATAAGCATACAAAACAATTGACACAAGTATTAATAAATAGAAAAATAAATTTAGAAAATATATTAAAATAAAAAATAAATTGATACTGATAATTCAGGTTATTGAGTTCATGTCCCGCTCAGATTCCATCACAACAATGATAATAATTATTATTATTATTATTATTATTAATAATGACTTATATAGCGCCTATTCCATGTAGCCCATAGGCGCTTTACATAAAAAAAAACTTGAAATGAAAGGAAAAATAAATGTCAATAAGTCAATTAAAGGCTTTCTGAAATAAATGCGTTTCTTATCGGTTATAATTACCATTGCCATTGCCATTGCCATTGCCATTGCCATTGCCATTGCCATTGCCATTGCCATTGCCATAAGGATTTGGAGCAGAGCTGACAAACTGGCTCACCAAACAAACACACAGGAAAAGACTGAAAACGCACGAGAGATTCATCTTGTCACTTGGGCTGTCTTCGACTGACTGATCGATAGATCTAGTTTTTCAAATATTTAATGACCCAAAACCTATGAATGGAAACAATGTCACGCTGTTTACTGATTAAACCTAACTTAAAACTAGCTATTACAACCACCACATAGAGTTAACTGAACAAATAACCCAGTGTTTACCAGAAAATGCAATAAAATTAACAAAATGAAATAATCATTTTTACTACAATTCAGTTGTCTGTTTACATAACATGAAAGATATATAGTGGATCCCCTATAGTTGTTTGATATGTTTCATTGCCATTGCCATTGCCATTTTCACGACACTGTGGGAACAAACCAGATATTCTTGAAAAAAAGGATTTATTGTGTAGAATACAAGTAATTATAACAACTTTGAGAGATGACAATAGATAGTCCAGGCGTCGAACTTTTAGTATAACTTTTGCCGCGTCGAAACTAATTGCCTTTGAGTTCGAGCGCTGTTTTCCTCGAAACTAGTCAAAGTATTTAGATCAAACTTAACATACATCGTCTCGGCGAGGTGAGGGGGGTTATGGAATCACACCAGCCCTTATACAGACCGTTAAAACAGTGTTCGACACATAGATAATAATAATAATAATAATAATAATAATGATCAATAAGCATGTGATTATGTATTCTTTATTATAGCTTCTATACTTCTACTTCGAGTACAATAATCTTCTCGATTCTTGTATAACTTCTTCAACGGCCATAAGGATGATACCCATTATGCGGACCGAACCATGACCCTTTGCCACATGGATTGCGGATGCACTTTCCACCACCTTATAAGCATACAAAAGTATTAATACATAGAAAAATAAATTTAGAAAATAAATTAATAAAAAAAAATTGATACTGATAATTCAGGTTATTGAGTTCATGTCCCGCTCTGCCCATTCCATCAAAACAGTGATAATGCGTTTCTTATCGGTTATAATCACCATTGCCATTGCCATTGCCATTGCCATTGCCATTGCCATTGCCATTGCCATTGCCATTGCCATTGCCATTGCCATTGCCATTGCCATTGCCATTGCCATTGCCATTGCCATTGCCATTGCCATTGCCATTGCCATTGCCATTGCCATTGCCATTGCCATTGCCATTGCCATTGCCATTGCCATTGCCATTGCCATTGCCATAAGGATTTGGAGCAGAGCTGACAAACTGGTTCACCAAACAAACACACAGGAAAACACAGAAAACCAACGAGAGATTCATCTTGTCACTTGGGCTGTCTTCGACTGACTGATCGATAGTTCTAGTTTTTCAAAGATTTTATTTAATGACCTATGAATGGAAACTATTTCACGCTGTTCATTGGTTTAATTAATCTTAAAGTGCGGTATCACCTAGTGTTAGATAAATATAGTCCAGTGTTAACTGGGCTGCGTGCGGCTGAACACAAACCCCCGCCCGGGGGGAGGAGGGGACTCTTTGGTAAGAATAGCAGGTATACATGCTCGTCATATCTCTCAAAAATCATCGTTTTGGTTGGTATCTTAAAAAGTTTGAAAAATGAAATTTCGACAGTTCTTGTATCCGAAAAAGGAAATTTCAATGGTTTTCCGCGCTTTTCTATGTTTTTTTGTGTGGTATCTCTTAGAGGCTAAAAATCGCCCATGTCACGCCCTTTTTAAAAGACGTTTAGGTATCTTTTATGGGTGTTTTTGAAACGTTTTTGACGAGAATACACGATACGCTCATGGGAGAGAAAAACCTAGAAAAGCCAAGCGAAACAAAGATTTGCTAGTGTTTTGAAGTCTTTATATGTCGTGACAAGAAAAAGAGACGCCTTACTGGATGGGGAGATTCAGCCTCAACAGGATTTTAAGGAGGTACCAGGATGCAACATTATGAACGATGAGATTGCTTTGAAAATCGAGACAGGTGTAAAAAACATTTAAGCATATTGTAAGCTAGTAGATGAGTTTTTGTTTGATAAATAATAACATTGCCTTCCGGCCGTGTATCAGTACTTTTATGATTTGAATTGTTTCTTAAACAACGTATAATAAAACAATTATTGAATTCGGTTTTTGTGATATCCGAATAATCTACAATCTTGGACAAAAGTAGTTGAGACATTCGCGCGCTTTGTACGAATAATGTAAATAACTGTCCGTCTTGCTAACTGACATTAATTTGATCCCCCTCCCCTCCCCCTCCATTCAATGTTGGATGTTGGGATTGTCTGGACCACTGGCATTATCTATCAATACATACAACATTGATTGGATGGGGGATGCATGGGGAAGGAGCAGCTGAGAAATGCCGACTAGGGCTATAAAAACCGAAAGTGTCTCAACACTTTTGTCCAAGATTGTAGGTCTCGGCAAGTGTAATCAGCCTCTTCCTCCGGCCTCGACTGATTACACTTAGCTCGACCTTGATTATTCTGGATATCACAAAACCTCATGCAATAACACTGTGAGCATAAATATTCTTGAAACAAAAGATTGTGTAGAGTAGAACTAACTTATTGAAGTTTGTAAAGTTTTTATGAAATTATTTTCTGTTATGTTTACATATCAAGAAAGATGTATAGTTGACCACCCTCATAGTTGTTTGATTATTTTCATTAACGACACTGTGTTTGGAACATCAGAGATATTCTTGAAAGAGAGAATTTATTGTGTGGAATTAACACTACATCAAATTACACGTGCTTTTATATTTGCTTTCAGCAGTTGGAATTTCAATTCTAACTGTAAACAGTACTTTATAGTAAACATGCAATGAGAATCATTAAATCGTTGTACAATAATGCTAGTCGAGCGAATTTATATGGTATCACGTGACATCATCCTACTTAAATAAATAGTACAAACAATAGAAACGTAAAAAATGAGAAAAGTAATCAGAATAAAAACATTTCTAAGATCTTCAGGACAATATGGGTTTAATTCCCGCCTTTCGAACTCGGAGAAGCTTTCGTTGTGAACGTATATCTTAATTAGCTAAATGTAAGTATATATAATTAATATAAGTATATATATTTTTCATGACATTTGTTTTTTCTCTTTAACGACCATATCTCTCTGAGCCTGAACTCATTCTTAGATCCACACTGCAGTCTTCGCCACTCCATCTAGGCTCACATATGCATGTAAATCCTTCAGAACTGTTCACACATGTTCCATGGTTTTGACAGGGATTTGGTCTACAGTCGTTACCTAAAAAATACAATTGACAAATATATGAGATTATGGTGCTGGTGCTGGTGCTGGTGCTGGTGCTGGTGCTGGTGCTGGTGCTGGTGCTGGTGCTGGTGCTGGTGCTGGTGACGTTTGTGGTGGTGGTCATGGTGGTGGCTGTGGCTGTGGCTGTGGCTGTGGTAGTTTTGACAAGAACTGGATCTTCAGTTATCATACCAGTTCAAGATGTGATGTTACTAATAATGATGATGCTCATCTAACTAAAGCGATTAAGTTTTGATTTGAAGAAATACCGACTTTACTCATTTTGATTACAATGACAACTTGACATCGTATCACTTACCATTACCATTGCCATTATGATTGCCTTGAGGGCTTGGAGCAGAGCTGGCAAACTGGTCCACCAAACAAATACACAGGAAAAGACAGAAAACCAACGAGAGATTCATCTTGTCACTTGGGCTGTCTTCGACTGACTGATCGATAGCTCTAGTTTTTCAAATATTTAATGACCCAAAACCTATGAATGGAAACAATGTCACGCTGTTCACTGATTAAACCTAACTTAAAACTAGCTATTACAACCACCACATAGAGTTAACTGAACAAATAGTGCAGTGTTTACCAGAAAATTAAATAAAACTTAAGAGTGGAGCTTTAACAAAATGAAGTAATCATTTTTTACTGCAATTATTGTCTGTTTACATAACATTACAGATATTGAATGAATCCCTATAGTTGTTTGATTAGTTTCATTAACGACACTGTGGTAGGAACATATGAGATATTCTTGAAACAAACGATGTATTGTGTAAAATTAAACTAACTTATTGAGGTTTCGAATGTTTTACAGCAATTATTGTCTGTTTACATATTGCATTGCAGATATTTAATTGATCCCCTATAGTTGTTTGATTAGTTTCATTAACGACACTGTGGTGGGAACAAACGAGATATTCTTGAAACAAAGGCAACTAATTATAGCAACTTTGAGAGACTGTCACAATAGATAGTTCAGGCGTCGAACTTTTAGTATAACTTTTGCCGCGCCGAAACTAAATGCCTTTGAGTTCGAGCGCTGTTTTCCTTGAAAGTATTTAGACCAAACTTAACATACATCGTCTCCTAGTACTTCGTATATGGTAGTTATCGTTCTTTCCGCTGACCTCATATAGGAAAAAGGAGAGGATCCACAAATTTGTCAGGGGGTTGTCCCAATTGCAAATAAAGAGCTCTTATTAAAGGTGTTAAGGGTGTCCGGTCCCTAAATGTCTTAAGAGCGGTTGTCAGGATCGGTCAGGTAAGACGTGCAGAACGAGGTTTTTCGAAATCCTTCAAACTCTGCCAGTTCGTAGGCCTATATAAACTAAAAACCCTGTGTAAGTTTCATCTCAATCGGATAAATATTTTAGGAGTACGGGATCGATATTTGAATTCCGAGCTTACTTCCGGTTTAACGAGGTCATTCTACAGCACCACCGAAAACTCTTTAGAACACAAAAAATTTAATGTTTTACAACAAAATCAAAATCGTTCCATAAAATTAACATAATTCTTTAGCAAATTGCAAATTATTGGAACATATTCATTTATAACAAATATTTTAGAGATTTTTCAATTATTTTAAATTTTTGGAGCACTTTTTGGTAGGTAAAGTTTACTGCCAAATAACTCCACTGTTACATTGATTTACACTTAAAAATCATATCACATATGAAGAAAAACTATTCCTTTTCTTAAATATTAAATAATATTTTTGGGCAAATGAAAAGTGAATTTTTGGCGATGTTTTTTGTAACGTCAATTTGACCCGAAAATCACAATTGTTTACCTAATCGACGCGAGTGATTATCAGCTGAATGATAAATATTTGGCTGGCGAGAATGGTCTTTTTCTCCAAGTAAGTACACTAAAATTCAAAAACATATTTAATCTATGGTTTTTACGTTCTCTGATAAACAAAACAGTTGGATTTAAAGCTTTTGAGACAAGTTTTAATATATTGTCGGGCTTGATTGGCGGTCAAAGAGCGGTTATAAACAAACACTCCAACTGCCAAGGTCGTCTTTTAAACGGTGAAAATTAAAAAAATACTCCTTCCAGTTGATAAAAACGGTCAAAATAAACCTTATATACATCCTACCTCGATGTATAGTTTTTCTTGGAACGTATTTTCATCTTGAGTACAGTTAACGGAGTTCGTTTGCCCGAATACATCGACGGCCGTGTACAGCAATGAAAATTGCGTGACACACAGGAAACCCACAACGATCACGTATTTGAGTGTTTTATGCATGGTCAAAATCAAAAGACTACGTTTTTATGGATAAATTTAGGTTTAATTTCGCATGGCCATTTATAATATCTACCCTAATATATAGAAAGTTTTACAAAACAGGCTTTATGCCTTGAAACGTATGGAATTTTCTGGTTCTACAAATAGAAAATTTAACGAGCTGCTATAAATAGACTAATTCATTGACGCGTCGACGTCTGTTTATATTTATAGATAAAACTCCATTTTTCCCAAAAAAGAACTATTATGTTCTAACAGAATAAATATTTTTGGTTGTTAACATTCAAGATAAACTATGATTTGTTTCAATTCACAAATCTGTACCGTTCTTCTTTGACGCTGTTTTAAATTGCGACGTTCTGCTTTCAATTATAACAAACAATGGAACAATCTGACTGTCAACTCTTGAAATCGACAACTTCACAGCTGCAAATTAAAGTAAAAACATACTGATAGCAAATCTAAAATCCACAATGGAAGTTGAATGCGTCGACAGCCGTGCACAGTACTAATAAAATTGCGTGACACTTAGAATTCCCCGATATCAATGTACAGTAAATTAATTTCGTCTGTCCACTTGTGTTATTAGACTTGCGGTACTAGGAAAAAAATGGAAAGGAAACTGAAATACTTCTTTACTTCACTACCCTTTCTCCTCCCCAGTCTGCCCGCCTCTTTGTTAATGTTACTCAGTGGCCAACAGGAGAGAACATGTACAGAGAAGAGGAAACTTGTTCCTAATATCAATGCAGTTGCAATCCTAACAGTTTCAATAAGGATTTGGATTAGATTATTAAACCTGTAATAATGATACAACTCGATCGATTCTAACAATTCATTTAGACAGAATTTTGTTCTCTGAAATTCAAAGCGAAAACAACTGTTTGTGTGTTGGTTAAAGTCCGTTTTTCCGTTTTATTTATTAGTCCGGTACAACGCGCAGTTACTTCGCGACTTTGCTCAGTTAACTTTCGGGCGATTTGTTCACTTTTTGTCGGGAAAGCACACCGAGGTCGACTATGTTTTGGTATATATTGTATACTGATACAAAGGGCGTAAGTCTAGGATTTTTGTGTTTTTGATTTCTCAAAGTCTCGGATTTTCGTGTTTTTGATGCCTCAAAGTCTCGGATTTTCGTGTTTTTGATGTCTTAGAGTCCCCCCGGGAGTCTCGGATTTTCGTGCTTTTGATGTCTTGGAGTCTAGAATTTTTAAATACAATAAATGCATGAGCTGATATATTTCTAGAATCTCAGGTTCGGATTTTAAAATTTTAGCATTCGCTACCCCTCAAGGTCCTGCATGTTTTTTTTTTTTTAGCTTGGCTCTGTGCAGGATTTTTTTTTGGGGGGGAGGGGAGGCGCATTGGCCGTGCACGTTTTTTATTTTGGGAATTGCTACCCCCCCTCCCCCAACTTCTAATGGTCCACCCCTAATTCCCTGCTGTTCAGGTTTCAATAATAATCATGTATTACTCCGATACACGTATTAAATAAAGTGTTGATAGGTCGAGCATCCTAACTGTATGTAAATGCTAGTTTGTGTTCTTTATATAACAATATATTTCCCGCCAAAAATGTCATAGGGATTCCTAAGTATTGTCACGCAATTTTCTTAGTGCTCCAACGAAGGGCTAAAGCTCGAAACGTCATTAAAGTTAAGTCAACATTTTGTACAGTATTACAAATTTCATTATATTACCTATCATTGATATCAAACACCGACGCAGCCTATACAAGTTTACTCGTCAGTTTCCATTTGAAACAAATCATAGTTTATCTTGAATTTTAACAACCAAAAATATTTATTCTGTTAGAACATAATAGTTGTTTTTTGGGAAAAATGGAGTTTTATCTATAAATATAAACAGACGTCGATCGACGCTTCAATGAATTAGTCTATTTATAGCAGCTCGTTAAATTTTCTATTTGTAGAACCAGAAAATTCTAAAATACAGCCGATCTCGAAAAGGTTGTCCACCTGAAAAGACAAATATACTAAAATAAATATCACGTGACTCATTATATATTTACTTTCCGCGCGTGTAGAAAGTCAGGTACTTCTATAGCGGGGGAAGATACTGCTTGTTTGAATTCACCGCCATATTATTTTGAAACGCATCTTACTTTCTACACGCGGGGACAGAGAATATATATAATGAGTCACGTGATATTTCTTTTAGTATATATGTCTTTTCAGGTGAACAACCTTTTCGAGATCGGCTGTATCTGCAAGTTGAATACGTTTCTAGGCATAAAGCATGTTTTTAAATACTTTCTAAATATTAGGGTAGATAAAATAAATGGCCATGCAAAATTAAACCTAAATTTATCCATAAAAACGTAGTCTTTTGATTTTGCCGACCATGCATAAAATAAACTCAAATACGTGATCGTTGTGGGTTTCCTGTGTGTCACGCAATTTTCATTGCTGTACACGGCTGTCGTTGTATTCGAGCAAACGAACTCCGTTAACTGTACTCAAGATGAAAATACGTTCCAAGAAAAACTATACATCGAGGTAAGATGTATATAAGGTTTATTTTGACCGTTTTTATCAACTGGAAGGAGTATTTTTTTTAATTTTCACCGTTTAAAAGACGACCTTGGCAGTTGAAGTGTTTGTTTATGTACGAGTCAAATCCAAAGGTGCCCATCCCCCCCCCCCGGGCAAACCCCGGGCATTTGACAAGACTTGGGTTCCGTATAGTGGGGAATTTGACGCCGATTAGCTACTTGAACGGGCGGGCATTTGACGAGTGTCGGCCATCTTTAAAAATACCCAGAAAGCATTGGAGTCCTAACCACAGGTAGCCCATGATCAGGCAAAAGTCACACGGGAACGGAAACGAAAAGCAAAGAATTGATAGATAGTTTTTCCTTGTTATACACCTATCTCAAAAAACGTCAGAAAGAATTGGCGATTGACGAACAGCGATTGCAAAGGAGCTCTGGGTACTGTTCTTTCACAAGTAAAATTAAATTGACGAAGTATAAATGCTTGTCTTTGTGTTTTAGAGTCGAAAAGTGCAAAGAAAATCCAAGTTCTTTCAGTTTTTAAGATAGATTTGTGAATTATATCGAGATCCATCTTTCGGTCGTGCAATCACCAATCAAAAATTGCCAATAACCATTCTCTTCTTCAACGTTTTTTGAAATTTCCCTTCATATTTGATTGTACAAGTTTTGTCTACCATGTTCATGAGACGTCATGTAGTAGAAGGAAGTTTAAGTATTTTCTTTTCTACTTAAAGTAAAATTTGAGTTTATCACTGACTCGAGCTCGAGGGGCGGGCATTTGACCATTCTGTTGTTTCAATAGTGGGGCATTTGACTGTTCAGTTTGCCCAGATGGTGGGGAATTTGACCAATTTTTTTTCAAAAAGTCAAATGCCCGGGGGTTTGCCCGGGGGGGGGGATGGGCACCTTTGGATTTGACTCGTACATTATAACCACTCTTTGACCACCAATCAAGCCCGACAATATATTAAAACTTGTCTCAAAAGCTTTAAATTCAACTGTTTTGTTTATCAGAGAACGTACAAACCATAGATTAAATATGTTTTTGAATTTTAGTGTACTTACTTGGAGAAAAAGACCATTCTCGCCAGCCAAATATTTATCATTCAGCTGATAATCACTCGCGTCGCTTATGTAAACAATTGTGATTTTCGTGTCAAATTGACGTTACAAAAAACATCGCCAAAAATTCACTTTTCATTTGCCCAAAAATATTATTTGATATCTAAGAAAAGGAATAGTTTTTCTTCATCTGTGATATGATTTTTAAGTGTAAATCGATGTAACAGTGGAGTTATTTGGTAATAAACTTTACCTACCAAAAAGTGCTCCGAAAATTTAAAATAATTGAAAAATCTCTAAAATATTTGTTATAAATGAATATGTTCCAATAATTTGCAATTTGCTAAAGAATTATGTTAATTTTATGGAACGATTTTGATTTTGTTGTAAAACATTAAATTTTTTGTGTTCTAAAGAGTTTTCGGTGGTGCTGTAGAATGACCTCGTTAAACCGGAAGTAAGCTCGGAATTCAAATATCGATCCCGTACTCCTAAAATATTTATCCGATTGAGATGAAACTTACACAGGGTTTTTAGTTTATATAGGCCTACGAACTGGCAAAGTTTGAAGGATTTCGAAAAACCTCGTTCTGCACGTCTTACCTGACCGATCCTGACAACCGCTCTTAAATAAAATAAGGGTAATTACGGCGCATGGGTAATGTCCGGTGCATCAATGAAGGGACACCCCTTTAGACCCGACCCTGGGCAATTAGATTCGACGTGGCAAAGGTTCGATGTTTGAACTGGGCCTAGATCACATTAGCATTCAGTTTGTAAGTCTACACTTCAAACGATCGGAGTTATTATTTGACTCAGAAACAAATAATTGATAATCCAACTTGAAGCAAAACTTCAACTTTAATTTATAAGTTATCCTATTTCCTCATCTAACTTTCTGCCATGCAGTAATCCGTATGGCACTTTTTGTCATCTACAAGAATGAGATTGTCTCAGAGTTGTTTATTCTTGAATAACTTTGCTAGCTACAAACAAAGCGTTCAAATTATTGACTGTTCGATCTTACTCCACTCCTGTAGACCTACTCGCAACTTTCACTCCAGTACAAGAAACAATCTCATCATTCTGCGAATCGTGTTTCATATGACGATAGATCATTCTCTGTTGCTGCTCGTAAATTATGGAACTCTTTACTTCTACCCTAATTCTACCACGGCAAGAAGCCAAGTCTATTGACATTTTTAAATCTGAACTGAAAAATATTTTTATTCACCATTAATTTTTGGATTATTTTAATTACTAAACTTATCGACTTTCTTGGAAAGTGTGTGACAGACAGTCTACCCTGCAACCGTGTTGTCTTCGTCGCGCAACGCTCCCTCATCACAGCGCTGCGTGTAATAAACACGAAAAACTAAACTCAAATGAGAAGCATTAAAATATAAATAGATAAATAAATAAATAACAATAGAATTAACAATAAATAAATAACTAAGTATAAATAAGAATAGAAACAAGAATAAGGTAATCTATTTTTTATTATAGCTTCTATACTTCTACTTCGAGTACAAGAATCTTCTCGATTCTTTTCTTTTTTAACGGCCATATGGACTTATCCCATATGCGAGGGGTTCAGCGCACATTGGACCTTGCCAATTGGGTCTGCATTCGCAGAAATATCCTTGCTCTGTAGCACTAATAGAACACGTTCCTTCATTGCGACATGGGTTTGGTGTGCAGTTTCCTCCACCTTTTAAATATACAAAAGAAAATAGAACTATTTATAGTACTTATATACTTCCATGATATATATACTTCTTATACGTTTTTGTAATAAATAAATAAACCAGATATTTAGATTAGAAAGCCAGTTCGAATCTCATTCAGATTATCAATTATCGGTGTACAAGGACAATTACACATTTTTACATTTTTCTAATTATAATGGCATAAACATGTTTATAACAAAAAATAGAAATTCAGATTATCAATTATCGGTGTACAAGGACAATTACACATTTTTACATTTTTCTAATTATAATGTCATAAACATGTTTATAACAAAAAATAGAAATGGCGGTGGTGATGATAATGATGATGATGATGATGATGATGGTGGTGATGGTGATGTAAACGTTACTAGTAATGATGATGCTCATCTAACTAAAGCTATTGGCATTACCATTGCCATTACCATTGCCATTATCATTGCCATTATCATTGCCTTGAGGGTTTGGAGCAGAGCTGGCAAACTGGTTCACCAAACAAACACACAGGAAAAGACAGAAAACGCACGAGAGATTCATCTTGTCAATTGGGCTGTCTTCGACTGACTGATCGATAGTTCTAGTTTTTTAAATATTTAATGACCTAAGACCTATGAATGGAAACAATATCACGCTGTTTACTGATTAAACCTAACTTAAAACTAGCTATTACAACCATGCACCACATAGAGTTAACGGCTGAACAAATAGTACAACAAAACCAAAGAAAGGCCGGGGCAATTATCAAAAAAGAAATTAGTTTTTTAAGTTTTACTGTAGCTGCAGTCTGCTTGCATAGCTTGAAAGATACACCTATTTCAAAAATCATTGTCGCAATCGAAGCTGAAGTTTATCCGGTGAAGCCTGCAAAGGATGTCGGTATTTCTTCTCTTATTTTCCGTTTATTCATAGCACATTTTGCTTGTACGTGTTTGTATTATATGACCATAACAAGTTGTTGCAGTGGTAGATGATAATACAAATAGTTCAAAATAGTACATATATTGAATACGTGAAATAATTCACACTAGAAATTATGTTCATATTACCGACATCCTTTGCAGGCGTTAGAATGTGGACTGCAGCTTCGGCTGCTACAACGATTATTGAATTACGTAGTTACTATAGTGGATCCCCTATAGCTGATTGATAACATTAACGACACTGTGTTTGGAACATACGAGATATTCTTTTGTCAAATTGTACAGCCCGGTTGCTAGATAGCTTGCACTTTAAAACCATATTGAGGGAATAAATAATGTCAATACGTTTTTGTCGATGAAAGTTGGAGACTTTCAAAGTCCAAACTGATCAGTAACCTTAAAATTATTTTGAAGTAGCTGTCCTGAAAACATTGAAATATACTTGATTGCTGATATTTGATGTTCAGGCTCAAGCTTTGAAAAGATCACAGTATTTCACGTTTGTAAGATAGAACAATAGCAAACAGGCAAGCGTATATTGAATAGGATGTTTATTTATGAAAACAAGGGGGAAATGTGATGTAGGATAATTGCTTTCTTGTGGCCATAATACCAATTAGTATAAATACAAAGTCGCGCGCTCTGATTGGTTTGCTATCTCGGATTATCAGCCGATAATCACCTTTTCGGACAAAATGGCTGCCAGTAGTTGTTTGTCACTGTTAGCAAAGATGAAGACTCGCCGCTCGGTAAATATTCACCGATAATCACTTCGCCTTCGGCGAATAATTGTTAAATATTGCTAGCTAAGGAAAATAATATAGAGTATATTTTAAATTAAATAAATATTTAAACAGGGTATCTAGTTTAGCATAGCTAATTTAAATAGGGCTAATTTTTAAAATTGGCTGGATTGTATGTCATCTGAAGTTTTGCCGATTAGGTTTTGTGCCGATTGGTAAAATATTGCGGGACTATAAACTTATTGATTTTGACTAATCGGATTTCGTTAAAATAGCAATATCATTAAAACTAAATATTATTTATTGAAATCAATAATGAAAACGAGATATTTGTTTATTAAGCTTTAAGAATATATATATTTTATTGGGAATGTATTTAAAGCTGTACGCACTACGCGGCTTTCAAAAAGACATCTTGATTTTGAATTTGTCCCATGATACCTTAAATAGAGGTTTGCTCTTTCTATTTTTGAAGCATATTTTTACAGAATTGAACGATTTGGGGGAGATGAGGT
Organism: Metridium senile; assembly: GCA_949775045.1. Classification (NCBI taxonomy): domain Eukaryota; kingdom Metazoa; phylum Cnidaria; class Anthozoa; order Actiniaria; family Metridiidae; genus Metridium; species Metridium senile. Next base: position 2,165,595 of record OX459103.1, on the reverse strand, counting down.
CACTTGTAATCTTAGGGGCTGTTTATATGAAGGCGAGTTGTCCCTGCTAGCCGGGATAACTCTATTGTTTTGAATCCCCCGGGGAATACAAAACAAAAGAGTTATCCCGGCTAGCAGGGACAACTCGCATTCATATAAACAGCCCCTTAGTGCATGGACATCAACCTCATTCCCAGGGCCCTCTCCCTTCGCTTTTGGGTGGGGCGGGCCCTGGGCACGAGGTTGCATAGTCATGTAATAACTGCCGAGACAAAGGCGGATAAAAACCCTCTCTTTTTTTCGGTACGGTAGAAAACTGAAGAGCGTGTGCTAGCAGTGTACAGGTGTAGAAATAAAACACCACAACTAGTATTATTTGGGCATTTTATTATTTTACTTTTTTACTCAACGATAACGATGTTTTGAAAAATAAATGGAAACTAGCGAGTAAACTAGTATAGGCTGCCTCGGTGTTTGATATAAACGATAGGTAATAGAATGAAATTTGTAACAACGTAAAAGATGCTGACTTAACTTTACTGACGTTTCGAGCTTTAGCCCTTCGTCGGAGTGTACAATAGCTATAGAACTTTGTTATCCCCTATATATAATTTCGTTCATTAGGACTATTTGCTAGTTATTATATTGTCACAATAAACTTTTTTAGGTTGCGTGGCAACAAGGTCTGGCGGGCTGCATGAGTGCACGCGTGCGGGCTTTACTGAAAGAATTGACAGCAACATTTCCAAAAACAATGAATATAATGAAAACAACACAATAAGCAATTGAAGCAGGAAGCGATGGACAATGGGAGAAAATTATCTCATAAGTGAATCAAAGGATACAATTTAAAAAATGTTACAATTACGGCACGCGAGGCAAATTTTCTTGATGAACTTCAATGAACTTCAATTAAAATTTGTTTTTCTTTAAATCGAAGTTGTCATTTTTTCCCCTCGTTTTAGTTTCAACACTGATTAAATGAAATGACCAGTCCCTTATGCGACTGTATCGATTTATTCATTCATTTTCTTTTAGTGTATATATATGAAAATAATAAATTTTTTTATAATGAAAATTATTTCATTCTATTTGATTTGAAGTTCAATAGAGGCTTGATCAACAAGATCAAGGTTCTATCCATTGATCAAAGGTTCGATTGATCAAAGATTCGAATGATCAAAGATTCGATTGATCAAAGGTTCGATACTGTGTATGATCATTGATCGGTAACAATTTCGCGTGACAAAAACATGTATTGCACAACAGAAGAACTATGTAATCCGTGCATCCTACAGTTACCTAAATAATAGAAAACACCAAAAACCATGGATTAGCTGTTCCATGGCAAAATTAAAGACAACAAACTGATAATAAAAAACAACTATACACAGCTGTTTTAATTAGTCAGTCTACTCAGTTCCTTTTTGATTCTCAGTTTGGACTCTCTAACTTTATCGTGTGGTATTCTAAGTAGTTTTAACATTAATTTCTTACATTAGTTGTTATTCTATGGGTATTTACACCTTAACTCTAAACAATGCCGAAATAATAGTTTTATAGTGCTTTAATATAATGTTTTGTTTTTATCAGTTTCATTCTATCATTATTTTTCAATATCTCTCAGATTGGCCTCTGCCGTGCTATCACGCAGTTTATCGGGCTACTCACTTAGATATTGATTCCCTTCCTCTCCCTGACAACATTGTAGTTTTAGTATTTGTTTTTTTATTCCAATATTGTTCTATAGCCGATTACTGGTCTTTTTACCGGACATCCCAAATTGCGATATCATCGATCGTATACACGGTCATTATAACTGATTCTTTCAATAATTCTTGGTTTTTTTAAATCAAATCATATCAAAAGCACAATATATTATCGAAGTAACGTATTGAACAGTGAAAAAAAAAAGTATTTCAGCAGTCTGTCAGCTTTGTACAGAATAATGAAAATTGCTGTCAATGTTTGTTAATATCTTCAAGATATATGTACGTATGTTTTGGCCATCTATAGATATATATTTATAATTAATGAATACAGTACTAAGTATTATATCCTAGATTTCTTTCTATTACTAATTTACAATTAATAGTTACAGTACTAAGTACTGTATCTTAGATTTTTTTCTTATTGTTAACAATAATGTATAAACCTCCTCTTCTTTTCTCTCTCCCTCACCCCCTCCCCCACCATTTGTTCCGCCACAGGAAGCCCATAGTCAACAAAGGAAGCCCAGAGTCAAGAGTTGCATGCGGAGAAGGCTATCCATAAAGTACTGTTTTTTTCTTATTATCTTGTAAAATGGTAACAGGAGTTAATGGGCTCCTGATGGTAATTATATTAAAACAGACATATATTAAATCAACTCAAACAAAACTTAAAGACAATAATCACATCGAACGCTTCTAATTCTTTCAATAATTCTTTCTATCACAGTAGATAATAATGATTCATTCTGACGTTGCTTTATTTAATCATTATAATCCTTAAGTTTACTGATTGTTCCGGATATGATCTATTTATTCGATCTCTACTCCCTTCCGATCCCACACTGACTTGGGGAGGGGTAGACGGGGGGACATTTGAACCCACACATCCTGATCTGACAGTTGTTGGAGGGCCCGGGGGGGGGGGGGGGGGGGGTTGTACTCCGCTACGATTTGGGTAGGGGTGTTCCGCTGGGATCCTAAAACGGTTACCCTGTTTATGACAGAAAAAAACAAATTCTTATACCCTGTTTATGACAAGTGATAAAAATGGGACCCTGTTTATGACAGTTTAGGACCATGTTTATGCCGCGAAAACGTGCTGAATTTCCCGAAAGACGAAAGACCGCGCTGCTCATCATATTACCTAATTACTATACCTGATTATGACAAAAAAATAAGGAAATTGGGAAATGTGGTAAATATATACCCTGTTCATGACAGTAAACTCAAAAAACCATACCCTGTTTATGACAGAAAGCTCGAAAAACCATACCCTGTTCAGCGGATCATCCCCGTATAGTAAATATATGGGAGTACCCCCCCCCCCCCCCCCGGGTTGGAGGGGGCAGAAAATGCTAAGAAAACTATTGTATCTAACACACTATAAAGATAAAAGGTTGTAAAAAATGAAACTCTTTTGTTTTGAAATATGATAAAATCACGATAACAAATTTATAGTAACTCTAATAGCACATAAAGACCATACTACAACCTGGGTCGATTCTCTTTGTCACACCCCTACCCCCCGCAGGCGAAGGGATATTACCATGATTACAGTGCGACCACTGAAACTGGGACCACAAAAACATAATCAGTATAATCATCCAATCACGATCGAGAATATGAACAAATCAAATCAAGTCAAATCATATCAAATCATATTCAATTTATTAAACAATAGAATCCCTACAAATGTTTTTACTTTTAAGTAAAAATTGCTAATAATTTTCTTTATCATGTGAATGGAATCTATCAAGATTTGAATAAGAAACATATTAGCCTGTGAGAACCCTCTACAATTATTTTGTTTGATCTGAAAACTATCTATTTTGACATTTGATTGGTAACACTACAACAAGTGACACGTGATTTTTTGTTGATTTGTTTTTTAACTTAATTTTTAACTTGAGTAACAGTGAACATGGAATAAGAAATATGAAATCTATGTTCACAACTAATACTAGCAGCGAGCATTTTAATAGATCGAGTTCTTATGTGGTGTCCGAGTGCCATAGTTAAGTGCCAGTTAAAATGTTTGTTTTTTTGGTAAACAATGTTTATGTCATTAACTGTATTCCTTTTTTCAGTATAATGGCTCAAAATCTTAGCCTGAGTTTCTCGGGGTAAAAGCAAGGTTAGTTTTGCAGTCAAGTGACTTGCAGCAGTGTAGAAGTTGTTTGTTTTCCTTTTTCACGCCATGCCTCCCCTCTGACGTCCCACAAGCCCCCTACCCCCTAATCTGTTAATCATACTGCTTCGTCCGCATGTCAAGCGCTCACGCATTCGAGCACGTAATACCGGATAATCTTACAACTTTGATATTGCACTCACAATCTAATTGACCTCGAAACCACTCAGAACAATGACAACTCTGACTTCTACAAGTTTTTGCAGCCCAAGAAAAACACTTGTTTCGATTTGTTTAAGATATTTTGACGCAGGAGAGGATTTCTAGTTCGTTCTATAGTCTACAAGTCGCGTATATGCTCGTGTATTCGCTCGTTTAGTGTATCATAATGGTTACGTTTGGAAACGGGCAAAAGAACGAAGAGTTTACAGAGATTATTATAAGCATTGACAAGTTGGAGGTGGAAGAGACAAACACAAACTCAGGTACGATTTACTAAGAATATTATTTATATCAAATAGTAGTGTACCATATCTATCCGCAATTTCTATAGAACTCTTTGAAGTATTTCAGTATTACATGAGCTTCAGTTCGGTGTCAGGAACCAATCTCTTCTCTTGTAACTGACTTTAAAAAATTCATGAATAATTAATGAGACATTTTCAAAAGAAATCATGACCATGACGAGTGTTGTAAATCTGATACAACACTAGTGTTGTATATCCTGATTTGCATAAGTTTTAACTGGTAATTTTACGGCAAAATTTATTTTAATCTTGAACATTTTGGTAAAATATGAAAGAGCTAACCTAGACATTTTTTAAGTAGTTTACAACATTCGCGTCCGTGTTGTATCGGCGATACAATCGCGCGCCTTCGGCTTGCGATTGTATCTGCCGATACAACACGGCCGCTCATGTTGTAAACACTACTTGTACAATCATAAGAGGTTTTGTTTAATTTTAAAGTAATTTTAAATTTCTTGCTTCGATTTAATTTGAGAACTTCGACTGAAACAGAATTGAAACAATGTTCGTAAATTGAAGCCTCGAAACTTTGTTCAATTCGTTCCTGCTGGGAAAATAACACAATCAATGTTATCTATTGAAATTTATATGAATAATATGAATAATATCTATTTTAGGATAATAAAAATATTAATAATGATAATATGCTTTAAATGAGGATGGTATAAATTCAGTTAATTTTCAGGAAAATCGATGTAAGAGGGTAACAAAAATAACTCCAACTTTTCACATAGCTCGTTAATAAATTAAACGTTTCACTAACTATGCGTGAAAACCAATTTATCAACATCATATATTGCATTCGTATGTGTAATTTAAGCAAAGATATGTTTTGCAACTATTTCTAAATCAAAATATAACTTTTATGCTTTAAAATCAGGGAGATTTTGAAATGAAATGATATGAAATGAATGTTGAAATGATATTCTTAATTTTTCAATTATTTTTCAATTAAATTTTAGTCGAATTAACTATTTGATTAAAATTATATCGACAATCAACGAAATTTTGATGATAAATCTTGTTTTACAATTTCAAACTTCAATATCAATTAAATCCTTATATTTAGGCTTAAAATATATTACATGATTTTGTTCAAATTATGCATTAATTTTGTCTAAATTTTTGTCTTTGTTCATAATGTAAAATATTGACAATAATAATGATTTACGATTTCAGTGATTTCTCAAAACTGTCATAATTCCACAGTAAAAACATTTCGCCATAGAAGTACATATGAATGAAATAGCTAAAAGCTTAACTATTTATATGTTTTTAAATATTTTTTGGTTCGTACAGAAGGTCAATATTACCTGGAATGAATGGAACCTTGTTGACAAGTTTTGAATGGTCTAAAATTAGTTCTCATTCAAAAAATAAGGGAGAAAACCCTCTGAAGTTCAAAGATGTTAGATTATGTTGAATGAGTTTTACAATGTAAAATTACATAAAGGTATTAATGAAAGATGTTTTTTTGAATAAGAAAACCTAACAAATGAGGTTGAATTGTTATTTTGAGTTTCCGCATGACTTACAAATAGCTAAACTCCCACACAATTGGTAATGATAAGAGTAATAATTTACATAATAGGATACGATGTAAACAACATACCTTCAGTTTATATTGAGAAAATACCAATAAAATCCAAATTCTAATGTTTCTATGAAATAATTACAAATAGCTAAACTTCCACATTATAGATAATGATAAGGGAAATAATTTACATAATAGGATACGATATAAACAATATACCTTAAGGTATTGAGAAATTATCAATAAAATCTATAATTCTAATTTTTCTGATGAAATAATTACAAATTGCTAAATTTCCACATGATTAATATAATGATAACGGAAATTATTTACATAATAGGATACGATATAATATATACCTTATATACCTAAGATACCTTAAGTTCAAAATTTATAATTCTAATTTTTCTTATATAATGATTGATCACAAATATTTCTTATGTGACGTCAGACTTTAATCGATTTTGCTGACCACTTATAACTGCGGGCTCTCTTGATGATTGTGATAATGGTGGCAATAGTGAAGGAAATAATAACAGCAGTGTGTTGATACAATGACAATAATCAGCTATTTTTAGCTATAAGGAACTATTATCTTGAACAACGTGATCGTCCGATGTGATCTTTGTCGTTGTAGATCGATTACAGTACAAACGGTCACGTCAAAAATATCAACATGACAAACACGTAGTATACACAGTACATGAACTTTACTATCATTAGCAGTATCATGATAATCGCGTACCACCAAACACAGTCATTAGTAGCATCATCATCATCATCATCATTGCTAATACCACTACCACAATCATCACTAACATCATTAGTAACATCATCATTATCATCATCATCATCACCACTACCCTCAATCATCAATAATATCATTATTTTTATCATCATCATTATCATCATCACCAATACCACTACCACAATCATCAATAACATCGTCATTATCATCATCATCATCACCACCACTACCACAATCATCAATAACATCATCATTATCATCATCACCACCACCACTATACCACAATCATCATCAGTATCATTATTAACATCATCACCATGCACCATGCACCACTACCACAATCATTAGTAGCAACATAATTAACATCATCATCATCATCAACATCTTCATCGGCAACATTATCAATATCAATGCATTGTCAAAGAAATTGATTGACAGGAGTCAGTTGCAATATCCAGTCAGGAACTGGCATACAATAATAACAATAGTAGATTCTTGTTTAGCGCACTATACATGTCTCAATCAAAATATATTCCGGTCTCTTCCTTATTAGATCCATCTTATTCTAGTCATTACTCCACCTATATCGCAATGTTTTCAAATCAGACGTTGTTTATCTGAACTTCTATTAAAGCGTGACAAAAAAATACCGCAAGATAGCCAAACATCCGTTGAAACTAGCGTGACGGAATAGTTTATGATGTGCGTGACCGGTTCCGAAATTCGAGACGTCAGAACTAATCTGCGTGATATTTCCGCTAACTTTGGACATTGATTAATTGAGCGGTAGACACAGATATTCTCTCTTCCGTTTATTCGGGGAAAATACATCAGTGACTCAGTGAAAATCATCTAGCATCTGACCAGTAGTCAGAATAACCCGGGGGGACTCCCTTTGTCCAAGTGGTGGGGCGATCGGCGCTCCTTTTTAGGGTTGAAAATATTTCCTGTGTGTACCTTGTAGGGTTCTTTTGGCTTAAAAGCAGTTATGTAACATGAATCCGTACCTTTAAGGGTCATTTTTCCTCTGCTTTGTCATGTTTGTAGCTAAAAGTAAGGTTAGCGGCCAAGAACACCGCACAGCCGTACTTCTTAGGGGTTGAAATCAACAAGGCTTTATCAGTTCTTTTAATAGGTGCGTACCTTTTAGGGGTCGTTTTCAAAACCGACCGCTGATCACCCCTACCAAAGAGGCATTTCCTCTTTCCGGGTAAATATGGGCGAGGGTTTGCGCGGTTTTCAAAAATGCTATATAACAGAACTAGAATATTAATCGTTCGGTATAGCGAAGGTTTGAAGACATTTTCTCTCTTTTGGTAAATAAAGCGAAGGTTTGCGCGCTTTTCAAAAATGTTATATTACAGAGCTAGAATATTAATCGTATAGCGAGGGTTTGAAAACATTATCTCTCTTTCGGATGATTTGCGCGCTTTTCAAAAATGCTACATAACAGAGTTGGAATAAATCGTTCGGTATAGGTTTGCATAAATTAACCCGCTACAATAATGAGGACTTGCGTGTTTTCAAATAATACTAATAGACATAGAATCCAAATAGGAAGTCACTTTAATAAACAACAAAATGTACCGCCATTTTCTCGCAACGTCATGAGATCACTAGCATGATTATCAACAGTGAATTTTTTTCAAACAAATTGACCATAACGACATGCAAAAAAGACCATGAATATTTAATTAGAAAAACCCAGAAAACATCTCCTGTCAAAGCAATCGACTGGATACACATGAAAGGTTGAGAAATATGAGGGCCTTAACGAAAACGAACTTTGATCGAATGAAAGAAACAGTTCGCGATTGCATCAAACGATCGATCCTCAGGTCTTCTCTCCGAAAAGCTGTATTATTCACCAGTAAGTAAGCTTTTTTGTGTTAATTAAAATCGTTGATATACATGTAAAAAAAACAAGAAATTTCTCTTCATTTAACCCATGCAGTGAGTTTATTTTTACAAGCGAAAAAATTGCTAGGTATAAGAGAGGGTATTTCCTAAACAGTGTTAATTACTGTCAGAGAATTACTAGTAAGACAGGAGCTAATTTTCCTCATACCGGAGCGTAGGCTCTTGATAAATTTTATATTCTACGAAATTGATATTGTATTTTCTATTTCGATATTTGACTATGCAAGAGAAATACACTTGAATATTTAAAGTAGCTAGTTATTTCACTGATATATTTAAAATAGTGTGAATTTAGTAAGAAATAGTAAGAAGTGTGAATTTGTGAAAGAGCTAATTTATCCTCTTTTGTAGATACGTTTTACGCAATTTTATGTTATTTTACTGATGTTCTAAATATAGTGTTAAAAATTATTAGCGAATATTAAGTGTAAATTTGTGAAAGAGTTTTAAAATTCACCCTCTTTTGTAGATACGTTTTATGCAACTTTATGCAATTTTACTGATGTTCTAAATCGTGTTAAAATTGTTAGCGAATATGAAGTGTGGATTTGTGAAAGAGTTTATAATAATACTCTTTTGTAGATACGTTCAATGCAATTTTCAGTATTATTATTATACAATTTTATGTTATAATTTTACTGATGTTCTAAATAGTGTTAAAATTGTTAGCGAACACCAAGTGTGAATTTGTGAAAGAGTTAATTTATCCTCTTTTGTAGTAGTGTTTTATGCAATTTTATTTTTCAAAAAGCCAGACACGTAGAGCATTTATTATGGATAATAGTGATTGAAGTAGCTGGTTAATTATTTAATGTTTCGGTTTATTGGTTCATATGGAAGCAGTTATTCAATCACTCCTATCTAGTCTTGAATGTTTTTATTAATTTGTCATACTATTAGCATTTTATCACTTGTAAGTTTTTTCCCCATGCATTTATGCATTTGTAATCGTTACAATTCGTGCTATGTTTCTAAGTTGCCTCACTGAGAAATTTTCATTTAAAAGTATGTTGTTCATTTTATTCATTTGGCATCCTTTTCTATTCATTCATTCATTCATTTAGCTAGTTATCCTTTTGTTTAATCATTCATTTCATCATTTGAATCAGTTAATCATTTCTACTCCGCTCATTCGTTCATCCATCCATCCATTTATTTATTCATTTATTCATTCATTCACTTGTTCATTCATTATTTTATCCATTCATTCATTCATTTTTTATTTCATTCATTCATTCAATAATTCATTCACTTTTTTGTTTGTTTGTTCGTCCGTTCATTCATTCATTCGTTCATTCTCGTTTCTTCATTCATTCATTTATTTATTCACTCGTTTTTCGTACGTTCGTCCGTTCATTTATCCAGCATCCGATTCATGATCTCCGTCATATTTCTATGCATTCCTCTTTATTCCTAATTCATCCATTCAATATTCAATATTCATATACATGACACAAATAACAACTACAATAATAATACTCATGTAAATATTCATTCAAAAGTGCCCATTGATTAGATATGACAATCTTTCTCTGTAATACCATACCACTACATAAGCCGATTATCAAGCGAACAGCTGCTAGCACCAAAACATTCACAAATGAGACTGAAAAATTTCCTCGATCGCTGCAAGGCTATCAGGACCTGTCGGCACATTCTATCTGATCATCGTCCACAGTAGCCCTTAAAGGCTAGACAAAACCTCTTTATTATGAACATTGCGGACAAACTAAAGTTCGTCTAGTAGGAAGGGAGAGGACCCTGGGAACGAGGTTGTAGTAAGAGCTGAGTGAGGCGTTGGCGTTGGCACTAGAACGGTCAAAACTGCAAAACATCGGCACTCATATTCTCCAATATATCTTCTATTATTAATAATAATTTAGTTGCAACATTTTCCGATCATTTTTACTCCACCCCAAAACATTAGTCGCGTGCAGCAGTTTCTATTTTTAATCGATCAAACACTGCAGGAAGACTGCACTCATTCTTGAGTGTTATTGTACGAAAACCAAACGGACGCGGGATGCGACTGATCGGCAAATCTAAGTTCTTATAAGTTGGTGTGTTTACTATGGGGAAGATTTCCTTAGCACGTGTTTTCGGTATTCTATTATGTTACAATTATCAGTATAGTCCATTACAGATGTGACTCAGCAAGTTTATAAGGTCCTAAAAGTACTTGGTGTATTTACTATGGGGAAGATTTCCTTAGCACGTGTTATCGGTATTCTATTATGTTACAATTAGTATAGGAAATCGCACAATCTTGAGTACAATTCGTAATTAATATTAGGTACGCGAGTGATGTTTTGAAAGTTTTCAAAATTAGACGAGCCTTTTATGTGAGTCCAATTTGATAACTTTCAAAACATCACAAGTATCTATTAATTACAAACTGTATGAGAAGATCGTGCGATTTTTTATTTATAGTATACTGAAAAACTAATTGGTATTCTGCAGAGTACAATTTGTGATTTAATTGTACTCCTCTTGTCCAATCAGAATCGAGTAACTTTGTACAGTATATTATACTCAATGCATTCCACTATACAGGACATCCTAATCGGCAAGTCTAAGGTCCTACAAGTTGGTGTGTTTACTATGGGGAAGATTTCCCTAGCACGTGTTATCGCGGTATTCTATTATGTTACAATTATCAGTGTAGTCTACTACAGGACATCCGTATTCGACATGTTTGAGGGGAGGGGAAGTCTTAAAGTAATTAGGGATGGTAAGAGATAGGATTTACTTATGGAAAGATATGATTTTATTTTTACAGCCTTTCAAATAGAGGAAGTAGGATGGACTAAAATGAGGGAAATTTGTGATTAGGGTTTTGATAAAAGTTTTAACTAAATTTTTTTTCATGGTGGTATCATAGCTCATCGTCATGATATCATTATCGTCATATTCGTCAATATCATCATCATTATTGCTATACCATGCAGCTATCATCGCCATCGTCATCATCATACCTGTCTGATCTCATCAAACCTCACAAACCTACACGCAAACTACGCTCTTCTTCAAAGTCTCTACTACAGTCAAACTACCGCCCAAACACTCAGTACTATGGTGAACGATCTTTCTCATATTCTGCGCCTAAACTATGGAACATCTTACCTGAACACATTAAAACTTCTCCATCTGTTGACAGTTTTAAATCTAGCCTGAAGACATTTTTATTTCGCCGTCATTACTATAACGATTAATATTTATTTAAGACTTTAACTTTTTACTATGTATATTTAATTTAGTTTTTTCTAAATCTATATTTTTATTGTAAACGCAATGAGATTTTATAATTGCGTTCTAAAAACTTTTATTATTATTATTATTATTATTATTATTATTATTATTATTATTATTATTATTATTATTATTATTATTATTATTATTATTATTATTATTATCATGATCACCATAATCATCATTGTCGTCAGTTGTCACTATTAACACCATCATAATTACCATCACCTTCAACACTATCATCATCATCATCACCGTCAGCATCATCGATAATCATGATCATCATTCATATACCATGTATATTTATTTTCTTCGTCGTCGTCCAAGTCGTCTTGCGGGATGCTCTCTGCTGGTTCTCAGCTTGTGCAGTGAAGGCCGGAGACCTTTTCGTTGCGCATCACAAATTTCTCTGGGAATGTTTTCTTTTTGCAATCGGTTTACTTTGAACGTTTCTCACGCCAGTTTCCGTATAGAGAAACGTGCATCGCTTCGAAACAGAGACTTAAAGCTGGCTATGCATCAGAAATTTTTAAAGAAATTGTTTTGCTACAATTGTAGCTTACTTTGACACTTTGACGTATATCACTCACGTTTCCGTTTTACCATAGAAAACGTTGCTTCGTAGCGTATCACCTAGATCACTTTTCCGTTTCTTCTGCGTTTCCGTAAGAAACCCACTACGTACTGTATAAACATGTTTGGGTCTGAAAAATAACGACAGCGTAAAGACAATAGACCGTCGTACATTCCATGGCTGATTTCACGTATTAAGGATTACGAACAAGCTGTGTTAAAAACAAATACTAATCTCTTTTGATAAAATAGCTATTATAATACACATCTTTTAGATATTGATCAGAAATTAAAGATCGATTAAATGAGATTTTTTTTTTACACTGAAAAAATAACTGATCAATTTAAACAAAATACACTGACAGACCAATATAATTATCTTGAACAAAAATATTGTATTCAGTAAGAAACATTTAATATTTTATTGATCTATGCAATATTTAAGATCTTTTTTTTAAATTGAAATCTATACAGGACCTCTCTGAAAACACCTCGGTGATGAGAGCCTCCTGCTTAAACATTGTTATAAATATATAAATAAATATATTTTGCAGGAGAAATGAATACTGAAGTGTTTCTTTTAAAATGGCAACTAGCGAGTAAATTAAACTAGTATAGGCTGCGTCGGTGTTTGATATAAACGATAGGTAATATAATGAAATTTGTAACACGTAAAAAATGTTGACTTAACTTTACTGACGTTTTGAGCTTTAGCCTTCTTTATACGTGCGCATGTGCGGAATAGAGATGTAGTACGGGAAGTTTCAATCTCGTAACCAATGCCCGCGTTACTTTTGGTCTCGCAGACCAAAAGTAACGCGGGCTCTGGGTACGAGATTGGGGTGGTAGTTTTAATAAGACTAGTAGAGACAAGACAATGTTGGTTTTACAGTTTCCTAATACAAGCGTTCCTTCTCTGGGTCTCTCTGGGCTGAAGTAAAGAAATGAAAATGTATCTGATTTGAAACTGACGTCCTTTATGATTCATTGATCACAAAATACTATGACGTCACTATTGCTATTGTTATTTGTTTGAGCGTTGACGTCATCGAGTTACGGAAACGCCACCTTACCACAAACTAGGGAACGGTTCTAAAGTTAATTACGCAACTGCTAACGTAAATATCCGAACGGAAATTGATTTTAAAATCAACTTTATTAACACGAGATTTTTTTTGTGTGTGTGTAATAAAAAAACCAAAACAATGTATTTTTTTTAAGGCGATTATTGTCTTAATATAAAGCTGTTTAATAATTGTAAAAGTATATCTTTTTAAATTGATTTTTAAGAATTTTTATATGTCATCTGTTCTACACACCTGGCAAAGCATCAAGGGAATTCTGCTTTGACACTTTAGCCAAATATATCCTTAACGTTGATTGGCTAGTATTTTGCGAATCTCATTTGTTTGGCAGTGTGACGTCACGGACCCGGAGCTCGGCCGTACTTCGAGTGTGAGATATCTTGATTTTCGGACCTGAAATCCTAGAAGAAATTAGTACTTATTGACCTTATCTAAATGGTGACCAAAGGTTGAAGTTTGGAAGTCTTTACCAGGAACATTTCAACCTGGAATTGTTTACTCAAATGGGTGCATTTCAAGCAGGACTTTGGCTATTCTGTTCTCTATCAACAAAGCTTCGCATCGCACTCTCGTCGTGAAGTGCTTGCCAAATCCTAGTCCTGTTTCCTTGTTGTACTTATTGTTTTCGACCTTTAAGACGTTTATTCTTCGTCCAGACGGTATGAAATCTGTTCGGGAGGTTTCTGGTTTCTATTAACAGTCAAAATGCCGGAGTTAGGTGAGTTGGTTGGGTGTTAAAATCCTTCCATAATCATGCTTTAGCGATTTAGTTTCGCTTACGAACTCCGTCAAACTTCGTACTGTAATACGTCCCGTATATTTAATACTCATTGTTATATATTAATCCAACATTTTTATTCTTATATTAGCTTGTATTTATATTATATCGTACATGTATCAGATCATATATTCCTTTGGAGTAATGTTATTGTTAGTACTATGATCAAAGCTTCGATTTTGGGGTTTCATCTCAAGCCGGTAATGGGTATAAATTTCTTGGTATGAAGCCTCGCTTTTCATCAATTTTAATTTGCTTGGTTGCTTGTTGCTAACACAACGATTCTCTTTGCATTTAGGTGAAAATGATGTGGATCATGAGAACAGAGGTAAATAGAGAACTATTATTTTTTACTTAAACTGTGCGTTTATTTATTTAGCTCTGGTCTGCAAGTTCGTTTAGGGGATTTGTTTTAATTATAAAGAACAAGGAGCCTACATAACGCAAGCAAACATTCAAATTACAACATTCTAACTCGTCAGCTTCAATTCACGATCTTTGTTTTGAGTTGGTAATTGTGTTGTATTGATAACTAATCGAGTTTTATTGATTTTCGTGTATGCACGATCTTTGAAATATCCATAATGTCTTAATGCAAATGACGAGCTTTCGAAACCAGTGAAGCTTGTCAAACATAACGACATAAAAGAAAGAAATTTTAACATTAAATCGACTCCTCGCTCAGAGAAAGAAAAAAAACTTTTTGTCGTGTGTTTGTTTTGGAAAAGTCGCCTTAGACATTATCCCAGTGATGAGGGAGATTGGACAGACTTGAGAAACCGAAATTTGATAATTCCTTTCAAGTGCAGATGCAATCAACATCATCATGGACGTTCAGCGCCTCTCGATCATTACTTCTGATCGAACGTTCGAAACGTTCGAAATTGGCCCTTGAATTGATTTTGTATTCTTTACGTCTATATCTTTAGAATGTCGATGTCAATGAGGTGTGTAAACGATTGCCGTTACTGTTCTCTGTTCTATAGTCGCTGAAAGCATTCGATCGTGGACTTTCGAACTGCAGGGGGGCAGTAATGATTCAAAAAGAAATATATCTTTTTTTTTTTTTTTTTCTAATGGAATTAATGATCATAAACGATTAAAGATTCTTTTATTCGATGCTTCGAACAACTTAAAGGCTTCCCTTTGATTAAAAATATAATAATAGATGTCGTCTTGAAGTACCGAGAGGACCCTTCAGAAGTGGAAGACGAGAAAAATGTTATTTCACTACTGAAGCAGAACAAACTTTTGAAACAGCTCAAAATTACATTTGGTTTAAAACTATATTTAATGCAAATAGTATACATAACAAAATGATAATGTTTGTACAACTAAAACTACAATATTTTCATTTATTTTCAAGTTGTTTTGATATTTAATATACTTCAAAGTTTATCGTCATTAAAAATAAATATACCTAAAAAAGTTCTTATATAAATTTAAAACAAAACTTGAAAAAATCATGAATTTTTTAATTACTATACCATTATTTCATTAATATTTTTAACAACTCTTTGTTAATCTTGTAAGTACAAAATATTGAATAAATTATTATTGAATATCATTATTTTTGCATTGATACAAGCAAAACTAAAAATACCACACTGTTAGTAAAATATATTATTTCAATGTTCTGGAAATAAAAACATACCTTTAATCATACCTTATCATGGTTGACATATCAAACAAAACACTATGAATATGAACATGTTAATCTAGCATTTACAAAACAACAAAATAAATACAACATTTTGTAAAAAAAACTTTGTTACTTTTATACAAGTTTCAAGATTTTTCTCAAATCTTCAGGAATTTTGACAAATCTAAGACAAGTGGCGACATCAGCTTATTTGTTAATTTTTTTAACCCACATTGCATGAGCGAAATTTTGAACTCACTGCTTGATTTTTAAAAGGTTTTGGAGCAGTAGAATGTTCAAAAAATATATCCCATTATATAGGCGCTTTAGAAATTATTAAATTATTACAGCGCAACGCGTAAAAGTATGGCCATTGATAATGTATTCGCATACTTCTGTCTCGCAATCGATCCAATCAGCGACAAGATAACACAATCCTACAACGCTGATTGGATCGATTGCGAGACAGAAGTATGCGAATACATTATCAGTGACCATACTTTTACGCGTTGCGCTGTAAGTTGTCTTATACATTTATTTTCATTGTTTTCAGATGATTCAGTTCGTTTGTGCGAGGGAAAGCTTTGCAGTTCAGCCGTCCAGTCCATCAAGAAAAGTGAGGCAGTGAAGGTATGATAAATTGTATATCACATATAAATGATATAATATATCATGCATTGTATCATATCACAGTAAACTTTGACAGATAAATGACGAATCGCCCATCAAAATTTACAGATCTAGTATATCTGGTAATATGGGATATACCATCAATATCAATAATGCTGTCCATGTATAGTAGATATTACAATGTAACTGTCACAAGTGACAAGTGATTCTTTGTTTATTTGCTATCAGCAGTTCGAATTTCTATATACAATGAGCAACAGTGTACATGGAGTACGATTTATGAAATATATTGTCATGATTAAATTAAATGCTTATAGTAGCAAATATATAGAGAACAGGTTCCCATTTAAATCTGTACTTTCCCATTTAAATCTGTACTTATGCAAATTTTGTTGATGTGTGCTAAACACACAGATCAACCAAGTTCACTTCAGAAATAATATACTCTGATTGGTTGATCTGTGTGTTTAGCACACATCAACACAATTTGCATAAGTACAGATTTAAATGGGAACCTGTTAGAGCCAAAAGTTGTATTTTAGTATTAATGTCTTTTGAGTGGACAATGTTGATGATATTGACTTTATGTGCCTAAATTTATAGTAATTTACTTGTGTGAGCAGGATTGTGTGGTTAGTGAGTGATAGTCTGAGTCTCCTCAATTAGTAGGACACTTGTGTCTGGCTATAAGTGAGAGGTTAAAAAAAGTTATAGACGTTAAAAAAAAAGTTATTTATTTTATGAATAACATACAGAAAAAAAAAACAAGTCACTCATGTTAATTTATCTTTAAATATTTAACAATATTTAACATTGTTTAATACATTCCAACACATTCAATTGTATTGGCCTTCATATAAATAACTGTATTCTCAGTAATTAATTCACACTGAAAATGAGGTGGGTACACCTCGAAACATGTCTGGTAATAAAACTCTGAAAATTAAAAATGTCATCAGAGTCATCAAAATTATTATACAGAAAAAGCTAAATCACTCAAAACATTGACAGATAAATAATGTATCACTAAATACATGCATACATAATGTACAGATAAATTCTATGTGTGGTAAATGTGAATAGGGGTTTGGAAAAATGCTATATTGGGTGTACATAGTAAATCAGAGTAAAAATGTGATAGAATGACAATATATATATATTGCATGCATTCCGCCAACACAGACATAATACAATCTAAGTGCTTCGGCATTCCACAAAGATTATTATCTATTTATAGATTGTGTTTAATATTATTGTATAATTTAATTTATGAAATATATAAACAATTTCAGAAGTATGCACGTACCGTTATTTAATTAAAATACAATAAAGTTAATATTAATAGATATATGTTTGTATACTTAAATATTTTTTTTTTTGCTTAATAATTTATTGTGTATTATTTGAAGCATGTGCTTAGCAAGTGTTGTAAAAATTATATATGTATAGCAGAATCCATAAATTAAGTTAAGTTTTTGTTATATTTTATTGTTATATTTTATTTTATTTTTTATGTTTAATGTAATTGTTAAGATAAATTTTTATTTAATTAATACTTGTTAAAAGAGACTGAAGCTCTATTTCTTCATACAAATGAAGCTGTCGCTATCTGGCTAATGAACAATTTATAATTACAACGAACAACAATAGCAACAACAAAATGAGATTTTATTTGCCAATTACATACTTATAAATACTAATTATATAATCTAACATACAGTACTTTGTAATAAATAAAATATTTAATAAATAAATCACTTTTTTATGTCTCAATGTATTCAGCCAGTGGTTGATTGGGGAGACTCACACTTAATACCTCTATGTTAAATATTTTTAGCACAAGACTCTGCACACATGTTCATTTTCTGTATTGATTGTTTGAAGTATAACATAATAAAATATTGTATGGTTTTGTGTTTAGGTTTGTCATCATGAAGTTTGTCAAGATTATAACAACGGCTTGCCATTGGCATTATGCCTCCAATGCGACGAAATCCATCATATCGGTGTAAATGCAAAACATGCAAGATTTGAAATCAAAAAACGTAAGTTATTAAACATCTGTCATAGCTAGGCTGCTGCATTCATTATGCATGGCAAAGAATCATTGAGGGATAATAATGAAATTTGTAACACCTTGATGTGTTAGCCACTACACCTCAAGGACGACCACGCTGGATATTAAACTCTTAGGTAAATTTGAACACCGTAAATTTAAACGCAGAAGGAAGTGAATAATGAATTGAAATGCGTTCGGTATATAAGTGAAATAGAGAAAAATATCATATTCCCTTGGTGGGAATTGAACCCCACAGTTTTGGCTTTCTAGTCTGATGTGTTAACCACTACACCACAATGACGACCACAATGGATATGCAACCAGACAAAGCAGTATAGGGCATTATATTACCTAATCATTTATATCAAACTCTGACGCAGCCTATATATAGTTTACTCGCTAGTTTCCATTTATATTCTATTTTGAAACATGTCAGTGCAAGATTATTCCTTTTTCTTCCTGGTAAAGTTGCTTGCATGATAAATGTGCTACTAAGTTCCATGGTCGATTAGCATTTAAGATACTTCCTGTCAGATAATACTACACATATTGTTGTCACTTCTGGCTTTACAGTTAGCGCAAAGCCTAAAAGTGTGACTGCAGATAATTTATTTACATTCTTTTGACATGTTTGTCTGTAGCTGCTTTGGATTCAAATGGACTTCATTCTAGCTATTTTAACTGGATTCAAATGGACTTCATTCTAGCTATTTTAACTTCAAGATTCATCTGAAGATTGACATCATTCTTGTCTTGTGATTCACAGTGAGAAATGTTGACATTTAATCTAGAGGAGTTGATTGAAAAGATGTAGAGAAAATATGAATAAATTATCGCCAGTCATACTTTTGGGCTTTGTGCTGTAAGAGGATGTGTTGTAACTGATAAATGTACATTACATGTATTGGAGACTAAGTTCATGAAATTCTCTAAATATTAAGAATTTAATTTAATTTAAATAATTTGTCTAAGTTTTTTTACGAGCAAAGTAATATTAACAGGTTCCCATTTAAATCTGTACTTTAATTCCCATTTAAATCTGTACTTATGCAAATTGTGTTGATGTGTGCTAAACACACAGATCAACCAATCAGAGTATATTATTTCTGAAGTGAACTTCTCTGATTGGTTGATCTGTGTGTTTAAAGCACACATCAACAAAATTTGCATAAGTACAGATTTAAATGGGAAAGTACAGATTTAAATGGGAACCTGTTTATTATTATTATTATTTGTCAATGTAATGTAAACATAATGGCTTTTCAATTTTATTTTTTATAATAAACGATAATAAGTTTTGAATTGAAATTCTCATGATACTATAGCTACAATGGGTTGTAAAGTGTTTCTTATCTCTTGTGCCATGTATACGTTTCAGCTCGGATGAAACTCACAAGAAGTAATTCCAGTCATTCAAATGCGTCCGATCATGACTCTGGGGCAGAAGAGGATATTACAGATGGACCTATTAAAGTGTAAGTATCATTGTGTCATGTGTACATGTAAGTGGGGTGTGCTCTTTTGGCTATGCAGTGTTCTTGGTGGTTTTTTTTTGTTTTGTTTGTGGTGGCGCTGCATGTAGCTATAGGTGTAAGTGTTTTTGTTAGCTGTTCTGACATGTTTTTGTTGTTATAGTCATTCATGTTGCTGGAGTAAGTGTTTTTGTTACTTATTTTCACATCTATGTCTAATTGTGCCTTAAATTGTCTTATATCCTGTGTGTATGATTGCAGGGAGAAGAAAACAAGAGGTTACTCCACTGGTAAAAGAATCTTCAAACTGACAGCAAATTCTAAGAGAAAACCAAGAAGACATAATACTGAAGTATGTTTCTGATTTGATTTTCATTATAAACATGATTACAATTATCATTATCATTACCATTACAGCACCTTATTGTGGCCACCTAATTAAAGTTTTGTACAAGTTAACCAATCAGAAAACGAGAATTTGACCTAAATATAAAAGACACGCCGAGTGTCAAACGGTAAACACTTTGAAATGTTCAAAGAAGAGTGAAGTTGAAAAACCTCCCAGGATGTTTAAATTTGAAAAGGTGTAGCAAATAATTTAAAAAGAGAAACTTTTGAACGCTAAGCTAACTTGTACAAAACTTTAATTGGGTGGCCACGGTAAGGCGCGTTATGCTGTAACATCATTATCAGCATGATTGTTATTAATATCATCATCATAAAAAATCATCATCATTATTAAATAGTAATCATAATATCATGCATCATCATTATCATTGCCACCATCTTTACCATCATAATCATCATTGATAAATAGTATCATCACCATCAACATAATATGATTATCATACCAGGGGCGGATCTAGGCTTGTGTCTCCACAGGTAGCCCAAGCTATGCATTTGTACGTTTTTTTGCAATATGACGAAATATTTAAAATGCAATAAAAATAAACATGTCTACCTGTGTGTTGTGTTTTTCTTTGCATTTCTGTGAAGTTTCAGGCCATTTCCTTCAATTTTGAGTGATTTATGGCTGATGTTCCCCAGCGTCCTAAGAAGAGGGGAAGGTAGCACACTCGGACGAGTTCGCTCCCCAGGTAGCCTCCAGTAATTCGCTTCTAGCTCGCCCAAAATTACGAATCTCGACAAAATTTCTTCAGATTATCTTTGCCCGATAGTCACTCCTTCCACTAAACCAAAGTTCTTTTCAAAACTCGAACGCTTTCACTAAAAAAAACCGCTCTATCTCAACGATATCGCTGAAATCCGAGCCGCGACCAGATCAGGCTTGCAACGGACTTTTTCAAACCATACTTACCCCTCCCCTCCTGTAACAAACTGCTATCCTGTAAGCAGGAGATTACGTTCGCTTTCTACTGTGGAGACTACGTGTTTTTGTTCTTCGGTTAAACTAGAGTAGGAAAAAGCCATAACGATTCGGTGTTAAAAAATGTAAGACACGAATTATATAATTTGTACAAAGCAGTTTGTAACAGGAGGGGAGGGGTAAGTATGGTTTGAAAAAGTCCGTTGCAAGCCTGATCTGGTCGCGGCTCGGATTTCAGCGATATCGTTGAGATAGAGCGTTTTTTTTTAGTGAAAGCGTTCGAGTTTTGAAAAGAACTTTGGTTTAGTGGAAGGAGTGACTATCGGGCAAAGATAATCTGAAGAAATTTTGTCGAGATTCGTAATTTTGGGCGAGCTAGAAGCGAATTACTGGAGGCTACCTGGGGAGCGAACTCGTCCGAGTGTGCTACCTTCCCCTCTTCTTAGGACGCTGGGGAACATCAGCCATAAATCACTCAAAATTGAAAGAAATGGCCTGAAACTTCACAGAAATGCAAAGAAAAACACAACACACAGGTAGACATGTTTATTTTTATTGCATTTTAAATATTTCGTCATATTGCAAAAAAACGTACAAATGCATAGCTTGGGCTACCTGTGGTGTCTCTAGTGGCACCATACAAAAAAAACCTGGGGGGGGTCTCTCCATTTGTCCCAAAATCGGAAGGGGTGGAAGGGTCAATAAAAAAATTCCCTCCATTGGGGGGGAGGGTGGGTGGTTGGCTTGGTATAGATTATTTCTGGAACTACACAATAGAGAAATGTCTGTTTTATGGGTTATAATTGTAATTGTCTTGTCTTAAAATACAGGATCCTGGTAGAGAGTTCTTCACTGTCAAGTTCCATGGTGTAAATGATGATCTTAGTACAGAATTAGTACCGGCTTTGAAAGGAAAAACGTTAAAGTAAGAAATAATTTTTGATATTCTAACTTGAATTACATGTTTTTGACATTTTTCTAAAATCACTTTCTCTATATTTCTAGGGATTCACTG
This sequence comes from Metridium senile, assembly GCA_949775045.1. Lineage (NCBI taxonomy): Eukaryota > Metazoa > Cnidaria > Anthozoa > Actiniaria > Metridiidae > Metridium > Metridium senile. The sequence continues at coordinate 2,143,217 of OX459103.1, read as the reverse complement.
GAACCATTATTCTCTGCGAGATATTTAAGCTTTCTTACTCATTCTGTATTTCTTGATGCATCAAACACACCATTGCCGCTAGCATTTGATACATTTCCTATGGGTGGTAACACTTTACACGTCAGAGGTATGCAATATCTTAATGTATTCTATAGTGTATATATTTTATTGACATTTAAAATATAATCAATTGATAATTGATTTAACTGTAATTCTAGGTTGATATAGTCATAAATCAACAAGTCTGGTAGTCAGTAAATTATGCAATTAGGCAGTCTGTCAGTCAGTTAGCCAGTCAATCAGCCAAGCAGTTGATAGGTCAGTTAGTCAGTCAGTCAGCCAACCAGTCATCCAGTCAGTCAGTCTGTCAGTCAGTCAGCCAGCCAGTCGATCAGTCAGTTAGCCAGCCAGTTGATCAGTCAGTTAGCCAGCCAGTTGATCAGTCAGTTAGCCAGCCAGTTAGACAAAGGGTTGGATAATCCAATCATTTTTCAGTAAGTTATGAGCATATTAATGTATATATAATATATGATATGGCATTGCAATGCAATGCATAGCCTAATTGAATCAATAATTACAAGCATAGAGTTTCAAGATTGGTAGTATAATTTCTATATTGTTATAGCCAATGGGGTTGTCAAGGTTGATCAAAGAGTAATTGACATGGTACAAAGTGTTGAAGACTACAAGCCAGCAGAGGAATACACAAAACCAAGAAGCAAGTCAGTTGTAGATAATGGATCACTTAGTAGAGCTAAAGGAAATATTAACAAACTGGAACAAGACGAAAGAGACAGACAAGCTAATGAACAACTTAAAATGGTAAAATTAACAATTGTACCACAACTATATAAATATATAAACTATAGTCATGGCTCTTCCGTGAGGTTCACTCACACTCACTACCACTACATTCAATATTTACAACACACAACTCTGCTCACATGTTGATTTTTGCGGAGGGAGGAAAAGTGGATAACCAGGAGAAAAACCCTTGTGGCATATGAGAGAGAACAACACATCAAACAAACTATATTCACTTGTCGGCCGATTTTAACCTAGGCTTGCCTATCCTTCTTGCCCAAGTGTCACATAGGGCCTTCACAGAGCTAAACCACGCTATATCATCACTAAATTTCTGATGGATGATATCAGTTCAGTTCAGTATATTTCCTCTTGAGAGACGTAGCCCCCCTTCAAGTTGAGGTAACCAACTCAATGAAGTCGCCCCTATCCTGCGTCGCTTGTTTTGCCCGCTCCACTGTAACCTGGAGGAGGCTGGCGATCTTTATCCACAGGGTCAATAGTTGGACAAAATGTTCCCCAATACAGAGCTAATTATCTCATCCAGTTGTTCAAATTCATTATACTTCTGTATTTGATGGCTAATTTACCAGCACAGTTCTCATGTTAATTTTATTTATTCAGAGTCAAAGAGGAAAGAAAAACATTATGAGTTTCTTTGGAGAAGACAGTTCAAACACCAATTATACAGCATCCAATCCAGCCATTCATTCAGGAAGTTTAAGTGGCACTGGGACATTACACAGACCAAAATCTACCAGTAAATTATCAGGGTTGTTTGTTAACCAACCTAAGCCACCAAAGGTAGGTGATGGTGATGATGATGGTGGTGTTTGTAGTAATCATGATGATGATGACGGAAATGATAATTATGATGATGATGATGGTCATGGTAATCTTGATATTAAGATTCTATTATATATACTAAGTTTAGAAGTTGATATTATTAAATTGTCTCCATCTAATGTTGTCAAGTAATTATTAATAAATTATAAATATTATTTTGTTGATGATGATGGTTATGATCATGATGATGATGATGATAGTAATGATGATGATGATAGTAAGATGATGTTGATGGTGATTATGATGACAGTGATGATGATAATGGTGTTTGTGGTGATGATCATGTTGATAATGATGATGAATAGCTAATGATGATGATGAAGATTGTGCTATATTTCATACCAGTGAGCCTAATGCAGTCAATTAATTATTAAAGTATAAATGGAAACAAGCGAGTAAACTACTATAGGCTGCGTCGGTGTTTGATATAAATGATAGGTAATATAATGAAATTTGTGACACAGTAAAATATGTTGACTTAACTTTACTGACGTTTCGAGCTCTAGCCTTCCTTCTCTTTTACTCTGACGAAGGGCTTAGTGAAAGCTCTAAACGTCAGTAAAGTTAAGTCAACATTTTTTACGGTGTTACAAATTTTATTATATTACCTATTATTAAAGTATTATTTTGTTGTTTTATTAATAGGATGTTCCAGTGCAAGGCTCCACTCTTAAAGATCTACTATACATTTATACAGTGTATGGTTTACCTGACCTGCACCAATTTGACACAAGCAATGAAGATGAACCACTAGAACAGGAGCTGAAATTGGTTAGTATGTTTTTCTTCTTCTTCTCTTTGCTTGTAACCTTCTCTGTTTTTAAAAAGTTGTGTGCTAAACGTTTGAGGAAGTGTTCTATAGGTCTGAGTCTTGTCAATAGACATTTTCACGGTTCTCGTCCACAACCTCAGCTGCGATAGTGTGTAATAATTCTTTACAATTAGACTACAGCTTGGGGTAATTTACAGAATGCACACAATAAATTATTAAACAAATAGACACAAAATTCCATGAGGTGTAGTGAATTTGTAAAGAATATATTACACTCTATCAAGGCCAAGGTTGTTCAATGAGAACCATGGAAAGGTCTATGAAGGCAGGGCACTTCTGTCTGGCTAGAAGATTTTATTAAATGTCCTCTTTGACAAGCACAAAAAAAATTTCTTCCGTGATGTTTTGTATTGTAATATGTTTTTTTTTTTAATTTATGTTATTTATATTTAATATCTCATTTACAGGAGGAGTCTTGGATGGATGTTGTAGATCAACAATACATTGATGTAAGTTCTTTTTTTTATTTTTTATTTTTATTTTTTTATTTATTTATTCTTTATTTTATTTTTTATTTTTATTTTTTTTATGTAAGTTCTTGCTATTCCACTGAGAAACAATTCTTTTCTAATTTGATATAACAATTATTTTTGGTGTCTTTAATGTTATAGATTCCAACCTTATGTAATCTGTTATGAAGTACACCTTAATTTATTCTCTACAACATTTGTTTGTTGTCAACCTTTTTGTAATCTGTTGTAATCATGAAGTACAGCATTTGTTATCATGAAGTATGTACTGTACGCCTTATAATTTCAATCAGTTCTAATCACAAATTATTTGAAGCACCTTGAAAAATGTTCATTTTATTCTATACAGCATGTTTTGGGTGTCTTGAATGTTAAGTGACAACCTTTTTGTAATCAGTTGTAATCATAAATTACAGCATTTTTAAAAAGGTTTCTTTTAATCAGGTCATGACCAAAAAAGAGAAAGATCAACAAGAAGCAATATGGGAACTATTGTCCACTGAAGTAACTTACATACAAAAACTAAGCATAGTCAAAAAGGTAAACAAAATATATGAAATAGTTTCTTTTTCATTGGATTTCAAGGGAATTGTCATTTTCAGTTCCATTCAGTGACCACGAATGATACAGTAATAGCCAGCTGCGTATAATAACCTGGGATTTAAGAACCTGTTAACCCATTTTAAACCCCCTCCACATAAGAACCTATTAAGGTTTAAGTACCATTAGAGTTTTCCAATTTACAGGCTTTGGCACTAATAGTGCCAAATATTAATTAGCATAATGTGCACTAGTGCGTAAAGTTGTATTTCACCAACACATACTACATTTGAGTTTTTATGAATGTTTTGATGTGTATTTATTATTGATATATCTATACAATGATGATCTATTGATATTTACATTACATTTCATAATGAATTTGAACGTTGGCACTATAACGCCAGCTGGCACTATTAGTGCCAATTTGGACTTTGTGCTGGTAAATCGGAAAACTCTTCTTACTCATGGGCTATAACAGTAACTGTAGATAAACTCCAAGTCCAGTTTGGAGTTGCTGCACATGATAAATTATAGTTTTGCTACAGTATGTGTGGCAGCCCAAACCTCAACTTGGAACTATCATTCGTGGTCACTGAACGGAACTGTGAAAAGGACTATTTCAGCTTGCTTCATTTTGAAATTGTTTTCTTTTTGCAGTTATTTATCCTTTGTTTAACAAATGTGAAAAGAGAAGGTTTTTTGACAAATGTAAGTATATATAATGCAACTAGAAGTACGTACCCTGTATTAAGCTGTCACCCTCAGAACTCTCCAAAGTGGCCGCTTAATAAAGGTTGGCCGCTGAATAGAGGTATAGAATAGGTATAGGAATAGATTTGGCACTTTTTATTGTGGCCGCCTAATAGGGTGACTGTTTAATATAGGTACCACTGTTTAAGTTGAACTTGATAAAAGATTGAATGAATGAACATATGAATTGAGAGATGAACTAATGGATGGATGATTAAGTTAATGGGAATATAAATGAATGAATGATTAAATGAATGGATGAACATATGAATTGTAGATGAACTAATAGACAAATGTATGAGCTAAAGGGAAAATAAATGAATGAATGAGTAACTAATCAAATAAATACATGAATGGATTGATGAATTGATGCAGCGAGCGAATAGATCAACCGATAAATTCCTTTTATCTATGGATGAATGAATCAAATGAATGGATGAATGAATCAAATGAAATGAATGAAATCTTCAATTGGGTAAATGAGTTGATTGATGTCAGAATGATGAATGAGTATGATGAATGAATTATTAGATGAATAAATTGATGTGTCTGTTTGTTTCAGATTGAAGTTCCCAAGTTGTTTAGCAACATAGAAGATATTTATGAATTAAACTTGTCATTTTGGCTGGACTGCCTTAGTGATGTAGTTAAACAAGTGAGTAGGCTTTATTGTTAACATTATCCTCAACATTATCAACATCATTATCAACATCATTACCATCATCATTGTCAATACCATTTTCATCAGCATCATCAGTACCATCATCATCATCATCATCATCATTACCATCATCATCATTACCATCATCATCATCATCAACAATGTCCTCATTATTGTCACAATGATCATGATAATGAAATAATGTTTATTGTTATCTTAATCATAATCTATATTATACTTATTGTCATCACCATCAACATTATCATCATCACCATAATCAATATCATCATCAATAATATCATCATCATCATATTCTTCATCATCATAATGAACATCATTGTCAATATTATCATCATTATCATGTTCATCATTATCTTAATCATTGACATAATCAACATCATTGTCCATATTATCATCATCATCACATTTAATCATTATCTTATAATCATTGTCATCATCTCACGGAATATTTATAACCTTGTCTTTTACAGTCAAGAAAGACTGGTCGTCCATTGGATCCTATGGACATGAGTGATAGTTTCCCAATGGTAAGCATGATTGAGCAATTACATACTGTCTTTTCATTTCTATACTCTGAAGATGACTTTCGCTCAGGTTGTTGAAACGTCAGACATTAGCACCATAAGTCTTTCTCAAGAATACACCAACCCAGACGATCAAACCTCATCTACAACTGTTGCATAGATTATTTGTGTACAGTTGTCAAATGAAATCATGTACATGTACATGTAGTTATCCCATGTGAAAGTGTTGTCTACTAATCTATTATATTGTTGTTTCTTTGTTTCTTAGTTTGATAAAAGATTTGAACCATATATCACCTACTGTACTGAAGAATCATACTGCCTGAAATACTTTAAAAGACACACTGCAGAAGATGAAGACTTCAAGACTTACATCACGGTAAACAAAATACAGGATTGATGATGGGTCATATTTGATTATGGGTCCTATTTGATTATGGGTCATTGCATATTTGATTATAAATGGGTCATATTTGATTATGGGTCATATTTGATTATAAATGGGTCATATTTGATTATGGGTCATATTTGTGTTGTGTTTGACGGATTGTTCTCTATCTTGCCACGAGGGATATGTTCTTCTGTCCCTTGTTATAGTGGTTTTTCTTCGGATCATAATAAGCTAAGTTTGATTTGTTGTTCTCTTTCTTTTGCCAAGAGGGGTTTTTCTCAGGATTCATATACAAGTTGAGTTTGTTTGATGCGTTGTTCTTTCTCTTGCCACAAAAGTTTTATTCAGGATCCTATGTGAATTAAGTTTGTTCGATATTTATTATGTTTTGTTTGTGTTTGTAGTGGTGTGAAGAACACAGGTTATGTGCAAACAGACTAAAACTATCAGACTACCTCGTCAAACCAATGCAAAGGTTAACAAAGTATCCACTGCTTTTAAAAGCAATCCAGAAGAAAACTGTGAATGACAAGGACAGCATTGGGGCAATGGTAAGGATAGTGCTTGCAAAATATTAATCATCATCAATATCATTATCATCATCGTCACCAACATCAGTTTTATTGTCATCATCATCAACATTATCATCATCATTTTTGAGATCATCAACATCATCATCATCAACATCGTCGACGTCAACAACAACATCAATAGTACTGATCATCATCATCATCATTAACATAAACTTCAACATCATCATCAACATAATTAACATCAACAGCAACATCAATATGATCATCAACGACATCATCGTCAACACCATTGTCTAAATCATCATTGTCAACATCATCATCATCAACAACAACAACAATATTATCATCATCATCATCACCATCATCAGTAACATCATCATCATCAACAACAACAACAATATTATCATCATCATCACCATCATCATCATCACCATCATCATCAGTAGACTTTCTCAAAGTCCGGTTTTTTTTTCGTTTTGGATCTCGACGTCCTGGAATTTTGGCTTCGCCGAAATTCATAGTATCCGAAATAAACAGTATCCCTAAAGAGTAGTCGACTTGTAGAAAGTCTACATCATCAGTAACATCATCATCATCATCAATATTTCCATCACCATTATCTTCTATCATGGCCACCGTCATCGTAGAACTTTAGTCTTGTGTTTTGTTTATTTTTCTTTTCCTTCATTATTTTAGATTTCAACTGTTGAGGTTCTTTTGGGTAAAGTGAATGGAGCCATGAGGGATTTGTACGAGAAGAACAAACTAATGGCAATATCCAAGCGAATCACAAATAACTACAATGTGGTTGAAGCTATCAATGACGAAATGGAGAGAGTAAGTCTGATCGAGTTTATGGGAGTTACAACTAACCATCCAGCTAGTCATCAAGCAATATCATTGTCATTGGCATTGGCATTGGCATCAACAGCGACATCATCATCATCATCTTTATCACCATGATCATGATCATGATCACCATAATTACCACCACCACAATCATCATCATTATCAGAATTTTCATTATTCATTATCACCACCAACACCATCATAATTATCACCATTATCATTACCACCACCACCACCACCATCATCATTCACCACCATCATCATCATTATCATTACCACCATCACCATCACCATCGTCCTCATCATCATTATTATAAAATAGTAATCGTTATCTTCGCCATTCCATTGTTGGCAAATGTGACTGTTAAATGCCATTCTTATTCAACCAGATTCCTTATTACTTGTGAATCAATAATCTATTTTCTGATAATATTTCCTCTTGTTTCTTCCCATAGCTACTGACCAATTACAGCTCATTTGATCTCATGACACTGATGCCTCGCTTAGATCAACATCGATGTGTCATCAACGAAGGACCACTGAGACTAGTAGAGAAACAGGGGAAGGTTAGTATAGCCGTTTCATAAACGTTGCCTCTCAAAAGATCGAAAGAAAGTATGGGAAAACTTTGTTTTGATCTGATTTCATAGTGAAATTTACAGTACAGCCGTTTCATAAACGTTGCCTCTCAAAAGATCGAAAGAAAGTATGGGAAAACTTTGTTTTGATCTGATTTCATAGTGAAATTTACAGTACAGCCGTTTCATAAACGTTGTCTCTCAAAAGATCGAAAGAAATTAAGGGAAAACTTTGTTTTGATCTGATTTAATAGTGGAATTTACTGTTCTACATGTTGCTCAACAGATGGATGTGCATGTGTTTCTTTTCACCGACCTGCTTCTCCTGACCAAGGCAAAGAAAGGCGACAAATACAGAGTTTTGAAGCCGGTACGATTATTATTATCATTGTGCTTATTACTCAATAGGCGTAGTTTTTATATGACTAATTTGCATCATGCTCAAGTGAGCCCATCGGGCAAATAACGGTACATGAACGTCTTGTTGTAATTGCTGACAAATTAATAGCTTTTGAGAATTGAAAAAATAGGACATCTATTGTTAATGACATTAGATGTCCTATTTTTTACCTCTTTTACTCCGACGAAGGGCTAAAGCTCGAAACGTCAGTAAAGTTAAGTCAACATTTTTTACGGTGTTACAAATTTCATTATATTACCTAATGTTAATGATATTGATAATGATCTAAAATGAAATTTATTATATTGCTAGATATTTCGATAAAGTAGACTTTTCTCAAGATTCTCACACTATTTTCTTTGGTATTTTGCAGCCTCTAATGGTAGATAAACTCCAAGTGCATCCCTCTAAAGATCAAGGTAAGTTTCTCCTCTTGTTTATAAGCCATCGTGAATTTTTTACAATGACATGCTAAAATGCATTTTCAAAGGAAACTAAGTTGGGTTAATCCGTTTTGAACAGAAAAGTGTTGTGTTGTTACCATCTATTTTCTTGGGTTTTATTTTTGTGTTTGTTCGTTTGTTCGTTTTCTTGAATGTTTAATTGTTCGTTCGTTCGTTCGTTCGTTCGTTCGTTCGTTCGTTCGTTCGTTCGTTCGTTCGTTCGTTCGTTCGTTCGTTCGTTCGTTCGTTCGTTCGTTCGTTCGTTCGTTCGTTTGTTTGTTCGTACTTTGCGCATCCTTGGTTTGGTTTCCTGTATCTGACCAAATTGTTCTCATTTCCAGGGATGTTTCTGCTCATCTATGTCAATGAATACAACACCGCAGTACAAGCCTTCGCGTTACAAGGAACAACATCTGAGAATGCTAACTTTTGGATGGAAGCGATAAGGAAAGCACAGGTGAAAACAACTACTTGTATAGATTATCATCATTATCATATCTCATCATTGTTGTTATCGTCATCATTATCACTATCGTCACGACCATCAAAATTATTATTATCTGCATCACAATCGTTGTCAGACATTGCCATCATCGTTAGTATCACCATCATCAGCATCATCCTGATTGTCATCATCATCATCATCATCATCATCATCATCATTATCATCATCATCATCACCATCACCACCACCATCATCATCATCATCATCATCAACATCACCATCACCATCATCAGCATCATCCTGATTGTCATCATCATCATCATCATCATCATCATCATCATCATCATCATCATCATCATCATCATCACCATCGTCATTAGTATCACCATCATCTTCGCCATCCTCATTATTATCATCATCATCATCACCATCGTCATTATCATCACCATCATCATTGTTACCACCATCATCATCACCATCATCATTGTTACCACCATCATCATCGCCATCCTCATTGTTACCACCATCTTCATCGCCACCATAATGATTATCATCATCACCACCATCATCATTATCATCATCACCACCGTCATTATCGTCATTATCATCACCATCGTCATTATCATCGTCATTATCATCACCATCATCATTATCTTCATCATCACCATAATCATCATCACCATCATCATTATCAACACCGCCTCAATCTACATTTTACTGATTAACTTTTGTTCTGTTTGCCTTAGAAACTTTTAATGATTGCCCAACTAGGACAAGGTGGAAGTCATATAACACGAGGAGAGAGCGATTCCAGTGAAGCACTGATCAGTCCTTCAACCCATATTCCAAGTGTTGTACACAAACCATCAAGAAGACCATCAACAACACACTCAATAGAATCTCTTGACTCTGATGACGAAATGGGTTTAAATGAGCCGTTCCAGGCACCAACGTTAACGAGTTATTCATCTGACCACACGCTTAATTCCGTCAGCATCGCCGAGAACGATAACGAGAATAGTCACCGTAAAGAGAGGAAAACTTCAACGTCGGGAAAGGATAATTTTTCTAAGAATGAGTCGTTTAGTGATTCAACAAGCGTTCATGGCGAATCGCCAATCGATCAAACGTCGGATGATTGTTATCATAAAACACCTCCAATTCATCCGGAACTGCAACGATTACGCAGCGAAGGAGGTTCGAGTTCGACGAAGGTTTCCCGATCGTCTTCGGCACCAACACAAGATCGGCCTAAAGTCGATGCTACATCGCTATCTCGTTCATGTTCGGAACCAAAAGAACCGAAGAAATTTTTACGGAAAACTTCAAAAGGCGAAATTATTACTGAAGGACTACCTCTGGCGAAGGATTATCGACCGAGTGATAAGCGATCGATGGATTGTCGTACGTCGATTGCGTCATCTTCGTTTTCGGAGTCGGAAGTGAGTTTGACGTCGTTACAGAATTCTCTAGAACTGAGTGGTACTTCGTTGAGTCTCGAAGACAATGCATTTGATAACACCACTTCGCCGATGTCAGAATCATGCGCTAGTGCAATAGGCAATGATATGAACTCGCCAACATCTGATGTATCATCATCATTTGAAACGAGGCCATATGATGATGATGACGATCATCGAACTTTGGGTCGACCCATTGTTCGTTCTGTTTCGGCCCCAGCCCCCCTAAAGGAAATCAGACCCCACTCTGTGAGTGGTGACCTAGATGCGGATCAAGGGTTTGGTGTTGAGGATGAGAAGTCAGCTACGTTTCCACGTCGTGGCAATCGACAGAAAGGTAGCCCCGGTCTCAAAGCTTTACAATCTTTATCGGAGACGCTTGAAGTCTCATTAAAACAACAACCGGCGAAGCAAGCTCCTCAGATCAAATCACCACTGATAGCACAGCAGAAATTACAGTCGGCCATAAGCAGCGGGCAGTCTTCGGAGACTCCTCGGAAAAAGACTTCGTTACCGAGACGATCTTCTCCGATCATGACCCGAAGACCCGATAATTTAATGAGATCAAAGTCGTACTCAGGGCTGGACAAAACCCAGAATTTTTTAACTCTTTCGTCAGAATTTGAGGACGAACCAACGGAATCGAAAGACTATGATGATAATGATAATAATGATGATGTTAATGATACACGTCAATCAATCCCAGTTCGTCGGAGCAACACTGATCCACGTTTACCACTAAAACCAGACAAACAACATTATAAAGAACTTGAATTTAAATCCACTGAAAAGGTTGAAAAACCACCAGTAGAACAATCTAACCGAGGAAATACAACTCCTCGCCTTAGGAAAAAGAGCATGTCTCTTTCCGATCTATTAAGCATCGGTCGGGACCTTACGATCGGCCGAAATAAAAGTAATGACACGAACAGTACTTCGGGCGTCTGTCGGAAAGATAGTCGGGCCAAGTCGGACTCGACGGATGACCGAGGCGAGCCCGTACAGCGAAAACACTCGAGGTTTAGACTGGGGAGAACAAAGAGTCGTAGCGATCGTGAAATCAAGGATGGGATTGCTTCTGGACCGAATATTGATAAGAGAAAAGCCACCAAGTTGTTTCTCACAGAATCCTTTATGCTAGAATCTTCGTAAGTATTCATTCATTCATTGTTATATTTGTATTAATATAATACCAATGGTGAAAATGAAACTCGTATTCAATGGCGGGGCTCGAACCAATGACCACCATGAATTGTTAAGCCTGGTTCACACTAGCGACATAAGCACAAGCATAAAGGCCCGGGCAAACAGTTTCAACATTTGCTTCCCTTCGATTTTGTTGAATGGCAATGTTTAAAACACTTTCAACATCAATTCAACACCGATTCAACACGTTTCAACAATGTTGAAAGAGTTGAAAAGCATTTAAACATTGCCATTTATAATAACAACATCGAACGGATGTTGAAGCAAATGTTGAAACCGTTGCCCGGGCCTTAAAGAATATACTAAGTTGGGCTTAGCTCATTAGCCGCACCTCTTTTCTCACACCCCTAGTCGAGAAGTGCTTCATTGAGTCTGCGTATGTTGCTTATGTTTATGTCGCTAGTGTGAACCAGGCTTTAGTAAGCGTTAAGAAGGATGACGGTTCGAGTGTTTTGCCCTGGACAAACCGTCACGCAGTGCTCACTTGATTAGGTGAAATCGTTGCGTGACGACATCAAGAGTAGGTGTCTTGTTGATTGATGGATATCCCAGTAAAGGCATTGCATGCAATAAGGCTTGGTTACCTTAGTTTCGATGGCATGTTTTTCCACTTTCATCTTTCTCTTTCTTTTTTCTTCGTTTCATTCCATCTTTAAATAAACTAAGTATAAACTAACAATACAAATAATTAATAAATTAATTAAATAAGTGACTAAGTAAGGCATAAATATATAAAATTTTCATTATATTACCTATCATAAATTTATAAAATAACAAAATATTTTTTTAAGAATTTTTTTTTTAATAATGTATTTGCTAAATCCAGTAAAATGTACATAACATTTATTTGTAAAAGAAAGATAACCAAAGTTAACGTAAATGTAGAGCGAAAACACTAGAACCATGAAATGTAATTTAATGTAAAATAAACATGTCGGAAGAGTGATGTAAACATCCCCACCCCACCCCTGTTAGTATAAACCGGAAGTGACGCGTAGTGTTCTTCAAACGCAGGGTCATCCGTGAATGAATACACGAATGCTGGGAACTAGCTCAATCATTGGCACTATTATTAACGCATGCGTAGTAAATCAAATTATCTAACACAGGAAACCCAAACATAAACTATTGTAAAACTTATTTCAAAATTGTAACACATTTCCATAGCACTACACACATAAAGGTTAAAACTGCAAGCTTCAGCTTTTTTTTTTAATATTTTTGTATAATTTATTGTTGAAAATTTTTAAGGAATTGATATGACTAAAAGTCTCCTTCACAGTTCCCTACTCCATCTTAAGGTAGCTGGGCCTTTAAATCGAAGCGAGACGAACGTTAAGCTTGCAATGATAGATACACGTGAATAATTGTCCCGCAAGGTGTTAAAAGGTCATTGCCAGCTCAACGTTCGTCTCGCTTCGATGCAAAGGCCCAGCTACCTTTCAAGATGGCGCAGGGAACTCTGAAGGGGACTATTCCGATAAGATTATATTGCTTTATTTTTTCATTTTTATTTTTTAAACTCAGATTGTTATTTTTATTCTATTATCTAGACCTCGGCACATAAACTTGGTGTACTAAAAGCTGTTATCGCTCCTTTAAATACACCACAAACACATTTAACAATTTAACAAAGATTAACTGTTTAAATTCATTTTAATAAAAGATTTTGTATCTCTTGCACTTGTATTTCACTGTCTCTACTCAAAACCCTACACACCTCTCACAACTACCTCTTAATTTTGCACCTTAAAGTTCTCATCTAATGCTTTCTTCAGCGTACGTAGTGTTGACGTCAAAACTCCGTATGACGTCATTTTTATGTATGACGTCATTTTGACAAAATACTCCAATTTCATGTTATCTAGCACCGCTGTACTATAAGACAAAAGGCGTATTAGCTCAGACTGAGCCTCGATTTGTGGTAAAATATTCACAAAAAGGACGAAAATGTTTACCACTCGACAATAGAAGATACATCTAATAATTAACGGGTTAGCTCAGTTGGGAGAGCACGGCCTGTTAACCGGGAGGTCGGGGGTTCAGACCCCAGCCGGACCATCACTCAGGGTCTTTAAATAATTGAGGAGAATGTTATAACTTTGCATTTATTTCGGTTTATAATTGTTAGGCTTCGCGTCCTCTCGGATACGGACGTTAGATCGGAGGTCCCGTCTCGCCACTCACACACTAACCATTAATCGGGGGGACGTAAAAGAACGACTGAGGACGCAGGTCACGACCATTCTCAGTGAAAGGCCTACACTTACACTAATATATACTAACTACTAACAGCTAACTACAATGTGTAAAGCGCATTTGAATATATACACATAGAAAGTGCGCTATATAAATGCATTATCATTATCATCATTACATCTAAATTCACTCTGAATCGAGGCTAAGCATGTGCAAATGCGCCTTTTGTCAAACAGTACAGCGGTGCTAGATAACGTCAAACGGAAGTATTACACAGAGTAAGAATAATGACGTCATTACCTGATTGCAAACACCTACAGCATGTATACTTTTGCACTAAATAGCACTATTTAGACAATACAAAATACTTATTTAGTGTTGATTTTGCTGCATGCTTTTAGTGTTTGTACTCAACCAAATGACGTCGATTAGTGATGACGTCATGGACAGTGAGAAATGGATTTTAGTAAAACCAACCTAACAAATCCACCTAATACGCATGCGTCTGACATCACATAACCATTGCTAATTATATCTGGCATGTAGAAAACGAGAGTCTACATAGTGTTGGAATTGTGACTTTTAATTCGGATATGGCGAAGGACATTTTCGTATGGTTTTAATAATCATAATAGTTTAATGTGTTTATATTTTTATAGAAAATTTGTATCGGAGTGCAAATCAAAATAGCACATACTTCTCTTCAATATTTTTGGTATCGAACTTTCTCTTTTTCACGATGTTTCGAGATCTTTGATTATTATCATTGACAGTTTTAAGACCGTGTTTCGACTATTATATTGTTTCAGGCTTTTTTGGTATCGAACTTTTTTTGTCTCTGCATGAATCCTTTTTTAGATATTTTCCTTTTTGCCATTCATCATTTGTATAGTGTTTCGACTAACTCTTTGTAAAACTTCTGTATTTCTCATACTTGTGCATATTAAATGTGACTTTTTTTCCTTTCTATCCGATGTTTTCATAGTTCTATGGATGTCTTGATATTATCCGCTCAACTAGTTTGTATAAAAAAAAAACAAATTCGTGTTTTTTTGTACGATATTTTCACACTCCTTTTTTGTTTTCAAATCTTTGGATACGGTCAGCTACACCGTGCATTAATAATCCCCTTCATAGTTCCCTGCTCCATCTTTAACGGTAGCCGGGCCTTTGCATCGAAGCAAGACGAACATTGAGCTTGCAATGATAGAGACTTTTTAACAACTTGCGGGACAATTATTCACGTGTCCCTATTCTTGCAAGCTCAACGTTCGTCTCGATTTGATGCAAAGGCCCGGTTACCTTTCAAGATGGCGCAGGAAACTGTGAAGGGGATTATTATTATATATTTTTTGTTTGCGATATTTTCGTATTGTTTTAACGTGTGTTTATTAATGAGATCACTTCGGCCCGAACACCGCCCAGGTGCGTAAGGTCAGCGGTTTTTCACAGCCGTGCTTGACTATCTATTCATTTCTTATAGCCTAAAGTTTAGCTAGAAGACAAGTTACACAGAGGTCACTGACCAGGTATTTGGTGTGTGGAAACTACTAACGTGTGAAGGCAAAAGCCTATTAAACTAACCAAAATAACCAATCTACTAACCAATACTAACATTACTAACTTGTATTTCATATTGGGTAGACTTTAAAAAATTCGAGCCCAGATCCTCACGGTATTAATACTCGCGATGGATTGGGTTCGGTATTGTTTGAACCCAGACCCTTCTGTTTATGTAAACTTGCGAATGGTCTGGGTATTACTATATGTACTATTGACCAATTCCCAAATGAGACTTTTAATCTGACCGGACGCGTATTTATTGGTTTACAATGGACAATGGTTGTAAAACAAATAATAATTCAAATAATTTTGTTCAAATAGACCTTTCCCGAATTCGCTTTGATGTCACAAAACAATGGTTTCAAGTTGAGGTTGGCCTTGTTAGTCGGGCTAGAAGGCGCGACTCTAGGTTTACCTTTTAGCCAATCTATGTATGTATCTATCTGTCATGTCGCGTATAGTCCCCCATGATGCTTTGGGAACGAACACAGGAAGCCCAAAGTAGAATTGTTTAGCCTCCTGTGTTGATTTTATGACTAGCCCTACTTCACGCTCATAGAGCGTCTAGTTAAGATAAAAGAATCAACTTCCAACCTTTGTCTTATGATAATCCAAGCGAATTCGGGAAAGGTTAATTGTTGACAAGGATTTTTTTAAAATGTTTTAAAGATGTCCGATTAGTATCCTCACTCAATAGACTTCTTTACCTCCGTATTTAAATCGCCCATTTCAGACCACATGGCATTCCCTTGAGAATTGTTCTTTTGTGATGAATGTGTTATATCATTTACATATGAAAGAAACAATTCCCAGGGGTAGCATCACGTGATCTGAAATGGGACAACAAACAAGGAAGTTAAAGAGGTCTATTGAGTCGTTGTCAAATAATGTTATATTCTGTTTCAGGGAGTACGTATGATCGTCCAATGTTGATTTGTACATATAATAACATCGAAATACTAGGGGGCAAAGGGACATACCAACGATGAACTCTGCAATACAATGAAAGAAGCCAGCGGTTGTCATCATGGAATATCGTTGGAAATAGCAGTTAGTCACTTGATGTCATCGACTAAACCATGTGGGAGTGTCGGTGTTGGTTCCTGCTGTACTGCGCATGATCAGTAGATAAATGCTTATTATAATCACAATCTTTATCATCATCATTCTAATCGTCATCATCTTCATTATTACCATTATCATCATCACCATTGTCATCACCACTGCCATTATCATCATCGCCATCATTATCATCACCATTATCATCACCACTGCCATTATCATCATCGCCATTATTATCATCATTATCATCGCTATCATCATTGTCATCATCATCATCCGTGTGTGTGTCTATCAGTGGGTAGATATAGAGCTAAGCTCACTTGTACTCATTCCTCTTCAGTTTGTTCAATTTCGAGGAATTTTAATGTTTGTTGGACATATTATTGATAGTTTGAAATTTGCATGACTAAAAATGGCTTTTTAAATGAAAAATAGCTTAACATAATTTATTTCTGGACGCGATAACAATTCTCACGTGTTTGAGAACTAACTTTGACATATTTACATGGTTTCCTTTGGCATTTCAATGGTTTTTATGACACTGAAATGGTTGTCAAATATATTTTATTGGTATTTTACAATATTAAGCAACACTAAATTGGTTTTGCGTGACACTAAGTTGGTTTTCTTGGACATTACAATGGTTTTCTGCGGCATTAAAATGGTTTTCGATACATCACATGGGTGTATTAATTTTGCCCAGTTTCACAAAAAACTCAAAAATCTATATTTTGAATTTGCATTTTATATTTTTACTACATTGGTTATGGTATAAAACATATTGGTAAACAGACATTATCTATGATTTAGAATCAGGATTATGATTGGGTATAAATTGACCAATCATAATGACTCTTATATTTCACTTAAAGTTCACACTATTATTGAGTTATAAAAAAATGGATTTAAATATTTTTGTTAATTTTAACTGAATTCTCTATTTTTGTCTCCAAAATAAGAAAAAATTACTACTCGTTCGTTTTTACAATATCCAAATATTAGTTTAATTACAGTCTTTTATAGAACAAAATACTAACAGTTGGACTGCGATAAAGCGACGATCCTCTGTATGAACGGCGTAAATTTACTCGGGATTACAGGGGAGCCGTTTTATCAAGGAACAACTGTATTTAATACTGCTCTCGAATGCTTGAAGAGCACTTAGTCTAGCCCGGATTAACTCTATAGGTTTTATTAAGAGTTAAACCAGGATTAGCACTAACCCAGGATTAATTCTATAGGTTTTATTACGAGTTAAACCAGGATTAGCACTAACCCAGGATTAATTCTATAGGTTTTATCAACAGTAAAACCAGAATTAGCACTAACCCAGGATTAACTCTATAGGTTTTATCAACAGTAAAACCAGAATTAGCACTAACCCAGGATTAACTCTATAGGTTTTATTAGAGTGGTTTTCATTAACCCGTGAAACAAAGTGTAATAGGGAAAGAGTAGTAAAGTGTATTAATGTGTAATAGTTCCATTAAACAAATGATTATAAAACACAAAGTTAAAGTTAAAGTGTAATAAAGCATATTACGCTAAAGTGTGTTTCACGGGTTAATGAAAACCACTCTAAGAGTTAAACCAAGATTAGCACTAACCCAGGATTAATTCTATAGGTTTTATTAGACTAAGATTTAAACCAAGATTAGCACTAACCCAGGATTAACTCTATAGGTTTTATTAGACTAAGAGTTAAACCAAGATTAGCACTAACCCAGGATTAATTCTATAGGTGTTATTAAGAGTTAAACCAGGATTAGCACTAACCCAGGATTAACTCTATAGGTTTTATTACGAGTTAAACCAGGATTAGCACTAACCCAGGATTAACTCTATAGGTTTTATTAGACTAAGAGTTAAACCAAGATTAGCACTAACCCAGGATTAACTCTATAGGTTTTATTAGACTAAGAGTTAAACCAAGATTAGCACTAACCCAGGATTAATTCTATAGGTGTTATTAAGAGTTAAACCAGGATTAGCACTAACCCAGGATTAACTCTATAGGTTTTATTAAGAGTTAAACCAGGATTAGCGCTAACCCAAGATTAACTCTATAATAACAACTGTACCCTGAGCTGGTACTTCTTTAATTCGGGCAAATAGGTCGATGTTTTTGGTGTCTATATTAGCGAGGTTCGGTGTATTGTGTTTTGATGTATAGTTTGTTGAGTGTGAAGAGTTGGGCTTACTGTGGTAACCGAATACATTATTATATATAGAATAGATTACAATTGTTTTATTTATTAAACAAAAATTACAGCTTATTGCAAGAAGGTTATCATTGAAAAAAACTCAAAATGTTTTATAAATGTAAACTAGCGTGTAAACTAGTATATGCTGCGTCAGTGTTTGATATAAACGCGACGATAGGTAATATAATGAAATTTGTAACACCGTAAAAAATGTTGACTTAACTTTACTTAAGTAAAGTGTAACAAATTTCATTATATTACATATCAAAATGTTTTAGTTCATACTAGTTAATGACATTAATGCGTTAACTGTGGGTGGGTGTGTGTATACTACTAAAACAATATTTCTTTATCTGGGTTGCTTTCATTTTTTTTCAGAGATAGCTTTCTTGCAATTCGTTGTGATATAGCTTGATAGCATGTTGTACCCATGCTCCACTCGGTACAAAAAGACGAGTGAATCTGGGTACTAGCACAGCATTTTTTTTAATTCAAATTAGAGTGTAATAATAATTGTTGTTATGACAACATCAAACATTGTCCTAAGAGGGAGAGGGGATGTAATAATTTTGACAAAAATCAAATCCATAACTCCTTTTGTGCTGCGCGGGCTATCCATTACACATGCGCAGTATGAAAAAAGGTTTTATTGTATGATATATTGCACGAGAAATGCTTTACAGTGAACAGTTCGAGCACCCGAAACCTTTCCGAACAGATATCTTTGCTTACTAGTCCTTATCGATAATTGTAGAAAGTTCGCTTATCGAGTTTCGGGAACTTATTCCTTATCACGTGATTCACGAAGCGTATTCGGATTCCTCACAAGAGTGTTTCACAAGATGTAATCGGGAACCGAGTTCTGTCCGAGTGTTTCACGAGATGTAGTCGGGAACAGTTCTTTCCGAGTGTTTCACTTGATTTAATCGGTAACCGAGTTCTGTCCGAGTGTTTCACTTGATGTAATAATCGGGAGCCGATTTCTTTCCGAGTGTTTCACTTGATTTAATTGGGAACCAAGTTCTTTCACGAAGTGTGTTCGGAGAGTGTAAGAGTGCTTCGTAGACTGTTCGCTGTAAGGTTTTCTGCATGACATTAGTGTGAGATTTGTAAATAATTCGCAGCTGGTTACAGGAGTGTGTCACTAGTTGTATTTATATCGATTTTATCATCAATGATGACACTTTTGTAAAATAAATATAGACAAATCGAATTGTTTCCTGTGATTTCTCCTCTTCACCTTCGCAGGGGGTCTTTGCTGCATTCAGTGTATCTCCATGTAAATGGAAACTAGCGAGTAAACAAGTAAAGGCTGCGTCGGTATTTGATATAAACGATAGGTAATAGAATGAAATTTGTAACACCGTAAAAAATAGAAATAGAAACTTGCGAGTAAACTTGTATAGGCTGCAACGGTGTTTGATAAATGATAGGTGATATCATGAATTTAAATTTGTAACACCGTAAAAAATAGAAATAGAAACTAGCGAGTAAACTAGTATAGGCTGCGTCAGTGTTTGATATAAACGATAGGTAATATAACAAAATTTGTAACACCGTAAAAAATGTTGACTTATAACTTTACTGACGTTTCGAGCTTTAGCCCTTCGTCGGGCTATTTAATTTTAATTTCTTTCTTAAAGCTCTAAACGTCAGTAAAGTTAAGTCAACATTTTTTACGGTGTTATAAATTTAATTTTATTACCTATCGTCCTTGTCAATGATTAACTTTGTTTCAACCTTGCTCCCAGGGTTGCTCACGCATCTGAAGGAAAAGAGTCTGGGAACGAGATTATATTTCAGTGTGATCTGTTTTCAAATGAAATATGTTGTATCGACCTTCTGTGATGTGTATGGCGGGCGTAATAAAGGCGATTATGGTAATAATGCATAGGGTTTGTAAAAATTTAAACGAATCTTTGAATAGAAAGCGCTTGGCTTTTCCTAGGAAAAAAGAAATTAAGAAAAAGTCAGGAAGACCACTAACTCAGGATAAAGGCTAGGCTTTTATTATTATTACACTTTTAAGTAATAAATTTTAGGTTTGAAACCCTAATACATCTAGGCCAGGATTATAGTAATACGACCGAGTCGGGCTTTTTGTAAAGCAGAGTCCTGCGTAGTATATTTGTTTTCAAAAATCGTCTCTTCCAAGTCTATCGGGCGACTTCAAAGCTATGCCCTTACCACGCCGTGTCGGCTGCTTTTGATTTCATTTTCCTTTACGTCTGTTTTCCTTTCTATTTCGGCCGTACATCACACGATACCGCACCGCGCAATTTGTAGGCGAATGTTTGACCGCACCCATGGTAGCGGGATTACTTTGATGTCTTGATGTTACCCGTCTTGGATCAAGTTAAGATTAGAATTTGTAGCTTGAAAGTTTCTTAGAATATTTTTTACATTTTTAATTGAATTTGTAAAGCATTGCTCAGTTGAAGCAGGAAAGAGGGTCCCCTGTTATATTAAAATTACATAAAAAATACAACTTTCATTTGGTCTTTTAAGCGCCTCCATGAAGGAAGTATTGCACTCTCAGAGCAATTTATCACAACCCGAGTCACTATAGACAACAGGATTCATTATAAACAGCTTAAATCAATTTAGTATATAATAATTATTACGTAGTTTTTCTCTTTTCTTATCTTAATTATATAGATTGCAGATAGTTTCTGGCAAAGATTTTACTATTTAAGGTTATTATAATTGTTAATAATACTTTTGCTTGCCGAGAAATAACGACATGCACTCTACACCCTGTACACTAGCATATCAGCTAGTTATCATACAATTTAATTTATTTACTTTAGCTGTTTCCTCGTTAGTACACAGTTTGTGAGTTAAGCCAAGAATGGAGAGGGAAACACATTCATGTCCATTTCTAATCTATCTTTCATGGCATTTTTATTCCATTTCCCCTACTTCTTTAGACATTGTCAATACAATACAATACAACATTTTTATGTAGCCCCTGAGTTGAATAAAACAAGTTGGAAAAAATGGTTTAAACAAATAAGGGTGACATGGCCATGGTAGTTACAATAATCACACTCTGTCATCCGTCCTTCCCCGCTTAGATAATGCGCATGCATTATCTACTAAAATCTACTTAGAGTGAGACCGCAGAGGATCATGGTAAATACTAACTATCAGAAAAGTAAAATATTATAAAGCCAATTTAGCTAGTTAATGCTCACACGAGGTAACACTGACTGACAAAAGATTTCATATGCATTAATAGTTATTGAAATATGTCAAGGCATACAAATCTACCCATAATCCTTGTCGGCCCTAGCTTTCTAGATTTTAGGTGACAAACTTATTATTTAATAAAAACTTTATTCTATGAAAAAAAGTATAAATGTCGAATAGAAAACTGACATATTGAATTTTGTGAGAGACGAAATCACGAACAAATTACGAAGTCAGTACGAACCCACTAGTTCAAAGGATTCCGACCTCTCAAAGCCCGTCATTCACTAAAATAGGTCTTGAGTGTTGTGAACGACAAAACCACGAACAAATTACGACGTCATTACGAGCACACTCGTTCAAAGATCCCGACTTCTCAAAGCCCGTCATTCAATCAAGTAGGTCGGAATCTGTGTTCCTACATCGGTCATCCTTTAGAACTAGCCGCTTTAAGAAAACAACTCCAATCGATATTGAATCGTTCAATCGTTGCCGCCTCGTTCGTAAGGAAATGAATGTCTGTTCGCTTAGTTCAAGGCTCCTTTTCCCGCCAAAAGTTGTGCGGTGTCGGGACGTGTTTGATGTACGGACTAAAGGTATAAAAACCCGGGCATTCAGTCATTCCGTCATCATTCTAATACTGCAGTTACAGCGAACACAGTAAAACCAAATTTCCAAGTTCAAAATGGTGAAAGCAACTTTGAAGAAAAAGTGCAGTTTTATGATTGACGATCTTCTAAAGACTACGCATGCCAACAATCCTTGCACCACTGACCCTTCCTCGAGAAAAGTTGTTCCCGTCATCGACCTCTGTTCTACTTATGAAGAAACTGACGATAGGAATGCCAAAGGTAATTATTACTATCTTTTCTTCTTTGCAAAACTGATCACATGTAGAGTGAACTAGAGTGAAGTGTTGTAACCTGCAAGATTTTGAACAGAATGGGACAAATTGATTATAATAATTATGACATTGAAGTTATCATTTTTCTTTTAATTGAAGTATTTTCATGTCAGTAAAGCCGTTCACTATACCATGGTTGTATGTATGTACCACCTATTTGTGTTGTTTATGTTCTACACAATTCAGTCTTAACATAACATGTTATTGTTGCTTACTATACTAATCTTTACGTCCTTTATGTTCTAGCTTAACATAACATGTTATTGTTGGTTTCTATACTAATAAATTTTACTATCTCTCCACAGCACCGTCAGCAGAACATCCCAACGAGCCTCAACAAGAACCATCGCTATCGCCAGACCAAGAGCGCATCCTGACCAAAGTCTTCACCATCCAGCCAGACCTCTCAAAGAAAGGGCGCAAACGACTAGCCAAAGAAATCAACGCCGAGGAAGAAATAATCTCAACTTGGTACCGAAGAAAACGTCAGGCTCTGGACAACGATATCGCCCATGCTCGTGAACGATCTGCAAAGCTAGCGTACCTCAACAGCCTAGCCAATAGTCTACTTCAGAAGCCGAGTCCCAGTCCGGTTGTCCGTGTTCCATGCCGTCCTGTTCCATACGTTGCAAAACCTGTTCCTCTTCCCAAAGGTCCTTATGGTAGCCGAGTGCCTTTGGTTGGTAGCCAGCTCCCACCGTTCGTCAGGCACCGAGCCATTCCGTCGCTGTACGCCCGTCCACGCAGTTATAGACCATCACCATACATCGTACCTTCTTATCAAAATCCGTCTTATTATTACTGATAAATAACTAGTGTGCTTTTCAATGAAAATTAATGTATAAACTATGAAAAAGTGTAAATAATACTGAATAACAATAATAAATAAGTTTTTATGATGAAATAATTTGTGTTTTTTTCAATGAAAATTAATATATAAACTATATAATAATAACAAAAATAAATAGGTTTTTATGATAGATAAATACATTGTGTGCTTTTCAATGAAAATTCAATGTATAAACTATGTAAATTATGATAACAATAATAAATAGGTTTTTATGATAGATTAATAACTTGTGTACTTTTCAATAATAATAACAATAGTAAATTTTATGATTGTAAATAAAATAGTTTGATTATTATAAAATAAATATTTTAAATTCATCAATTTTGTCAATATTTTTTGCTTACCGCCTTGTTATGATAATATTTTAGTTGTACCTATGTGAAAAATTGTTTTTATGAGCGTTTTTGTTTGCGTTTCAAAAAATATACAAAATCTATCAATTTGATTTGCAAACCCCCTTCCCCCCTAAGCAATGTTGATTGGTCTTTCAAATGACAACCGTCTCACATTCCCACAATTCAACATTGATACGGGGGAAAAAATATTGGGATACGGAAAAATATTGTTGAAATATTTTTGATGTAAAAACCAGATAATGTCCCAAGGTATTTTGCACATGATTGTAATTTAAACGTGTAATAAGACGGTAAACTCGTTTGTTTGTTGGTTTCTTTTACTTTAACTTAGACTTCGAAGTACATGTGCCAACGATTGAACTACAAAACAACATGGCCGCCATCTGCGGGGGTCACCCTGTATAAAAGGGCTACTAAGGGGGGGTGGGACAATAAGCACGTATTACAACATCTCCCCCCTTAACTAACAAGTTACAATTATCAACAAAATACTGTCACTTATTCAACAAGAGTCAATAAGTCTTTCAGGTTTCCTGACAACTCTTCCTGATTTGGTGGTGACAACTGAACCACTGGGTTGAAGGTCAGGTTGTTTCATCTGTTCGTCTGAAACCAAGGAGGGTTGCGGCTTCATCGGTAGACTTGAACTCATAGGCATAGAACTCATGGGAACTGTTGACAGTTTTGGTAGATCCATTGGTAGATCTAGTGGCGTAGATATGATTTGACGTCTATTTCTGCGAAATACGCTGCCTCTCTCGTCTTTCACCAGATACGATCTTGGAAGCACTTCAGCTTTTCTCCATTGCTTTTCTCTCCCTGGTCGAATCCTGACTTTGGCACCTGGTTCTAAGGGTGGCAAGTCTTTGCTGTTCTGGTTGTAATAAGCTGTAGCTTTGTCTTGACGTGTTCTGAGTGTTTTAACAACTGTGTCAGGGTTCACTGGTTGAGGAAGCAACAGTCTCTTGTGAGTTGGTAGCATAGTGCGTGTTCTTCGGCTCATTAACAGCTGGACCGGCGATAGACCAATGTCTTCGAACGGCGTATTACGGTATTTGAGAAGGCCCTCAAATGGATCCTTGCCATCAGCGTCAGCTTTCTTAAGGATTCGTTTCGCTGTCTGTACAGCTTTCTCAGCTGCCCCATTGGACTGGGGATATTCCGGAGAACTGGTAGTATGCTTAAAACCCCATTCTTTTGCAAACACTTTAAATTGATGCGTACTGTCAAATAGGTTCCTAGTATTACTGTATTGCGAACCATTGTCGCTGATAACTTCTTGAGGTATCCCATAACGAGCAAAAATCTTCTTCAGGTTGTTGATAAGACATGTCGCAGTGCTTTGACGTAGCAGTTCTATTTCAAAGTATTTGGAGTAGAAATCAGTCACTACCACGTAGGTGTGTCCACCGTAATCAAAGAGATCCGTACCAACAATTTGCCACGGGAGGCCAGGAATATCATGTGGTTTAAGTGTTTCCTTTTGCTGTTGATTCCTGAAAGCATTGCAGATTCCACATGATCGCACTCTATCTTTGACCTGTGAACTCATACCTGGCCAGAAAACATAGTCCCTAGCGTAGGATAAACTCTTTGACTCGCCCATGTGGGCACCATGAATTTCATCGAGCACTTCACCTCTCATAGCTCGTGGTACAACAATTCGATCAGACTTGAACAGCAATCCGTCTTCGACGCTGAGCTCCTCTCTGTAACTAAAATATTCTCTAGCTAATTCATCAACCACTTCTTTGTCCGAGGGCCATCCATTAACAACATAATCCATTACTACTTGGGTGGTTTCATCACAATTGGTGTAGGATTTAAACTTAGACAGGGAATCATTGTCCAGTCCTAAGTTGTCTATTAAGTTCACTTGTATCTCCTCCTCGTCAGTGCTGGTTGGTTCGGCTATGTCTACAGGTGCTCTACTTAAGCAGTCAGAAAGGACTTGTTGCTTACCGGGAACATACCGGACATTCAGATCATACTTAGTAAGCTTGAGGAGCATCCGTTGTAGTCTTGGAGGGGCTTCGTTAAGCGGTTTCTTGAAAATTGCCTCCAGAGGTTTATGATCCGTTTCTACAATAACTTTCCGACCATAAAGGTAAGTGTGGAACTTCTGTACTCCCCAGGCAATAGCGAGTAATTCTCTTTCAATGTTTGCATAATGTTTCTCTGAGTTAGTGAGTGTCCTTGATCCGTATGCTATGGGTTTTCCTTCTTGCATTACTACTGCCCCTAGGCCAGTGCTGCTGGCATCGGCATTTAAAACAGTCTATTTATTAGTGTCAAAATAAGAGAGAACAGGTGAGCTGCTGATAACACGTTTGAGCTGTGCAAAAGCATTTTGTTGGGGTGTATCCCACACAAAAACGGTGTCTTTCTGCAGCAGCTGCGAGATGGGTCCCTGAATCTCTGCTTTGTTCTGGATGAACTTATCAAGGTAGTTCACAGTTCCTAAAATTCGCTGTACTCCTTCTTTATCGGTTGGTGGTGGCATGTCTATAATGGCCTTGATCTTCTCAGGATCTGGCTGTAGGCCTTGTGAAGTAAGCCTATGGCCAACATACCTAACTTCATCTACTCTAAGTTTCACTTTGCTTGGGTTAAACTTTAATCCGACTTCTTTACTTCGTTCCAACACCTGTGACAGCTTTTCATTCATTTCCTTCTCGTCTTTGGCATGTATTAGAAAGTCATCTACTATGATCTCTACGGGTACTCCTTCGAAGAGCCTTTCCATCTCCCTCTGATAGATCTCTGGTGCTGGGGCAATACCGAACGGGAGCCTGCAGAACCGATACCTTCCCCACGGTGTGTTAAATGTAAGTAATTTTGAGCTTGCTTCATCGACGGGTAGCTGCCAAAATCCACTACATGCATCTAGCGTTGAAAATTTAACAGTATTAGTAAGTTTATTGGCAACTTCTTCAATGGTAACCATAGGGTGGTGTACACGTTTCAGTGCAGTGTTAAGATCTCTAGGATCAATGCATATTCTAACTTCATCTTTGGTGGGCTGGCCTTTCCCTTTTCCTTGTCTTTTGTCTACTACTAACATTGAGCTCACCCATGGGGTATGCTCCTGTTCTTTAACAATGATCCCATCCTGTTCCATCTCTAACAGCTTTTCTTGAACTGGCTCAAGCAGTGAAATAGGCAACTTTCTTGGTGGGTGGATAACTGGGGATACTGACTCATCAATTTCCAAACTAATTTCATGTGGTAGTCTACCAGGTTTACTACTGAAACAATCTTGAAAGTTTGTTAGCACTGGGTCTGTTGTGATAGGGTCTGGAAGAATATCCTGGTTTTGCTGTGGTTTGGATACTGTTGGTGTAGATTGAATCAAATCTAAGTTCATAAACTTTAACACTTCTAGGTCAAGGCAAGCATTACAGCTCAACAAAGGTGAGAAATCACCCTGCACAACTAAATATAACAGATCAATCTTACGACACTTGTATTGGGTAGAGAGCCGTACACATCCAACTGGGTGAATGGGCTTAGTAGCTAACCAAGCCTTTAATGGCTGATTGATTTTCTGTAGTGGCTTACGAGTAATTTGCTGGTATAGACTTAGTGGAATTACATTTGCTTCAGCTCCAGTGTCTGCTTTAACCTTGACATTAGAGTTGTTTATAGTAATGTTAATCATACTTTTGTTTCTAGAAACTGAGGTATCAACAGACCCAAGTTCAACGGAGGCAAAGTAAGCATGGGTTAAGTGATCATCTGAACCACCTTCAATGATAATGCTCTCTTCAACTGGGTGTATATTGCTCTTGATTGTTGATGATTTACACACTCTGGCATAGTGACCTCGTTTTTTACACTTTCTACACTCCTGTTTGTAGGCAGGGCATTTACTTGGATGTGAGAATGGATGCTTGAGACCACAAAATTTACATAAAGGGTCATTGGGCCTTGATGATGGTAATTTGGAACTCTTAACATCATGAATGTTGGATGCTGACTGCTCAACACTACTAGAAGGCAAGCTAAACTTCATCTTTTGACTCTCTGAAGCTTCATATGTGCGACAATAGTCATGTGCAGACTGTAGAGTTAGGTCAGGTTTTTTTAGTAATTCACCCCTCAAGTGATCAGACAAAACTCCTCCGACAATCCTATCTCTAATCAGCGAGGCTTTAAGAGTTCCAAATTCACATGTAAGGGCAAGTCTTTTCAAGTCACTGACGAAATTATCAATCCTCTCTCCCTCTTTCTGACTACGTTGATTAAACACTAAACGCTCATAAATAACGTTTTTTGCCCCCTGGCAAAGTTCTGAAAATTTCTTACAGACGTCAGCAAAGCTTTCCAAACTTTCGCCTTCCTCGTATGTAAAATGACTGTACTCTTCTATTGCATCACTCCCAGCGCAATTTAGCAACAAATTTACCTTAATTTTGTCAGATTTCTTTTCCTTCTCTGTGGCTACAATGTATATCTCAAACCTCATTATAAACTTTCTCCAATTTTCGGCAGCTTGAGCGTCAATAATCAATGGTCCTGGCTTGTTGAACGACTCCTTTTCCGCCATTTTGAATGATCGATAGTAGTAGTATCTTTCCACTCGTATAACTTTGTGTTACTCCGTTTCAAATGACTTCTGATTCTCCGACAGCAAAGTTTGGGTCCTTTTCAAGTTCTGACACCATGTAATAAGACGGTAAACTCGTTTGTTTGTTGGTTTCTTTTACTTTAACTTAGACTTCGAAGTACATGTGCCAACGATTGAACTACAAAACAACATGGCCGCCATCTGCGGGGGTCACCCTGTATAAAAGGGCTACTAAGGGGGGGTGGGACAATAAGCACGTATTACAACAAAACGTAATTAATGTTGTGTTTATTTGACTTTGGTTTCTATGTTTAAATGCTTTTACACTGATTTGATTTGTGAAACACAAATACTATGAAAAAAGAAATCCTGGAAAGTCAAGTGACAGGCAAATTAAATTATGATATAAAATGACACGCTAAAACTGGTTCAGAAACAATTATTTTCAGCCATAATTACTTGAAAACGAAAAGTCAGTATAGTTATAGAAGTTAACTTTTTTTTTGTTACAAATTTCATTATATTACCTATCGTTTATATCAAACACTGACGCAGCCTATACTAGTTTACTCGCTAGTTTCTATTCCTATTTTTTACCATGTTACAAATTTCATTATATTACCTATCGTTTATATCAAACACTGACGCAGCCTATACTAGTTTACTCGCTAATTTCCATTTAATTTTTCTGCGCATACAAAAAGTCTACCTAATTATTACCAATAATGCTTTGCGAAGGTCTGTATGTTAATCATTACCAACAGTCCTTTGCGTAATGAAGGCCTGGTTACAATTGATAGTGCGCGGTCGCTCACAAACCGTTCCAAAGCGCGCGAAAATCTGAAACGTCACACGACGTCATCGTTTTTTACTATTACGTAGAATACTTGCTAAGCAACACTTGCAAACACTGCATCGCACTGTACGCACGTATCTTAGAAACTGTATCCAGAATCGTGAAAAAATGGGAGGCTGTTTATCAGGCTTGAAGAAGAACAAGGTAGCTCCCCTTGTAGAGGTCGAGCAAGAAGACTTTAACAACGCTGAGCTTATTCAAGAAGTCAGGGAGTTCCTTGAAGCAAAGAAAACTGTGGTGTCCGCTTCGACGCAAACTGATATGAGTTTGGAAGATCTTGAAAGGATTGATGATGATGATGAAGATTTAGAAGATGAATTCGGGTCTGCATCATCGATGGTACAACAAATGGAGCAAGAAGCCGCTGAGGTAGAAACCGATGAAGATTAGAGAGATCTTCATTGAAGAGGAGGAAGCATGGAGACGAAGCTGCAAAACTTCCTCAAGTAGAACAACAATAGCTGTCTACAGAAATAATAAGAACTCTTTCAAGAAATGAAAAGGCAAAGAAAATGGACTTATTAACGTCTTTCATAACTTGAAAGAAAAAAGCAGAAAATGAAGAACAATAGAAACATTTTAAAAATGAGGTTGTTTTTGTAACTGCTGTTACTATGTACAGGAGAGCATAAGCATTCTTGTACATTTGTAACTAAGTTTGGTTTCCGCCCATATGTATGCATTTCAAAAGCTTAAGGACCATTTGTACTTCGTGAGTGTTTATCATGAAGACACGGCCAAACACAGTTCTGGTATACTCAGCTCGATTTAGTGTTGTATAGCCGGGGCTCTATATAGTTACTCTGAGTAACAACTACCTTCTTCTTTTTACTGAGTCAAACTTGTATACGTATGTATGCAAATACTTTGTAATTCTTTGTAAAACTTTATAATTTGTAATTTAATGTTGTATTATTGCCATGCTGTATAGCCGGGCTCTATAGTTACTCTGAGTAACAACTACCTTCTTCTTTTTACTGAGTCAAACTTATGTATATATTATATGTATATATGCAAATACTTTGTAATTCTTTGTGAAACTTTATATGTACTTGAATATTGTATTATTGACATGCTGTATAGCCGGGGCTCTTCTGAGTAACATCTACCTTCATCTACCTTCTTCTTTTTACTGAGTCAAACTTGTATATGTATATATACTTTGTAATTCTTTGTAAAGCTATATAATTTGTACTTGCAATTGAATATTGTATCATTTATAGTAATAAACATAATTTCAGATCAAAAATATATAGTTGCAAACGTTTCTAACTTATTTTTGTTTTGAGCATACTTGGTACATTGAAGGAATACTGGGTTTTGGCTTTTTTATTTGGCAATACAGTTGATTCTCTCTGAGTGACCACTCTCGTTTGCGACCATTTTCCGTAAGCGACCACTATCCTAATTTCCCGTTTCGGTTTCCATATAAACTCTATAAATCACTCTCATAAGTGATCGCTCTCGTATAAGCGATCGCGACCACCTTTCATTAGACCTCTGACTTTTGGAAAACATTACCTAAAGCATCTTTAGTGATACCGCGGCAGTAACAAAAATATGCCAACCAAAGAGCTAGTTAAGATACAGTAATTTTGATATTCGTTGATAATTTTTGACATGCATGTGTCCGGATGTGTTACAAATTATGCATGATTTGGGCTTCATGTGACAGGGTTCTTGTGGTTCGGGCTTCCTGTGTTAAGGTTCTTGTAAACAATCTCCCGTAAGCGACCACTTTCTTCAGGTCCAAGGGTGGTCTCTTACGAGAGAGTCTGGTAATCCAAATTTACTGTTTCTACTCAAGTAGATACTCTTAATTAAACGTTTCTGATTCAACATTTGGTATATTCACTTAATAGAATACCAGCACAGTTATAACATAAGTCATTTGCAGCAAATCAAACAGTCTTTTTTGATTTTGGATTCACCTTTATTGTTGATGCAGCCATTGATATGACATATTTTATTCTAAATTTTTGATTTAACAGTTCTTTGAATATACTTTTTTATTTTACGTTTTTATTTAATTTTATGTTTGTTATCCGTTGAAGTTTGGTTAATGCCTGTCTTGCTATCTGAAAAAATAGATGAATATAGGACTATTATTAGCTATAACGAAACGGTATGTTTTCATTCATCTATCGATCCATTCCTTCCTTCCTTCCTTCCTTCCTTCCTTCCTTCCTTCCTTCCTTCCTTCCTTCCTTCCTTCCTTCCTTCCTTCTTTCATTGTCAGTCCTTACATCAATTTATCCATCCATCCACCCATCCATCAATACATCCATTTACTTAATATTACCCTCTCCATTAGTCTTATATGAAATTATTTGCCAAAAAAACATGTTTACCTTGAGTCTGTGATCACTTTGAGTTTGATCCAGATTTGGAGCCATGATATTTACGATATTTAGATCCACTCTTTGATTTGGATTTGGATTTAGACTTTGATCCCTTATATTTTCGACCTGATTTGGATTTAGACTTTGATCCCTTGTGTTTTGATCCGCTCTTTGATTTAGATTTTGATCCCTTGTATTTTGATCCGCTCTTTGATTTAGACTTTGATCCCTTGTATTTTGATCCGCTCTTTGATTTAGACTTTGATCCCTTGTATTTTGATCCGCTCTTTGATTTAGACTTGGATCCCTTATATTTTGATCCGCTCTTTGATCCTGACTTTGAACCATACTTTGGTTTGCTCTTTAATCCTATTGTTTTAACATAGCAAATCATTATCATCGTCATCATCAGTAGCTCTTATCACCATTATCATCGTTATCATCATTATCCTCATTATTATAACTTAGTCATCATCAGCAACAGCACAATTATCATCATCATCAGTAGCAGCAGCACTCTTATCACCATCATTATCATTATTATAACTTAGTAATCATCAGCAACAGCACAATTATCATCATCATCAGTAGCAGCAGCACTCTTATCACCATTATTATCATCATTATTATACCTTAGTGATCATCAGCAACAACACAATCATCATCATCATCAGTAGCAGCAGCACTTTTATCACCATTATTATCATCATTGTTATACCTTAGTCATCATCAGCAACAACACAATCATCGCCATCAGTAATAGCAGCACTCTTATCACCATTATCATCATTATTATAACTTAGTCATCATCAGCTATAGCACAATTATCATCACCATCAGTAGTAGCAGCACTCTTATCACCATTATCATCATTATCATAGCCTAATTATCATCAGCATTAGCACAATCATCATCAGTAGTAGTAGTAGTAGTAGTAGCAGCACTCTTATCATCATTATCATCATTATTATCATTATTATAGCTTAGTCATCATCAGCTATAGCACAATTATCATCACCATCAGTAGCAGAAGCACTCTTATCACCATTATCATCATTATTATCATTATTATAGCTTAGTCATCACCAGCAACAGCACAATCATCATCATCATCAGTAGCAGAAGCACCATTATCACCATTATTATTATCATCATTGTTATAACTTAGTGATTATCAGCAACAGCACAATCATCATCATCATCAGTAGTAGCAGCACTCTTATTATCACCACCACCATCGTCATCATCATCAAAATAACCATCACATATCGGATTGAAATTCTATTATTAGTTCTATATATTATGTATTCACATATGAATACGACTCAGGCGCACTCAATATATCATAACTATTTATATGTGGGTGGTGACCAACTAGAAAGTTAATACCGAGCTCCTTTGCTCACCACACACACTTCTCGATTACGAGGGCTCAATTATATCTTGCCTAGAATCAAAACATTTATAAATAGATGTGTTTTTAAATTTTTGTAATTTTTTCTTACCATTTTAATCATAGTTTTAAAATTATTATTATTGTAATTATTGTAAATAATTAGTCACTTTATTTATTGTACACATGTTAACCTACACGTCTGCTGTAGGGATGAATTTTTCAAATAAAGAATTATTATTATTATTATTATTATTATTATTATTATTATTATTATTATTATTATTATTATTATTATTATTATTATTATTATTATTATTATTATTATTATTATTATTATTATTATTATTATTATTCTCCAGAGAATTTATATTGTAATTTCCCAGTTAACTGCAATAAGCAAATCATTCTACATATTTTAAGTACTCGTGTGCATTGAATAAAAACTTGCAGAAACAATGCTTACCGTAGCAGGCTTGGGTGTTACAACGTCTTGTGCGTTTTCTCAGACCAGAACACATGGCTCCTCTATAGGCTGGTACGGGATTGTTACATCGTCTGTAACAATACTTTAAGCCACCACCACAGCTTTTGTTACATGGGCCCCAACCACTCCACAAACCCCATCCTCCATTAACTGCAAAAATAAGAGAGAATAATCGTGATGAAGGTTGCATTTTAGATACAAAATTGTCCTGATATGCATAAGTTTTAACCTAGCAAGATATGAAAGAACTAACGTTGGACCTTCATAAGTACTATACAGTCAGTTCGCGACCGATCTGTATGATATAAAAAATGGCTCGTCTTCCATACATTCCATACATTCCATATTTCTTCCTCATATTTCTTCCTTATATTTTTTCCTGGTATTTCTTCATGGTCTTATATTAATTATTCACCTGGACAATGAACTCCAGTGTTAAACTTCCTAGTTTGACTACTTGGCCCAACACATGCTCGTTTTCCTGCAGCCGGTGCGGGATTGGTGCAAGTTCTTCGTCTAGTCTGTGTTCCAACGCCACAAGTCTTTGTAGATCGGCCCCAGGCCCCCCAGCTACTCCAATTGGGATTCACTGAAAACAAATACAATAAACGAAAATATATATAAAAGCTAATTTTTAAAATTCA
Organism: Metridium senile; assembly: GCA_949775045.1. Taxonomy (NCBI): domain Eukaryota; kingdom Metazoa; phylum Cnidaria; class Anthozoa; order Actiniaria; family Metridiidae; genus Metridium; species Metridium senile. Next base: position 2,108,839 of record OX459103.1, on the reverse strand, counting down.
GAATAAATATAAGCGTATAACTAGACGTTTTTTTCATACATCCACCCATATTTATTCATCCATCCAACCATAATGAATAAAAAAACCTGCAGAAACAATGCTTACCGTAGCAGGGTTTCATGTTACAACCTCTTGTGCGTTGTCTCGGACCAGAACAGTTGGCCCCTCCATTGGCTGGTGCGGGATTGTTACATCGTCTGGAACATGACTGTAAGCCACCACCGCACCTTTTGTTACATTGGCCCCAACCACCCCACGAACCCCACCCTCCATTTACTGCAAATATAATATCAATTCATGAATAATTTATGAGAATTTTACAAAAGAAATCACGTCTGTGACGAAGGTTGTATTTTAGATACAAAATTTTTAACTTGAATTTTGTTGACCAGATTTACTTTTATCTTGACAATTTTAGTAAAATATGAAAGAACTAGAGTACAAACACTAAAAGTGTGCAATACTTTGTACTATTTACCACTAAATAGTGTTGATTAAACAATAAAGAACAAAAGAATTTGCATAATTTTAAAAGTATTTAGTGGCATTTCTGTTGCACACTTTTAGTGTTTGTACTCTAACGTTTGACTTTTATAAATAGTATACACCTATTTCAATTAACGTTGTCCATCTGGAGTGGTTGATCTGAGACCGATAGGAATTGTGGGAGTTCATTAAACTGCAAGTGCACTATCATAATCACACTTGAATATTAATGTTACTTCTGAAATACTGTTATCTGTAATTTAGCACCATTCAAGTGTGATTAAAACAATGTATTTGAAATTTAACGAGCTCCCACAATTCCTATCGGTCTCAGATCAACCATTCCAGATGGACAACGTTAATTGAAATAGGTGTATACAAAATTGTGGTCCGATCTGTATGATATAAACAACGGCTCGCGCGTCTTCCATTATTCCATACAGATCGGCCGCTCATATTTTATATATTACATAAACCATGCATATATAATAACAAGCAATACATCTTTAGTTTTGATTTGTGTTTAAAGCAAGAACATTGACTTTTTAAGTAAAAAAATGTCACGAAGTTGAAACAATTAATTTAAATGTGTATTCTAACAATAAATTTATCTAGTTAATAATGATGCTGCTGATAGTCTTGATGACTATGATGGTGATAATTGATAACGAAGGGACTAGAGCGAAAACACTATATCCATGAAAGAGAGTTAAATTGTTACTGTGTAATAGTTCTTATTTAGTGGCTATTAGTCACTATCAAAGACAAGTGAAGTTGTAATGAGGTATTGTTTCCTTTTGTATTTGATGTTTCTGGTCGATTGATACTGAATAAATAGTCACTAAATAGAAACTATTAGTTAGTAACTATTTTGTTTTTATTTCATGGTTTTAGTGTTTTCGCTCTATGATATATTCGGTTGGAGAAATGTTAATAATGACCATGTTAAACATGTTGATACGCGGTTTAGCTAACTGATGCTAATGGGGATTACTAATGCTATGATTGCAGTCATGATGCAAAGATATGCTATAATGATGACGATGATTCGATGATGATTTTGAATCCAGAACAGAACTTTCTTTCTATCACGTCAATTTTATGGCCATTTCATGCTGGTACGTTTTGTCCCGGTATTTCAATTCTTGCTGATATATTTAGTCCCGATATGTTTTCATGGTATTTCTTCATGGTCTTATAGTAATTATTTACCTGGACAATGTACTCCAGTGTTAAACTTCCTAGTTTGGCTACTTGGCCCAACACATGCTCGTCCTCCTGGAGCTGGTGCGGGGTTGGTACAAGTTCTTCGTCTAGTCTGTGTTCCAACTCCGCAAGTCTTTGTACATCGGCCCCAGGCTCCCCAGTTACTCCAATTAGGATTCACTGAAAGCAAAAACAATAAGCGAAAATGTTTTTAAAAGCTTACTCCTAAAACTTAACTCAAGACTGTTGGTGTTGTTTTATGAGGTTTCAATCGACAACTTGTAGCTAATTAATTTTGTGAAAGACTGAATTGGTGTTGGCGTCTCTGACGTTTGAATGGTCTGAACCCAGGTGTAAGTGATGTTGATGAGTTGTGATCATCTGCGTGGTGTAGTCTTGGGAAAGCCTGTTGGTGTTGGTGTCTGACGTTCCAATGGTGTGAGCCAAGGTGTAAGTTATGTTGATGAGTTGTGATCATCTGGATGTGTGTAGTCTTGAGAAAGACTGTTGGTGTCTAATGTGTGAATGGTTTGAACCCAGATGTAAGTAATGTTGATGAGTTGTGATTATCTGGGTGTGTGTAGTATTGAGAAAGACTGTTGGTGTTGGTGTCTGACGTTCCAATGGTGTGAGCCAAGGTGTAGGTAATGTTGATGAGTTGTGATCATCTGGGTGGTGTAGTCTTGTGAAAGCCTGTTGGTGTTGGTGTCTGACGTTCCAATGGTGTGAGCCAAGGTGTAAGTTATGTTGATGAGTTGTGATCATCTGGGTGGTGTAGTCTTGAGAAAGACTGTTGGTGTCTGATGTTTGAATGGTTTGAACCCAGGTATAAGTGATATTGATGAGTTGTGATCATCCAGGTGTGTGTAGATGGCATGGGTGGTATGGGTGGCATTGGTGGCTTAGCGGTGAGAGCGCTGGCCTCTCACCGCTGTGGTTCAGGTTTGAGTCCCGGCTCGGGTATGGGTTTAATGTGAGTTGAGTTTGTTTGATGTGTTCTTCTCTTCCATTCCACGAGGGTTTTTCTCCGGGTTATCCGGTTTTCCTTCCTCCGCAAAAATGAACATGTGAGCTGAATTGTGTGCAAAATAATTAACGTAGAGGTAGTGAGTGTGTGTCTGAGTCTCTCCCATTTGTAGGGCACACGTGTCCAGTCTAGAAGAATTGAGACCTTAAAAAGTGATTTATTTTTATTTTATTTATTTTGTAGTCTTGAAAAAGATCGACTGTTGTTGGTGTTGGTATCTGACTTCTGAATGGTTTGAACCAAGGAAAAAAAATGAACATGTGAGCTGAAGTGTGTGCAAAATAGTTAAACGTACAGGTAGACTAAGTGAGTGTGTGTCTGAGTCTCTCCCATTAGTAGGGCACACGTGTCCAGTCTAGAAGAATTGAGACGTTAAAATAGTGATTTTTTTTAAAGGTGTAAGTGATATCGATAAGTCGTCTGGATTTGAGTAACCTTGAGAAAAACTCTTGGTTTCTGGCCTTTCACAAACTGAGCGTTAGTTAAAGTTAATTTTCTACATCGTTTAATAATTAAGTGTTTTACCTTGATAAGTAGCTTGAGCAGTGGCAACCAAAACAGTAACAACGGCTAAGAAAAGCTTCACATCCGCCATGATGAAAGTTCTTTCTGCCAATAGAGAACTGTGACTCTTCTCTGGATATTGCTCGGTTTTTATTGCAAGAAGGTTGTCAATTAATCCAATCAATCTTAATTATATCGCCTTAGTATTTTGCTAGCAGTAAGCAAACACTTAAGTTTTATTGCAGACTAATTAGTTTAGGGCGTTTGGAAAACTCTTTAATGAGTAATTTTTTATATTTATTGACTAATATTTATTTCTATTTATATAAAAACAAACTATTTTTATAATTAGTGTTAGATATTTCTTTATTATTCATTGATTTTACACTTTATTTCAGTGAAATATTTCTATATATTATTTATAAAATATATTAATATCTTATTAACCGAGCGCGAGGGCCGTACGGGAAGTTATGGACCGCGAGTTTTTTTTTTTCTTATGGGGTCATAAAAAGGGGAAAAAACAAGGTTCTATAACTTCCAGTACGGCCCGAGCAAGCGAGGTTAATCAGATATTTATTATATAGCAAATTATTATAAAATATTTATACTAAATATATAAAATAAAATAAATAAATAAATCACTTTTTGAACGTCTCAATGTATTTAGCCAGTGGCTAATTGGGGAGACTCAGACACACACTCACTAGCTCTACGTTAATTATTTTGCACACAACGCAGCTTATTTTTTTTGCTCCGTTTGTTTGTTTATTTATTCATTCATTTAGATAACATCACTTTTACCCTTTGGCAAATCCTCACATATTTTCCCAAGAACATTGCATGACATATCGATCGGTAACCATAGAGATGTAGCAGTCTAGTATGAGTATCATTTATTGCTTTGAAGTATCCATGGAAATATTAAACATTTAAAAAAACATAATAAATTACACCTCAATAAAATCATAATTACACAGTTAATTCATAAAATGCTATCCATTGAAATTAAGAGAGAAGTTTAAACGTTTTTTTCACGAATGTTGTATCTATGAAAACATATAAACAATATAAATAAATATACAATAAACCCATAATTAAAATGCTATCCATTGAAAGTCAGAGAGAAGTTAAAACGTTTTTTATCACGAATGTTGTGTCTATGGAAATATATTAACAATACATAATTATACAATAAAATCATAAAATCATATCCATTGAAAGTAATTAAGAGAGAAGTTTAAAGCCTGGTTTTCACTAGCGGCGCAAACGCAAGTGCAAACGCAAGCGTTTTTTCTTGCGTTTGCGCTTGTGCTTGCGCGTGGCACTAGTAAACAGTGTGTTTGCGCTTGCGCTTATTCACGTCTCGTTTTCACTATGAAGTTAACCCTTGTGTTTGCGCTTGCGTTGCGTCGCTAGTGAAAACCAGGCTTAAACGTTTTTTATCACGAATGTTCTCTAGATTTGTGGAATAACATTTCAGCGACTGCTATTATAGGTCTTCATGAAAGAACGACCTAGAATACAAACACTAGACGACTGCAACCAAATCATTCTCCAGGCTTTTCCTACCTTGTTTCTAACTGTGACACCTTATTTTTTTAGTAGACTACAAACACTAGAATCATGCAATCATTCTAGGCCTATTTTTATCAAGGCGTGATGTTGAACTCTATTCTTTAGTACAAACACTAAAAGCATGCAATCATTCTAGGCCTATTTTTATCAAGGCGTGATGTTGAACTCTATTTTTTAGTACAGACACTAAAAGCATGTAATCATTCTAGGTCTATTTTATCAAGGCGTGATGTTGAACTCTATTTTTTAATACAAACACTAAAAGCATGCAATCATTCTAGATCTATTTTAAATCCACAGGGAGCCCACTCTCAGAGACTCACTGATGATTGTTTACTTCACGTTTGTGTGTCAAGACTGCATATTAATTAGATAGTTTTGTCTTCAATAAAATTTTAATGAAATTCAGTTGAGTACCTAAAGGCTAAAGAAGCACGAGAAATCCAAATAAATTAAATGTTCAAATCCAAGATGACGGATATAGGCCTGGTATTCCTGTGTTATTTGGGCTTCCTGTGGTGCATTGCCTCGTGCATTGCGTCGTAGTCATGGTTACGGAACGACTCAGCCATTTTTAAGCCGTGTCGGGATGCACGTTTTTAAATTAAACGTAAATTCATAAAAATTTATTTACAATGCAGTCTGCCTGTTTTGGTCATTTTTACGTGTCTTTTCTTGAATGGCTTATGGCTCCTCAATCATTCTGAGCATGTGCGAAGGAATATCTGATTTAGTGACCTCTCGCATATAAACTATTTTTCCTAAAAACTTTAAATTATTAAAGATACACCATTTTTTATATTACGCTATTAATAATAAGTATGCAGTCATTGTGGGTGATGATTTTAATGTGTGACTATATAGTGAAGTGTCCCACATGAGAAGTTAGAGTGATTATTTGGGGTATAAATTTTGAATTTACATATAGACAACATGGCGTGAAAAGCTTTGTGAGGTTAGAACGTGACCCCTATGGTGGGGTAAGTTACAAGTGGGGTGGGGTAGGTTGTAACGTATTTACACAGGGAGCCCAAAGTGGGGGAGGGGTGGTCTTGATAGTAAACGTCATTACACAGGAAACCCAATAGGGAGAGTGGTTTGAAAGATGATGTAATAATGCATATACTGAGGTCACTGACCCAAATCTTGGGGCTCAAAAGTTTACACTGATGGTCTAGTGAGTGAGCGAGTGAGTGAGTGACACTTCCGTTTCAAAAGCCTCATCCCAATAACTCGAGGATTTTTAATCCACGAGTTAAAAATGAAATGGAAATAACAAACGCTTGAGAGCTCAGAAGAAATGAAAAATCCACCCTCACTGCCAAAACTGAACACTTGCAAATTATTCATAATAGCACTCACCTGGAACAACGCGAACATTAGCCGACCGAAAGAAGCTGGCTCGAGAATGAATTCATTAGCGCCGTTCACAACAAAGTTTTGAAGCAAAACAGATATACCTTCATTATATATCAAATTATATATAATGATATAATATCTCAATATGGTGCACGTGACTGACTACCTGATCCCACGCCTGAGCTCCTCTCTTCCTGGGTTTAGACTCACATTAATCGTAGATTAATACCCACCTAGACACACAAGACATCACTCACAGCTTGGGATTAAGTAGTCTTTATTGTCACATACAAAACATTACATCTATATATATTTTATAATATATATATATATATATATATATATATATATATATATATATATATATATATATATATATATATATATATATATATATATATATATATATATATATATATATATATATATATATATATATATCAGATATATCACATTTCGTCTTACTACTTTGAAAACCAGCTGAATTGCTTAGTACGTCCGCCAAGGAAGGAATAAGCTAGCTGTCACTAGATAGTTTTCTTAATATTTTTTCGCGTATTAAAAATACACAGGGAAGCTATGAATTTAAAAGTTTTGATATTTTCACAGCGCTTGTGTTGTTCTAGCAAAAAATATCAGTAATAACTCAGTCCCAGTTTTATAGCTATAGCTTTCAAATTAAAGCTGTAAATTATTTAAATAATGTTTATTTCCAAGTTTAAAAATTGGGGAAATCGGTTAAATATCTGTTAATTTAGTAACGCATGTTTATTAATGTTAACAATATAAAGGTTTTTATGCCGGGTCCATTTTTAAATCGGTCTTCTAACTTTACTCCCGCTCTATACATTTTCTTGAAACTTGACACACTGCAAGATAACTATCTATTTATTAGGAATCTGAAGTTTCATAAAAATCGCCGACAACTTTCCGAGCTAGAACGCAATATTTGGAAATATCATTGTTAGAAAATCGGCTTGTAACGGCAAACGTGGCTATAAATAAAATTTCGAATTGACTGTTAGAAGCCTAAATGTTTGAAGTAACACATATGTAAAATTCAGATTCATTGGTGAGGTTTTGACTCGATACGAGCGAGTTAAAAAATGTATCAAATACGCTTCCAATTATGTTGGAGTCACCTTAAGCTGGAATTAAGTTGTTTTGTAGACGAGATGTGTTCATCCTATTGAAATCTCCAGTAAGAATAACACCACATTTGGGAAAACGAAGCTCTCTGGACAATTGAATAAAATAAATAAAATGGGTAAGGTTTTTTCCACGCTTATTCCTATTTTAGTCTTCTCATTTTTTTTGTCTACGCAAATTTCGTGAACCGCATATACGAATTTTGACATGTATAAATCTTAATAATGAATCATTTTTGACAAATACTTTATTATTTTTGACAATATAATCAAATCAAAGGACACGCGCTGAGTCATGTTTTTTTCTTTTTTTTTTGTGATGTTTGTTTATCTCGACTCGTTTGTTTCTGAGTTCCTCAAGTATCTTGTTTGTAGGAATTTTAATTATAATTATATTTCAACACCCATTTATAGTGGATCTTTATTACATTCTGCTTGAGACATTAACTATAGTTCATTAGGTTCTGAATCAAAAGCATAAGAAATCACATTTCTTAATTTACTCATGGATGTGAGAGTAAACGATATGAAAATGATTTCCAATTAGCAGAGAATTCAAGGTCAGATATCAACATCAACACACCAAGAAGACCAGGATTTACTATAACCACTTACACCAGGGTTCAATCCATTCAAATATTAGATACCAAGATATTATTTAATAGATACTATACTGCGTTCAAACCATTCAGAAGTCGGACACCAACACCAACACACCCAGAAGACCACGATTCACTATCATCACCTACACCAGGTGATAACCATTCAAATATTGTATACCCAAGGCAACACTTTACCACTGTGTTCAAACCATTCACATGTACAAGTCAGACACCAACACCAACACCAACACCAACACCAACACCAACACACCCAGAAGACCACGATTCACTATCATCACCTACACCAGGGTCCTAACCATTCAAATATTGTATACCCAAGGCAACACCTTACCACTGTGTTCAAACCATTCACATGTACAAGTCAGACATCAACACCAACACCAACACCAACACCAACACCAACACCAACACCAACACCAACACCAACACCAACACACCCAGAAGACCACGATTGACTATCATCACTTACACCAGGGTTCAAACCATTCAAATATTAGACACCAAAGGCAACACCTTACTATACTGCATTCACACCATTCACAAGCCAGACACCAACACCAACAGCCAACCAATCACAGTTCACTTTCAATACTTACTACATTTGAAAATACACTTACACTTACATTTGAAAACTTACTATTTTAAACAGCATTATAAATAATTTATTGAATTTTACTTATCAATATTATAATTATAATATCATTATTGCTTTTTATGGTTTTTAATAGTAGCAAACTCTATTGGAACAATGACACTTTTCTTATATTACATTGTTATAATTTTTCATTTTATTCATTTATATATATTGATAATTGTATACTACAGCGCAGGTGATAATTTTTATTGAACCTGCGCTTTATAAATCATTAAATTATTATTATTACTACAGGGTTCAAACAATTTACAATTCACAAACAAAAACCAAAGCCTTTTACAAGACTACTGTTTCACGTCCAGAAGATTGTAATTCACCATCATTATCACGACATATCTAGACTTTTCTCACGAAACAGCTAATCATATGCAAATGCCTGGACTCATTAAAAAGTGTGACTTCATTACAGTGCGACTAACAAAAACGCGTCCACCCAAAAAATATTCAAAATAAATAGCTTTTTATATCAAACAAAACAAACGTTTTCACATGTAATGAAAATTATTAACATTTTAACCAAAAAAATCAAACATTTGTAGAGATTCTATTGTTTATACTCTCGATCGTGATTGGCTAATAATGTTTTAGTGGTCCCGCGGGTTTCAGTAGTCGCAATGTAAACTTTCCTTTGATTTTAAGTCAAAGTTAAGCTCTCCGGACATTTGAATAAAATTAATAAAATGGGTAAGGTTCTTTCCACGCTTATTTCTATTTTAGTCTGTTTTTTTTCTGTCTACGTAAATTCCGTGAACCACATATATAAATTTTGACATGTATAAATCTTAATAATAAATCATATTTGACAAATATTTCAGACAATAATCAAATCAAATGACACGCGCTGAGTCATGTTTTTTTCGTTTTTTTTTGTGATGTTTGTTTATCTCGACTCGTTTGTTTGTGAGTTCCTCAAGTATCTTGTTTGTAGGAATCCAAAACCACAAACTATCCAATACAATTCACAAAACCTTTTCAAAATTGATGAATAACTTTATGATCCTTTCGTTCTACTCAGAAAATAGTTTCAACTCCAGAAATAGACTCCCACATATTTTTGTTCCATAGAAACTATCCTACGTATTGAGTCACCCCAGTCGTTTCCATGGTAATCTATGATTTAAGAATACCATAGCAACAAAGAAGGAAGGTCATAGGATACCTATATAAGGAGGCGTTGTTCACTGGCCATTTACACCTTGAGCTTTCTTAAAGCAAGAAGAGTCAAGATGACGGCAATTAAGGTTGTTGCTGCTTCGCTTGCACTTGTGTGTATGTATGTCACAGCTTCACAGGCTAACAATATCTACTATCCTGCTCCATGTAAGTATTCTAGCTGTTGTTTGCTACAGTTCACTGTACTTTGCTATCATTTACACAATTTGCTTCTTTTCGGTTTACTCTGTTCGACTGCATCATTTGCAGTCTTTGCTATTAATAGTGCTATCAGGCACCGTACCTTCTTTGTCTGCATCATTTGCCGTCTTTTCTATAGTACTATCAGGCATCGTACATTCTTCATGTGCTCATTTGTTGTAGCTGATTTAGTTTTTATTAACTTTATTGGGCTTGGATGTAAAGCTGACGAGGCTTTTTGCAATCTCGCTCTAGCTAGCTGTAGTTTGCCATACTTTGCTTTAATTAAGTTACTTAAGTAATTAAGTATCATTCTTACTTAAGTATTATTGTTAATTAAGTGTAACTAAGGATTTTTAAGGATTGATTATTAATTAGATAACTGATTTTATAGTTACTCCGACGTAGGGCTAATGCTCGAAACGTCAGTAAAGTTAAGTCAACATTTTTAAGGTGTTACAAATTTCATTATATTATCTATCGTTTATGTCAAACACCGACACAACCTATACTAGTTTACTCGCTAGTTTCCATTTATATTTGGGTTTTATAGTTGATATTTCTTCAATACTTCTCGTATGTTCAACAAGTGTTTTATTACTCATAACAGCACAGTTTTTATATATATAGCGTTTATAAAATACACAATGACATATTTGCTCAACATAAGTACAGACAAGTGTGCTGTATGCTCTCTTAAATCACACGCATCAATTATTATTTGTAAGTTTATTTTGCAAAAGCTAAAAATAATGAATAAACATTTGTTCACAACGATAAATAATACCTATAAAATGATATTGAGAAAAATGTATGACATAAATATGAATGCATGATAACGAATGAAAATATCGTCTTTAATAGAAAAAAAAACCTTATTATTTTTTAAACCAGTTATTTTTATCTTCAGCCTATGGTTGGGGACCATGGAGCACGTGGTGTGCCTGTACTAAAAAATGTGCGGGTGGGGAGCAGTGGCGTACTCGAAAGTGCTTGAATCCACCTTACTACGCAGGACCTCATAAATGCGACGGAGCTAACAGACAAACAAAAACATGCAACACCTATCAGTGTCCTAGTAAGTCCGGTTATTCATCAGTCTTTTGGTCCACTCAGTGATCCATTGATCAATCAAATTTGATCCAGACTTCCTTTGATCCCCTGATTCATTGATCCATCAAACCTTTGGTCCAGACTTCCTTTGATCCCCTGATTCATTGATCCATCAAACCTTTGGTCCCCTGATTCATTGATCCATCAAACCTTTGGTCCTCTAATTCATTGTTCCATCAAACCTTTGGTCCCGGCCCCTGATTCATTGATCCATCAAACATTTGATCCCTGATTCATTGATCCATCAATCGTTTGATCCCCTGATTCAATGATCCATCAAATCGTTGGTACCCTGATTGATTGATCCATCAAACCTTTGGTCCCGGCCTTATTCATTGATCCATCAAACCTTTGGTCCCCTGATTCATTGATCCATCAAACATTTGGTCCCCTGATTCAATGATCCATCAAATCGTTGGTCCCCTGATTCATTGATCCATCAAACCTTTGGTCCCGGCCTTATTCATTGATCCATCAAACCTTTGGTCCCCTGATTCATTGATCCATCAAACATTTGATCCCTGATTCATTGATCCATCAAACCTTTGGTCCCCTGAATCATTGATCCATCAAACCTTTGGTCCCCTGATTCATTGATCCATCAATCGTTTGATCCCCTGATTCATTGATCCATCAAACCTTTGGTCCCCTGATTCATTGATCCATCAATCGTTTGATCCCCTGATTCATTGATCCATCAAACGTTTGGTCTTGAAATACTTAGAATCAAACCTTGGTCCCCTGATTCATTGATCCATCAAACCTTTGGTCCCCTGATTCATTGATCCATCAATCGTTTGATCCACTGGTTCATTAATCCATCAAACGTTTGGTCTTGAAATACTTAGAATCAAACCTTGGTCCCCTGATTCATTGATCCATCAAACGTTTGGTCTTGAAATACTTAGAATCAAACCTTTCCTGATTCATTGATCCATCAAACCTTTGGTCCCCTGATTCATTGATCCATCAATCGTTTGGTCCCCTAATTCATTGATCAATCAATCGTTTGATCCCTTAAGTCATTGATCCATATCTACTTTATCATTATCTTACTTTCTGCTCAAATAATAATAACGGTTTATTGAAATACTATCGCAAATGTTTTTTAGTCAACGGAGGATACGGATCCTATGGACCATACAGTAAATGCAGCAAGCCTTGTGATGGTGGTTACCAGACATGTTACAGAAAATGTAACAAACCCGCCCCACAATATGGAGGAAAAAGATGCAGTGGACCAAAAAGTTTGACAAAAGCCTGTAATACGCAGCATTGTCCAAGTGAGTTTCTTTATCGATATTGCACATGTAATTAACACTTACACCACAATCGTCATCGCCAAAGCCAGTATCATCATCATCATCAATATTATATATCATTATACATTAACTCAAGTGTCTTTTGAACTGATATGAGAACCCATTCTTTAGTTAACGGAGGATACGGATCCTATGGACCATACAATAAATGCAGCAAGCCTTGTGGTGGTGGTTACCAGACATGTTACAGAAAATGTAACAATCCCGCCCCACAGTATGGAGGAAATCAATGCAGTGGACCAAAAAGTATAACAAAAGCCTGTAATACGAACCATTGTCCAAGTAAGTATTTTATCGATATTGTACATATCATTACCATTAGTACTACCATAACCATCACCAAAACAAGTATCATCGTCATTAGAATACTTCTGAATATACAACATTGTCAACATCACCGCCTTCAGTATCACCATTGCCATTGTCACAATCATCACCATCATCATCATCACCACATTGATTTTTTTTATCATTACATTATACATTAATTTTTAATTAAGTGTCTTTTTAACTGATATGAAAAGCCATTCTTTAGTTAACAGAGGATACGGTTCATGGTAATAATCATCACAAACAATGACAATAACAACATTATCATCATCTTTTTTTCTAATACTTTTTTATTAATAATTAACGACACACACAAAATTTACACTTAAAGAGTGTCACAATAAATGTGACACACGAAAAGACACACACACACACACAAATTTACAAGTAAAGAGTGCCACAATAATTGTGACACACGAGAAGATAATAGTTTTTACAATAATTAAAGTTTCAATGAAATAAGTTTATAATTAACTATATATATATATATATACACAAACAAGCACAACCACACACAAGAACTATATAATACTATACTAATGACATTTCATTAACATACATATAACACAACTACACCACAATTTCTACATCTTCTACATAGGACTTGTTCTATCTAAGGCAATAGTTTTTTCAATTTATTGTACTTTTTTAGATGTATATCTATTTTTCCATGACTTTTTGCAATTTCGTATTCGATATTTTCGTATTCTTGCAATTTTGATTTGAAATTTGCTATATTTCCCAATACAACATTATCATCATCATCATTATCATCATTATCATTATCATCATAATAGTTTGAAACCAATGTTTATTAAAGTATCATAATTAATTGTTTAGTTCACGGAGGATACGGATCCTATGGACCATACGATAAATGCAGCAAGCCTTGTGGTGGTGGTTACCAGACATGTTACAGAAAATGTAACAAACCCGCCCCACAGTATGGAGGAAACAAATGCACTGGAGCAGCAAGTATAACAAAAGCCTGTAATGTGAACAATTGCCCAAGTGAGTATTTTATCGATATCTGTCATATCATTACCACTAATAATACCATAACCATTACCTGAAACCAGTATCATCATTAGAATACTTCTGAATATTAACAACAACAACAACATCGTCATCACAACAGACTTCCGACTTCCATTGTCATCATCAGCTGATTTCAAGATCCAGATAGATCTTGAGCTGAAATAATCAGCTACCAGCAACATTTATTGTAAATAATTTTACACCAAATTCCAATAATGTTGTGATATGAAAAATGGACATTAGTAACCTTTGCTAAGTTAGTAAGAAAAAAATAACACAAGACAGAGTTGAGCTTGAGTGATCTTCTTTAGTCTTTTCATTAGTTATGTTCCCACTAAATTACAAAAGTCAGCCTTGCAATTAGGTGTATATGAAATAAAGAAAATAATAATAATAATAGTAATAATAATAATAATAATAATAATAATAATAATAATAATAATAATAATAATAGTAATAATAATAGTAATAATAATAATAATAATAATAATAATAATAATAATAATAATAATAGTAATAATAATTATAATAATAATAATAATAATAATAATAATAATAATAATAATAATAATAATAATAATAATAATAATAATAATAATAATAATAATAATAATGTATTATTATTCTTTCATTAGGACATGGTAAATGGAGTAATTGGAGTTCATATGGAACATGCACTAGAACGTGCAATGGCGGTAGTCAGAAACGAACCAGACAATGCAACAACCCTGCACCAGCTTATGGCGGAAAGGACTGCGTTGGAGATAAAGAGCAGACAAGAAAATGCGGCACAAAAGCATGCGCAGGTAATTGCCTTGAAGTAAAATAAAATAGCTAAGTCGTCAAAGACGTTTTAGTAAAATAAAATAGCTAAGTCGTGGACAAAAATACTTTGCAAGTAACATAAAACAAATAACATTAAGATCACAGCATCCAGATATGTTTACTATAAAACCAAAGAATTCAAACACTTTATTTTGTTGTGGCTAATTTCTTTTCAATTTGCTTCTGTATTCACTGATGGCTTCGTAAATGAAAAATAATTTTAAATACACATGCAAAAGCATTATTTGTAAATAAGGCCAATGCGAATACAAACCGTTTTATTAATGGCTTCGTAAACAAAAACTAATTTTAGATACACATACAAAAGCATTATTTGTAAATAAGGTAATTAAATGCGAAGACTGAAGTCTAACTATGCAAGTAAATTTGCGTTTAATATCTAAGCTTTCCTTCATGTTCTAGTGTACATTGGATTTGTCCAACCTGTATACAGAGTCAACGAAGGTGCTGGTAATGTCGTCATCAAAGTTAAACGAACTGGAGACCTCTCAAAAGTGACCTCAGCAAGGTAGGTGGAAATGTAACACAGTCAATTAAGGTGAAGAGGATAACGAAACGGAAAGCTTTTAATTTTAAAATGTTCATAATGACGAAATAGCATTTTATGATGATGATGATAATGATCATAACAGTGAAGACGATGATCATGATGATTGTGAGGATGACAATGGTGGTAAAGATCAAAATGATGGTGATGATGATGATGATGATGATGATTATGATGATGATGATGATGGTGATACTGATGGTCTTTGTGATGATGATAATGATGGTGATGATGATATTGGTGAGGAGAAGGGTGGTGGTGACGACAATGATGGTGATGGTGAAAATGATGATGGTGATGATGATATTGGTAGGGATCGAGAAGGATGGTGATGATGAAAATGATGGTGATAATGATGGTGATGATGATGATGATATTGGTGAGGAGAAGGGTGGTGATGATGATAATGATGGTGGTAATGATGGTGATGGTGATGATGATAATGATGGTAATGATGATATTGGTATGGATCGAGAAGGATGGTCATGGTGATGATGATAATGATGGTAATGATGATATCGGTATGGATCGAGAAGGGTGGTGATGATGATAATGATGGTGGTGGTAATGATGATGATGGTGATGATGATAATGATGGTGATGATGATGATATTGGTGAGGAGAAGGATGGTGATGCTACCTATGGTGATAATGTAAGACTGTAAAGATTGCTTTTCAATAAGACCTCGTACACTATTACATTACACGCACCCAATGGAGCTTGCAAAGAGCAGGGATTAAAAGGATCGACTGTTCTTTTTGTTTCGTTAGAGTGGCATTGATACCTGGAGGATCAGCTACATCAGGAGCAGACCACGGCAATGTCGATAGAGACATAAGCTTCCCTGCATCAGATGCTGAAATTGATGTGTCCATCAGTATCACTGATGACAAGATTGACGAAAAAGCTGAATTCTTTGGAGTAAAACTATCCAGTACCGATGCTGCAGTTGTATCGGTCCAGCCTGATCAAACTAGAGTAATCATCATCGATAATGACGGTAAGCGTGTATTCATCATCGAAATCTTGTCTTGTCTTGTCTTGTCTTGTCTTGTCTTGTCTTGTCTTGTCTTGTCTTGTCTTGTCTTGTCTTGTCTTGTCTTGTCTTGTCTTGTCTTGTCTTGTCTTGTCTTGTCTTGTCTTGTCTTGTCTTGTCTTGTCTTGTCTTGTCTTGTCTTGTCTTGTCTTGTCTTGTCTTGTCTTGTCTTGTCTTGTCTTGTCTTGTCTTGTCTTGTCTTGTCTTGTCTTGTCTTGTCTTGTCTTGTCTTGTCTTGTCTTGTCTTGTCTTGTCTTGTCTTGTCTTGTCTTGTCTTGTCTTGTCTTGTCTTGTCTTGTCTTGTCTTGTCTTGTCTTGTCTTGTCTTGTCTTGTCTTGTCTTGTCTTGTCTTGTCTTGTCTTGTCTTGTCTTGTCTTGTCTTGTCTTGTCTTGTCTTGTCTTGTCTTGTCTTGTCTTGTCTTGTCTTGTCTTGTCTTGTCTTGTCTTGTCTTGTCTTGTCTTGTCTTGTCTTTTTCTTATTTACCCTTTTCATTACAGTCGATGGAAATTGGGGATCATGGTCATCATGGACCAAATGCGACAAGTCGTGTGGAACTGGATCTCAATCAAGAAGCAGAAAATGTGACAACCCAGCCCCAAAAGGTGGTGGAAAACCATGTGCTGGACGTTCCTCACAGACACAAAAATGTTACATCAGGCAATACTGCAAAAGTAAGAACTAACCAAAGCTATTCACTAGAACCTTTTCAATATTTGAATAACCGATTAGGACTGGGGAAAATATTGGCCGATTTTAGAATCTTGTTGTCGTATCAGAGTAGGGGGGACACGGTTGAAAAATGCACTGCGCACGCTCGTAAGACGGCAGCGTTTACAATAAAACGATTGGAGATTTACCGGCGTTTGGTAAATCTTAAAAGTTAAGAAAGTTCGTGGAAAGTTAGTGCTTATATTTCCCTAACACATTACTTTAGTTGTTTTCGTTCCCTTGTCAAATAATACAAGAGAAATTCGCATAATACATAACCACAAAAAAAAAACACGAAACCCTTCGTAAAATCTTCAGTTAGTCTTTTGTTTTGCTAACGCATGCGCCGTGCGTTTTATACCCGTGTAGGTAGGGGGCAAACAAGAGTTCTGCAACATGAATCCGGTCGGATTTATCGGATTCATGCTCCGGTTTGATTTGTCGGATTTATGCTATGCAAGGCGTGGGAATCATTTCGGATTCACGTCGTCGGAGTTTCAGGATGAGTTATTTTGGTCACACAATCTGATTCGTATTTTTCATTCCTTCTTTTAGTTATTTTTTTTATTTTTTTTATTTCCCATTTTTTAATTTCTGTTGTTTATATTTCCTATATTTTTATAATTTCCGGTTTTATTTTTCATTTTTTACTTGATTTATATATTTTTTTAGAAGGTATAAAAGATTTTTCCAAATAAATCGAAAGTGGTATTACTGAGGCTCGAACCAACCACCATGTGATTGGGAGACCAGATCATTACCAATACGCTAGACCGATTTTAATTGATATTTATATGTAGAAAAAGGCATTTATTCGAAGTCTTTTGTTATCATTCTCATTAATTTGTTACAAATGAACGGTGGTGGTATGGTGTATGTTAATCCTTAAATCTTGTTAATCTTAAAACTCACCAGATTTCGAACTGTTAATGAGTTCAAAGACTTTGTTTTGGTTAAGTAAAGCAAATATGATTTTTATTCTAAAACGCTTTTAAATTACAATCATTGATACCCTATCTATTCAGTTAAAGAGGATGGTAAAAGTCTAATATTTCTACCAACATCATAACCAACATCATTACCAACATCAGTACCAACATCATCACCAACATTACTACCAACATCATTACCAACATCATCACCAACATCATTGCCAACATCATCACCAACATTACTACCAACATCATCACCAACGTACATCATCACCTGATGACCAACAACATGACCACCAGCATCATAACCAACATTATATCACCACCAAAATGACCACCAACGTACATCAGCATGCAACAAATATCATTATCATCATCATCATCATCATCAACAACAACAACAACATCATCTTCAACAACAATATCATCATCATCATCAACAACAACAACAACGTTAACATTATCATCGTCACTACACATGAAGAAATGTTTTAAGTTGAATGTTTAGGTTGAGTATATGACTTTAAAACACGAACGATTTACTTGTATTTTCTTGTATCAACAAGTGACCCTCTAAACTACTTTGATGTTTATTTCAGTTGACGGTGGTTGGTCACAATGGTCTTCTTACAGTAAATGTAACAAACCATGTGGTGGTGGAGTGTGCTACAGATCCCGTACATGTACCAATCCAAAACCACAGTACGGTGGAAACGGATGTAGTGGAGCTAAGAAGCAATCGAGGAAATGCAACCTGAAATGCTGTAAAGGTATGTACAACGTCTTTTTGTAATACTTTACTTTTTTTTTAGTAAAACTCATATTCACTGTAACTTCTCCTGTGTTTGGTATTTTAAGCTGAAACTTTCGCTTTTATTAATATAAATGTGCTCTTGTTATTTCTTATTTTCCCTATTTGGTTTAAGGGAGATATACAGGTCACGTGACCTGTTATTGCAATGTTATTGCAAGATTGGAAATACGTTTATACTTTATCTGTTTACCCAATCAAGTTTATTTGTTTATTATTTATTTAAGTCGTCCATTAATAATAAACAGTAAAGGTACCATTGAATACCAATGAATCTTTTATTGTAATTCCAGTCAATGGAGGCTATGGAGCCTGGTCTGCCTGGACAACGTGTAGCATTACCTGCAGAGCTACGAACTATGAAGTTGGTTACAAGAAGAGAACGCGTCTATGTTGCAAACCATACCCCAAATGTGGTGGTGCCAAATGTGTCGGACCAGCCCAAGAGACAAAGAAGTGTACACCAAATGCGGCATGCCCATATGGTAAGTTGAATAAATAGAAAAAAGCATCGTGCTTTATCGAGGTGTAGAGCACGTGGGAATTTTAAGAAGACGAGAGCAGCGTTAGGAGAAGCACGACGCATAGCTGATAGTGATAAAATTGATTCTATGTTTTTTCTGAGCCGTCAATCCGTTTTGATGCTGACCTTGCACGTTTACTCGTAAATTCATTGGTTAATTTGATGTAAACTCCGTCTTAAGAATGGTCGACAAATCAAATAAACCGAAATCAATTTATAATTTGCAATAGACCTTTTCACAGTTTAGTTCAGAGACCACTTATCAAACTTGGAAGTCGAGGCTGGAGTTGCTACAAATAGCAAAACCATAATTTATCATCCGCAGCAACTCCAACCTCGACTTGGAACTATCATTCGTGGTCACTAAATGGAACTGTGGAAAGGAATGTTTTTTAGTAGTCATGCCGCAATGATTATCGCTTTAAAAATGTTATCAAATAAATCTAATCACTATACTATTTTTACAGTACCACCGCCAGCATACTAAAGACCACCCAACCAAAGAACAGCAACCTCAGATCAAGGACAAAACACCCCAAACGATAAATATAGAATTAAACTAAAACCAAGTTAACTAAAAATAGGGCTTCATAACATGCTTAAACGTTGGTATTCACCAAGTAAAGGCATGAAAACTGAACAAAATAGACTAAAACATTTTGTAAATTTAAAATAGAAATAAAATCACATTTCAAAGTTAAATGATGTTTTCTTTGTCTCTGCGCGCACGGCAATTAAAGAAATTATCAAATTCCCAACTCGTGGTGAAATAATGTTAGACCTAATTCTAACTAACCTTGCTAATACTAAAGTACAACTCACAATTAAGACGCCCTACTCTTGTCTTATCGCATCATATGTCCATCGAGGTCCAACCCAAAGATAGAACTCAAGAGAAGCACTCCTCAACTACAACCAAGCGAAAAGATCTACACCTAAAAAATCGCCGTGCAATGAGTGTATACCTGGATGCTGTTCACGTGCCTAAAATGATTAGTACCGTGCAGTCTTGCGAAGACAAAGTGTCCCTATTTGAGCAAATTATCAAACTGGACTTGACAAACTTGTACCCATCCGTTCAAGAAAGATCCACCCGACTGAGCCCCCTTGGATTATATCTACACTGAAGGAATTGACACAAAGGCGTCAACATGTATTATTTAATGGTAGCATTTATGATTTCCGTTGCTTAAGAAACAAGGCCAACCGCGAACGTAAAAAATGTCGTGCTAAGTAGGTCGCCTTCCATCGTCATGGATTTAAGGTAGTTCGGGACCCAGCCGTTGTACGTAAAATTCACATAATCTCGTTTTTAGCTTTAATTATTTTGAAAATTTCGCATCAAACGACAGTCAGGACGTCTTAGAGAAGCTGATTAAGAGATATTCATCGTGGAACAAGCTGAAACGTGCTGTTGCATGGTTAACAAAGTTTAAAACCTGGTTAAAGAACCACAAGACATGCCAATCAAAGCTAGCAGTAGACGAACTCCAACAAGCTGAGACGACAATCATAAAGTACGTCCAACAGCAGACCTATCCGGAAATGATCAGTGTAGTAACAGACGTAAAGACTGATGCACAACAACGAAAGGTAAAGACAAAGTTAAAGAGATTACCGTCGTCGCTGCATGGTCTTAACCCGGTAATAGATGAACATGGGATCCTAAGAGTTGGTGGAAGACTAGAGAATGCGCCAATTCCATATGAAGCAAAGCATCAGATCATTCTACCAAGTAAGCATCGTGTTACAAGTTTGATCATCCAAACATATCACCAAGAATCCGGACACCTTGGCGAATCGTATGTACTTTCAAGTTTGCGTCAAACCTATTGGATAGTAAAGGGTAAATCGACCGTACGCAGTGTGATAGGAAAGTGCTTTCTCTGTAAGCGAATAAACTGTTTGCCTGCAAGTCAAATGATGGCTGATTTACCACAAGAAAGTATAACTCCCGACAATCCTCCATTTACGTCAGTAGGTGTAGACTTCTTTGGCCCAATTTATGTGCGTCAGCGTCGCTCACATGTCAAGCGTTATGGATGCCTTTTTACCTGTTTATCTACAAGGGCTGTTCACATTGAAATCACAGAGTCACTGGATACAGATGCCTTTATAAATGCACTGAGAAGGTTTATCAACACAAGAGGAAATCCTGTCACGATCTACAGCGACAACGGAACAAACCTACGTGCTGGTGAAAAAGAAATTCGTGAGTCCATTCAACAGTGGAATGAAGATCAAATAAACAAGGCTATGAGTCAAAGAAACATAAAATGGCACTTCAACCCACCAACAGCCTCGCACATGGGAGGCGTATGGGAGCGCGTAATCAGATCAATTCGCAAGATATTGCGAGCAATATTAGGAAATCAGATCGTTACTGACGAAGTCCTAAAGACTACCATGTCAGAGGTACAAGGGATTCTAAACAGCCGACCTTTGACGCCACTCAGCGACGACAGTAACGACATGGAGGTTCTAACCCCTAACCATCTACTTCTTCTGAGGAGTAATGTGAATTTACCACCCAGCTTATACAGTGAAAATGATGGCTACTGCAGACGACGGTGGAAACAAGTACAATATTTAGCGCACATATTCTGGAGACGATGGTTGAAAGAATATCTACCCACACTACAGGTTCGTCAAAAGTGGTACAGACCTAAACGCAATCTACGTGTAGGAGACTTGGTCCTAATTTCAGACGAAAACACTAAGCGCGGAAGATGGCCCCTGGGTAAAGTTAAAAGGCCTTATTTTGAGTTAGTGGATACAATGCATATACTGAGGTCACTGACCCAAATCTTGAGGGTCAAAAGTTTACACTGACGGTCTAGTGAGCGAGCGAGTGAGCGAGTGAGTGAGTGACACTTCCGGTTCAAAAGCCCCATTCCAATAGTTAAAAATGGAGTTAAAAATGAAACGAGAAAACAAAATATGAGCTCAGAAAATGGAAATAACAAACGCTTGAGAGCTTAGAAGAAATGAAAAATCCACCCTCACTGCCAAAACTGAACACTTGCAAATTATTCATAATAGCACTCACCTGGAACAACGCGAACATTAGCCGACCGAAAGAAGCCGGTTCGAGAATGAATTCATTAGCGCCGTTCACAACAAAGTTTTGAAGCAAAACAGATATACCTTCACATTTCGTCTTACTACTTTGAAAACCCACTAAATTGCTTAGTAAGTCAAGGAAGGAATAAGCTATCTGTCACTAGATAGTTTTCTTAATATTTTTTCGCGTATTAAAAATAAACGGGGAAGCTATGAATTTAAAAGTTTTGATATTTTCACAGCGCTTGTGTTGTTCTAGCAAAAAAATCAGTCAGCAATAACTCAGTCCCTTCTATAGCTATAGCTTTGAAATAAAGGACGGATCCCATTAATTGAAAACCCATTTTATTTAAAAATCTCTATTTGAGTTGTGTTAACCCTTTATGGGGTTGCTCAAAACTGGTTAGAAAAGTGGGTGTCACCTGGCATTTAAGAGAGATAATAAAGCTTAAATATCGATGATGTCATTATTTTACTAACTTTGGGGGAAAAAAAAATGTTCTTGGACGTTTTCCATTACTTTCTCAACTAAATAGGTTTAAATGACTTATCAATAATTTCTTTTTATGAATATCTTCGAACAAGTATGATAGAAATAGTAAGTCTTGAATAATGAGCATTTTAATGGCGGGACTTTAGTATTTTACTGTTAGGGCAAATAGATATTTTGCCCATATTTTTGTCAAAACCCTTTTTTTTTTAAGATTTAACAAAAACATTTGGTATCTATTTTATAATCTGGGCTAAGAAAAAGTGGTGGTTACCTGGCGTTTTGGAGAGCTATCGGGTGTTAAACTCATGTGGTCATCGCTTGACTGTCAAATTCTCCGGTGCCCATATATAATTTATTTAGGAAGCGCTCTTAGCGAAGGAGCTGCTATGTTATCAGATCTTTTCATGTTTGACCGCTGTTCACAGGTTATATTTTTATATTTCATGCGTAATTCTAAATGTCTAGTGACAGCTTTGTTAAGCTTTTAATTTTGGGTTAATTGTTGGAAAGTTGGTGGTTTTTTTTTCAGTAAAATTCTGTGCTTTGTAACCGACTCGCTATTGAAGATGGTGAAACTGAGAAGCCAATGCATTGTGTTATGTTGTTTGACACTTGATAGGATTTCAGGAATGTTGACAAAATAATTTTAATCGTTTTTTTGTTATAGTATAAAGATTTCTGACTAACTAAAACATTTATTCTTATATGTGAAGAATACTTCCCAAGCCAACTTAAGTTTCTTCTTGTGTATTTTGAAGTAGCAGCGCTTCACCGCATTCACAGCAACCTTTTGCCAATTCATCTACTAAAACTCCTAATTCCACCATTCTACGACCTTCTCGCCAAGAAATGCTTTTCTTATTCTCACTGTCTGAAATGATTTCACTCTCTTTTTGAGCTTCTTCTCTACAAATGTTTTGTTGTTTAGAATTGCATTTGACCAGTTCCGTCTTTTGCAAACCGGCCGCTTAATACTCGCCTTTTTCTTTTTCCTGACTGTATTAATTTCATTTTCTTATCTTCACATAACAAGAAAAGATTAATTTCAAAAATTGTACAAAAAGGAATCAATTAATCTATGAAAAATGTATTTTTTGTATCGCGATAAAAGTTAGCCTTTGCGGGATTGTTTACAGAATCTCGATGCGAGTTCGATGCGCAGTAGGTTGCGCAATGGCATTAATGGGATCCGTCCTTAAAGCTGTTAATTATTTAAATAATGTTTATTCCCAAGTTTAAAAATTGGGGAAATCAGTTAAATATTTGTTAATTTGTTAACGCATGTTTATTAATGTTTACAACATCAAGGTTTTATGGTCCATTTTTAAATCGGTCTTGTAACTTTACTCCCTCTCTATAAATTTTCTTGAAACTTGACAAACTGCAAGATAACTATCTATTCATTAGGAATCTGGAGTTTCATAAAAATCGATAGACAACTTTCCGAGCTAGAGCGCAATATTTGGAAATATCATTGTTAGAAAATCGGCTTGTAACGGCAAACGTGGCTATACAATTAAATTTCGAATTTACTTTTAGAACCCTAAATGTCTGAAGTGATGAAATAACACATATGTGAAATTTACATTCATTGGTGAGGTTTTGACGCGATACAAGCGAGTTAAAAATGTTTCAAATACGCTTCCAATTATGTTGGAGTCACCTTCAGCTGGAAGTTGTTTTGTAGACGAGATGTGTTGGTCCTGTTGAAATCTCCAGTAAGAATAACACCAAAGCTCTCTGGACATTTGAATGAAATTATTAAAATGGGTAAGGTTTTTTCCACGCTTATTCCACGCTTTTTCCTTCTTGGTTTTTTGTCTACGTAAATTCCGTGAACCACATATATACATTTTGACATGTATAAATCTTAATAATGAATCGTTTTTGACAAATATTTCAGACGATAATCAAATCAAATGACACGCGCTGAGTCATGTTTTTTTTGTGATGTTTGTTTATCTCGACTCGTTTGTTTCTGAGTTCCTCAAGTATCTTGTTTGTAGGAATCCAAAACCACAAACTTAATTATAATTTTATTTCAACACCCATTTAGTGGATCTTCATTACATTCTGCTGAAGCAAAAGCATAAGACACCAACACCAACAGCCAACCGTTCACTTTCAATACTTACTACAGAGTTCAAACAATTCACAATTCACAAACCAAAAAAAGTGTTTTACAAGACTACTGTTTCACTTCACAGAAGATTGTAATTCACCATCATTATCACCACATATCTAGACGTTTCTCACGAAACAGGTAATCATATGCAACTGCCTGGAAAGCCTGGACTCATTAAAAACTGGTGCTTCATTACAGTGCAACTAATAAAACCGGGTCCACCCCAAAAATTGAAAATAAATAGTTTTTTTAAATCAAACAAAAAAGCGTACGGGTTCTCACAGGCTATGATGTTTCTTATTCAATCTTTATCTACTCCGTTCACATGTAATGAAAATTATTAACAATATAAGCAAAAAAAACATTTGTAGAGATTCTATTGTTTATACTCTCGATCGTGATTGGCTAATAATGTTTTAGTGGTCCCGCGGGTTTCAGTAGTCGCAATGTAAACTTTGCTTTGATTTTAAGTCAAAGTTAAGCTCTCCGGACATTTGAATAAAATTAATAAAATGTGTAAGGTTTTTTCCACGCTTATTCCTATTTTAGTCTGTTTTTTTTTTTTTTTGTCTACGTAAATTCCGTGAACCACATATATCAATTTTGACATATATAAATCTTGAATCATTTTTGACAAATATTTCAGACAATAATCAAATCAAATGACACGCGCTGAGTCATGTTTTTTTCTTTTTTTTTTGTGATGTTTGTTTATCTCGACTCGTTTGTTTGTGAATTCCTCAATTATCTTGTTTGTAGGAATCCAAAACCATAAACTATCCAATACAATTCACAAAACCTTTTCAAAATTGATGAATAACTTATGTTCCTTTCGTTCTACTCAGAAAATAGTTTCAACTCCAGAAATAGATCCCCACATATTTTTGTTCCATAGAAACTATTCTACGTATTGAGTCACCCCAGTCGTTTCCATGATAATCTATGATTTAAGAATGCCAAAGCAACAAAGAAGGAAGGTCATAGGATGCCTATATAAGGAGACTTTGTTCACTGGCCATTTACACCTTGAGCTTTCTTACAACAAGAAGAGTCAAGATGACTGCGATTAAGGTTGTTGCTGCTTCGCTTGCACTTGTGTGTATGTATGTCACAGCTTCACAGGCTAACAATATCTACTATCCTGCTCCATGTAAGTATGTGAGCATCGTTGGCTGTTGTTTGCTATAGTTTACTGTACTTTGCTATTATTTACACAATTTGCTTCTTTTCGGTTTACTCTGTTCGACTGTATCATTTGCCGTCTTTGCTATAGTGCTATCAGGCACCGTACCTTCTTTGTCTGCATCATTTGCCGTCTTTTCTATAGTACTATCAGGCACCGTACATTCTTCATGTGTTCATTTGTTGTAGCTGATTTAGTTTTTATTAATTTTATTGGGCTTGGATGTAAAGCTGACGAGGCTTTTCGCAATCTCGCTCTAGCTAGCTGTAGTTTGCCATACTTTGCTTTAATTAAGTTACTTAAGTAATTAAGTATTATTTTTACTTAAGTATTATTGTTAATTAAGTGTAACTAAGGATTTTTAAGAGCGGTTGTCAGGATCGGTCAGGTAAGACGTGCAGAACGAGGTTTTTCGAAATCCTTCAAACTTTGCCAGTTTGTAGGCCTATATAAACTAAAAACCCTGTGTAAGTTTCATCTCAATCGGATAAATATTTTAGGAGTACGGGGTCGATATTTGAATTCCGAGCTTACTTCCGGTTTAACGAGGTCATTCTATAGCACCACCGAAAACTCTTTAGAACACAAAAAATTTAATTTTTTACAACAAAATCAAAATCGTTCCATAAAATTAACATAATTCTTTAGCAAATTGCAAATTATTGGAACATTTTCATTTATAACAAATATTTTAGAGATTTTTCAATTATTTTAAATTTTCGGAGCACTTTTTGGTAGGTAAAGTTTATTGCCAAATAACTCCACTGTTACATCGATTTACACTTAAAAATCATATCACAGATGAAGAAAAACTATTCCTTTTCTAAAATGTCAAATAATATTTATGGGCAAATGAAAAGTGAATTTTTGGCGATGTTTTTTGTAACGTCAATTTGACCCGAAAATCACGATTGTCTACATAGGCGACGCGAGTGATAATCAGCTGAATGATAAATATTTGGCTGGCGAAAATGGTCTTTTTCTCCAAGTAAGTACACTAAAACTCAAAAACATATTTATCTATGGTTTTTACGTTCTCTGATAAACAAAACAGTTGGATTTTAAGCTTTTGAGACAAGTTTTAATGTATTGTCGGGCTTGATTGGCGGTCAAAGAGCGGTTATAAACAAACACTTCAACTGCCAAGGTCGTCTTTTAAACGGTGAAAATTAAAAAAATACTCCTTCCAGTTGCTAAAAACGGTCAAAATAAACCTTATATACATCTTACCTCGATGTATAGTTTTTCTTGGAACGTATTTTCATCTTGAGTACAGTTAACGGAGTTCGTTTGACCGAATACATCGACAGCCGTGTACAGCAATGCAAATTGCGTGACACACAGGAAACCCACAACGATCACGTATTTGAGTTTGTTTTATGCATGGTCAAAATCAAAAGACTACGTTTTTATGGATAAATTTAGGTTTAATTTCGCATGGCCATTTATAATATCTACCCTAATATTTAGAAAGTTTTTAAAAACAGGGTTTATGCCTTGAAACGTATTCAACTTGCAGATATCTTGGAATTTTCTGGTTCTACAAATAGAAAATTTAACGAGCTGCTATAATAGACTAATTCATTGACGCGTCGACGTCTTTTTATATTAGATAAAACTCCATTTTTCCCCAAAAAGAACTATTATGTTCTAACAGAATAAATATTTTTGGTTGTTAACATTCAAGATATAAACTATGATTTGTTTCAATTCACAAATCTGTACCGTTCTTCTTTGACGCTGTTTTGCGACGTTCTGCTCAATTATAACAAACAATGGAACAATCTGACTGTCAACTCTTGAAATCGACAACTTCACAGCTGCAAATTAAAGTAAAAACATACTGATAGCAAATCTAAAATCCACAATGGAAGTTGAATGCGTCGACAGCCGTACAGTACTAATAGAATTGCGTGACACTTGTGTGTGGGGGTGGCAATATTTTTGTGTAAGTTATTTGTTTTCGCCGCACAGGTTATGCAATATTTTTTTTTTCGACCAGAGAGGTCTTGCACGTTTTTTTTTTTTTTTACAGAATTTTGTTCTGTGAAATTCAAAGCGAAAACAACTGTTTGTGTGTTGGTTAAAGTCCGTTTTTCCGTTTTATTTATTAGTCCGGTACAACGCGCAGTAGTTGTTCACTTTTTGTCGGGAAAACACACCGAGGTCGAAGTCTATGTTTTGGTAATATATTGTATACTGATACAAAGGGCGTAAGTCAAGGATTTTTGTGTTTTTGATGTCTCAAAGTCTCGGATTTTCGTGTTTTTGATGCCTCAAAGTTTCGGATTTCCGTGTTTTTGATGCCTCAAAGTCTCGGATTTTCGTGTTTTTATATCTCAAAGTCTCGGATTTTCGTGTTTTTGATGTCTTAGAGGCCCCCCGGGAGTCTCGGATTTTCGTGCTTTTGATGTCTCGGTGTCTAGAATTTTTAAATACTACAAATGCATGAGCTGATATATTTCTAGAATCTCAGGCTTGGATTTTAAAATTTTAGCATTCGCTACCCCTCAAGGTTCTGCATGTTTAGCTTGGCTCTGTGCAGGATTTTTTTTTGGGGGGGGGGGGGGGGGGGGCATTGGCTGTGCACGTTTTTTATTTTGGGAATTGCCACCCCTCCTCCCCAAACTTCTAATGGTCCACCCCTAATTCCCTGCTGTTCAGGATTCAATAATAATCATGTATTACTCGGATACACGTATTAAATAAAGTGTTGATAGGTCGAGCATCCTAACTGTAAATGCTAGTTTGTGTTCTTTATATAACAAGAGATTTCCCGCCAAAGATGTCATAGGGATTCCTAAGTGTCACGCAATTTTCTTAGTGCTCTGACGAAGGGCTAAAGCTCGAAACGTCAGTAAAGTTAAGTCAACATTTTTTACAGTATTACAAATTTCATTATATTACCTATCATTTATATCAAACACCGACGCAGCCTATACTAGTTTACTTGTTAGTTTCCATTTGAAACAAATCATAGTACTTTATCTTGAATGTTAACAACCAAAAATATTTATTCTGTTAGAACATAATAGTTCTTTTTGGGAAAAAATGGAGTTTTATCTATAAATATAAACAGACGTCGACGCTTCAATGAGTTAGTCTATTTATAGCAGCTCGTTAAATTTCTATTTGTAGAACCAGAAAATTCTAAAATACAGCCGAACTCGAAAAGGTTGTTCACCTGAAAAGACAAATATACCAAAAGAAATATCACGTGACTCATTATATATTTACTTTCCGCGCATGTAGAAAGTCAGGTATTTCTATCGGGGGAAGATACTGCTTGTTTGAATTCATCGCCATATTACTTTCAAACGCATCTTACTTTCTACACAGACGGACAAAGAATATATAATGAGTCACGTGATATTTCTTTTAGTATATATGTCTTTTCAGGTGGACAACCATTTCGAGATCGGCAGTATCTGCAAGTTGAATACGTTTCAAGGCATAAAGCCTGTTTTTAAAAACTTTCTAAATATTAGGGTATATAAAATAAATGGCCATGCGAAATTAAACCTAAATTTATCCAAAAAACGTAGTCTTTTGATTTTGACCATGCATAAAACAAACTCAAATACGTGATCGTTGTGGGTTTCCTGTGTGTCACGCAATTTGCATTGCTGTACACGGCTGTCGATGTATTCGGTCAAACGAACTCCGTTAACTGTACTCAAGATGAAAATACGCTCCAAGAAAAACTATGCATCGAGGTAAGATGTATATAAGGTTTATTTTGACCGTTTTTAGCAACTGGAAGGAGTATTTTTTTAATTTTCACCGTTTAAAAGACGACCTTGGCAGTTGAAGTGTTTGTTTATAACCGCTCTTTGACCGCCAATCAAGCCCGACAATACATTAAAACTTGTCTCAAAAGCTTTAAATCCAACTGTTTTGTTTATCAGAGAACGTAAAAACCATAGATAAATATGTTTTTGAGTTTTAGTGTACTTACTTGGAGAAAAAGACCATTTTCGCCAGCCAAATATTTATCATTCAGCTGATTATCACTCGCGTCGCCTATGTAGACAATCGTGATTTTCGGGTCAAATTGACGTTACAAAAAACATCGCCAAAAATTCACTTTTCATTTGCCCATAAATATTATTTGACATTTTAGAAAAGGAATAGTTTTTCTTCATCTGTGATATGATTTTTAAGTGTAAATCGATGTAACAGTGGAGTTATTTGGCAATAAACTTTACCTACCAAAAAGTGCTCCGAAAATTTAAAATAATTGAAAAATCTCTAAAATATTTGTTATAAATGAAAATGTTCCAATAGTTTGCAATTTGCTAAAGAATTATGTTAATTTTATGGAACGATTTTGATTTTGTTGTAAAACATTAAATTTTTTGTGTTCTAAAGAGTTTTCGGTGGTGCTGTAGAATGACCTCGTTAAACCGGAAGTAAGCTCGGAACTCAAATATCGACCCCGTACTCCTAAAATATTTATCCGATTGAGATGAAACTTACACAGGGTTTTTAGTTTATATAGGCCTACGAACTGGCAAAGTTTGAAGGATTTCGAAAAACCTCGTTCTGCACGTCTTACCTGACCGATGCTGACAACCGCTCTTAAGGATTGATTAACAATTAGATAACTGATTTTATAGTTACTCCGACGTAGGGCTAATGCTCGAAACGTCAGTAAAGTTAAGTCAACATTTTAAAGGTGTTACAAATTTCATTATATTATCTATCGTTTATGTCAAACACCGACACAACCTATACTAGTTTACTTGCTAGCTTCCATTTATATTTTGGTTTTATAGTTGATATTTCTTCAATACTTCTCGTGTGTTCAACAAGTGTTTTATCACTCATAACAGCACAGTTTTTATATAGCGTTTATAAAATACACAATGACATATTTGCTCAACATAAGTACAGACAAGTGTGCTGTATGCTAGTAGGGTATTTGTGAGAGTTCTGCGCCATTCGCTGAGGTAAGCAGTTTTTTTAATTCCTTAGCTAGGCAATTTTTGATTTCTGTATCGCAGACTCGGCTATTTTTTAGGCGAATTCAGAATTTGTGAATTTAGTTAATCCGAAAATAATCCGATAAAAGCACTTTTCTATAGGGTATACAAATCCTAGTAGGGTGTTTATTGTCCATGGGATTAGTTAGAAACAAAAGGTACATCTGTTCTATATTTAGTCATTATTAATGATTTCATATGCGTATTTGAGAATACTTTCCTTAAACAAAATTCTAGCATATAGAAATATATCTGCAGAGCTGTTTAGTTTAGTTATTTTGTAATCATGTTCATTTAGTAATATGTAGGTTGGTGTATTATTTGTTAATCCTTTAATCCTTTGTTTGTCTTGAAAACTACAAGATTGTGAATTGTTAATGAGTCCAAAGACTTTGTTTTGGTAAAGTAAAGCAAATTGATTTTTATTATAAAACTCTCAATTACAAACATTGTTATCCGGTCTATTCAATTATAGAGGATGGTAAAAGTCTAATTCTCTTCCATTTCTAGGCCGGCCGCTTTCCTGTTCTATTTCATTGTCAGTGTTTGTTATACCTCTATTACGATCAATGAGTTTGAGCTCATTTTTCTTCCAATTAAGTTGATGCATAGAACCACAATCTTGACATTCGCAAAACAACTTTTTCACGGTATTTGAATTAGTAGAAATCTTAGTCATACAAATGTCACATTCGACGGGCTTCCCCCACTTTCGGAACCAGGTTTGATCTTCCCATTGACACATAGGACAAATAATGATAGGGATCCTATCGAAAGATTTTGTTTCTTGACAAACCTGGCACTTGCCTTCCTCTCCATGATCATCATCATCATCATCATCATCACTTTCCATTTCCTCTTCTTCTTCATCGCTGTCTTCTTCATCATCATCTTGTTCTTCACTGCTAAAATCACTATCATCAGAACTATCCTCTCCTTCTGGTCGCCTAGCAACCAGTTCTACGAGCAACTTTTTGTTTCTTATGAGGTTTTTGTTTATGCCTAATTCTGATAAACCATTAATAAACGTTTGAAGTCCTCTGGGATTTTTAACATCCAGGTTATAAGGTAGCATAGAATATTCAATAAGCTCTACCATCTGTGTAAGAGGTATTCTTCGCTGGTGATAGGTCATTTCTCCATGCGAATTCCAATATAAAATAGCTTTTGAAGACGCCATGCTGTGTAGAAATTCTAAAGCCCTATCTTTGGGTATGCTAGGTGAGATATTTTTCAACATAGCATCAATGTCAGTTTCATCAAAGTTTATGCTTTCGTCGTCACTTTCACTGACAGTGCTAATGTCATCCTCTGAATCCATCCTCTCTCGCTTTCTCTTTATGCTCATTTTCCTTTAACTCTCAAATGTATAATGATCGTTTAGGAAAGTAACAGTTTTAGTTATAGCAAAAGTAGACTCAAAGTAGACATCAAAGGCGATACGATTTCCTCCACAAATCCTGAACCTTTTTGAGATAAAATTTGCTTTTTCCTTTTGAATGGAACTGATGAGTCGGCTAAATTTCTTATCAAATCTTTATGCCTTTCCAATTGCCGTTTTTGTATTTCAGAAAGAGGAATCAACCCTCTCAACAGATTATAGCAAACTTCGCACAAAGAATGCACTTGTGGTGGGGTAGCAGATGATAGCAGAAATAGTCTTTGATGATCAGGGCAATGAGCTAATAGGTGGAGATAACCAAAATTATTGACAAGCAACTGGCTCATGTTTCCTGTACTGAGCTGTTTTAATAATGAGCTACCTGATAATATGATAGGATATTTATAGCCAACGGAAGCCAATAGCAGATCCGCTACGTAAACTAGTTATTCAATTAGAACTTAATACAGTTATTTAAACTTTTTAAGGCGGTGAAATTTCTAGGGAAGACCTCGTGGTGCAATGGTAGCACATCTGGCTCCAGACCAGAAGGTTACGTGTTCGAATCGCGTCGGGGTCATGCTTTTTTTTATCCTTTTACGGATCGCACGCACTAAAAAAAAAAAATGACGAGGATAGCCTGATAGCTTTTGGCTACCCATAGGCTGCAAGCTATTGGCTACCCATAGCCTGCAAGCTTTGGCTACCCATAGCCTGCTAGCTAAATAGGCCGGCTACCCATAGCCTGCTAGCTTTTGGCTACCCATAGCCTGCTAGCTTTTGGCTACCCATAGCCTGCTAGCTATTGGCTACCCATAGCCTGCTAGCTTTTGGCTACCCATAGCCTGCTAGCTATTGGCTACCCATAGCCTGCTAGCTTTTGGCTACCCATAGCCTGCTAGCTACATACGCTACCCATAGCCTGCTAGCTTTTGGCTACCCATAGCCTGCTAGCTACATACGCTACCCATAGCCTGCTAGCTTTTGGCTACCCATAGCCTGCTAGCTTTGGCTACCCATAGCCAGCTAGCTATATAGGCTACCCATAGCCTGCTAGCTACATAGGCTACCCATAGCCTGCTAGCTACATAGGCTACCCATAGCCTTCTAGCTACAAATTGACAGCTTGGTAGCCAAGCTATTGATGTTTAGAAAGTGTATATAAATAGGGCTAAAATGATCTATTCATCTATAACTAAAAAGACTCGCGATGACTCGGATGTGTTCATTGTGTCGGAAGTCAGTCAAAAATTTATCATCCCATTTGAGTCGAGTCCACAAAATAAATGGACCAGAACGTACATACTGGTATCAGCAAGGAAAAATACCTAATGATGATAGTCATCAAAAGCCTACAACCCTTCAACTTGGAAATGGATCAATAGAGAATTGTGGAAAATTTCAGTTAGAGCACCCATTCACTGCGCTTGTAGCGGGTATGACAGGATCAGGAAAAACATTTTGGGTCCAAAATCTGCTTAAGCATGCAACTCAAGTTATCACACCTGTGCCACAAAGAATTGTGTGGAGCTACTCGCAGTGGCAGCCGGCATACGATAATATGTTGAAAACAGTTCCTGGAATTGAATTTATTAAAGGGGTGCCTCACGATATTGACGAAGATTGGTTTTTTGATGCAAAATTCAATAACCTGATTGTCATTGATGATCAAATGTCTGAAACCTCTAATGATAAACGCATCCTCAATTTATTTACCAAAGGATCTCACCATCGGAATCTTAGCGTCATTTTCATGGTACAGAACCTTTATTTTCAAGGGAAAATAATGCGAACTTTAAGTCTAAATACAGCCTATCTTGTATTGTTTAAAAATCCGAGAGATAAACTCCAAATAACTACCTTGGGCAAACAGATGTACCCCGGAAAAACAGAGCAGTTTTTTCAAAAATATGAAGCCGCTGTCCAACGGCCTTACGGATATCTTTTTGTGGATCTCAAACCCAATACCGCTGAAGAGTGTAGACTGCGGGCTAATGTTTTACCCGAAGAAAGGGCTCCTACCCAGTCCTCAGCTGAAGCTCACTCAAACACGGCCTTAGAAAGTTTGGTAAACTATTTTGAGCGTCAGAGTGTTGTGCAGCCACCACAGTTAACCATATTGCAGGGATTGAATAAACAAATGCAGAATATCCTCAACGAGCCAAATGTTTCATCGGAAATAAAAATGAAAAGATATTCTCAGGTGTGTCAACGCTATTTAGATCTAGAAAAACAACTAAATAACAATTCTTCAAGAGTTCACCTTCCATCTAATATCCCTATGGTCGAAGCATTACCTACGCATGATGACAACCTAGATGAAACTCAACCTACAACCCCTCAAAATTCTCCATCAACTAGAGTATTCGATAGTGGCTTTGAGAGCTTAACGGCTATGCCTAAAACAAGTGCAGTATCATCAATTCAAACCAACGAATCATTACTACCTCACTCGTCGAGTAGTCAAATGCTAGAGAAAGCTTCGTCGACACCATTAAAGGCTCCTTCTACTTATGAAGTCAGAAAACCATCAACCTTATTTGATCCTGAAGTTAGTTCATCACGACAAACGCTATTACTAACGCCACCATCTTCATATAAGAAGCCTGTAAAATGGCTCAATTATGCCGATTCAATGAAACAGAAAGGCATCCCAGAACCTAATCGACGTTCGGATAGATTAAGAGCAGTAATCAAGAAGCCTTCAGAAAAGTGGCAGAAATATTAGACTTTTACCATCCTCTATAATTGAATAGACCGGATAACAATGTTTGTAATTGAGAGTTTTATAATAAAAATCAATTTGCTTTACTTTACCAAAACAAAGTCTTTGGACTCATTAACAATTCACAATCTTGTAGTTTTCAAGACAAACAAAGGATTAAAGGATTAACAAATAATACACCAACCTACATATTACTAAATGAACATGATTACAAAATAACTAAACTAAACAGCTCTGCAGATATATTTCTATATGCTAGAATTTTGTTTAAGGAAAGTATTCTCAAATACGCATATGAAATCATTAATAATGACTAAATATAGAACAGATGTACCTTTTGTTTCTAACTAATCCCATGGACAATAAACACCCTACTAGGATTTGTATACCCTATAGAAAAGTGCTTTTATCGGATTATTTTCGGATTAACTAAATTCACAAATTCTGAATTCGCCTAAAAAATAGCTGAGTCTGCGATACAGAAATCAAAAATTGCCTAGCTAAGGAATTAAAAAAACTGCTTACCTCAGCGAATGGCGCAGAACTCTCACAAATACCCTACTTATGCTCTCTTAAATCACGCGCATCAATTATTATTTGTAAGTTTATTTTGCAAAAGCTAAAAATAATGAATAAACATTTGTTCACAACGATAAATAATACCTATAAAATGATATTGAGAAAAATGTATGACATAAATATGAATGTATGATAACGAAGGAAAATATCGTCTTTAATAAAAAAAAAAAACTTATTATTTTTTAAACCAGTTATGTTTATCTTCAGCCTATGGTTGGGGACCATGGAGCACGTGGTGTGCCTGTACTAAAAAATGTGCGGGTGGGGAGCAGTGGCGTACTCGAAAGTGCTTGAATCCACCTTACTACGCAGGACCTCATAAATGCGACGGAGCTAACAGACAAACAAAAACATGCAACACCTATCAGTGTCCTAGTAAGTCCAGTTATTCATCAGTCCTTTGGTCCACTCAGTGATCCATTGATCAATCAAATTTGATCCAGACTTCATTGATCCATCAAACCTTTGATCCCCTGATTCATTGATCCATCAAACCTTCGGTCCCCTTATTTATTGATCCATCAAACCTTTGGCCCCCTTATTCGTTGATTCATCAAACCTTTGGTCCCCTGATTCATTCATCCATCAAACATTTGATCCCCTGATTCATTGATCCATCAAACCTTCGGTCCCCTGATTCATTGATCCATCAAACCTTCGGTCCCCTAATTCATTGATCCCTCGGAACTGATCCGCTGATTCATTGATCCATCAAACCTTTGATCCGCTGATTCATTGATCCATCAATCGTTTGATCGTTTGATCCATTGATCCATCAAACCTTTGTTTCCCTGATTCATTGATCCATCAATCCTTTCATCCCCTGATTCATTGACCAATCAAACCTTTGATCCCTTGATCCATTGATACATCAAACCTTTGATCCCC
Organism: Metridium senile; assembly: GCA_949775045.1. Classification (NCBI taxonomy): domain Eukaryota; kingdom Metazoa; phylum Cnidaria; class Anthozoa; order Actiniaria; family Metridiidae; genus Metridium; species Metridium senile. The sequence continues at coordinate 2,072,270 of OX459103.1, read as the reverse complement.
TGATTCATTGATCCATCAATCCTTTGGTCCTCCGATTCATTGATCCATGAATCGTTTGATCCCTGATTCATTGAATTGATCCATCAATCCTTTGGTCCCCTGATTCATTGATCCATCAAACCTTTGGTTCCCTGATTCATTGAGCCATCAAACCCTTTGGTCCCCTATAATTCATTGATCCATAAAACCTTTGGTCCCCTGATTCATTGATCCATCAAACCTGTGGTCCACTGATTCATTGATTAATAAAACTTTTGGTCCCCTGATTCATTGATCCATCAAACCTTTGGTCCCCCGATTCATTGATCCATGAATCGTTTGGTCCACTGGTTCATTGATCCATGAATCGTTTGGTCCACTGGTTCATGGATCCATTTATTCTTTGATCTCCTTATTCAACTTACTCTTTGATCCACCAAACCTTTGGTCCCCTGATTCATTGATCCATCAATCGTTTGGTCCCCTAATTCATTGATCAATCAATCGTTTGATCCCTTAAGTCATTCATCCATATCTGCTTTATGTTTATCTTACTTTCTGTTCAAATAATATTAAAGGTTTATTGAAATACTATCGCAAATGTTTTTTAGTTAACGGAGGATACGGATCCTATGGACCATACGGTAAATGCAGCAGGCGTTGCGATGGTGGTTACCAGACATGTTACAGAAAATGTGACAGCCCTGCCCCATTGTATGGAGGAAAGTATTGCAGTGGACCAAAAAGTATGACAAAAGCTTGTAATACGAACCATTGTCCAAGTGAGTTTCTTTATCGATATTGCACATGTAATTACCACTTACACCAAAATCGTCATCACCAATGCCAGTATCATTATCATCAATATTATATATCATTATACATTAACTCAAGTGTCTTTTGAACTGATATGACAACCCATTCTTTAGGGAACGGAGGATACGGATCCTATGGACCATACGATAAATGCAGCAAGACTTGCGGTGGTGGTTACCAGACATGTTACAGAAAATGTAACAGCCCCTCCCCACAGTATGGAGGAATATGCACTGGACCAAAAAGTTTGACAAAAGCCTGTAATACGAACCATTGTCCAAGTAAGTATTTTATCGATATTGTACATATCATTAACACTAGTACTACCATAACCATAACCATCACCAAAACAAGTATCATCGTCATTAGAATACTTCTGAATATACAACATTGTCAACATCACCGCCTTCAGTATTACCATTGCCATTGTCACAATCATCACCATCATCATCATCACCACATTGATTTTTTTATCATTACATTAAACATTAACTCAAGTGTCTTTTTAACTGATATGAAAAGCCGCGCCATTCTTTAGTTAACAGAGGATACGGTGCATGGTAATAATCATCACAAACAATGACAATAACAACATTATCATCATCATCATCATCATCATCATCATCATCATCATCATTATCATTATCATTATCATTATCATTATCATTATCATTATCATTATCATTATTATCATTATCATCATCATCATCATCATCATCATCATCATTATCATTATCATTATCATTATCATTATCATTATCATTATCATTATCATTATCATTATCATAATCATTATCATTATCATTATCATTATCATTATCATCATCATTATCATCATCATCATCATCATTATCATCATCATAGTTTGAAACCAAATGTTAATTAAAGTATCATTATCAATTCTTTAGTTCATGGAGGATACGGATACTATGGACCATACGATAAATGCAGCAAGCCTTGTGGTGGTGGTTACCAGACATGTTACAGAAAATGTAACAAACCCGCCCCACAGTATGGAGGAAACAAATGCACTGGACCAGCAAGTATAACAAAAGCCTGTAATGTGAACAATTGTCCAAGTGAGTATTTTATCGATATCTGTCATATCATTACCACTAATAATACCATAACTATTACCTGAAACCAGTATCATCATTAGAATACTTCTGAATATCAACAACAACATTTCAAGATCCAGATAGATCTTGAGCTGAAATAATCAGCTACCAGCAACATTTATTGTAAATAATTTTACACCAAATTCCAATAATGTTGTCATATGAAAAATGGACATTAGTAACCTTTGCTAAGTTAGTAAGAAAAAAATAACACAAGACAGAGTTGAGCTTGAGTGATCTTCTTTAGTCTTTTCATTAGTTATGTTCCCACTAAATTACAAAAGTCAGTCTTGCAATTAGGTGTATATGAAATAAAGAAAATAATAATAATAATAGTAATAATAATAATAATAATAATAGTAATAATAATAGTAATAATAATAATAATAATAATAATAATAATAATAATAATAGTAATAATAATAGTAATAATAATAATAATAATAATAATAAATATAATAGTAATAATAGTAATAATAATAAATATAATTACTATAAGTACCTTGGAAAGTTTGAAAACACGACACAACTTGAGAAAGAAGTACAGAAAACAGCAAGCAAAGAATACATTAGACGAGTCTCATTAATTTGGTCGTCCCCTCTTTCTATACCACGGAAAGTCAAAGCTACACAAAGCTTTGCCATTCCTGTCTTACTATACCACATGTGGACCACTGATTGGCCTATAGACATCTTGAAAGAACTTGACAGACGAACTCGTCGAGTTATAAATGACAACAGCTGCAAACACAAGCATGAGTCGCTACCACTCCTTTACCTCCCACCCTCTAAGGGGGGGCACAGGTTTGATGGAAATCGAAAACCTTTACAAAACCACAAAGATAAAGCTAGCCCACTATATCACATGCAGTGTCGACCCACACGTCCAACTTGTAAGATCCTACCAAGATGCCAAAGAAAAGAAAGCCCAAAGATCTATCATTAAAGATGCAAAAACATTCGCAACCCAATTTAATCTAGACATAACCTATGATACGGAAAACAAAAGAACAGTCATTAAATCTGACAACACAGTTATAGAAGTAAATAACTGCCAGCCAAAAAGTATCAAGCCCATCCTGAAGAAGGAAGTTATAAGAAAGTACGAACACGAAGTTGAACAACAGCCTTGGGTAGGCCAGTTTATGGTTAAACAGTGGCAAAACAAAGACCTACACAAAGAATGGTGCGATATTACAAAAGTCTGGAAAAACATCCCAACAGTAGTTTACAGTATCCATACAAGTATCATCCAGCAACTATTAACAACGAAAGTATATAAAGTAAAGAAACTGCAAGGAGAGAATGATGATCTTAAATGCAGATTTTGCCACGATAAACACGAAAATATTACTCATATCATGTGCAGCTGCCCTGCCATAGCCCAATAACTCTACAAATCTAGACATGACCACATGCTTAGGCCTGTATACTATGCAGTCCTAAAGAAGTTTAGATTGATCGATGATGAAGACAAAACAACACCCTGGCACAAAGAACCACCACCAAAGAGCTGCATCGAAAACGAAAACGCAAAAGTGCTATGGGATATCCCCATTTATCAAGACACAGCACCAAGCAACGGAGCAAACAAACCCGACATTATCGTATGTGACAAAGCGTGCAAGCAATGGATAATATTAGAAGGAACTATCTGCAATGTAGGAACAATAAAACAAAGAGATGAAATGAAAACTGCTAAATATACCGACCTGAGATCAAGTCTCAAAAGACTGTATCCTGGCTATAAAATCACACAGGTCAACATTGTGTTTGACTTTTTAGCAGGATATCACGAAAATTTGATAGACAATCTCTCTAGCATAGGAATAACAGAAGGACTAACTATTATAAGAAAGTGCCAGAAATGGGTTATTTCACAGAACTGTGAGATTGTTAAACGTTTATACAATTATTAGATATGATCATGTACATCTTTATAAGTTTAGACACACAGATATTTGCTTAGGCAATCTATGCCCGCAATATTTGTTTACAGAATGTAAAAACATAGTCTGAAGTTTAAATAAACAATAATAATAATAATAATAATAATAATAGTAATAATAATAATAATAATAATAATAATAATAATAATAATAATAATAATAATAATAATAATAATAATAATAATAATAATAATAATAATAATAATAACAATGTATTATTATTCTTTCATTAGGACATGGTAAATGGAGTAATTGGAGTTCATATGGAACATGCACTAGAACGTGCAATGGCGGTAGTCAGAAACGAACCAGACAATGCAACAACCCTGCACCAGCTTATGGCGGAAAGGACTGCGTTGGAGATAAAGAGCAGACAAGAAAATGCGGCACAAAAGCATGCGCAGGTAATTGCCTTGAAGTAAAATAAAATAGCTAAGTCGTCAAAGAAGTTTTAGTAAAATAAAATAGCTAAGTCGTGGACAAAAATACTTTGCAAGTAACATAAAACAAATAACATTAAGATCACAGCATCCAGATATGTTTACTATAAAACCAAAGAATTCAAACACTTTATTTTGTTGTGGCTAATTTCTTTTCAATTTGCTTCTGTATTCACTGATGGCTTCGTAAACGAAAAATAATTTTAAATACACATGCAAAAGCATTATTTGTGAATAAGGCCAATGCGAATACAAATCGTTTTATTCATGGCTTCGTAAAGAAAAACTAATTTTAGATACACATACAAAAGCATTATTTGTAAATAAGGTAATTAAATGCGAAGACTGAAGACTAACCATGCCAGTAAATTTGCGTTTAATATCTACGCTTTCCTTCATGTTCTAGTGTACATTGGATTTGTCCAACCTGTATACAGAGTCAACGAAGGTGCTGGTAATGTCGTCATCAAAGTTAAACGAACTGGAGACCTCTCAAAAGTGACCTCAGCAAGGTAGGTGGAAATGTAACACAGTCAATCAAGGTGAAGAGGATAACGAAACGGAAAGCTTTTAATTTTAAAATGTTCATAATGACGAGATAGCATTTTATGATGATGATGATAATGATCATAACAGTGAAGACGATGATCATGATGATTGTGAGGATGACAATGGTGGTAATGATCAAAATGATGGTGGTAATGATCAAAATGATGGTGGTGATGATGATGATAATGATGATGATCATGATGATGATGATTATGATGATGATGATGATAATGGTGGTGATAATGATGGTGCTGTTGATGATGACAATGATGGTGATGATAATATTGGTGAGGAGAAGGGTGGTGATGATGACAATGATGGTGAAAATGATGGCGATGGTGATGATGATGATGATATTGGTGAGGTTAAGGGTGGTGATGACGATAAAGATTGTGATGGTGATGATGATGATGATGATAATGATGATGATGATATTGGTGATGAGAAGGGTGGTGATGATGATAATGATGGTGGTAATGATGATGATGGTGATGATGATAATGATGGTGATGATGATGATATTGGTGAGGAGAAGGATGGTGATGCTTCCTATGGTGATAATGATAGACTGTAAAGGTTGCAATTCAATAAGACCTCGTACACAATCACATTAAACCCACCGAATGGAGCTTGCAAAGTGCTGGGACTAAAAAGATCAACTGTTGTTTTTGTTTCCTTAGAGTGACATTGATACCTGGAGGATCAGCTACATCAGGAGCAGACCACGGCAATGTCGATAGAGACATAAGCTTCCCTGCATCAGATGCAGAAATTGATGTGTCCATCAGTATCGCTGATGACAATATTGACGAAAAAGCTGAATTCTTTGGAGTAAAACTATCCAGTACCGATGCTGCAGTTGTATCGGTCCAGCCTGATCAAACTAGAGTAATCATCATCGATAATGACGGTAAGCGTGTATTCATCATCGAAATCTTCTCTTCTCTTCTCTTCTCTTCTCTTCTTTTCTCTTGTTGTTTCTAATTCACCCTTTTCATTACAGTCGATGGAAATTGGGGATCATGGTCATCATGGACCAAATGCGACAAATTATGTGGAACTGGATCTCAATCAAGAAGCAGAAAATGTGACAACCCAGCCCCAAAAGGTGGTGCAAAACCATGTGCTGGACGTTCCTCACAGACACAAAAATGTTACATCAAGCAATACTGCGCAAGTAAGAAATAACCAAAATAGTTATTCACTAGATATTTGAATAACCGATTAAGACTGCGGGAAAATATTGACCGATTTTAGAATCTTTGTTGTCGTATCAGAGTAGGGGCCAAACAAGAGTTCTGCAACATGAACCTGTCGGATTTATCGGATTCATGCTCCGGTCTGATTTGTCAGATTCATGCTATGGGAGGCGTCGGATTCACGTCGTCGGAGTTTCCGGATGAGTTATTTTACTCACACAATTTGATTCGTATTTTTAATTCCTTCTTTTAGCTAGTTATTTATATATTTTTTTAATTTCCCGTTTTTTAATTTCTATTTTTTATATTTTTATAATTTCCGGTTCTAATTTTAATTTCTTACTGGATTTATATAATTTTTTAGGAGGTATAAAATATTTTTCTAAATAAATCGAAAGTGGTATTACTGAGGCTCGAACCAACCACCATATGATTGGGAGACCAGATCATTACCAATACGCTAGACCGTCTTTTGTTGTCATGCTCATTAATTTGATCCAAATGACCGATGGTGGTATTGTGTATGTTAATCCTTAAATCTTGTTAATCCATTGTTTATCTTAAAACTCACCAGATTTCGAACTGTTAATTAGTTTAAAGACTTTGTTTTGGTGAAGTAAAGCAAATTGATTTTTATTCTAAAACGCTTTTAAATTACAATCATTGATACCCGATCTATTCAGTTAAAGAGGATGGTAAAAGTCTAATATTTCTACCAAAATCATAACCAACATCATCACCAACATTATTACCAACATCATTACCAACATCATCACCAACATCAGTACCAACATCATTACCAACATCATCACCAACATCATTACCAACATCACCACCAACCTTACTACCAACATCATTACCAACATCACCACCAACCTTACTACCAACATCATTACCAACATCATCACCAACATCAGTACCAACATTATTACTAACATCATTACCAACATCATTACCAACATCACCACCAACATCACCACCAACATTACTACCTACATCATTACCAACATCATCAACATTACTACCAACATCATTACCAACATCATTACCAACATCATCACCAACATCATTACCAACATCATCAACATTACTACTAACATCATTACCAACATCACCACCAACCTTACTACCAACATCATTACCAACATCATTACCAACATCATTACCAACATTATTACTAACATCATTACCAACATCATTACCAACATCATTACCAACATCATTACCAACATCATTACCAACATCATTACCAACATCATTACCAACATCATCAACATTACCACCAACATCATTACCAACATTATTACCAACATCATTACCAACATCATTACCAACATCATTACCAACATCATTACCAACATCATTACCAACATCATTACCAACATCACCACCAACATTACTACCTACATCATTACCAACATCACCACCAACCTTACTACCAACATCATTACCAACATCATTACCAACATCAGTACCAACCTTACTACCAACATCATTACCAACATCATTACCAACATCATCACCAACATCAGTACCAACATCATTACCAACATCAGTACCAACATCATTACCAACATCATTACCAACATCACCACCAACATTACTACCAACATCATTACCAACATCACCACCAACATCATTACCAACATCATTACCAACCTTACTACCAACATCATTACCAACATCATTACCAACATCACCACCAACATTATCACCAACATCATTACCAACATCATTACCAACATCATTACCAACATCATCACCAACATCAGTACCAACATCATTACCAACATCATCACCAACCTTACTACCAACATCATTACCAACATCATTACCAACATCACCACCAACATTATCACCAACATCATTACCAACATCATTACCAACATCATCACCAACATCATTACTAACATCATCACCAACATTATTACCAACATCATTACCAACATCATCACCAACATCATTACCCACATTACTACCAACATCATTACCAACATCATGACCAACATCAGTACCAACATTATTACTAACATCATTACCAACATCATTACCAACATCATTACCAACATCATCACCAACATTATTACCAACATCATTACCAACATCATCAACATTACTACTAACATCATTACCAACATCATTACCAACATCATTACAACATCATTACCAACATCATCACCAACATCATTACCAACATCATCACCACTGTCATCATCACAAACATCATTACCAACATCATTACCAACATCATCACCAACATCATCAACATTACTACCAACATCATCACCAACGTACATTTTTACCAACATCACCACTGTCATCATCAAAGATAAATATTCAAATGAGGCTCGGACGCATTTTGCTTGGCACCGTCCTTTTGCTCTCCTTGCTTCTACCAGGGAGTCCCAACTGGAAAAACAAGCATGAACAACATTTGCTAACCTACTCAAGTACACACAGGGGCAATGAAAGTGCTGAAAATCGTCGACAGGCAACGGAAAATCACTATTTGGTGGACTCGGCTTTGCTGCTTATTAAAAATCTAACGCTCGCTGCTGGTTCCTCTAACAATAGGTTATCTAACTATCTATTGTCATCAATCAATAGTTCCAACCATCTATTGTCTTCTAACAATGGGCTCAACTATCTATTGTCATCCACTATGCTATATTCAAAAATCTTCTCGTCACCTACAAACAATGGAGTTGGCTGTACGTTCAACCAAGCGAATTATTCACTCCAGTTGAGCAGGATTTTGAAGTTTACTCATCGGAAACTTAAAAGATCTCGTTCCAATTGCCTCTACTATCCAAACTCGAGTGCTTCTCGCCAGATTCTACTGCAGGGAGGGGATATATCCACTAACCCTGGTCGCATCATTACCAACAGCATTACCAACATCATTACCAACATTATTACCAACATCTTCATCACCAGATGACTAACAACATTACTACCAACATCATCACCAACGTACATCTGCATGCAACAAATATCATTATCATCATCAACAACAACAACGTTAACATTAATTATTATCATCATCACTACACATGAAGAAATGTTTTAAGTCGAATGTTTAGGTTGAGTATATGACTTTAAAACAACAACAACAACAACAACAACAATTTTATTGCACCTAGAATTTACAAGAGATTACAATTTACAATTTACAATTACAAGTATAGTAGGTACTGGCCCTAGCCAATAACTAAAAAGCTAAAAATGTGCTAGGACCAAAAAAAAAAACGAACGATAAAACACGAACGATTTTGAAACAAGTGACCCTCTAAACTACTTTGATGTTTATTTTAGTTAACGGTGGTTGGTCACAATGGTCTTCTTACGGTAAATGTAACAAACCATGTGGTGGTGGAGTGTGCTACAGATCCCGTACATGTACCAATCCAAGACCATACTATGGTGGAAAGGGATGTAGTGGAGCTAAGAAGCAATCGAGGACATGCAACCTGAAATGCTGTAAAGGTATGTACAACGTCTTTTTGTAATGCTTTACTTTTTTTTAGTAAAACTCATATTCACTGTAACTTCTCCACCTGTGTTTGGTATTTTAAGCTGAAACTTTCGCTTTTATTAATATAAATGTGCTCTTGCTATTTCTTATTTTCCCTATTTGATTTAAGGGAGATATACAGGTCACGTTACCTGTTATTGCAATGTTATTGCAAGATTGAAAATAAGTTTATACTTTATCTGTTTACCCAATCAAGTTTATATATTTATTATTTATTTATATCGTCCATTAATAATAAACAGTAAAGGTACCAATGAACCTTTTATTGTAATTCCAGTCAATGGAGGCTATGGAGCCTGGTCTGCCTGGACACCCTGTAGCATTACCTGTAGAGCTACGAACTATGAAGTTGGTTACCAGAAGAGAACGCGTCTATGTTGCAAACCATACCCCAAATGCGGTGGTGCCAAATGTGTCGGACCAGCCCAAGAGACAAAGAAGTGTACACCAAATGCGGCATGCCCATATGGTAAGTTGAATAAATAGAAAAAAGCATCGTGCTTTATCGAGGTGTAGAGCACGTGGGAATTTTAAGAAGACGAGAGGAGCGTTAGGAGAAGTACGACGCATAGCTGATAGTGATAAAATTGATTCTATGTTTTTTCTGAGCCGTCAATCCGTTTTGATGCGGACCTTGCACGTTTACTCGTAAATTCATTGGTTAATTTGATGTAAACTCCGTCTTAAGAATGGTCGACAGATCAAATAAACCGAAATCAATTTATAATTTGCAAAAGACCTTTTCACAGTTTAGTTCAGAGACCACTAATAAAACTTGGAAGTCGAGGCTGGAGTTGCTACAAATAGCAAAACCATAATTTATCATCCGCAGCAACTCCAACCTCGACTTGGAACTATCATTCGTGGTCACTAAATGGAACTGTGGAAAGGAATGTTTTTAAGTAGTCGTGCCGCAATGATTATTGCTTTAAAAATGTTATCAAAAAAATCTAATCACTAAACTATTTTTACAGTACCACCGCCAGCATACTAAAGACCACCCAACCAAAGAACAGCAACCTCAGATCAAGGACAAAACACCCCAAACGATTAATATAGAATTAAACTAAAACACAGTTAACTTAAAACAGGGCTTCATAACATGCTAAAACGTTGGTATTCACCAAGTAAAGGCATGAAAACTGAACAAAATAAACTAAAACATTTTGTAAATTTAAAATAGAAATAAAATCACATTTCAAAGTTAAATGATGTTTTCTTTGTCTCTGCGCGCACGGCAATTAAAGAAATTATCAAATTCCCAACTCGTGGTGAAATAATGTTAGACCTAATTCTAACTAACCTTGCTAATTAGTACAACTCTCCAATAAGATGCCCTACTATATTATTTAATGGTAACATTGACGATTTCCGTTGCTAAAGAAACAAGGTCAGCTGCGAACGTAAAAAGTGTCGTGCTAAGTATTTCAAGACCAAAGTATTTCATCTAAAACAATGCAAACCATCTGCATGGTGGTTTGAAGTTAAAAAACTCAGTGGCAGTACCCCTTCGTCTACTATACCGCACGTACTGATATTACCAAGTCTTTGTAATTTAGTCTTTGTAATTACGTCTTTTTGTTACTGTTGTTGTTGTTTGTAACAATCAATGTATAGCGCTTAGAACAGATTTGTATTTGCGCTTTATAAATAAAAATTATTATTATTAATTATTATTATTGCATGAGACATTCCTTGCACCTATGCAAGAGTTCAGACCACTGCCATCACACTACTCCCTTAATCTCCTGTCTGAGAATACAGATTATCCACCTCTAGAGGTCTCTAGGGAATCAGTTTTCCAGAAGCTGAGCAAGCTGAACATATCCAAAGCTCATGGCCCAGATAACATCCCAGCCTGCTTACTGAAAGAAAACGCTGACATTCTGGCCGAACCCATCTGTCAGACCATTAATACCTCCTTCCGTGAAGATCGCCTTCCATCGTCATGGAAAAGAGCTGATGTAGTACCAGCTCCCAAGCAAAAATCGGTTGAGGACATTAAGTAATGATCCTTATAAAAACAATAGCACTTCCTTTTGTTCTGCGGCATTTCACTTTCCCCACATCCAAATTGTGAGATTTTTTCTAATGGAATGTATTGACATATACACAGCCAGTTTTGGAAGAACAATTTGTGCTTACGCGTTTCTGCAAAATTTTATATAGAGTTAAAAGTTGTAAAGCAATCAGACAATTTCCAGTGTTCACCACATAGAATTTCTCTATAATTTAACCTTAGTAGAACTATTTGTATAAAGAAATTATTGCATAAATAAGAAATAAGTTGATTTGATTATCCACAAAGTTATGGCAATTTTTCATGTTTCAACCAATCAGACGACCAGTTTAAACAATATTACAATTATCACCTTTGCACATTCCTTGCCGTTCCTGCTATCGTTCTTACGCGGATCTTACGCGAATATCCTTGACTCCGATCATCTTAAAAATTGCTGAAGAATACATCGTTAATGCCTATGTGAAACCTGCCGGCCTCGAAAAGTTTGACCCACAGCGATTTGGTACCATACCGCGATAAAGTACTACACAAGCCCTAATTAGTATGTATGGTCAGAATCCACAGATGGCAACGGTTCAACTACACGAGTCATGTTTTTTGATTTCCTGAAAGCTTTCGACCTGATGAACCACCATGTACTACTTCACAAGATGATGTCGTACAGCATCCCAAGACACGCCCTGGGTTGGATTACTGATTTTTTGACTGACAAGAAAATCAACAATGACTGTTTTTCACAATGGGGTGACGTCACGACCGGTGTCCCCCAAGGGACCAAGGTCGGTCCATGGCTCTTAAGCTTTTTCATTATGATCAACGCTCTGTCAGTGTCTAACTCAGTTCTGTGGAAGTACGTCGACGACACAACACTGTCAGAATCGGTAAACAAGAACGAAAACAGTACCTTACAATTAAAAGTGGATGAACTTATTGAGAAGACAAAAGCCAATGGATTCCAACTAAATTAAACTAAGTGTAAAGAAATTAAGATAACATTCTGCAGATCAGGTTTTACAGCTGCCCTCATTATCATCAATGGAAAGGCTACTGGTGTCGTCTCTTCTGCCAAACTACTTGGTCTTATTGTGTCCAATGATTTAAAGTGGAACTTACATGTGGAAAACATATGCAAACAAGTAGCAACCCGCCTATATTTCCTTAGACAACTCAAGCATGCCAAATTACTATGTAAGGACTTACTACTCTTCTACTTATTAAACGTGTATCCGCCCAGTCTCCGAGTACGCTAGTCCTGTTTTCCACCATGTTCTTCCACAGTATCTGTCAAACGACTTGGCAAATTTACAAAAGCGAGCAATAGTTGTGGTTACACTTGAGCTCAAAATTCGATTTCCCGTGGTAGACTTACCTAGGTTTAGTTACCGTGGTATTTTATTTACCTTGGTGATACCGGTTACACATAAACCGATTCCCCTTGGTAAAAATTTGACTCTGACCCTAATCTTCAATCTGGTCTACCATGCTCACAGCATGTCGTTTCCTGGATTATCTAACCGAAGCAATCTGATTGGTTTCTTTACCTTGGGGAACAGAAAAATGTAGCTTTTGAGCTCGGGAACTGTCATGGGGAATTCTTTTGTTCTTTTTGACGTATCCATGGTTATTCACCGCGGTGAATTTACCTCGGGAAATGTCGGTTACACTACAAAAACGTGTTTACCGTGGTGTTTGGGACTTTTACCGCGGTAAATGACTCCAGTGTAACCACAACTAATGAGAATTATAAAACCTAACTCATCCATGTCCCTACACTATTTTCTAGAAGACAAGACCAAGCCTCCTCCTAGTTTAGAGAGATCATGGATGACGTCACAAACCATGAACTTTATCACCTTCTGCCACCACTCAACGACAGCACAGCCAACACAAGAAACAAACGACACTTTCGTCTTCCAAGATGCAAAACTAATAGGCACAAGAACGCTTTTATAGTAAAAAACTGTTTTAATTGTGCCTAAGACTCTAATACCAATCTTTTTATTATCTATTTGTAAATATTATCGATATATATAGTCCTTTACATTTTATAAAATAGTCATTATGATAGATTTTATAAACTTATTATATAATAATAGATATTTAGCAAAGCGAATGTGGTTTATCGTTGTCTGTACTCTTATCAAAATGTTGTGGACTCACGACGCGCAGTGAGTCAGCAACACATTTTGACCACTGTCATGACGAATATCGTTGTCGATAAGTGAGTACAGACAACGCTAAACCACATTCGATGCGTTTTTTACAACACAAACCAAAATAAATGTACAAAAAGTAAAATGTCAGTTAACGGACGAAAAATGAAGAATTTGTCACGCATCGAACTCAATGGTTTCTCTTCAAGCTACGGAAAATCACACAATTTACGAAAATGATCTTTTTTCAGCCGGAAAAAAACAAATAAGCTTATTTTCATACAGAAATACAGTGCACTGTTTGTCTTGAGAGACTGCTAAGTGAAGTTAGAAAAGTAAAAGTACAAGAACGTCAAACACGGCCGATTAGCTGGGTTCAGGTTTTACCTTTTCAAAAAATTGCATTTCAAATACATTAAACTGATCATATAGAAGATTACAGAATACCTGATATGTCTAACCTTTAACAACAATCTGGGTTTTTCAAATTAGTCCTGAACGAATGGTATTGTTCGTCAAAAATGTAATTTTGAGCACGTTTTTGTTAAAAAGACTACAGAATTGATTGTTAAGTGAAAATTTGTGGAAAAGACTGAAAAAACGCATAAAATTAAAACGACAACAACTCCATGACAGCATAGTTACATTTATTACAATTTGCTACTTACAGAAAAGTAATACCGATTGATAGTTTATCCATAAACTTGTTTTTAAAATCCTTTTTTGATGAAAAAACTTTGTGATCGATGACAAACTTTCCCTCAATTCCGCACGAGTGTTATGTGACATGAAGACGTGAGCACTGTTCAGTACAACGGTAAATCAACCAATCAGCGCGCGATAATTCACACAATTGTTGTAAAAGTTTATATAGATATATTTTTTCCCCTTATATTTGTAAAATGATTCATATTTCATTTTATTAGGAGTTATTATGTATATAATAAAGCTATCTCTATCTCTATCTCACTTAAAATTTAAAGCAAAGTTTACAGTGCGACTATCGAAATCGGGACCAGTAAAACATAATTAGCCAATCACGATCGAGAGTATAAACAATAGAAGCATTACAAATGTTTGACTTTTTTGCTTAAAATGCTAGTAATTTTCATTATATGTGAACGGAATAGATAAAGATTTGATCTATTTATTTAAAAATAGATCTTGTAATAGTCTTAAAAATAAAAATAATTTGGTTTTGGTTTGTGAATTGTTTGAACGCTGTAGTAAGTGAACTGTGATTGGTTGGCTGTTGTTGTTGGTGTCTGACTTGTTTCAGACCCCGTTTACACGGATCCGGATACTTTTGAAACCGCATACTTTTTGATGCGAATCGGCCTATCGTCCACACGAATGCAGTGAATCCGGTCACCGAAACCGCATACTTTTACTTGAATCCTCCGGATTCGCGGATTCGTGTGGACGCAAATATTTCTATGCGGTTTCAGCCGGATCGGATTCGTGTAGACGAGGCCTAAGTTGCTCTCTGTCAGATATTTTTCCGTTCACGGTTCTGCCAATCTTCGGCGAGGTTCCTCTTCATTTTTTGGACCTTGAGACTCAAGGAATTACTATTTATTTATTAACAATTTATTTATTTATTAACAATTTAGGAATTACTATTTCAAAGTTTACAACCCTTCACAGTCCCCTGGGCCATCTTGAAGAATATCCGGGCCCGCGAAGCGAGACGAACGTTGAGCTTGCAATGATAGAGACACGTGAATAATTGTCCAGCAAGGTGTTGCAAGGTCTCTATCTTTGCAAGATCAACGTTCGTCTCGCTTTGATGCAAAGGCTCGGCTACCTCGGCTCAGGGGACTTTAAAGGGGACTATTGTATTTCTTTTGATTTCTCTCAGAGTACATTCCTCTCCATCACAGCTCATGAATGCCGTAAACTTCTTTTAATCGCCGTGCGCGCAGAGACAAAGAAAACATCATTTAACTTTGAAATGTGATTTTATTTCTTTTTTAAATTTACAAACCTTTTTAGTTTATTTTGTTCAGTATGTATGCCTTTACTCGGTGAATACCAACCTTTTTAGCATGTTATGAAGCCCTGTTTTTAGTTAACTGGGTTTTAGTTTAATTCTATATTTATCCTTGTCGTTGCTGTTCTTTGGTTGGGTGGTCTTTAGTATGCTGGTGGCGGTTGTACTGTAAAAAATAGTATATTGATAGATATTTTTGATAATATTTTTAAAGCGATATTCATTGCGGCATGGCTACTAAAAAACATTCCTTTTCACAGTTTCATTGAGTGACCACGAATGAGGTTGGAGTTACTGCGCATGATAAATTATGCTTTTGCTATTTGTAGCAACTCCAGCCTCGACTTCCAAGTTTTATTAGTGGTCTCTGAACGACACTGTTAAGGCTGGTGCCTAGTAATTGCAACCCATTTTTATTTCATTGAAACTATACCAGTTATTTCAAACACCCAATGGGCTATCTTAAATTGAAAAAAAAATTGAGGGGTCACCTCGCATCGAAGCGAGATAATTATTGTTAAATACCTGATGACGTAGGTGTATTTTTGCGAATTTTAAAGAAATACTATTTCATACTGTTAAGAGTTACTCAAGAAATAAACGTGAAATAATATTCTACGACATATATATTTTCGACTTTAAGTCAAAAATGTTATTTATCACGCAGACAGCTATGTTTAATAATAGCTTTTTGGCCAAAATCACGAATACCGCATACCGTATTATTGACTAAATGTCAAACCAAAACCATTTTTATTTTTAAAATATCAACTTAGAAAAAAACTTCGATATCACTATAACATTTCTAGCGAAGTCAAATTAGGGGTATCCACGCGTTTTTTAGGTAAAAAGCCGCGTGACAAGATTTCTACCAGGCGCGTTTGCAAACGCCAATGAACCTTCAAATTCGCTTCAAACACAAGGCAAAACACTGAGAAAAATCAAGCTTTTGAGCTTCAAATTGACAAAAGATTCGCTTCAACTAGAACTTAATAGTGTAGTAACTATATATTAAAAGTCAAAAAAGAAATTCCATAACATTTTTCTTTGTAAAATATAGTTTTCATCGTAAGATTTACTAAAAAGACATCACGGCAAATTTTCAAATTCAAACTAACAAAAAACACACTGAAAGTTCTTTTGAAATGGAATTAAAAGCCTCAAGAATCAGTTCTACCAACACAAGATCGATTTGAACAGACAAGGAAGTTAAAACAAGGTATTTTATAATAAATAAGTATGTGTAAAACATCATTTTGCCGTTTGTAAAAAAAAAAAAGAAAAAAAACTCGTACAATTTCGAAGTAAAAACTACTAAAAAAGCTCTTTTAGTAGGCCTAAAAAGTCTAAATAAACAAAAGTTATTCAACAAATTTTGAATTATATATTTTTTAATATTATTTTTTATTATTATCTTAATTCATTTTTGATGTTTTCCGTTTATGAGGATGTGAAAATTTTTGTGGCTCGATTATTGTTTTTTTACGGTATTTTCCGCGAACTTATTTTCGACTGCACTCTCGAACTAGATGCGCAGTAAGAATGCGTACGAACAACACTAGGACCTAGCCTTAAAAGGTATATTGCAAATTATAAATTGATTTCGGTTTATTTGATCCGTCGACCATTCTTAAGACGGAGCTTACATCAAGTTAACCAATGACTTTACGAGTAAACGTGCAAGGTCCGCATCAAAACGGATTGACAGCTCAGAAAAACATAAAATCAATTTTATCACTATCAGCTATGCGTCGTATTTCTCCTAACGCTCCTCTCGTCTTCTTAAAATTCCCGCGTGATCTACACCACGATAGAGCACGCGACCTTTTATTTTTTATTTATTCAACTTACCATATGGGCATGTCGCATTTGGTGTACACTTCTTTGTCTCTTGGGCTGGTCCGACACATTTGCCACCGCATTTGGGGTATGGTTTGCAACATTTACGCGTTCTCTTCTGGAAACCAACTTCATAGTTCGTAACTTTGCAGGTAATGCTACACGGTGTCCAGGCAGACCAGGCTCCATAGCCTCCATTGACTGGAATTACAATAAAAGATTCATTGGTATTCATTGGTACCTTTACTGTTTATAATTAATGGACGACTTAAATAAATAATAAATAAATAAACTTGATTGGGTAAACAGATAAAGTATAAACTTATTTTCAATCTTGCAATAACATTGCAATAACAGGTCACGTGACCTGTATATCACCCTTAAACCAAATAGGGAAAATGAGCCCAAGGCAAGAGCACATTTATATTAATAAAAGCGAAAATTTCAGCTTAAAATACCCAACAGAGGAGAAATTACAGTAAATATAAGTTTTACTAATATAACGTTTCGCATTCGTTCCAGTGACCATGCACGAAATAATGGTTTCAAGTCGAGGTTGATAAAATACAGTAAATATATGAAAAAATCAAGTCCAACCTCGACTTGGAACCTTTGTTTCGTAGTCACTGAAGCCAATTAGGGAAAAATATTAAAAATTATTAAACTAATATTTAATTTAATTATTAAAAAAAGACCTACCTTTACAGCATTGCGTATTACAGGCTTTTGTCATACTTTTTTGTCCACTGCAATACTTTCCTCCATACAGTGGTGCAGGGCTGTCACATTTTCTGTAACATGTCTGGTAACCACCACCGCAAGTCTTGGTGCACTTTCCGTAAGCTCCATACTTTCCGTATCCTCCATTAACTAAAGAATTAATAATGACACTTATATAAACATTTTGTTTAAAACTATTATGATGATGATAATGATGATGATAATAATAGCAGTTGTGATGATGATTGTTAACATAATGATGATGATGATGATGACATTTGTTAAAAAACTTACCTGGGCAAGGGTGCGGTTTACAGGCTTTTGTCATACTTTTTGGTCCACTGCAATACTTTCCTCCATACAGTGGGGCAGGGTTGTTACATTTTCTGTAACATGTCTGGTAACCGCCACCGCAAGTCTTGGTGCATTTACTGTATGCTCCATAGTCTCCGTATCCTCCGTTAACTAAAGAATTAATAATGACACTTATATAAACATTTTGTTTAAAACTATTATGATGATGATAATGATGATGATATAATGGTCATGACAATAATGGTAGTCGTGATGATGATTGTTAACATAATGATGATGACATTTGATAAAGAAACTTACTTGGGCAAGGGTGCTGTTTACAGGCTTTTGTCATACTTTTTGGTCCACTGCAATACTTTCCTCCATACAGTGGGGCAGGGTTGTTACATTTTCTGTAACATGTCTGGTAACCGCCACCGCAAGTCTTGGTGCATTTACTGTATGCTCCATAGTCTCCGTATCCTCCGTTAACTAAAGAATTAATAATGACACTTATATAAACATTTTGTTTAAAACTATTATTATGATGATGATAATGATGATGATATAATGGTCATGACAATAATAGCAGTCGTGATGATGATTGTTAACATAATGATGATGATGATGACATTTGTTAAAAAACTTACCTGGGCAAGGGTGCGGTTTACAGGCTTTTGTCATACTTTTTGGTCCACTGCAATACTTTCCTCCATACAGTGGGGCAGGGTTGTTACATTTTCTGTAACATGTCTGGTAACCGCCACCGCAAGTTTTGCTGCATTTACTGTATGCTCCATAATTTCCGTATCCTCCGTTGACTAAAGAATTAATAATGACACTTATATAAACATTTTGTTTCAAACTATTATGATGATGATAATAATGATGATGTAATAATGTATTAATGTTAAGTTTAAGAAGTCCTTAAAAACGTATCTTTCTCAATTGGCATATGATTAGTTAGTTTATAGACGTTTTATTAGTTTCTACTAGTGTCTATATATACAGCCACAAACGATATGCATATGATTAGTTAGTCTATAGACGTTTTATTAGTTTCTACTAGTGTTTATATATACAGCCACAAACGATATGCATATGATTAGTTAGTTTATAGACGTTTTATTAGTATCTACTAGTGTTTATATATACAGCCACAAACGATAAATATTTAATTTAAATTAATTTTATTACATTAACATTGATATTAGCTTTTAATAAATTTTTAATAACTGCTTAATATAGCTTATTTCTATAATTATTATGTTTTTTATTATAATTTGTATTTGTAAGGCGCATTAAATCGCATTAGATTGTTATTATTATTATGATCATCATCAATATTATTATTATTATTATTATTATTATTATTATTATTATTATCATCATCATCATCATCATCATCATTATTATTATTATTATTATTATTATTATTATTATTATTATTATTATTATTATTATTATTATTATTATTATTATTATGTAATGGTGATGACAATAATAGCAGTCATGATGATGATTGTTAACATAATGATGATGATGATGACATTTGTTAAAGAAACTTACTTGGGCAAGGGTGCGGTTTACAGGCTTTTGTCATACTTTTTGGTCCACTGCAATACTTTCCTCCATACAGTGGGGCAGGGTTGTTACATTTTCTGTAACATGTCTGGTAACCGCCACCGCAAGTTTTGCTGCATTTACTGTATGCTCCATAATTTCCGTATCCTCCGTTGACTAAAGAATTAATAATGACACGTATATAAACATTTTGTTTAAAACTATTATGATGATGATAATGATGATGATATAATGGTCATGACAATAATGGTAGTCGTGATGATGATTGTTAACATAATGATGATGACATTTGATAAAGAAACTTACTTGGGCAAGGGTGCTGTTTACAGGCTTTTGTCATACTTTTTGGTCCACTGCAATACTTTCCTCCATACAGTGGGGCAGGGTTGTTACATTTCCTGTAACATGTCTGGTAACCGCCACCGCAAGTCTTGGTGCATTTACTGTATGCTCCATAGTCTCCGTATCCTCCGTTAACTAAAGAATTAATAATGACACTTATATAAACATTTTGTTTAAAACTATTATGATGATGATAATGATGATGATATAATGGTCATGACAATAATAGCAGTCGTGATGATGATTGTTAACATAATGATGATAATGATGACATTTGTTAAAAAACTTACCTGGGCAAGGGTGCGGTTTACAGGCTTTTGTCATACTTTTTGGTCCACTGCAATACTTCCCTCCATACAGTGGGGCAGGGTTGTTACATTTTCTGTAACATGTCTGGTAACCGCCACCGCAAGTTTTGCTGCATTTACTGTATGCTCCATAATTTCCGTATCCTCCGTTGACTAAAGAATTAATAATGACACTTATATAAACATTTTGTTTCAAACTATTATGATGATGATAATAATGATGATGTAATAATGTATTAATGTTAAGTTTAAGAAGTCCTTAAAAACGTATCTTTCTCAATTGGCATATTATTAGTTAGTTTATAGACGTATTATTAGTTTGTACTAGTGTTTATATATACAGCCACAAACGATAAATATTTATTTTAAATTAATTTTATTACATTAACATTGATATTAGCTTTTAATATATTTTTAATAACTGCTTAATATAGCTTATTTCTATAATTATTATGTTTTTTATTATAATTTGTATTTGTAAGGCGCATTAAATCGCATTAGATTGTTATTATTATTATGATCATCATCATTATTATTATTATTATTATTATTATTATTATTATCATCATCATCATCATCATCATCATTATTATTATTATTATTATTATTATTATTATTATTATTATTATTATTATTATTATTATTATTATTATGTAATGGTGATGACAATAATAGCAGTCATGATGATGATTGTTAACATAATGATGATGATGATGACATTTGTTAAAGAAACTTACTTGGGCAAGGGTGCGGTTTACAGGCTTTTGTCATACTTTTTGGTCCACTGCAATACTTTCCTCCATACAGTGGGGCAGGGTTGTTACATTTTCTGTAACATGTCTGGTAACCGCCACCGCAAGTTTTGCTGCATTTACTGTATGCTCCATACTTTCCGTATCCTCCGTTGACTAAAGAATTAATAATGACACTTATATAAACATTTTGTTTAAAACTATTATGATGATGATAATGATGATGATATAATGGTCATGACAATAATGGTAGTCGTGATGATGATTGTTAACATAATGATGATGACATTTCATAAAGAAACTTACTTGGGCAAGGGTGCTGTTTACAGGCTTTTGTCATACTTTTTGGTCCACTGCAATACTTTCCTCCATACAGTGGGGCAGGGTTGTTACATTTTCTGTAACATGTCTGGTAACCGCCACCGCAAGTCTTGGTGCATTTACTGTATGCTCCATAGTCTCCGTATCCTCCGTTAACTAAAGAATTAATAATGACACGTATATAAACATTTTGTTTAAAACTATTATGATGATGATAATGATGATGATATAATGGTCATGACAATAATAGCAGTCGTGATGATGATTGTTAACATAATGATGATGATGATGATGACATTTGTTAAAAAACTTACCTGGGCAAGGGTGCGGTTTACAGGCTTTTGTCATACTTTTTGGTCCACTGCAATACTTTCCTCCATACAGTGGGGCAGGGTTGTTACATTTTCTGTAACATGTCTGGTAACCGCCACCGCAAGTTTTGCTGCATTTACTGTATGCTCCATAATTTCCGTATCCTCCGTTGACTAAAGAATTAATAATGACACGTATATAAACATTTTGTTTAAAACTATTATGATGATGATGATAATGATGATGATATAATGGTCATGACAATAATGGTAGTCGTGATGATGATTGTTAACATAATGATGATGACATTTCATAAAGAAACTTACTTGGGCAAGGGTGCTGTTTACAGGCTTTTGTCATACTTTTTGGTCCACTGCAATACTTTCCTCCATACAGTGGGGCAGGGCTGTCACATTTTCTGTAACATGTCTGGTAACCACCACCGCAAGTCTTGGTGCATTTACTGTATGCTCCATAGGCTCCGTATCCTCCGTTAACTAAAGAATTAATAATGACACTTATATAAACATTTTGTTAAAACTATTATGATGATGATAATAATGATGATGTAATAATGTATTAATGTTAAGTTTAAGAAGTCCTTAAAAACGTATCTTTCTCAATTGGCATATGATTAGTTAGTTTATAGACGTTTTATTAGTTTCTACTAGTGTCTATATATACAGCCACAAACGATAAATATTTATTTTAAATTAATTTTATTGCATTAACATTGATATTTGCTTTTAATATATTTTTAATAACTGCTTAATATAGCTTATTTTTATAATTATTATGTTTTTTATTATAATTTGTATTTGTAAAGCGCATTAGATCATATATACATATATTTTTGCGCTCAACAAGCATTAAAGTTATTATTATTATTATTATTATTATTATTATTATTATTATTATTATTATTATTATTATTATTATTATTATTATTATTATTATTATTATTATTATTATTATTATTATTATAAATATGATATATATCGTCGAGCTATGGTGAAGACGTGTCATTTCAACAGCTCTCCGTAGATTTTGAGTTTTTAACCCCTTTTTAAACCACACGGACTATGTCAAAAAAGTCAAAGCGACTGAAATGGACGGAGGAAATGAACAGCAATGTTTTAGAGTGCAAAATTAATAATTCAATTGAATCTAACATGCCATGATTGTTAACATAATGATGATGATGATGATGATGACATTTGTTAAAGAAACTTACTTGCGCAAGGGTGCGTTTTACAGGCTTTTGTCATACTTTTTGGTCCACTGCAATACTTTCCTCCATACAGTGGGGCAGGGTTGTTACATTTTCTGTAACATGTCTGGTAACCGCCACCGCAAGTTTTGCTGCATTTACTGTATGCTCCATAGTCTCCGTATCCTCCGTCAACTAAAGAATTAATAATGACACTTATATAAACATTTTGTTTAAAACTATTATGATGATGATTATGATCATGATATAATGATGATGATAATAATAGTAGTCGTGATGATGATTGTTAACATAATGATGATGATGATGATGACATTTGTTAAAAAACTTACCAGGGCAAGGGTGCGGTTTACAGGCTTTTGTTATACTTTTTGGTCCAGTGCATTTTTTTCCTCCATACTGTGGGGCAGGGTTGTCACATTTTCTGTAACATGTCTGGTAACCACCACCGCAAGTCTTGCTGCACTTTCCGTATGCTCCATAATTTCCGTATCCTCCGTTAACTAAAAAACAATTTCGATAGTATTTCAATAAACCAATTTTATTAATTGAATTAAATAATAAACAGAAAGTAAGATAAGCAGATAGGGATCAATGACTGATGGGATCAAATGATTGATGGATCAATGGATCAATGGATCAGAGGATCAAACGATTGATGGATTAATGAATCAGGGAACAAAGGTTTGATGGATCAATGAATCAGCGGATCAAAGATTTGATTGATCAATAAATCAGGGAACCAGAGGATTGATGGATCAATGAATCAGGGGACCAAACGATTGATGGATCAATGAATCAGGGGACCAAACGATTGATTGATCAATGAATCAGGGGATCAAAGGTTTGATTGATCAATGAATCAGGGGACCGAAGGTTTGATGGATAAATGAATCAGGGGACCAAGGTTTGATTCTAAGTATTTCAAGACCAAACGTTTGATAGATCAATGAATCAGGGGATTAAAGGTTTGATGGATCAATAAATCAGGGGACCAAACGATTGAAAGATCAATGAATCACGGGACCAAAGTTTGATTCTAAGTATTGCAAGACCAAACGTTTGATGGATCAATGAACCAGTGGATCAAACGATTGATAGATCAATGAATCAGGAGATCAAAAGTTTGATGGATCAATGAATCATGGGGACCAAATGTTTGATGGATCAATGAATAAGGGGATCAAAGGTTTGATGGATCAATGAATAAGGGGATCAAAGGTTTGATGGATCAATGAATCAGGGATCATGTTTGATGGATCAATGAATCAGGGGACCAAACGATTGATGGATCAATGAATCAGGGGACCAAACGATTGATGGATCAATGAATCAGGGGATCAAAGTTTCGATGGATTAATGAATCAGGGGATCAAGGTTTGACGGATCAATGAATCAGGGGAACAAAGGTTCGATTGATCAATTGATCAGTGAACCAAAGGACTGAAAAATAAGCGGACTTACTAGGACACTCATAGGTGTTGCATGCCTTTGTTTGTCTTTCAGCTCCGTCGCATTTATGAGGTCCTGCGTAGTAAGGTGGATTCAAGCACTTTCGAGTACGCCACTGCTCCCCACCCGCACATTTTTTAGTACAGGCACACCACGTGCTCCATGGTCCCCAACCATAGGCTGAAGATAAAAATAACTGGTTTAAAAAATAATAAGTTTTTTTTCTATTAAAGACGATATTTTCCTCCGTTATCATACATTCATATTTATGTCATACATTTTCTCAATATCATTTTATAGGTATTAGGTATTATTTATCGTTGTGAACAAATGTTTGTTCATTATTCTTAGCTTTTGCAAAATAAACTTACGAATACTAATTGATGTGCGTGATTTAAGAGAGCATACAGCGTACTTGTCTGTACGTATGTTGAGAAAATATGTCAATTTGTATTTTATAAACGCTATATAAAATAAATAATATAAAAAATAAATCACTTTTTTAAAGTCTCAAACTTCTAGCTGGACACAGTGTGCCCTACTAATCGGGGAGACTCACTCACACTCACTACCTCTACGTTAAATATTTTGCACACAACTCTGCTCTAAAAGCTGTGCTGTTAGTAGTAATAAAGCACTTGTTGATTGTCAGAACACACCAAACGTATTCAAGAAATATCAACTAGTATAAACGAGTAAACTAGT
Source organism: Metridium senile (assembly GCA_949775045.1). Classification (NCBI taxonomy): domain Eukaryota; kingdom Metazoa; phylum Cnidaria; class Anthozoa; order Actiniaria; family Metridiidae; genus Metridium; species Metridium senile. The sequence continues at coordinate 2,046,656 of OX459103.1, read as the reverse complement.
ATAGGTAGCGTCGGTGTTTGACATAAACGATAGAAACTAGCGAGTAAAGTAGTATAGGTTGCGTCGGTGTTTGACATAAACGATAGATAATATAATGAAATTTGTAACACCTTAAAAATGTTGACTTTACTTTACCGACGTTTCGAGCATTAGCCCTACGTCGGAGTAACTATAAAATCAGTTACCTAATTAATAATCAATCCTTAAAAATCCTTAGTTACACTTAATTAACAATAATACTTAAGTGAGAATAATACTTAATTACTTAATTACTTAAGTAACTTTATTAAAGCAAAGTATGGCAAACTAGAGCTTGCTAGAGCGAGATTGCGAAAAGCCTCGTCAGATTTACATGCAAGTCCAATAAAGTTAATAAAAACTAAATCAATTGCAAGCTACAACAAATGAACCCATGAAGAAAGTACGGTGTCTGATAGTACTATAGCAAACAACAGCTAACTACTGCAAATGATGCAGACGAAGGAAGTATGGTGCCTGATAGTACTATAGCAAACAACAGCTAACTACGGCAAACGATGCAGACGAAGGAAGTATGGTGCCTGATAGTACTATAGTAACAGAGTAAACCGAAAAAAAGCAAATTGTGTAAATAATAGCAAAGTACATTAAACTATAGCAAACAACAGCCAACGATGCTCACATACTTACATGGAGCAGGATAGTAGATATTGTTAGCCTGTGAAGCTGTGACATACATACACACAAGTGCAAGCGAAGCAGCAAGAACCTTAATTGCCGTCATCTTGACTCTTCTTGATGTAAGAAAGCTCAAGGTGTAAATGGCCAGTGAACAACGCCTCCTTATATAGGTATCCTATGACCTTCCTTCTTTGTTGCTTTGGCATTCTTAAATCATAGATTATCATGGAAACGACTGGGGTGACTCAATACGTAGAATAGTTTCTATGGAACAAGAATATGTGGGAATCTATTTCTGGAGTTGAAAATGTTTTCTGAGTAGGACGGAAGAATCATAAAGTTATTCATCAATTTTGAAAAGGTTTTGTGAATTTTATTGGATAGTTTGTGGGTTTGGATTCCTACAAACAAGATACTTGAGAAAGTCACAAACAAACGAGTCGAGATAAACAAACATCACAAAAAAAAGTCTCAGCACGTGTCATTTGGTTTGTTGTTTGTCTGAAATATTTGTCAAAAATGATTCATTATTAAGATTTATACATGTCACCTTTCATAGATGTGGTTCACCGAATTTACGAAAACAAAATAACAGGAAGACTAAAATAGGAATAAGCGTGGAAAAAAACCTTACCCATTTTATTAATTTTATTCAAATGTCCGGAGAGCTTCACTTTGACTGCAAAGTTTACAGTGCGACTACTGAAAACGGGACCACTAAAACATAATTAGCCAATCACGATCGAGAGTATAAATAATATAATCTCTACAAATGTTTGACTCTTTGTTGCTAAAAATGCTTATAATTGGAATTATATGTAAACGGAATAGATAAAGAGTGAATAAGAAACATCATAGCCTGTCATAACCCGTACGCTTTTTTGTTTGATCTCAAAAACTATTTTTTTAATTTTTTTTGGGGTGGACCCGGTTTTATTAGTTGCATTGTAATGAAGTAACAGTTTTTAATGAGTCAAGTCATTTGCATATGATTAGCTGCTTTAGTTTGGATCGTGAGAAAAGTCTAGATACGTGGTGATAATGATGGTGAAGCGCAATCTTCTGGACGTGAAACAGTAGTCTTGTAAAATACTTTTTTTTTGGTTTGTGAATTGTAAATTGTTTGAACCCTGTAGTAATAATAATAATTTAATGATTTATAAAGCGCAGGTTCAATAAAAATTATCACCTGCGCTGTCGTATACAATTATCAATATATATAAATGAATAAAATGAAAAATTATAACATTGTAATGTAAGAAAAGTGTCATTGTTCCAATAGAGTTTGCTACTATTAAAAACCATAAGAAGCAATAATGATATTATAATTATAATATTGATAAGTAAAATTAAATAAATTATTTATAATGCTGTTTAAAATAGTAAGTTTTCAAATGTAAGTGTAAGTGTATTTTCAAATGTAGTAAGTGTTGAAGTGAACTGTGATCGGTTGGCTGTTGTTGTTAATTGGTGTCTGACTTGTGAATGGTGTGAATGCAGTATAGTAAGGTATTGCCTTAGGTGTCTAATATTTGAATAGTTTGTACCCTTTTGATTCTGAACCTAATGAACTATAGTTAATGTCTCAAGCAGAATGTAATGAAGATCCACTAAATGAATGTTGAAATAAAATTATAATTAACTTAAGCAATTAATGAACCAATTAGGAGATAATTTGACGATTACTGAATTTATGAATTGATTATGTTAATGCATGGTAATGCTTAAGTGTTCAATGACCTGTTAGCAACGGAACTTTACAACGGGAAGTTTTAAACCGTTTTTAGATGTTAATTTGCTTTTATCTTTCTTTTTCCTTAAAAGCCAGGTAGAATAAAATGATGCATTGGATGACGAATCCAGCCGAGTAATGAATAAATCACATATTAATCTGAATATATACTGCATAAATCAGTATATTTATTAACAATAGTAGTGCACAATGAAGCTCAAAATTGGCATCCGCCTTGATTATGGTAGCTAAAAGTATATTTAAAGATCAAAATAAGTTTTTCTGGTGGATTACTGACCATCTTTTTGCTTGTATGAGAAATTAATTCCTAACATTTTACTATTTTCGACTTGTAACTTTGGACAAACGTTGTGTAAACGGCTGTATATAAATATTTGTAAAAATAAATGGTTTTGTAAATGGTGAAACATATAGATGAATGAATGTGTTAAGACATTATACACGAATATATGAATGGATGAATGAATAACTGAGGTAGAAAAGGAATTTCATTTCAAGAACAAGGTAAACAGGAAGACATAATTCCAATGCGAAACCCAGGTTCAGATATCATCATTATATATATTGAGCGTGGCATAAATGTACTATTTTTGTTTTTCCCAGGTTATGTTGTCAAGGAACATGACCTCTTGTGGAGACATGCGTTTATAATAAATCAACCGTCGATACTGGTACTGATCGAGTTTGTTTGATGTGTTTTTCTCACACTTGTCACGATGGTTTACTGTTCCTTTCTATAAAGATCAACATGTGAGTTGAGGTTGTTTGATTTGTTTTTCTCTGCCTTGCCACGATGGTTCACCGTATTCCTTTTTCATAAAAATCAACATGTGAGTTGAAGCTAGTTGAGTTTGTTAAATGTGTTTTTCTCTCCCTTCCATATTGTTTTCTTCTGCATAAATATCAACATGTGAGTTGTGTTTGTTTGATGTGTTTTTCTCTCCCTTGGGCGAAGGTTTACTTTTTTCTTTCCTCATGAAAATCAATCATGAGCTGAGTTTGTTTGAGTATGTTTTTCTCTACCTTGCCACTAGAGTTTTGCCATTTTCTTCCCTTATTTATAAACATATCAATATGTAATTTAAGTTTGTTTGGTGTGTTGTTTATTTGTTATTTCTGAATAAGTAAGTCGTTTTTTTTGGTTTTAAATATAGATATGTATTTCTAGTTCAAAAAGCAACATGTGAATTGAATAAAAACTTAATGTATTTAACATGCAGACACAAGTGTCCCACTATAAATTGGGAAGACTACTCACACTTGCCACTAGAGTTTTACCATTTTCTTCCCTTATTTATAAACATATCAATATGTAATTTAAGTTTGTTTGATTTGTTGTTTATTTATTTATTTATTTATTTATTATTTTTTTATTATTAATAATAACTAACACATTAACACTATTTGCTATTTCTGAATTACTAAGACGGTTTTTTTGGTTTTAAATTTAGAAATGTTTTCCTTGTTCAAAAAGCAACATGTGAATTGAATAAAAACCTTTTTAACGCCTCAATGTATTTAGCACTTAGGCCTCGTCTACACGAATCCGATCCGGCTGAAACCGCATAGAAATATTTGCGTCCACACGAATCCTTTTATCCGGAGGATTCAAGTAAAAGTATGCGGTTTCGGTGACCGGATTCAATGGATTCGTGTGGACGATAGGCCGATTCGCATCAAAAAGTATGCGGTTTCAAAAGTATCAGGATTCGTGTAAACGGGGCCTTAGACACAATAGTCCTACTAATTAGGGAGATTCACAGTGACTACGTACATCTACGTTCAATATATATTTTTGCACACAACTCTACTCACATGTTCATTTTTGTGAATGTGTGGCTTAATGCTTTGGAGCAAATACCACGCCTTAGTTTTTGTCGTGAACTGCGCTTATTGTAAATTCACCTGATCAAACGTACGATCCGTCGTGTTCAAAAGCTAATTAACATATCACAAAAGCTGGGACTACTGTAATGGTCGATGCTGTATTATGCAGTTATGCCTTCTGAACACCGCATGATTACACAGTGACTTCGATTCTCAAGTCACCGATGCATGTAAATCAGTAATGCCAGTACACAGCTTCAGCGGTTTATGACTAATGATCTATGATTCATGATGAGACCCTGTTAGGGTTTTAGGATTATGGATTATTAGGGGTTTTTAGAGCAGGGATATGGATTATTGACCCAAAAGTTTAAAGTTTATGGTTGATTTTTGCAGCATTTAGGACCAATTGAGGATTTAGGATTACTTGTTTGTAATTTATTTTTGTAATCATTATTTACAATTTAGGATTACCGATTATTTATGAACCTCAATCAGGATTATGGATTATTCAGACCCCCCCTAACAGGGCCTCCATGGTTTAAATGCGGGGATACAGTGCAACTAGTGTAATACTTCAGCCGAGGTCCTATTATTCAATCACCGTCGAGAATATGAACAATAGAATCTCAAAACATGCTTTTGCGTAAAATAATTTTATTATATAGATATAAATGGAATACCAGGATTTATCCGGTGTCGAAAACTTCGTACATTCTACACAGTGAAGATATCATATCTTTCACATGTGAAGATATCACAGTTGCCATGACTACTTTCTTCGCGGTTTCTTTTCACTTTTCATTCAACTTAGAACGAGAACTTTGAACTGTTTTCTGAGTTTGATATTAATCTCTTAACAACAGAAATAGTAGGAACAGAAAGTACAGACAGTAAGCAAAAGGCAAGAAGAATGAAATTGAGATTTTATTTTAGAAAAAATTGCTCGGAATAAGCTCACCACAAGCTTTGCAGAACACAGTTTGGCTAAACAACGTGATTCACTTTGGTTTACGTGGATGCACAGAGGAAAGATAATTATGCTGAGGAGATGTCGTTTTAAAGACAGACAAGAAAGGAATGGAATATCTTGAGTTCTCTGAACGGCAAACAAAAACTAGAACTGGAGAAAATCCACAGAATCAACGCCAGGGCAAACCGTGAATGTACGCCAACAAAGCTGCCAATTCTGTTGAACGAAAACGACGACAAACTATGTTAGAACCCGAGTCGTGCTTCTATTTGGCCGTAAATCACTTTAAATCACAAGGTGAGTTATTGGCAAAGGATTCCAAATGGTTTAAAGCTGAACCGATGGGAGTAAACATGTTAAACAGTCTTTTGAAGGAAATGACACAAACGGCGGAAACCCCGACCAAAACAAACCACAGCGGGAAGAAAATAAATCCTGGTATTTCATTGATATCTATATAATAAACAGAACATTACATGGGCGCTTGGAGATACAGATTTTATCTTCTCGTGTTCAATTAAGATATCTCACTCGAAGATAAAATTCGGATCTCCGCGCGGCCATGTAATATCCTCTATTTATTATATAGATATCGATGAAATACCATTTCTCTAGTGTCTAAAACTTCGTATCTTTCGCATGTGAAAGATATCATATCTTTCACATGTGAAGATATAATTTTCAGATGCAATTCGTTTTGCATAAAAGTTTTTAATAACGAGTCAATGAAGTTTTATTTCTCTTGACATTTCATAGATATCTATATAATAAACAGAACATTACATGGTCGCTTGGAGATACAAATTTTATCTTCTCGTGTTGAATATCTCTCACTCGTTCGCTACGCTCACTCGTGAGAGATCTATTCAACACTCGAAGATAAAATTCGTATCTCCGCTCGCCCATGTAATATCCCCTATATAATTTTTTTTATATATGTGAACGATATACAAAACGAAAATATCTTAGTTCGACTGTATGAACTCACCACACAAGTTTTTGCGTTAAATTTGATTTAAAAAAAATTGATTTTAAAATTTGTTTGGATGGCCTTTGTTGGAGATGTCTCAATGTAAATATTCATTATTAATAAAATAATTTTATTCAGGGAAACAACCGAAAAATAAATAAACAAAAATGCTAAATGACGTCAACGCGCTAGGAGTCAGGTGACTAAAACGTCACCGGGCCTGCGCATGAGCAGCTGAAAGACAACAGAGCAGCAATATGGCGGCGAATTTAAACTTGTAAGTATTGTAAGCAAAAATACACAGCTTTGTAAGCTTAATATCCTTATTTTACTACAAAAACTACAAAAAAGCTCAAACTTTTGAAAGTAAAAAGATTTATGAAAAGGTGAGCCAGGATAAGACAAAGAATTTTGAAGAAAAAGCGTGGAAATAAAGGTACATTAGGATTTTGTCAATGACCGTCAGAATTTTACTTACACAAAACAGAGAATCTTTATCTTGTAAACACTCAATAATTGCCCCCTTTCTTAATAACGATACTCAGAAAGCAGACATGTTTGACTTTATAATACTGAGTCCTTTTGTCCAATCAAGAAAACAAAAGTTTGATGCTTTTTATTATTATTATTTATATATTAACAGAAAACACTACGATGTAATAGCAAGAATGGGACTTGGATTAGGACCATACCTGGACAGGTTGAGTGAACTGCCCTTGAACAAACAATCAGTGCTAATAAAATGTAAGATTTCTTGTTATAAATATAATCATACATGGTTATTATTCTGAAAGATGTTATGCTCATTATGCCAATTGGTTATTATTTTTCTCATTATTATTATTAAAATTGCCATCATTATTATTATCATTATTTTTAATTGTTACTTTCATCATTATCATAATCATCATTACTTTAATTATCATCATTATTGTTATTATCATTACCATTTTTGTTACTTTCATCATCATTATCATTACCATTAGACTAACTCATATATATAACTTATTTACCCACTCTGTAAGAACTTCCTAAGAACAAGTGATTTCATTGGTCTAGAAAATTAGACTATTGTACATTATAGTAGTACTACTACTTATAGTAGTATAGGGGTAGTACTCCCTTTGTCCAAGTGGCAGGAGTGATCGGCAGAGGTTTTAGAAATGACCCCTAATACGCATAGATTAAAATAACTGTTAAAACCTTGCTAGTTTTTAACCCCTAAAAGATACAGATGTGAGATGTTCTTGCCATTCTTGCCATTCCTTAAAGGGATTAATTATTTTAAGACAAAAGAAGATGACTCAAGCTGAACTCTTTCTTTTGTTATTCCGTTTTTACTAAATTACTAATGTTCTTTTTTCATGTGACGACCTTCTTGCAATTTAAGGTGTAAATTAATAAGCTTTTGTGAAAAATATGAAAAGAAAGGATAAAAAAAGGTCACCGGGTGGCTCAGCCTCACTCTATGGGGATACCCTTTCCTAGGGCACAAGAAAATAAATACTAGTTATTGAGTGGCATACCCTGGAGTATCCCACAAGTCACTTGTATTTTCTAGTATACACACAAACCTTTAGGCGAGTGTGTATGCAAATAAAATACAAGTGAGATATTCAGGGTATTTCACGAGAAAAAATTGTATAATTATTTTATCCCACATCATATAAAAATAAAGAGAGCCTGCAATGTCTCATGGGAAAGGGGCAGTTGGATATCACCAAATATACAACAGCTTTCAAGTATTCTGATTGGCTGACACAAATTCTATACTTTTAATTTTTTCTTGTAGAACTTTTAATCTTTCTCAGGGAAATATTTTTGTCAGTAATCCCAGTGCAGTTTACACTCCAGAAACAACTACATTATGCATTAAATGCTATCATTGAATCATTTTATTGTTAAATTGTTGTTATCGTTACATTATTTTATCTTAAGTTAGTCCATCCTTAGTACATTTATTGAAATGTGTATTGCTTGTTGCCTCTTGACTTGATCTATTCAACAGGGTTTTATCTAAAATAAGAACAAAAATATTGATTAACAATAACAAAATATATAAGGACAATAATGATAGCTATGGCCTGGTAATAATGACAATGGTGATGGCTATGGCATGATAATAATGACAATGGTGATGGCTATGGTATGATAATGATGACAATAATGACGGTGATGGCTATGACATTATTGATGACAATAATGATTGAGAAGGCTATGATGATATGATAATGATGAAAATTATGGTGGTTGTAAATGATTATGATGTTGATGCATCAATGACATTGATAATAAAAAACAATAGCAATAGAGGGATTTAATATTTGTGGGAAACTTCAAACAAATGTTTTTGAATGACAAAGGATTTCAGCTCCATCGTTTTGACCACAAATATGGCTGCCATGAAATCCCTCTATAATTATAATGACTATGATAAAATGATGATGATGATTATAATGATAATGTTATGATGATGATGATGATGATGATTATAAATAACATTAATAGAAATGACACTAACATTAATTTAATATTTTAATTTTTGCTTTTCTATAATTTTTTTTTACTTACTTATTAAGTCTTACTCATTTGCCATATGGGTTGGGTGCTGGGTTGCCGTATGGGTTGGGTGGCTGAGTTGTCTGTGGACTGCCGTATGGGTTGGGTGGTTGGGTAGTGGTTGGTGGTTTGGTAGTGGTTGGTGGTTGGGTGGCATAAGGATTGTTGATCATTGGAGCGACTTCTAAAAATAATGAAATAACAAATGTTAGTCAAGGTTTTATATTTTATGTTTTTTGTAAACAAAAATTAATAAAAAGTTATTATAGCGATTTCACGTAACACATTTTAACATGCTGATAAATTAGTGAAGTAACATGCTAATGAGTTTTACACGGGTGTCCACACAAGTAATCACAAATTACTTGAAAAAAATTAACAATCTTGGCAAAAATCAAGAAACAAAGTATCAGAACTGGCTATTGTATCATATAGAATATTTAAGAATATTTTGCTCACTTATCAGACATAATGAAAGAAAGCTAATTTGTGATAAATTGTGTATGCGCCAGCGCAAAGCTCATTAGCATGTTATTTTACTCATAATCATCGAATAACCAATCGCTCTATCTTTTAAAGAAAATTCAGGTTCAAGTTTATGTAAATCAGTGTGAATCTTTATCTTTAGTTAAAATACTCGTCCCGTTTATGATTTCCTTTTAAATTTCTCACGAATTATTAATGAGTTTTAATATATACAGTATGATATGCCGATCTGTACGCGATATACAACGACTAGTCAAATACTAAAATTGTCAAGATAAAAGCAAATCTGCCCAAAAAAATTCAAGTTTAAACTTATACAAATCAGGACGAAATCTGTATGAGATTTACAGAACTCGTCACGGAAGTGATTTCTTTTGTAAAATTCTCATGCATTATTAATTAGTTTATATTAATATAAAGCAGTCTTTTCTTACTGTATATATCCTTGCATAGAGTGTATGACATGCACTTCTTCTTTTGGCTCGCTGCAGCGTTTCCTCCATAGCAGTACGCACCATCACACGACGGTGCTGGACTGTCACATTTACGTGTTCTTATTTGGTAGCCATAGTTTTGGTTGTTTGCAACACATGAAATACTACATGCCGTGTACTTAGTCCAGGCTCCCCACTCTCCATTAACTATTTAGAAACAAACAAAGAATATATAAATGATAATCAGGAACGTATATCTAGGGTGGTGCTAGTCCCCTAGCACCGCAGACCGCAAATATCCCTATTTTATTCAAGACATTTAGGGACCGGACACCTCTAACACAACAACTAGCCCTTCATTTAATTTGCAATTGGGACAACGTTCTGTAAAAAATTATAGATGGTTAAAATCGGTGGAAAAGTTGGCAAGTTAAATAATTGACTATCAAATTATAGCCGTTTTAGGCGGATGTTTTGTTATGGTTTTGACAACCAACCATTGTTATTAGAACAAAGAAAATTAAAAAAAACCATTGTGAAAATGGTTGGCAAATTAGCATCACAACGCCAACACTTCGCCCACCTATTAGTACAATAGTACTATATTCAGTACAATTCGTAATTAATAGGTACGAGTGATGTTTTGAAGTCCAATTTGATAAATTTTAAAACAACACGAGTATCTATAAATTACAAATTGTACAAGAAGATCGTGCGATTGTTTATTTATAATATACTGAAAAACTAATTATATATAATTATAATACCTTTACAGCATTTCTTGTTACAATCCTTGACCTCGATGTATGACCCTACACATGGTCTACCGCCATATTTAGGTGCAGGGTTGGTACAGGTTCGTGTTCTTTGGCAATGTCCACCACCACACGGTCTGGAGCATTTACTCCATGCAGACCAATCACTGAATCCACCATTAACTAACACAAAGCAGACATAAGTTAGCATTAACATTAGATAGCATCCTTTGTTCGTTCGTTCGTTCCTTCCTTCCTTTGTTCGTTCGTTCGTTCCTTCCTTCCTTCCTTCCTTCCTTCCTTCCTTCCTTCCTCCCTTCCTTCCTTCCTTGATTCGTTTGTTCGTATATTCATTCATTCATGGTCATCTGTTCTTCACAGGTATTTTATCCAATAATGGAAACAGCACTACAAAGATTTCTTATTCCGACAAAGGATTTCAATACGTCCGAAAGTTAAGTAAGTTTTTTATCTTAAACTCTTATAGATACTGTATATATTTGGTCAGTTAGCGATATCTTACCTGGGCAATATTGGACAATGTAGCATTTTACACTCTCTTTATCCTTGCCTGCACAACTTGCTCCTTCACCTGCAGGGGCGGGGTTATCACATTTTCTCGTTCTTGTTTTAATAGCTGTACCACATGTCTTGCCACACTGGGTCCAGCTTGTCCATGGTCCCCATTGTCCATTAACTACAAAGACAGTGATGATAATGATTGTGAATTCTTGGTGATGATAGTGATTGCATTTGTTGTGATGATATGGGCAATATGATAGTAATGGTAGTGTTTGTAATTAGTTTGTAAAATGATAATGCAGGGCTCGAAATAGGAAAAAACCATTTGGTCTGCCACTTCCAGATAAATACACAGTGAAGATGATTTCCAGTCAATTTTGACTGCAATATTTTTATCCGTTTGGCAGTTCATAACTATTTTTGCCTGCCAAACTAAAAAACAAATAAATTTTGCCTGGCATTTGGCCATTTGCAGGCAGCTATTTTGAGCCCTGTAATGGTAATGATGATGTTGATGATTATGCTGCTGATGATAATGATGGTGATGGTGAAAATGCTACTGCTGATGAAGATGATGAAGATGAGGTAATGATGATGTTGACGGTAATGATGAAGATGGTGGTGATGATGATGATGATAAAGATGATGGTGATGATAAAGATGATGAGTTAGATGATAATGATTAATAGTAATGGTATCTGAATGACGCTAAACCTGATGATAATGTGAAATATGATGATGGTGATGCTACCGATTTGATAATAATAATATTATTATTATGCTGATAAATGGTACTAAAGACGTTGCTTACCATCGTTATCGACAATACAGACAGTTGCTAGTTTAGGATCAAGTAAAACTCTGTTATCTTGGGTGTAAAGTCGAAGTCTGAATGTCTCCTTTCCTTCTTGTTTGTTGTCGTTGTTTATTTTGACATCGAATTCTACTCTAACTTGGTCTTTCTTGAAGGTGATCTTCTTGTAAACCTTGTCGTAATCAGCTGGTTGTATTGCTGAATCATCTTCGCTCTTGACACTTGAAAAACAATGAGAATAATAATAAGAATGATTGTTATACCACAGGGAACCCGGCTTTTGGTTGCTTTGTTTAAAAAAATCGTCTTTGCATTATACGCATAGCTTTTTCGAGATTCCTGTGGTGCCTAGGAGATAAGCGCTACATATCGTGACCTTTACAGTTTACGTAATCTATGAAATCCGACCTCTATATGCGGGACAGTCGTTGGCATATAATCAGATCCGGTGGTAACGAATTTAGTAATGCACTCTCTTAAAACACACTTTCTCTTTATAGTGTACTCTATGCGAGTGCATTACCACCGGATCTGATTACACGCCAACGACTGTCCCACTAACAGAGGTCGGATTTCATAGATTACGTAAACTATTTACAAAGGTCTCCTAGGCACCACAGGAATCCCTAAAAAGCTACGCGTATATGCAAAAGCCATTTTTTTAAGCAAAGCAACCAAAAAGCCGGGTTCCCTGTGGTTATACTATAGTTGAGTGTAGTGTTTACAAGTGTTGGCATTGTAATGCTATAATTTGCCAGCCATTTTCACAATATTTTATTTTATTTTATTTGTTCTAATTTTTGGTTGGTTTGCAAAACCATAACAAAATACGTCACTGTACGTCCATCTTTAAAATTATGAACTTTTCAAGTCCAAATCAATCTTAATCTGTATATACTACTGCAACTTACGTGACAGTGTGTTCAACATTGAGGGCTCCACTTCTGACCAGAGCAACCTTGACCACTCCAGCTGTTTCACTGAAATAGTACTTAACTTTCTCGAAACCAATCTTGGCTGCAAATTAAAGGAATATAAGAAGTTGTGTGAATATTTTGAAATCGTTTTTGTTCAGGTTGTCGAAACCTTTGTTAACAACAACGACAACAACAGTTTCTCAGGCAACTGCCGATCACAGGGAATCAAATTATTCAAAACCGCTACAATAACGATCATTATTGTATCACATTCACTCTAGTTGAGGTGGAAATCGTTCAAGTGACATCACAATCCATGAGATTTCATTTTTTAAGTCATTATTATCGTTAATAAATACTTAATAAAGACGTTTTTAAGGGTGAGGGGAGATATTAAACAGTATTTCTGGAGACTACAGACACTAAGGAAACCACGTCAATCTACTAAATTCAGTAACAACAACAGTCTTTTGACAGGCTAACACAGCCAGCAGATCAAAATTCAACACCGTCATTTACACCTGGGTTTAAACCATTCAAAACTTTAAGACTAAACACACCTGGACGATCACAATTTACTATTTACAATTTACAATTTACTCACTTTCAGCGTCTACTGGAAATAGTAGACACACCCTAAGGAGCTATTAAGTCTCCAGAGAGGGGAAGATGATGATGATGATATGTATTTCACTCATATATACCGAACGCATTTCAATTCTTTATTCACAAAGTCACAATTTACTATCATCGCTTACACTGCAAAAACGGCTGAGTAGATACAACACAGTATATTGCGTTAACCATGCATTCACGATAACACTTTATAGTGAGTAAACCCATCTCATTATTGAGAGTAAAGTAGATGAAGACGCACAATGTACTCAATATATTGAGTTTAACCTCACTTTTACTCAATAATGAGTTGGGTTTACTCACTATAGAGTGTTGTATTTACTCACTATAAAGTGTCATCATGAATGCATGATTAACACAATATACTGTGTTGTATCTACTCAGCCGTTTTTGCAGTGTACACATCTAAACACCCAATATTAGACAGGGTGAGGAAGAGGGGGTACCGATCACGAATCACGCGCCGTTTTTATGATTTCACGGATCACGGAGTAACGTACAACGTTTTCACGGATCACAGTTTTAGAACTCGCCATATTAACTCTGTTGTTTCTTCTAGGTAACGTTTTGCGCTTGTTAGACTACTAATCAATATTTAATAAATCTTCCAGATATACAAAGAATAACACTGCTAGCAATGAACGTCTCAGTCTTCACAACCGTTTATATGAAATGCTGTCACGTTTTGCACGGATCATCGATTCTGTAATCACGAGTCACGACATTAAAAATCTGGAAATCACGGGTCACGGGCGTAGATGATTTCACGGATCACGGCTTAAATTTTTTTGCTTTTCACGAATCACAGGCCAAATTTAGGGTGAATCACGGATCACGGAAAACCTCTTCCCCACTCTGATTTGACTTACCATCGTTATCAAGTATGGTCACGACAGATTGTTGAGGTTTGATGACTGTAACAAGAACATCAGGACTTGATAGTTGAACATAGAAGTTCTCTGTAGGTTCGGGTACGTTATCGTCGATTATGTACACCTTGAAGGTCTTGACTGACTCAGTGGGTTTGAACACAAGAGTGAAATCTTTACGTGGTTTGTAGTCCTTGTTGGCCTTTGCAGTGTTATCTTTTGTGTTAATACTGAAGAAAGAATCATAGGGTTAGCCGCAAATAGCAAACACAAGATTAGACTTAGATTAACACACATTTCCCAGTAGCTTAGTTATAGAGCGTCCACCTAAAACACGGAAGGTCGTGGGTTCCAATACAATGCAGAAGTAAAGACTTTTTTTGGAATGATTTTATCAGCAATGATTTCGTGGTAATTGTGAGATACTTACACTGCTTTGGTAGTAACTTTGAGATTACCAAATCTTTTGACAGAGAATGTGACATAGCCCTTGTTCTCCAATACGTCGACCTTCTGTGGCGTAAGGCTCAGTTTAACTAAAGTAGGAATGAATGAATGAATCAATCAATCAATCAATCAATCAATCAATCAATCAATCAATCAACCAATCAACCAACCAACCAACCAATCAATCAATCAATCAATCAATCAATCAAACAAACAATCCATCAATTAATCACATCTAAATTGTATCGATGGATTTAGCATCCACTTGCACATTATCAATCCGAAAGGTCTTTTTGTATAACTGAAATGGAGTGCAATGCTAGAAATATATTCAAAATCAGCCCAATCCTTATGAAGACTAACAAATTACAACTTCAAACCAAGAACAAAAATCGAGAGATTACCCCTTACCATCATTATCCACAATTACTATCTTGGCTTTCCCAGGTTCAATAATCGTAACGTCTAGATCTTTGCTTGTTAGTTCAACACAGAATTCTTCGGTATCTTCTACAAGTTTATCATCAATTATCTTTATCTTGAATGTCTTCTCTTTCTCGTTGACAGCGAATTTAACTTCGAAGTCTTTCAAAGCTACGAAATCTTCTCCAGCTTTGGCTGATCCCAAGCTACATGTATTGAGGCTGTAAAGAGACAGAAGTTGTATGTCGAATATTAACCTATTCTGTTGTTAAAGGTGAGCGTATAGTATTTACAAGTATTGAGGCTGTGAAGAGATAGAAATTGTATGTCGAATATTAACCTATTCTGTTGTTAAAGGTGAGCGTATAGTATTTACAAGTATTGAGGCTGTGAAGAGATAGAAATTGTATGTCGAATATTAACCTATTCTGTTGTTAAAGGTGAGCGTAGTGTTTACAAGTATTGAGGCTGTGAAGGGATAGACATTGTATGTCGAATATTAACCTATTCTGTTGTTAAAGGTGGGCGTAGTGTTTACAATTGTTGAGGCTGTGAAGGGATAGAAATTGTATGTCGAATATTAACCTATTCTGTTGTTAAATGTGACCTCTATTATCTCTCATGTCACCGAATTATGTATTGAGTATCTGTATGTGTTTATACTTACAGTACTGTAGTAACACCTCTACCGCTACATTCTCTGAATACTGTAAGCTCAACATATCCATCGCTTTCACGGACGCTTTTCTTGGATGGTTTAAGACCAATTTTAGCTGAAAAGGAGGACATTGCATTACATTAATAAATTTTCGATTACAAATAGAAGTATCAATAGATAAAATATCAATTACACAATCTAACAAACCACCAATTTCCACACAAATGTTTAAATACACGTACGTTTGGTTATTAAAAATTATCGAAATAAACAACCTTAGAAAGATCTAACCATACAACACAAAAAAACAAGCAAGCAAACAAACATACAACCAATTTACCAACCATCGGTACCTTCAATCATCAAAGTCAAAAAACCTCACTGAAACCCTTAAATTAAACCCAACAACTAAAAATAAAGCGAACTTAACCACCAAAACACACGAACCAATAATAAAGAAATATTGAAAAGAAATAGAAAAATAACAATCAATGTCAAACACTTGAAACACTTACTATCATCATCCAGAATTTTGATGGTCGCGGTGTCGGGACTAACTGCAACAATTCCAGCGTCGTTGCTCTTCAATTTCACTTCAAACTCTTCATCCTTTTCAGGCTCCTTATCATTAATGATGTCAATTATAACGACCTTCGAGTTCTCGTTGGGGCCGAAGGTGATTACAGTCTCTGGGATCGCGGTAAAATCGGCTGGAGATTTGGCATCCTTTGGTGCTGTTTGAACACTGGAGAAAAACATTTAGTTAAGCAGAATCAATAAAAACGTTTGAATAACGTCTGTTCATTTCTTAAAGAAAACATTTGGACGATAAAAGTAATTTACATATGCTATAAAACGAGCTTGAGTTTTAAAACTCTTCCATATATATATAGTGTACTTTTGTTGCTACCATATCATAGCTGTTATAACAGTCACGGCTCTCGTGCAAAATCAAAAACTTGGCCCGGAAGCCTAAAATTCGAAATCATTTGCAGATAACTGTAATAACAACTATTCATTCTAAAAACTGACGCAGTTTGAATGTACTATCTTACTATCTTATCTTTTATAACATGTTTTAACATTTAAATGCTTTTGTTGCTCCAGTATCAACTAAAAGTTAATATTTTCATAATTATCATAAGTTGATGCTAACTGAACTGATGCAATGAGTATTGAAGACTGTTTAAATTAATATATATTAACTTAAAAAGTAAAAACGTGTAGCGATCAATGGGTTATTATGTTGAGTTGAGTGATAAATGTTGTGCTAAGTTTGTTCAAAAGGCAGAGGATGTCATAACACTAAAGGCACTTGGTACAAAACATAAACTTACATGCATTTGTTGGTACCGATGGAGTTTCCGATTCTGAAAACATAGACTTTGACTTTTCCAACACTTTCTGGAACAGTCTGCTGTACTGGTTTTAGGCCACACTTAGCTGAAACACACAATGACAGCATATAGAAATAGCGTTCTCATCTGTGATTTTACTTAAAATAATCCATAGAAGGTTACTACCCTGGACATGCCAGCTTATTTCAAAGTTATACCCTGGTCACTTTTGCATTAGATGTTGATCAGTACCATAAAGATGCAGGTATAACATAAGCAGCTGTAACTCAGCTTTTTAATTCACTGGTTTACTTTAGTAATGAATAGGAAAGCGAGAAGGCTTGTCATTTTTTATTACTTTGAATATTTCGGCCTTTATCCAAAGGCCATCTACAGCAAAGTGAACTGAATATGAATCTAAGAGGCTCAGGGAATCGATTGTCCTTCTTCATTCAAGCTAGGCTTTTGTTCTTTTATAAATAGTGCTTCTGATGTTTTTCTGTTTCTGTAATGTCTAAAGTTAGACGCGAGAATACTCGAGTGTTCGAGTATTCTCGCGTCTAACTTTAGACATTACAGAAACAGAAAAACATCAGAAGCACTATTTATAAAAGAACAAAAGCCTAGCTTGAATGAACAAGGACAATCGATTCCATTGAGCCTCTTAAACTAATTTAAATTCATATTCAGTTCACTTTGCTGTAGATGGCCTTTGGATAAAGGCCGAAATATTCAAAGTAATAAAAAATTACAAGCCTTCTCGCATTCCTATTCATTATCAAACTGTATGCCCAAGTAAACATTTCATTCATTTACTTTAGTAGTATGAAGCTGGTTCAACCGCACTTTATCTTTTTATGTCACAGAATTGGGTTCTCTTCAGTAGAAGTATTGCGTTTTACCGCTTACAGTCCCCTACGAGTGCTAATCTTCCCTCTCCTACACATGGCCCTGACCTTAAGTACTGCCTAACCCCCATTAGACCGACCGCACACAATCAAGTCATTCACACCATGCCACACAGCCATAAAAAAACCATCAGCCAGTTATAACAACCTCAAATGTTGTCACAATACATGGAACGTGTATTACCATATTACGAATGGCATTTCCCATTGACTCTTACCTGGACAGAATTGTTTGTTACAGGCTTGGGTACTTGTTTTATCTCCTTCGCATTGTTTTCCTTCGCCTTGTGGCTTAGGGTTGGTACAGGTTCGTGATCTGGACTGACTTCCACCACCACATGTCTTGGAACAGTCACCATATGGTCCCCATGGAGACCATTTGCCGTCAACTAAAACCAAACAAACATTGGCAAGTCAATTTCATAGAATTTTTCTATACAATACAATACAATACTTTTTATTCACATTTCTGTTAGCAAGTTTGTATATATATTTATATATTTACATGTTTGCATATTTTGCTTATATATATATATTTTACTAATTTTTTGTTTTTCTTTTTTAAGTAGAAATATAATTATGTTTTTCGAAATGTTCAGTATCTAAATTAACCGTTAGGTTTTCTAGTTAGATACTAACATTATAAGTTATATTTAGATGAGCTAGTATACACACAACAATAAATATATACACAACAATAAATACATAAATTTATAAAGAACGAAGGAAGTATAGACCTTGAAATATTAAATAAGATTAAGAGAGTTGTGAAATATTTGATTAAGTTATTTTACCATCATTTGTACAAATATTAATATTTTACTATCATTTGTACAAATATCATTGAAGCACTTACTGTCATCATCTGTGATAGTGACCTCAGCTCCTTCAACCTTTACACAATCTGGCTTTTCACATGATAGAGAAAGACTGAATTTCTCATCTGATTCTGGTTCACTGTCATCCACGATCTTGATTTCCACCGATCGTGACAAATCACCAGATTCAAAGACAACAGGGGCATTGACAGCTTCGTAGTCTCCAGGTGCTTTGGCACTACCATCTGCGCTCTTGAGCCTGTGGATTGAATCAATTTGGGTTAGTTACAAGTTGAGCAATTTGAGGTTTTTATTATTTCAGAACACAAAACTCTCTTTTGTACTTACGTGCAGACGTTCTTTCCATTCTTGTTTCCATTTCTGCTCACTTTAACTGTGACTGTTCCGTCGTTTTCAGAGGCAGTGTACTTGGGTTGGTCAAATGAGAAAACGGCTGAAAAACAATTCCACATTATATTAGGTGCAAATCCTCAATAAACATGCAGGCAAAGTTTTGTTTTAGCAGTACCTGATTGGTCCTTGATAGTGAGAGTGCAGGTTCCTTTGCCAGCTGCAACAGTAAGATCTGCAGCATTATCAGCGGTAATAACAGCTGTAAATGTCTCATCTGATTCAATAACGTTGTCAGGCTTGGCCTTGAATGTGACGAAGGCCTCAACTTGATCTATTGCAAAGCTGACCTTGTTATCGTCAAGTGGGAAATAATCACCAGCAGAGGCAGTTCCTGGGTTGAGCGTGATTCTATAATGTAATGATAATCGAGCAGATATTATTTCTCAATGCCCAATTTTTACTTAGCTTCAGTTGTAAAACCAAGCCGTTGCTGATTGAACTGGATCAATTCTGAATATTTCCCAAACCATTTTACTGGGTTTTTTAAATTTCTAGAATTTCTAACTTTTCCTTAATATGCTCAAACTTTTGTCTGAAAAATGATTTTCGAGGCACTTACGTAATCGAGGCTGGGATATTAATGGTCTTTGATCTGACAACCTTAACTTTAACGGTTCCGGCACATTCATCCAACTCAGCAGTGATTTGTTCCCAACCAACTTCACCTGGAATTAATCAATGAAATTTTAAAAATTCACCATCAAATTTGGCTGACTGGTTAACTTGACCAACACTTACCTGGACAGTGATGTGTGTTACAGGCTTGGGTACTTGTTTTAGCTCCTTCGCATTGTTTTCCTTCGCCTTGTGGCTTAGGGTTGGTACAGGTTCGTGATCTGGACTGACCTCCAGAACCACACGACTTGGAACAGTCACCATATGGTCCCCATGGAGACCATTTGCCGTCAACTGAAACCAAACAAACATAAGTAAGTCAATTGTATAGAACCTTTTTATCAATTTTACAAATATCATTGAAGCACTTACTGTCATCATCTGTGATAGTGACCTCAGCTCCTTCAACCTTTACACAATCTGGCTTTTCACATGATAGAGAAAGACTGAATTTCTCATCTGATTCTGGTTCACTGTCATCCACGATCTTGATTTGCACCGATTGTGACACATCACCAGATTCAAAGACAACAGGGGCATTGACAGCTTCGTAGTCTCCAGGTGCTTTGGCACTACCATCTGCGCTCTTGAGCCTGAGGATTGAATCAATTTGGGTTAGTTACAAGTTGAGCAATTTGAAGTTTTTATTATTTCAGAACACAAAACTCTACTTACGTGCAGACGTTCTTTCCATTCTTGTTTCCATTTCTGCTCACTTTAACTGTGACGGTTCCGTCGTTTTCAGAGGCAGTGTACTTGGGTTTGTCAAATTTGAAAACGGCTGAAAAACAATTCCATATTATATTACAGATTTTGATTTTACCAGAATTCTTACAAAAGTGTTCAGAAATTTCCAAACACTTTTCTAGGACACATATTTAGATTAATAACCAAACAGGCTAATTAAAGAGAGCACATCAACATATGTACGTAAGACTCCTGAGTATGGTGGCATTTGGTTGTATTCTGACCAAGAAACGTCCTGATAAAAATGCCTAAAATAGAAGGAAATGTATTGTTTGAAAGGACACCTGCCCTTCTAATCCAGATATTCCTTTGTAATTTTGGACAGTTTTGAATGGCTTTAACTCACTCAACATCCAAGTAAAAGCACCAACTCTCAGCAATCTTACATATCTTGATCTGCTCTTTTATATTATGATGTTCATTTCTTAATTACATTAATTAGGGAAACAAGTACCCAGCCTTCTTCTCGTTTTGGTATTGGCCAATTCATATACAGGTACATTTTTGATGGGTTAATATGTTGAAGTTTTAGCAGTACCTGATTGGTCCTTGATAGTGAGAGTACAGGTTCCTTTGCCAGCTGCAACAGTAAGATCTGCAGCATTATCAGCGGTAATAACAGCTGTAAATGTTTCATCTGATTCAATAGCGTTGTCAGGCTTGGTCTTGAATGTGACGAAGGCCTCAACTTGATCTATTGCAAAGCTGACCTTGTTATTGTCAAGTGGGAAATAATCACCAGCAGAGGCAGTTCCTGGGTTGAGCGTGATTCTATAATGTAATGATAATCGAGCAGATATTATTTCTCAATGCCCAATTTTTACTTAGCTTCAGCTGTAAAACCAAGCCGTTGCTGATTGAACCGGATCAATTCTGGATATTTCCCAAACCACTTTAATGGTTTGTAAAATTTCTAGAATTTCTAACTTTTCCTTAATATGCTCAAACTTTTGTCTGTAAAATGATTTTGGCAGGCACTTACGTAATCGAGGCTGGGATATTAATGGTCTTTGATCTGATAACCTTAACTTTGACGGTTCCGGCACATTCATCCACCTCAGCAGTGATTTGTTCCCAACCAACTTCACCTGGAATTAATCAATGAAATTTTAAAAACTCACCATCAAATTTGGCTGACTGATTGACTTTACCAACACTTACCTGCACAGTGATGTTTGTTACAGGCTTGGGTACTTGTTTTAGCTCCTTCGCATTGTTTTCCTTCGCCTTGTGGCTTAGGGTTGGTACAGGTTCGTGATCTGGACTGACTTCCAGAACCACACGACTTGGAACAGTTACCATATGGTCCCCATGGAGACCATTTGCCGTCAACTAAAACCAAACAAGTAAGTCAATTTCATAGAACCTTTCTATCCTTTGTACAAATATCATTGAAGCACTTACTGTCATCATCTGTGATAGTGACCTCAGCTCCTTCAACCTTTACACAATCTGGGTTTTCACATGATAGAGAAAGACTGAATTTCTCATCTGATTCTGGTTCACTGTCATCCACGATCTTGATTTGCACCGATTGTGACTCATCACCAGATTCAAAGACAACAGGTGCATTGACAGCTTCGTAGTCTCCAGGTGCTTTGGCACTACCATCTGCACTCTTGAGTCTGAGGATTGAATCAATTTGGGTTAGTAACAAGTTGAGCAATTTGAGGTTTTTATTATTTCAGAACACAAAACTCTCTTTTGTACTTACGTGCAGACGTTCTTTCCATTCTTGTTTCCATTTCTGTTCACTTTAACTGTGACGGTTCCGTCGTTTTCAGAGGCAGTGTACTTGGGTTGGTCAAATGAGAAAACGGCTGAAAAACAATTCCACATTATATTAGGTGCAAATCCTCAATAAACATGCAGGCAAAGTTTTGTTTTAGCAGTACCTGATTGGTCCTTGATAGTGAGAGTGCAGGTTCCTTTGCCAGCTGCAACAGTAAGATCTGCAGCATTATCAGCGGTAATAACAGCTGTAAATGTCTCATCTGATTCAATAACGTTGTCAGACTTGGCCTTGAATGTGACGGTGGCCTCAACTTGACCTTTTGCAAAGTTAACCTTGTTATTGTCAAGTGGGAAATAATCACCAGCAGAGGCTGTTCCTGGGTTGAGCGTGATTCTATAATGTAATGATAATTGAGCAGCTGATATTAATATCTATTGTCATATATTTACTATACATACATGAAATGCTGGTTTTATTGATGCTTATGTTAACTACAGCTGTAAAAAGGACGTTTTACAGAATGAAAATGATCAATTCTGAAATTTTTCAACCTTTTTAATTTTTGTTTTTCGAGATTTCTACAACTATTATAACTTTTGGTTATTGTTCTAAAGATTTTCGGTAAAATGATTTTTGCAGGCACTTACGTAATCGAGGCTGGGATATGAAAGGTGTCTCTTCTGATAACCTTAACTTTGACGGTTCCGGCACATTCATCCACCTCAGCAGTGATTTTATCCCAACCAACTTCACCTAGAATTAACCAATGAAATTATAAAAACTCACCATCAAATTTGGCTGACTGGTTAACTTTACCAACACTTACCTGCACAGTGATGTTTGTTACAGGCTTGGGTACTTGTTTTAGCTCCTTCGCATTGTTTTCCTTCGCCTTGTGGCTTAGGGTTGGTACAGGTTCGTGATCTGGACTGACTTCCAGAACCACACGACTTGGAACAGTTACCATATGGTCCCCATGGAGACCATTTGCCGTCAACTATTTGTTAAAATATCGTTATGAGGCTGAGTAAAAATAATGTTATTGTGATGTACTGTAAAAACCCGCATATAAGAACCAGTGGATTAAGAATTACTAGGCTAAAATTTGCTTTTTAAGCACCTGTTACAAAAGAACCACTTTAGCCTAAGAAATTAGACTGGTTCTTATTTGAAGGGTTTCAAGATTTATTTGGATTTATTTTAGTATTTTTATTTTTGTCACAAGTTTAAAATTATACATGTACAGTACTGACTATTACTGAAACAGTAATTTTTCTTTGATTCTTTCAAAAAAATGTTATGTTATGTATATGTTTATATTAAGTAATAAAAACACCATTTAATGGAAATTGTTCTTGCTTTGTAAATAAGAACCAGTTAAGAACCACCTTAGCCTAATTTCTCACTAAATACCAATTGCATAATAACCACTTTAGCCCAACCTCGGAAAATAGTGGTTCTTATATGCGGGTTTTTACTGTACAGTGGATATGCATTTCTTACCATCGTCACTTTTGATCACTACTATAGCTTTGTCAGGTACCACTTTAGTGCAAGGAGACTTTACGCATGTTAAGGAAAGTTTGAAGATTTCATCATTTTCTACAACACTATCGTCAACAATTGCAATGACGATCTCTTTTGTGTCTTCTCCTGCTGCAAAAACAACTGGAGAGTTTTTGAAGCCTTGGTAGTCGTCAGGTGAAGATGCGGTGTCGGCGGCACTTCCACTTGAGACACTGTTAATTAATGACAAGAAAATGAAATCATTATTATTATTATCTTAAGAACTTCATTATTTTCATCATTACAACATCTACGTATTCAAAATCAACATTATCACTGGAATCACTATTCTATACCTCACTTTGGAAAGTCCCGAGAGTGACCGCTAAATAGAGGTACCACTGTATTACGTTGCCTCGTTTTGTATTTCTTCATTTGTAATTATAATCTTGTCTATTTTCAAATCGAAGAAAGAACATACTTACGTGCATTTGTTTATGCCATTTTTGTTACCATCTCGATGAACGACGACTTTGACAGATTTGTCATTTTCAGAAACAACATATTTATCTGGTTTGAAACCAATCTTGGCTGTGAAAGATATCAAAACAATATATAAGATTAATATTATTAATAATATTAATATATATTATTATTATTAAGACTTTTAGAAAACACATGGTTGTTGATAGTTCCAGCTGATTTCGTGCGCGTACTTCCGGTTTGTATAAGCCAATCAGAAGCATTTCTGTCGCATCGCCAACAGTTCCAAGGTGGCCTAGTTTCAGAGAGCTGTTTCCCGTGTTAAGACTCGATAAATAAATTAAATCCTTAAAATAACTTAACATTAAAAAATTCTATGTTACTTGGACAATAAAAGTTCACTGCTGCTCTATCAAGGATAAAAAAGAATAAAAACAAAACCCAAATGCCTAAAAGTAACCGTTGTTTCTGTCTAAAGGCGCCATTCTGGAACTGTTCGTTTTGACAAACAATCCTTTGTCGCTTCGAAGCAAGAACATCTGTTTCTCATAGGTATTAGCCAATCGACGAGATTTCATACAATTTTTTTATTTTAAAACAGAGAGGTGAGCCTGAAGTTAATTTTTTTACCTGATTGATCTTTAATGTTTACAGTGCATTTTGGTTCATTGATTTCTAGCTTTTTTGGATCAGCTGTGATGTAGGCCTCGAATGATTCTGGCCCTTCAATATCAGTATCACCGTTGATGTTGAATGTCACTGATTTGACAGTCTCGCCTTTTAAGAATGTAATGACTAGGTCTTTGATTGGATTGTAGTCACCTGGTTGTACGGCCTTCCCATCTTTAGTGTTTACTCTAATAAATTGATTAGTAAATACATTAATAAAAAAAAAACCAGAACGAACACACTAGAATTGAACTACAACTGATGGTTGGTTGGTTTGTTGGTTAGTTTGTTTGTTTGTTAGTGGGTTGGTTTGTAAGTTGGTTGGTTGGTTAGTACGTTTGTTGGTTAGTATATTGGTTGGTTGGCTAGTTGGTTTCAATTCAATTCAATTCATCTTTATTTACTACATATATTTACAATTTTATTTAACAATATTTAATTGAAACAGATTCAATAGTAGTAGCTAACTGTAATAGCCAGAGGCTAGACTTGACAGTTAGCTTAATATATATTATTGAATATGTTTTAATTACTTTGTTTGTTGTTTTTTTGGTTATTGTTTAGTGGGTTGGTTTGTAAGTTAGTTGGTTGTTTTTTAGTTAGTTGGTTGGTTGGTTGGCTGGTAAGTGAGTGGTTAACCGGCAAGTTGATCAAGTAAACACGATGTCGTTTTGCTACTCAGTTTGTTGGTCAAACAGGAATTCTTATGCCGGTTATCTTTTATTGGATCGTATATGTACATAGCATCGTATTTACTTTACTTACTTAAACGACGCTTCACAGTTTGTAACACGAGTTCTTGTTATCTTGACAGTTACAGTACCGGCACACTCATCAACATCAACAGAGGTCTGGTCCCATCCCACCAATCCTGGTAAGAAAAAAAACAACAAGCATTTATGATGATAGTTATGGGGAAATGGTGATGATAGTGGTGATAATTGATGATGTGATAATGATATGATGTAGGTGATGATAGTTATGATGAAATTCTGATGATAGTGATGGTGATAGTGATGAAGGTGATCATAAAGATGATGGTAGTTATGGGGAAATTGTGATGAGGATGAGGATGAAGATGATGGTACATGTAGTTATGGGAAAATTGTGATGATAGTGATGGTGATGATAATTAATGATTGTAATTGATGATGTGATAATGATCATGGTGATCATGCAGATGATGATAGTTATGATGATGATGATAAGATTGGTGATGATAATGTTTTAATGATGATGATGATAAGGATGGTAATGATAATTATGATGGTGAACATAATAGTGATGGTGATTATATGATTTTGATTAAAGTGATGTGAAAATGATGTGATATAGTACCTTGACAAGGAACATTTTCGTTACACTTGGCACTTTCGAATGAGGAACCTTTGCAAGTCTGTCCAAATCCTTCTCCAATACATTGACGTTTTCTTGATTTCAAGCCATAATGACAAGATCGTGAACATGACGTCCATTTTGACCAGGCGCTCCATTTGGGCGGCGTGTCGACTGTTTGTATATGAATAATTATTCCAAAAACTCATTAACAATTCATAAGCAATTGACAAAAGAACTCACAAGCGTGAAGAGTGTTTTAAAACTGATAAAATTTCATCTTAATTTACATAAGATTCAACCTTGATTTTTCTGTAAAAATATAGCAGAATGTCCATTTTTTTACACACAAACATAGAAAATAGGTTGAACAGCATCTTGAGATAAGTAAAGCATTAGGGGAAAATAAGCTGTCATTTACTTGTTTTTTTTTAAAGGATTTTCAAACTTTTATGACATAATTGATCTTATATAAACCTGAGTCCGAAATTATGCTTAGATTGTTTGTGTTCCTACGTTGACGTAACAGCAGGATTTCGACCATAGGTTTTTGACAAAAACAGGTACACAAATATTTTGTCTGGAATTTGTTTACTGCTTATCTTAAATATCCTATATTCAAGAATACTTTAGCTAAAAACTGTGTAGGTGATATAGACACTTTAAGTTTTTACAAGGATTAAACGATGTCCTTTCAAAAAGGACACGAAGTTTTTAGGAGAGTTAGTTAAACTTAAATCTGTATGCGTACAAGCAAAGTGCTCAAGACAAACATTAAAGTTACTGCAAGATAATTATTTGAGGCAGCAACACGAGTTTAAAACGAAAATAAATCGAAATACTTACGGACGCAACACGTCTTTTCACAGACGGTAGCCCAAATGTTACTGTCGTATGGGCCAATTGGCTTGAAACAGTTCCCCTTGGACTTGGCATCAGCACAGGCCTTGTACGGCTGGTCAACATAGGGAGCTACAGAAGATTCAAAGTCATATTTAACGATATTAGATTGCATTTATTTGGTATTGGGCTGTTGGTTGATTCGTTGGTTGGTTGGTCGGCATGTTGGTTGGTTGTTGGGTTGGTTGGTTTAGTGGTTGGTATGTTGTTTGGTGTATTGTTTAGTTGGTTGGCTGGCTGGCAGGTTGGTGGGTTGGTTGGCAAATAATTTACTGGTTGGTATGTTGTTTAGTTGGTTGGTTGGTTGTTGGATTGGTTGATGGATTGGTTGGTTGGTTGGTTGGTTGGTTGGTTGGTTGGTTGGTTGGTTGGTTGGTTGGTTGGTTGGTTGGTTGGTTGGTTGGTTGGTTGGTTGGTTGGTTGGTTGGTTGGTTGGTTGGTTGGTTGATGGATTGGTTGGTTGGTTGGTTGGTTGGTTGGTTGGTTGGTTGGTTGATGGATTGGTTGGTTAGTCTATGGGTTGCTTTTTTGTTTGGTATGTGGTTTGGTTGGTTGGTGCGTTGGCTGGTTGGTTGGTCGGTATGTGGTTTGGTTGGTTGGTGCGTTGGTTGGTTGGTATGTTGTGTGGTTGGTTGTTGCGTTGGTTGGTTGGTTGGTATGTGGTTTGGTTGGTTGGTGCGTTGGTTGGTTGGTATGTTGTGTGGTTGGTTGGTGCGTTGGTTGGTTGGTATGTTGTTTGGTTGGTTGGTGCGTTGGTTGGTTGGTATGTTGTTTGGTTGGTTGGTGCGTTGGTTGTTTAGTTGGTTGTGTTGTTGGCTGGTTACTTACCACATCCCGTGCATGTTTTTTTACAAAACAGTGCTTTGTCGGCATCTTTGCATTTCCCTTCCCTTTTTATCTGGTCACATTGTTTACAGTCCCAATGGTCAGCACAGTCTCCTGTTCCTGTAAAGCAGAAAAATTACAAGAATTGTTGTCATTCAAGGTAAAAAATTTCCTACAAATAGTTTCTTTTAAAAAACCAAACAAACAAATAAGAAAACAAACAAACAATTAATCACACCAGTAAACGAACGAATAAACAAACAAACAAGAAAACAAACAAACAAGCACAAATCAAACCAAACAATTAAGCAAGCTAACAAACAGCAAATCAAACAAATAAACAAGCGGATGAATAAACAAACCAACAAGCAAGCAAACAGGCACAAATCAAACAAACAAGCAAGCTAACAAATAAACAAACGAACGAATAAACATACCAACAAACAAGAAAACAAACAAGCTCAAATTAAACAAACAAGTAAGCTAACAAGCAAACGATCAAACAAACTAATAAACGAACAAACAAACAAACAACAAGAACAACAATATCAAACAAGCTAAAAAAACCTATTCCTATTCCCTGCTTTTTGTGATCATTCTTTTCTTTTTTTCAAAGTAATTTCCCAATTTTGTATTCAGAATGAAGTGTTTTTACTTTATAAACAAATTTCCAAATATTTAACTCCGGAGAACAGACAAACCCCTTTCTTTCACACCATTCTTGTGTTATTTAAGGCGGGGAAAAAAACTTTAAAACTTTAAAACTTTAAAAATTGCCTTTTTAAGCAAAGATCAGCACATTCAAGAACTTACTAAAAATGTATTTGTGAATAAATCAAATCTCATAGCAACTTTTATGAAAAAAAAATGAAGACATATCATGTTTGATATATTAGAAAGTGGATTTTTAATCTCCATGGAAACAACTTTTAAACTGTTTAATTCCCGAAGCGGTTTTGACACTTGTATTAATTTGGCTTTTTATAATTAATCGTTTGTCTGGGTCACGTATAGAGGATGGATATTCGCCATATAATATTAACACAACCACACCCAATATACAAAGACATGTATCAAAAGAATATTGCAAAATTTCTATTAAAACTGGAAAATTAACTCAACGTTTTGAATTGTCGCTCTGATAACAAGTTTAAGAGGCGTGAAAAACTTGAGACAACACTTCAAAATTTTATTGAAAAATAAAGTGTTTTCGATTCACTAATTTAAGAATACAATTCAAAACGACAAGGTTTTTTCTCGACTAATTTAAATGGACAAAACTAAAGATTTAGTGTTGTTTTTTTTTTTTTTTGCTATTTCTTTACGTATCATGTTTGAGATTTTTGTTTCTCTATAGTACTTGAAACCCTTATACAATACAATACATTAATATCTTTATTTAAGGAGAGAGACTCAATAACCATTTACAGTTTTTTAACTTACGACCCTCTTGACAAATACGTTTTCTCGTTTGATCCTCGCAAGTACATTTTTAAGTTCATTTTTCTTCTACAATTTTCATTGTTTTACATTCATTTTCTCAAATAAAACTACTAGAGTACAAATACTAAAAGTGTGCAACATAAATACCACTAAATACTGCTAAATTATGCAAATTCTTTTGTTCTCTATTGTTTAATCAACACTATTTAGTGGTAAATAGTACAAAGTATTGCACACTTTTAGTGTTTGTACTCTACTTTAAAACATTTACAACGGGAACTTTCAAAATTAGACTGGTTAACTAGCTCCTACTTTTCTTCTATAATTTGCATTGTTTTACATTCATTTTCTCTAATAAAACTACTACTTTAAAGTATATGCAACGGAAACTTTCAAAATGAGACTCCCAAACTTGAGGAAATAAACAATTAAACTGACCAAAAATTCAAGGAATAAAAACCGCTCACTTTGTTTAATTGAAATGACAGAATAAATTTTTCGAGAACGCGTGAAGCCAAACACACAAATTAAATGAAACTAACTAAAACATATAGAGCAAAAGCACATCTATGAAATGAAATGAAATTGCTTCTGTGTAATGTTTGTTATTTAGTTACTATTAGTCACTATCAAAGACAAGTGTAATAAGATGTTGTTTCCTTTTGCATTTGATGTTGCTGGTTGAGTAAAACTGACTAGATTGCAACTACATTATTTAGTTTTACTTCACTTCACTTTAGAGTGAAGTCGTTTAACCCGTGAAATAGATATTAGACTAATACACCTTAGCAGTCTCTAATTCCATTGTTTTCTTTTGTGTCTATTTGACTATTACACTTTAGCAAGCAATTTCTATTTCACGGGTTAAATGCCTTCACTCTACTGGAGCTTTTTTAATTAACCCGTGAAATACTCTTTAGTGTATTACTTTTTTTTAAAATGCACCTCAATTCCATTGTGTTCTTTTGTTGTTATTTGACTATCACACTTTAACTAATACACTTGTTTCACGGGTTAATGAGAACAACTCTTACCGGTGAAATACACTTTAGTGTATTACTCTTTAATGCACCTTAATTCCATTGTGTTCTGTTGTTAATTGACCATCACACTTTAACTAATACACATTGTTTCACAGGTTTATGGTAACAACTATTGTTATAAACTTTTATTTTATGGATGGAAACTAGCGAGTAAACTAGTATAGGCTGCGTCGGTGTTTGATATAAACGATAGGTAATATAATAAAATTTGTAATTTGGTTGTAGTGTTTTTGCTCTGCTATATAGAAAAACACAAAAATATAAAAAAGAGAGAATGAGTCTTCCGACTTACCATATGAAAGACCAAACGAACATGCAACAACGACTAAAACCAACAAGCCTTTACAATGCTGGGTGATAATCATGACGGCGTTGATGCTGAAGATCTCGACCACAAACG
This sequence comes from Metridium senile, assembly GCA_949775045.1. Lineage (NCBI taxonomy): Eukaryota > Metazoa > Cnidaria > Anthozoa > Actiniaria > Metridiidae > Metridium > Metridium senile. The sequence goes on along the minus strand of OX459103.1, from coordinate 2,015,775 downwards.
AAAAGTAGTCTCATGTGGGTGAAATATGGACTTATATACACCCATCACGATAGTAAATCATACGATAGACTAGCAATTAACTCCTAATTTCCCCCATTATGGTTGCCATGGCGAACGTCGTCATCTTAGAATGGAATGTGTCGCTATAGAAACATGTTTGTTTCTTCTGAAAGAATAAATAATTTGTTCACTGATATTGCACGTATCTGACCTTTGGAAATTATCAAATGAAGTATTTCTACATTAATTTTTCCTGATTCTTTTTTTGAATGTGCTGTTGTTGTATTTGAAATATTTTCCTTTGATTGAGAGCACTGTTTTACTAGTAAATTAAAGTTTTTTTGTGGCCAATATTTTTTCCATTATTGATGATAATGATAACAGTTTAATTTATGTTTAATGGGCTGTTTCCAAAAATACACTGTTTAACGTAAGGATTGTAATGATCTCACATGTGCCAAATCTTATGCAACTCAATTCAAACAGTAGGTTTTTCTCATTTCCACTGAATTCGGCACATGTGGAGTGGGAATTTTGATCTAGGCATAATATAAAAGAACTATGAGTTTCGAAAATATAAATTAGACAAATGTATTGCAGGGTGCTACTAAGTCTTTTGTTGTGAGCTATGATTATGTTATTGTTAAATACCTTAGATGCCCTGAAACTATTTAGAAATATGCCAAACTAACACCAAGGTCACTGATTATTAGTCATCAAAAAGTGATCAACTTCAGTTAATATTTTGTTATTGTTACTAGTGGCCACTTCAGATTTATATTATCCTTAAATTCCCCTCAAGTCTATTTCACCCACTTCGAAATTCCTACAATTTGTTATGAGTTCTTTTCTAATTTCTCTACATTATAAATATAAAACCAGCATTCATTTCGGTCTTGGCTTGATGCTTGTTGCTTAAAGCTGGGACAATGCTTTTTGAGATAAGTGTATATGAAATTTGGAATATGGGTGGCGTAGTGGTTCAGTACTGCGCACCTCTCACCGCTGTGGTCCAGGTTCGAATCCCGGCTCGGGCATGAGTTATATGTGAGTTGAGTTTGTTTGATGTGTTCTTCTCTCCTATGTCACGAGGGTTTTTCTCCGAGTTATCCGGTTTTCCTCCCTCCACAAAAATGAACATGTGAGCAGAATTGTGTGCCAAAACATTTAACGGAGATGTAGTTATTCTGATTCTCCCAAAGGCACTTGTGTCTGCATGCTCGATACATTGAGACGTTAAAAAAGCGATTTATTTATTCTATTATTCTATTAGGTCATTTCCTTCGAAGTCTATTTCCCTCGGCTATTGTCAACCGGTAATAAATATAATAACTGATGATTTAACTGTTTTTACTCTAACATTTTAATTATATTTCAACGCAAAGTTCACTAAACAACACAATACGTTAGTAACTGGTGACTTGTAATCAATTTCGTAGATTTGCAAGTAACTATGCCATTACTTCTGAGTAATACAGTAAAAACCAATGTATAAGAACCTAGGTTTTTTTCAAGTTAGCCTCCATAGGTTCTTATATAAATGGTGCTTACTGAGAATTTAGGCAACTAGGTTCCTGATTGAGTTCTTAAATTGTGTTCAAAACAATAATGTTTATTCATTGGTGTGGCCGCCACTATATTGAACCATTTATGCATTTTTTTTAAATTACACATTTGTTAAGAACAATAATCCCTCCTTGATACATGTATGTGCCTCAAAATAATATCAACAATAAGAACCTGTTTAGGTTATAGCCTAGAGAGGTTTTTATTTGGGGGGGGGGGGGGGGGACGTTTCCATCTACACTCAGACCTTTTTTTTTGGTTGTTAAATGGTAGAGTACAAACACTAAAAGTGTGCAATACTTTGTACTATTTACCACTAAATAGTGTTGATTAAACAATAGAGAACAAAATAATTAGCATAATTTAGCAGTATTTAGTGGTATTTATGTTGCACACTTTTAGTGTTTCTACTCTAGGTTTTTATACGCGGATTTTTACTGTAAGTCAGGCGCTACAATTTGTACAGTGTTTCAAACCCTAAAAAGTACTACATTAACACCAAAACGGTTTACATTCTATATGATTTGAATGTTTGTAAATAATAATTAGTGACTTATTTCGCACATAGAGTTGTTCTCATTAGGGTGGCCGTTCTCATTAAACCGTTAAAAAGGGGGCTTAAGGGGGATTGGAAAACCGCACACAAAAATCGCCCAAAACCGCACAATCGCACCAAAATTTGCTAAAAATCGCAAACGCAAGATTTGTAAAACTGCACTGAAAACCGCAGATATAAATGAAAAAAAAAAAATACAAAACCGCACCAAAAATATCGCGAAACCGCATCACCGCAAACCCTTTCGCCCCCTCAGCGAAACAAACTGTATTAGTTAAATTATTTTGTCAAATATCAACAAAAGAACAAAATGGATATAACGTGCATTAAAAAGTGATACACTAAAGTGTGTTAGGCATTAGATTTCATGTGGTTCTACCATTTTTTCAATATCGACTTCTTTCAATATTAACAAGTTATAACTTTCGTGAGTTTAGCTCTTTCAATATTGGTGTGTGTGACTTGGTCCTTGGATTTTTCGTGTAAGTTATCCCTGATGACTATATTGGCCTTAGATTATAGTCCTTCGTTACCGTCCCTCACAATGTAAATTATATGATTAACATATATTGTCCTATTATAGCACGTCAATGCAACGTGGAGGCCAAGCAGAAACCGTCGTAGTGAGGGCACCAAACTCGTGAAAAGCAACACGTAATCGTTTGTATGTAATATATGATAAATATAAATATAAATATAAACTCACCTTTTTAGAGAAGCTTATTTATAGATTTTTAGCATTATATATAGATGCTAGATTGTTTGTTCTAGCGATAACTATAGTTAAATTTTATATAAAATAGCATATTCATATATTCCCTTAATTTATAATTATACACTTTATATGAATTAGAATTCTAGTATAACTGACATTTTTATATCTCGTAATTTGTTCATAATTTATTCATTGTAAAGCGGCAATTACCAGTTGAAAATAGCGCTATATAAATAAATAAAGTTATTATTATATTTTATATATTATTATTATTATTATTTTACACTCGTATATCGCATACAGATCGGACGCGAATATAGTATAGTATAGTACTTATGAAAGTCCAAAGTTAGTTCTTTCATATTTTATTAAAATTGTCAAGATAAAAGTAAATCTGGCCGAGAAAATTCAAGTTGAAACTTATCCAAATCAGAACGAAATCGTCACGTAGGTGATTCCTTAAAGTGGAGTAGAGTACCGGGGAGTGGGATGTATTCCGGAGAAAATGGGCACGGGGCTGAAGGACGTAGGCTGGGCATAGGGCTGAGGAGTATACGTAAAAGCATCGTTTATATATGCTTGTTGAGAACATTTTAAAAACACCCCTAAAAGGTGTTTTATTTTATAAACATTTTTTATTCACATATTTACCCTAAGAGCAAGAGCTCACCGAGGGGGTCTATATATTATTTACAATCGATACAACAAATTAAATGGAGTTTTAGGGCTATAGAATAAAGTACATGGAAGTTCTTTTAAAAGGGAGTGACAAGGACGACTTGTAACCCCTAAGAGATAACACAAATCATAGTTAGTAGAGGGAAATGGTTAGGAAGCCATTTGTTGTATGTTTTTGTACACTTTTTTTCAAGCGTGACCGTGCATAATCTTTTGTTTCGCAATTGTTTTAGCAATATTGGATACGTCTGAGTGAACAGACCAAAAATCATTATTTTGGCTGTTGCTTCAAAATACTCAAAGATTTAGAACAAATATTGCAATATTCTTTCGATAATCTCATAGAAAAAGTTTATGTTGACTCATTTTGCAACTTTGGTTAGCCATAAAGAAAAATTGTGCACGGTCAAGACCGGTTCAACTTCGAAATGCAAACAAAGAAGTACAACAAAAGGTTTCCTAACCAGTCCCCTCTATAAACTATGCACAAATATGCAACTACAGTACACTTAGTTTAAAAAATGGCTGACCAAGTGACCTGTGAATGGTTTAGGCCGATTGTACGACCGAAAGGAACTTTGGGTCTTTGATATTGATTCTTTATGCATCTTTGGTAACCATGGTAACAGAAAACAAACTTACTGTACAACACCAGCCCCATATGTTAAAGAAGAGCTTAAAATTGATGAATCTGTGCTTATCAATCCAGAAAAAAAAACACTAGGATATGTTGTGATATGCGTAACCAAAATGCCTTTCGGCCGTGCTATGGTCGTTAGCCATTCGCCGTTCACTCCGTCAACCTTTACTGAATTAGGTGTATACGAAAATGTATTGTCCCCCTCTTTCTTCGATACCCTATAACATACCAAGAAATGGGAATTTTTATACCCTAAAAGACACCAAATCGTTGATTTTACCCCCTAACTAAGAGATCGATATTTACTTTACCCCTGTGCTGGGTGTGCTTATTATAACGGTGCATTTCACATACGTCTCAACGCGCTTTGCAATTATTATATTCAATATGAAAGTCCGAGTTGTATAAGATATACAGACTCGAGCCGCAGGTGAATAATTTATACTCGGGACCCATGTCGTATTTTACTTAAACGTCTATATAATAAAAATAAGTAATGTTTGCAAGATGAGTGGCCGTGTTGTATCGGCAGATCTAAGGCGCGCGGTTGTATAGCTGATAATCATGGACGCAAATATTGTAAACGACTTTTAAAATATGACAGAGCTAACCTAGACGTTTTTTTAAAAAAAGTCTAGGTTACCTCTTTCATATTTTACCAAAACGTTCAAGTTTAAAGTAAAAATCTCGCCAAGAAATTACAACTGATTTAAAAATATGCAAATCAGGATATGCAACACTAGTGCTGTATGAAGATTTACAACACTCGTCATTGTCATGGTTTCTTTTGTAAATGTCTCATTAATTATTCATACGTTTTTTAATATAAATGTTTTATATCCAGCTCAGATTTTCTCATACATTTTTTATGAGTTATTTAATACGTTGAGACGGGGTTGGGTCTCTGAGACATTTTCAAAATGTTCTAGTTGGAAGAAGACGGACGTGATATATGAAATATGACAACACACTTTGATCGTAAGCATCACTATGGGAACCGAATTTATATATATCGATTTCAAAAAGATTGTCCAAGATGATAGGTCCTTTCAAGTCGGAAAGGAATTATAGGCATACAATAATACCAAAACAGTTGCCCAAGGCGATCATTTAACGACGGAAAGGAATTATAGGCATACAACTATTTCAAAAAGGTTGTCCTTTGCGATAATTCAAAAACGGAAAGAAATTATGGACATACCTATTTCAAAATGTCCAATATTTGTCCAATGCGACCATTCGAGGACGGAAATAGATTATAGGCATACGTACACCTATTTCAAAAAGGTTGTCCAAGGCGACAAATCATTCAATGACGGAAAGGAATTATGGGTTTATACATATTAGAAACGATTCAAAAGGAATGACAAAGGAAAGATAATTCTAAAATGGACAGCGCGCATTTGTGGGAATTTACTGGCTTGATTTAAGCATGCGCAAAGAAGATACATTCAACACATAATGTTTGTTTGCTCAAATTTATTTTATATCCCTTTTTAAGTATTACAGTAAAATTAATCCAGTGCTTGACAAGTAATAATTACTAATTACTTAAATTTACAAGGTTCCCCTTAAAGCTTAGGTAAATATATTCATATATTTTTAACAAAAAATGTATTTTTCTAAATATGTTATAAACCTTATTCCAAAATGGCTGACTGGCCCTTGATGTCTCGTTCGCATGAAATCATTCTTTTCTTTTAAATTCACCCAAGCTCAAAGACAAAAGAATAATTTCATGAGAGTGAGACAACAAGGGCCAATGGAAAAAAGGTCGCCATTTTGGAATAGGGTGTATATGTCATGTAATCCTTTTTCGATGTAAAGAGATTTCCCCATATCAGTAAATATCAGTTACAATATAACTAGTTGAGGTTCGCGGGCGTAAATATGTTTTTGGCCCAACGTTCTGAGAAGGGCCAAAAACATATTTACGCCCAAGAACCTCAACTGTATTACTATTAGAATAACTTTATAGGGCATTTATTAAGCGAAAAAAGTTCAATCTCATTCAAAAGAGCAACGATCTAATCTGAGCAAAATGCGCCACAATGCCCTATAAAGTTGTTCTAATAGTCTTTTGCACAGTTCCGTTTAGTGACCACGAATACTAGTTCCAAGTCGAGGTTCCCGTTGCTGCATGCGCATAGCAAAACTATAATTTTTCATGTGCAGCAACTGGAACCTCGACTTGGAACTATCATTCGTGGTCACTGAACAGAACAGTGAAAAGGTTGGTCATAACATTTTGAACCAATGACCATGAAAAGAAATGCCAGGTTCTAATACTTCTTCTTTTGCTTAATAGACGCTGAAAAATATAACAAAGAAAAGTAAGCTTAATCGGTTTATACACTGGGAGGACTCAGGGGCAAAAATATAACAAAGAAAGGTTTATATCCTTGGGGGGACTTAGGGTCAAAAATATAACAAAAAAGAAAGCTTAATAGGTTTATATCCTCGGGGGCAAAAACATCGGGTATCTCTATAAAAGGACGTGGTACAGACGATTTTAACACTTGAAAGATACTACATAAAAATGTAAATTATGGGTGGATAGCGATAGGTTCTCCCTTATTTTCGTATCTTACTTCTTCCAGGAATTATACCACTAGATTTTACAAATATTTGTCATACTTTTGTTTCGTTACTTACGACAATCTCCACAGGTTCTTCGACAAAAATGTCTATACCACATATGACAAAAGCCATATTTATGATGTTTGAAGTAGTTACAAAGATATGGGTGTGACCTGTCAATGCATCTGTCAACTGAAACGAAACAAATTAAACACAAACTCGGTGATACAAAAGTAACATGATTTTACCATAGAATTTATTTGTTTTCTAGAGTGTAAACACTAAAAGCATGCAACAAAATTAGCACTAAAAGGTGTTATCTCTTTTATATTTCCAAGAGTACAAACTCTAAAAGCATGCAACATGATTAGCACTATATAGTGTTATCTCTTTTATATTTCCAAGAGTACAAACACTAAAAGCATGAAGCATAATTAGCACTTTATATAGTTTTATCTCTATTATTTTGTATCTGTTAGTACAAACTATAAAAGCATGCAGCTTAATTGGCACTAGATAATCTTATTTCTATTTTTTTCTTGAGTACAAACACTAAAATCATGCAACATAATTAGCACTTCATAGTGTTTCATCTCTTTTATATTTCCAAGGGTTCAAACACTAAAAGCATAGAGCATAATAAGCACTATATAGTTTCATCTCTTTTATATTTCCAAGAGTTCAAACACTGAAAGCATACAAGATAATAAGCACTAGATAATTTCATTTCTATTGTTTTCTAAAGTATGCAATAGAAAACCACCATACCATCACATTTATAGAGCTTGTTGATTTCATAAGCGTCATAATGGCTCAGACCATACCGCTGACCAATTATAGCGCGTAGTTTGGTTGGGACAATTGTAGGCATGCTATCTTTAGCAAATGCGTATCTTGAGTAGTGCATCACACTACGATAGTCGTAGGGCTTTCCTAGACTGGTTCCTAGTGCTCTTGGGTATTTTTTGAAGTTATGGGCATTTTCTGGAACAAAACAAGCAATCAGTCAGGGAATTGAACTTTCTGTTACGGAATAATTTAATCATTAAACCCACCAACTATCCAAACCCACTGAATATCATAATAAACAAACAAAGAAACAAAAGCAAATATATATTGTGTATATGGGTGGGATGAGTGGCCTAGAGCTGGCCTTTCACCACTGTGACCTGGGTTCGATTCCAGGCTCGAGCAACAAGTGAATAGAGTTTGTTTGATGTGTTGTTCTCTCTCATGCGAGGGTTTTTCTCCGGGTTATCCGGTTTTCCTCCCTCTGCAAAAATCAACATGTGAGCAGAGTTGTGTGTTGTAAATATTGAATGTAGCGGTAGTGAGTGTGAGCGAGCCCCACGGAAGAGCCCTGACGGGGAGTGATGGTTGTAAATATATAGGGCTCACTAGTGTCCATTGGCATCATACGCTACTGTGATGTCCATGCCTTTGTATGAAGGAAAAAGCTATAAACTAAAAGCAAACATACAAACAATTGAACAATTAAATAAACGAACATACTGCCAACCAACCAACAAGCCAACCAACTTACACTCCAAACATCCAACTAACCAACAACCAACCACTGTCAACCCAATTCACAATTAACCAAAACACCAATACCATTCATCACCAAAATATTCGTGACAGCCCAATTTAAAAATTGTCTATATGAATTCTTACTTCGAATGATTTCCGACCATTTTATGCTGACAAATTTATCTCTATCTGGTCTTGTATGCTCGTGAAAGAATCCCAAGGCATGCATACTCTCATGCACTATAGTACCAAGCCTTTCACAGCCATGTCCAATCGATATATGTTGTTTAAAGCGTCTGGGATCTCGTCCTATTCTTGAATAACATCTATAAGAACATTAATGTATACATCGTTACATATATATACTTATTTCAAAAAAAACGTTGTCGCATCTTTAAGCAACAAGCACCAAGGCAAGACCGAAATGAATGCTGGTTTTGTGCTGCTAATGTATTGAAATCAGACTTGTTTCCTATACTAAAGAATTCGAACTAATTAAAAAATGTGAACATCAGTTCACAGTTACTGTATTATGATTGATTTGGTTGACAACAAGTTTAATTTCAAAATATTTTTATATATTTATAATTTCATTCATTTCGGTCTTGGCTTGATGCTTGTTGCTAAAGCTACGGCAATGTTTTTTTTTTTGATGAAATACGTGTATATTATTTAAACAAAGCTAGTTTGTCATCTAAAAGCTATAAAGCTTGGGCCGACAAGGATTATGGGTATGCATACAAAACTTTCTTTTATAAAGTCAACTGACAATAGATATCTAAATGAACAGTTTGGCCGAATACTATAGAGCCCCTCCCACGGGACAGTTAGGGATCAAGGGAGCACGGGCATTTATTTTAAGGGATCAAAGGAGCACGTGCACGGGCATTTATTTTTAGGGATCAAAGGAGCACGGGCATTTATTTTTAGGAATCAAGGGAGCAAAATATGATAAAACAATAGTTTTTTGTGATAATGGGAGCATAAGGTAAAACATTTTAGGGAGACAGTTATCTTACTTATGGGGAACAAGGGAGAAAATGCAAAAAGATCAAAGGAGCATTGGAGTATGACCACCCCCCCCCCCCCCCCCCCCCCCCCACCCCTCTGGTAGGGGCTCACTATAAGGGAGGCCTGCCTTGTGTCCTTAAGTCGACTTTATTTAATGCGACTTAGTGCGATGTGATATAAGGCGATTTTAAATAAAATATAGGAACATCAGAGGCGACATAGGGCAATTTTAAGCGATTTAGGGAGATTTAAGGCGATTTAAGGACCCAAGGCAGGCCTTAAGAGGGTCTGTTTAATGCGACTTAGTGCGATTTAAGGCGTTTTAAGGCGATTTTAGAAAAAATATAGGAAAATCAGAGGCGACATAGGGCAATTTCAAGCGATATATGGTGATTTAAGGAGACTCAAGGATCCGAGGCAACCATTTTCACTTGATAATGGGATCATGGAGATACCGAAACGTAGTGTGCTTCTGATTCGTTAAATTTTGATAATGTCAATGATAAAGATAATGAAAGGAATACTCACCCATTTCCTTGAAAGTATACAACGTAGTGTTGATGAGGTTCATTATTGTATCGGTGAAATGTGACACAGGTGTGTAGTTCAATGTGCTTGAAGGCTTTCTGGATCATAGCGATTGTGTAATGATCTAAACCAAATAATAACAACTCATCAACAACAAAAATTAGAGACGATCAATAAGTATATTAGTTTATTTGATCGATTTGATGGGTTTCCTTCCTCCCTCCCTCCCTCCTTCCCTTCCTTCCTTCCTTGCTTCCTTGCTTCCTTCCTTCCTTGCTTCCTTGCTTCCTTGCTTCCTTGCTTCCTTGCTTCCTTGCTTCCTTCTATACTACCTCCCTTGCTTCCTTCTTTCCCTCCTTTACCCCACCTTCCCTCCCTCTCCTGTCATCCTCCCTTCTAATCTTCCTCCTCCTTTAAATTTCACATTTTATTCTATGTTTTACCCTACATATCAATTTACCTAGGTTTGCGTGGAAAGAGTAGTATAACTTCCCTTCAGGCCAATGATAACCGGGCATGATAACAGCATCTCGTGGCACTAATTTACCACTTGTCCATGCCTCTTGTTCATTTCTGTCCATTTGAATGTCGCCTTCAAAAAGTCCTGCTTTCTGTTCGGCCCTGGATGCATCGTCTCGTTCGATTTGTTCTGAAAGAGCATTTATTATATAGATATCAATGAAATACCAGGTTTTCTCCCGTTTCTAAAACTTCGTATCTTTCGCATGTGAAAGATATCATATCTTTCATGTGTGAAGATATCACTGTTGCCATGATTTATTTAATATTGAAAGTGATAGCAGCCAAGAATCCACTTGATTGTTTTAACTTCAGACTTATTTTCTTTATAACTTATTGTTTCTCACAGCATGTTTTCCTTGTTTGCACATTTAGTGAGATTTTTTTATCCAGAGATTTTCCATTAAGCTGTTGACTGATTTTTTAAGTCGCAGCAAGTTGTACGTTCAAGATGGTTGATAAAGAATAAAAAAGCGTGTTCTTTATATTTATCGCTACCTAGCTATATAATAAACAGAACATTAATTTGTCGCTTGGAGTATTTGTTAATATCCTCTATTTGTTAATCCTTTTACTCCGACGAAGCTCGAAACGTCAGTTCAGTTAAGTTAACATTTTTTAGGGTATTACAAATTTAATTATATTACCTATCCGTTTATATGAAACACCGACACAGACCATATTAGTTTACTCGGTTGTTTTCATTTATTAATCGATAACTTGTCGGCTTTCGTTTATAATTAGCCAATCAATAAGCCTTTGCTTGTCAATGAAATTTTGATGGCTTTGGGAGCATTATCTCGTTTTAGTTGTTTAGAACAAACATTGATTAATCAATAATTAGTAATCGGTTTTAGTTTTTAGTTTTTACTAGATCAATAATGTTTCGCTCACAAATGATCTTTGTTTCAGTGGCCTTGAACGCCTGTTCAACCGAAGCCACCCAAACTGAATATTTTAAGTGGAAACTAGCGAGTAAACTAGTGTAGGCTGTGTCAGGGTTTGATATAAACGATAGGTAATATAATGAAATTTGAAACACCGTAAAAAATGTTGACTTAACTTTACTGTAGCCTGCGTAGCTCGGCCCTCCGTCCCCTTTTCCCCCTCTCCCCACCCCCAGGGCCAGCTACGCAGGCTACTTTACTGACGTTTTGAGCTTTAGCCCTTCGTCGGAGTAAAACAACATTTGAATATTTTAAGGTCAAACAAACATTTTGTGTAGGGTTCTCACAGGCTAAAATGTTTCTTCTTCATTCTTGATGTATTTTGTTCACATATAATTTAAAATTTAGAGATTCTATTGCCCTATATTCTCGATTGTGATTGGATAATTTAATTTTGGTGGCGTACGTTGCACGCTAAATGAATATTTTGCACCAGAAGACAATCTTTTGATAACGTCACAGTTGATTTGCGTGCGTCGTTTTAAAAGGTTTTTACTAATTTTATCATAAATTTAGCGCTTGGTCAGCGTTGTTTTTCTTTATAGATGACACGACACGGAACAAATTTTCTTCATAGTATAACAATCATAATAATTACAAAGATTTAAAACTTCTATGAAAACAGTTTGGGATTCTTTATCGTATAAATAAATAGTTTTTTGTACAAAATGACCCGCAAGTAAGAGGTTTGGTTTAAACTTATTGCATAGTTTGGTACGATTCATATTAAATATTTACATAATTAAATTTAGCAAAGTCCACGTCACATATTAATACTTTCTTCCAATGAATTTGAATCACTATTTGGAAAAGTAAAATAGCAGTCTCGTGAATGTTTTAAAAACTTAAAAAGTAAAAATGTACAATATTTCAGTGTCAAATTAACTTTTTTGATTAATCTATGGTCCATCACGTTTGTAAATAAATAAATAACTAAACGAAAGCCTCATTTCTAAACTGACCTAAAGTTTCAAAGAACCATCACATTAGATTGATTTTTTCGTGTCGATAGCTTTGTCGATCTATTTTAAGAGGATTTTAGAACTATAACACCACATTCAATTCAAAGTTTCTGATTTTTCAAATGCTTCAGTGAGTTTGAATTAATTGAATTAATAAATATAACTTAAAGTCTCGGTATTGCAATCTTAAGTTATAATATTTCTTACATAACTATTCATTTATTTATAATACTATGATTTTAGTATGATTTTAGAACTATAAATGCAACATTCAATAAAATTCAAAGTTTCTGATTTTTCAAATGCTTCAGTAAGTTTGAAATGATAAATAGAACTTAAAGTCTCAGTAATACAACTCTTAATTAAGTTACAAGATTTCTTACATAACTGCTCACTTCTTTACTATCTTTTTAATTCAATTTGTTTATATTATAAAGCAAATTTCTTTCGATAAACTCAAAGCTTTTGAGCGTCGTCGAATGCTTCAGTAACCTTATAATAATGACTAAAACCTTCGAAAACACTGCTCAAAAACCTACAAGTTTTATAAATTGTTTCAAATATCTTACCCCTTATTGTCTTTTCCATCCTTTCATCCAAGAATCTAGAGTGAGAAACAGCCAACAATGTTAATACTGCTACAAGAAAGAGGAAAAAACTTCGACTCCGCATCTTGAGGAATGTGGGATGAAGTTTAGCCGACAGAAAGCTGCTTTAAACACGCTCTCTCAACTGAGCCTAATCTACGTCGTTTAAAACTTTGAATTCTTCACCAACTTTGTGACTTTGATCAAAACTTATCCATTATTTTAAAACATATTCATTTTGAGTCCTCAAAGTTAGTGTTTGACTCTTAAATGATTTACGTAATGTGCATTACATTAAGATCTTTAAATATCTTTTTTTTATACTTCGCTGATTTTTCCTTGTCGTTCTTGTTTCTGATTGGTTGGTTGTAGCCCGAACTGAACGTGAGCTAGCGTTAAACTACGTCAAAGGTATTGAATTCGTTTAAAGTTCGTGAAACGGAATTAGCAAGAGACAATAGATTGATGATAATAAATAATGCGGATTTTGCAAAAGTTTTTACTTTTATTTAAATAACTACTTTTCTAAAAAAATAACGGCCCGTTAATGTCTCGACCCATAGCAAATTCATTGCTATCTCGCCTACTTCATTCCTATCTCGCCCCCTTCAGTGCTATCTCGCCCACTTCATTGCCATTTCGCCCAATTCAGTGCTATTTCGCCCCATTGCTATCTCGCCCAATTCAATGCTATCTTGACCCATTCAATGCTACTGATCTCGCTCCATTGCTATTTCGCCCCATTCACATGTAGTGCTATCTTGCCCCATTCAGTGCTATATCTTGCCCCATTACTATTTTGCCCCATTCACATGTAGTGCTATCTCGCCCCATTCAGTGCTATATCTTGCCCCATTACTATTTTGCCCCATTCACATGTAGTGCTAGCTATCTCGCCCCATTCAGTGCTATATCTTGCCCCATTACTATTTTGCCCCATTCACATGTAGTGCTAGCTATCTCGCCCCATTCAGTGCTATATCTTGCCCCATTACTATTTTGCCCCATTCACATGTAGTGCTAGCTATCTCGCCCCATTCAGTGCTATATCTTGCCCCATTGCTATTTCGCCCCATGCACTGTCATCTCGCCCCATATTGCTATCTCGCCCCATTCAGTGCTGTCTCGCCCCATTGCTAGCTATCTCGCCCAATTTCATAGAGTTGCCAAAAGCTGATTCAAACTATTTCTAGACTTGCTCCAAGTCTCGCTCGTTAAATTTTCAGTTGATTGGGGTTCCTGTGTTTTCCGAAAATCAAATCGGCCGAGAGCTTTCCGAAGGGGATCACGTACGAGTAAGAGGGAGAACGACGAACTTGAGCAAGTCTATACTATTTCTCGATAATCATCTACAGCGTTTTGCGCTTTTTAAAAAATAGGAAATGAGCAGTTTTAGTTCAAAAAAAGCTATCTATTTTTTGAAATAATCACTTTTGTATTTATTTGAAAACAATTATCCACCTCAGGCTCAGTGAATATCGGTGAATAATAACCTTGACTATGTCTGGTTTAAGTCACTGATATTCACTTCGTCTTCGGCGACTAATTGTTAAATATTTTTACCTACTTACTTACTTTTAAATCGTTCAGAAGTTTTACCAAGGAAATAAAGAAACTATTTTGAGTTGCGATTAGTCATGACAACGACCCTCATCAATCACAGTTAATCGGTAATCTTTCAACGAGAAGAACTCAAAAACCAATCAAGAAGAACAAATCACTGAAAATCTTTGCATTTTATTGATTTTAATGATTGAAAAACCACAGTAATTGTAGACATATTCTTTACAACATTTAGGTTTGGCTCAAGTCGAGAGAAAGATGTCTTATGAGGGAAGATTGATAAACGTTTCTTCTTCGTCAGGGAGGATAGTTTTTGTCATGGTTTTGCTTGCCATGATCAAGATGACGTTTACAGGTAACTGCTTATATTGAAAGGAAGAATCCGGCTTGAAAAGTGGTCTTAGTATGAGATAAGGAACCGAAAAACATGTAAACATTTAAGAAAAACAAATCAGTAATATAGTGAATCTTGGAAAACTGTCTCTATACTAGTTAAGAGACTGAAACACCCATAAACATATAAGAAAAATAAAGCAGAATTTATACTTAAATCATGTAATAAAAACATAGTTCCTGCATGCATGTTTTAATATTAGTATATGTAACAATGTAAGACACATGTAACTGTATTCTAAAATTCATTTTCCAGCATCGTTTTGCCTTTACTAAATGCTGGAGTATGCTAAAAGGTCTTCTGGCGATTTGTATTTTTAGGAAAAATAAAATGACGATGTTCTGCATGCTGATAATATTTCTATAAATTACGCAATAGCTATCAGGTTTATCTCTAAAATTCATATTTACCGATACAGATATAGAAAGAATAGGAATAGGGCCAGATGGATCAATATATGTACATAATCATCGTAATCATTACCATCACATACGCCACCGCTATCATGAACGTCATCATTATATTCATTATCATCCCTGCACTGACCACCGCCAACATCATTATTACCACCACCACCACCACCACCACCACCACCACCACCACCACCACCACCACCACCACCACCACCACCACCACCACCACCACCACCACCACCACCATCATCATCACAAACCTGGACAACCGCCAACATCACATTACCACCGCCAACATCATCATTACCATCACCATCACCATCACCACCATCACCACCACCACCACCATCAACATCACATCACCATAATTATTATTATCACCGCCGGCCGCTCTAGTGACCACCACCACCACAATCATCATCCTTATCATCACCACTGCCACCACCATCACCATCATCCTTATCATCACCACTACCACTACCACCACCACCACCACCACCACCATCCTTATCATCACCACTACTGACCACTACCATCACCATCATCCTTATCATCACCACTACCACTACCATCATCATCATCTTTACCATCATTGTTATCACTATCAGTCATCATATATTATTCCTTATCATCATCTCCATTATATTCAATGCCATCTACATCAACGTGTTATCGTTAGATTTTATCATTTGTTCTAGATGACTTTTGCTTCTTACCGCACAAAGTCGGTATCTGTCGTGCAATGATACGTAGATGGTACTATAACCCATTAAAGGGTTCCTGTAGTAAGTTCTACTATGGTGGATGCTATGGTAACGAGAATAACTTCGTTAAGAAGTCAGAATGCACTGATAAATGCCAAGGTTTGTATGCGAAAACTCATCGTTCGTTCTTTATATGTGATATCATGGCCTTACCTTTCGAGCAGGGCTTCCTTTCTCTTACCTGGAACGTCTCTCGTCGCTCTAAAGGTAACCGAAAAGAACCTGTGCTCGCTGGGTATCATGGCCTCACCTTTCAAAGCCATCACTATACTCTCATATGCCTGTCATTAACAACTGAGTAAAAGTGATTCTTTGTCTCAATTGTAATGAATGCATGTAACAGATAACTGTCCATATAATCTCATCTCACATGGTCTCATGCAATGCAGTTTACAATCTGCTATATGTACCAACCAAACGGAAGTTAGTAAGATAGTAAAGTGGTTAAGTGAGTAAGAAAGAAAGAAAGTAATAGAGTAACAATGCAAGTGGTGAGTGAGTAGGTAAGTGAATGTGAAAGTAAGCACGCAAATAAATAAATGCGTACATGTAATTAAATAAGTTAATAAACAGTAAGTAAGTAATGTAAATTAGTGGATAATTATAAGGATGGCACAAACTAAATAGCAATCTTACATTATTTGTTGTAGGTTTTTCATGTAAAACCCACTACCAAGCCATTGGATGTTTCATTCATAACCATTCCCCTCAATTTGGTTATGTTCTTTTCAATGACCGTGACGTCAACAGTGACGCTTTTAGTGGAGTGCTCATTGATTGGTTGAGATGGAAACAGTATGTACCCAACATGCTTTGCAGATGTGCCAAGAAAGCAGCGTCAAATGGATTCAAAAAGTTTGCCATATTCAACTTAGGTAGGTTATTGTACATGAGTACAAATATACAAGAGATTAAAGAAAAATCGCGCGCGGTGATTGGTCGAGAAATTCACACCTGTCTCCTACACCTTTTTTACTCCGACGAAGGGCTATAGCTCGAAACGTCAGTAAAGTTAAGGCAACATTTTTTACGGTGTTACAAATTTCATCATATTACCTACAGCGTTTTGCGCTTAACTTTACAGTGCGAATCAAAAAACTGTGGGCACCTAGAAATATTTTAGAACTCGTTTATTGTTCGTTGACCAACTCGGAAACAACTATATCACCGCAAGAAGTTTGACTGATGTGTAGTATGATAAACCTTTTGTAGTTAAGGTTGTTTGTGAGTTGTTCAACGAACAATAAACGATTTCTAAAATATTTCTTGGTGCCCACGGTTTTTCGATTCGCACTGTAAAAGGTTCTGCATGCTTTTAGTGTCATAATCTGAATCCTGAAATCTTATTGGCTAATGCTACTATGGTTTATAGACCCTTTTAGTTCTGTATGCAAATTGTACATTTCAGACCACATGACAGAGTTGTTCTTTTATGTCAAGTTTGAAAATATTTATGCATAACTGAAATTATTAAATCCAAAGGGAATGAACACGTGGTTTGAAGTGGGTAAATAAACATTTAAGCTGAATGGGTCTATTGAAGACTCAATTTTTTGTTTTGATTTTCTAGCGGAGTGCTGGGGTGCGAATGACTTCAATAAAGAGCATTTTAATGTGTCATCAGTTTGTTTGGATCGTTTCTATGGGCAACAGTGCAAGACAGCCACTGACATGTGTGTTGGGGGACCGCAGGCTCATTATTACTATAATATTATCAGGAAATAGACTTTGTTGATTTACTGCTGTATATTTACTGTTGTACATTACCAACATGTATTGGGCATCACTATATTGCAAACTAGTCATTATCATCACCACCATCACGATTGTAACAATCATCAAAATTAATCATCATATAACTTTCGTCATCGTCATCAAAATTAATCATCATCATAATTAACAGTAATCATCATCAGAATCTTCACCATCAAAATACTAAAGGATTAAATGTAAATAACTAGTCAAAATTAATCACCATCACCATAAACCTAATAATCACCATCTGTCTGTTATACTATCATAATCTTCATCATGCTTAATTCATTGCCATTACCATTATCATCATCATCACCATTGTTATCATCATCACCATAAGCATAAGCAATAGTATCGTAATCATTATCAACAACAATAAATATACTCTGCTGAAAGTAAACATGCAAACATAATAAACAATTTGTTATATTTTATTTTATTTTTCCATAAATGTACAATTATTAAAGTAAGCTTCAAGAAGAGTCTACATGGGATCAAGAGGAAGATTTCTTGTGGTTTTTCTTGCTAAAAAAGGTTTCCTCAACTGTTTGTAGACATGATATAGGACCTTCTCTCTTGAGATATGCCTGGAAATCAGTGTAAATATAAATATAAATACTTTGATTATTTGAGTAATTGGTATTAAGTCAGCAATGGGGTCTATAGGATCGGTCAGTCAATCAGTAAGTAAGGGCTGTAAGTTAAAAAACTGTAATTAGTTATTACGTATCCCTCGTTAAAAAAGTTATTGTATTGTATTGTAAGTCAGTTAGTCAATCAATCAATCAATCAGTAAGTTACTCAGTAGGTCAGTCAGTCAGTAGGTCAGTCAATCAATAAGCCAGTCAATTAGTTATCTAGGCAGTCGGTCAATCAGTCAGTCAGTTGGTCAATCAGTTGGTCAATCAGTAAGTCAGTCTGTCAATCAGTCATTTGAGTCAGTGGATCAATCAATCAGTATTTTAACCAGTACAAGAAATCTGTATTTTCATAGTGTAGCTAACGCTTTTAGCATTCACCCAGACATGCTGATAATATCATAAGTTGGCACATCCGTCAGTTAGCCAGTCAGGTAGTTCACTTAGCTAATATTGTTCATTTGTTTAGTTGATCGACATTCACTTACTCTTAGTATTTGTATTCCTGTTAGTTTAGATGACTTTGCTTCTGTTGCTGTGACATGGTCTGGATAAACTAAATGATGTAAAGTGATAACATCTACTGCCTGGTCAAACCTGATAAAAAATAAAATCCATACATAATGCATACATGTATTGGAACATTGGACCAACAAAAAAAAAATCTCTCTAAACCGGGCATAACTTTTGATTACAATTTTTGCTAAAGTTGCAATAATAAAACCTTAAATAAACTGGAATCCAAGCTACATGCAAACCAGTCATTTTTCTTGGTCCAAAAACTACAGGGGATTTCACTGTACAAACAAAAGAAAGGGAGAAATTCTGACAAAAAATAAGTTGTGGATTTGTGATCCAAGACTGGGATGTTAAAAAATCTCAGCCCCATCCATAGCAAAAGTTGACCGGTGACCTTAGATCACTGTTCTATAAAATTGATCTGTCGACAGTAAAGTCTGACTGGTTTCCATTATAATAATACTGTTGCAAACTGGATCAGCACCTGATGAAGCTCTAACTACTGGAGACTAATGTGAGAGAGAGTGTTAACAAAATAAACATGTACAGTGGTGATTTAGTGAAAAGGCTAAGACTTACATTTCTCTACTGGTAAAGTATTCCAACAGGTTATCTAGTGAAAAGGCTAAAACTTACATTTCTCTACTGGTAAAGTATTCCAACAGGTTATTTAGTTTTCTGTGTTTCATGAGATAATACACCAAGCCACCAAAATGACGAGTTGACCACAAGAGTTCATGTTTACTGTTTTGATTAATGTCTTCGTACACTGTTTCGTGGACCTTAAATCAATCAGATAATTTGGTAAAAACAATGGTAATGATCATTGTTAGCAACATGTAAAGTAGAAAAGTCAAAACAAGGATGTGAGGTCACTGGGAATCATAGATAAAAAATGCTGCCATTGATGATATTTTAAAAAAATATCAAGTTGATGCTGATGATATAGAAAATGATGACAATGATGGTAATGATGATATTGAAGGTAATGATAATGGTGATAATAATGATTATGATAAAGACGATCAAGATGATGATATTGATATTGAAGGAAATGATGATAAAGATGATGATATCGAAGGTACATGTACAAATGTACTGATAATGATGGTGATGATAATGATAAAGATGATAAAGATGATGATTGTGATGTCGATATTGAAGATAATTATGATGATGATAAAGATGATGATGATATTGAAGGCACTGACAATGATGGTGATGGTAATGATAATAATGATGATACATGTAGATACATACCCTAATGTAATCACTTGTATCCGGTTCACATTGTACATATATCAAGTCCAGAACATCTTCATGACGGTTTTGTGAAAGAGGAACCTAGTAAAAAAACACAATAATTTCTAACTTATACTGTACTTTGAACAGAACATTAAATTTTATACAAAATTACCATACAAAATGTATGTCTGAAACTTGCTTTTTACAGATTTTGATTTTGTTGCTCAATCTTTGAAAAAAAGTTACAAAAATCCTCATAAAGTTTGACAAAGTAAAGTTTAATACCATAAGGTTTGATTGCTTAATCCTAACATTCACAAAGTTTTTTATTTTGATTGTTTTTTTTTTCTATTTTCCTCTATTTCCTGTTGCTGTACAGTGTACCTGTATTCCTGATTCTGTGAGCATTTCAGGCATTTCCCCCTTCCTTCCATCTTTAGGAAAGTAAATAAAATTGATAAGATCTCTTTCTGCCCATGATGCCGTACGCAATCTCCCAGTTGATTCCCTGACAACAACCTTGCGAGTCTAAAAAAAAAGAATAGAACTTTACGGACTGCTTGCAAATACTGTCAGGTTGGGGTGGTGTTTATTTTAGGAAAAACATTAAATAATTAATAATTAATTAATTCAAAAATGCATCACCCCTCAAATGTGAAACACCCAAACTTGTCCTTCCTAAAGTTTTTCCTAGACACAAATTTTAAAATTTTACCAACTACTTTTGCTAAAGCAAAAAAAAAAAGTGATAAGACAAACAAAAACTTTCTAATATAACAAATCACCTTGTCATCAGCACTTGGACTTATATCAGTAAATACATAATCAGTAGTATCATATCCTGATAGACGTTCATCAATATCAAGGACCTCATCAATCTCCTTCCTTTCTTCCTTTACTGGAGGCATCTCTAGGATGTTTTCTGCTCTTGATTTGGTATTCTTTTCCTCCTACATAACAAGGGAAAATATGAATGAAAATGTACATTGAAACTAAAAACATCTACATGTATTAATGTGTCAATAGTTGTAACAATAAGGAAATTAATAACTAAATTAATTATGAACATATGGAAACTAGCAAGTAAACTTGTATAGTCTGTGTCAGAGTTTGAATACATGGATGATTGTGATGATGATAATGATGATGATAATAATGGCGGTGATTAAGGATACACCGGAGAAAATATTTCTCAAAACCCTCCAAATTTTTAAATCACCCTGAGTGAAATGTAAGACAATTATCTTCAATTCTATGGAAAAAAATAGTCGAAAAGTTTTTTTGCAAGGGAGATATTGAAGAAAAACTAGTCCGAACGTTCTTCGAAAGGTGTTGGACTGTCGACAGGAGATGTCAGAGGAGATCTTAGGCGGGTCACGCAAAATACATTAGTGTGACTGTCACACTACATTACAAACACATCACGGACTATCAATTGAAGCTATAAACACGCGAAATTTGTATCACAAGAAATAGATATTCAAGTATTATATATAGTCATTTAGCTAGATTTTTAAAGTTCGTTTTTATACTGTTGTACTTTTGTATCTGTGGTTGAGATGTCTTGTCGAAGAAGGAAAGAGCCCTTTCTATCGCAATCGATCGAAGAAAGAGGCGCCGAAGCTGTGAGGAATTTTCCACTCAAAAGGCAGAGCCGCTCGCGTTGAGCGACCGAGACTAGAGTCGTACTATGACCAAACAAAAAGACTATTGGAGGAGCAGCACGGGGAACTATAAACCGTAAGTTCTAGTGCCATGCATAGCACGAGACAACCGCCACAACATGCTATGATCAATGATGGTAGGTCACAACCTCAGAAAGGATGATCATCTAACGGTTGTGGACCCTCTGATATTAGAAGAAGGACTAACTAAGCAACGTAAAATACCAAGTTATAAAGACAAGTGATGATGATTTACTGGAAAATTACGAAGTTTTGTGATAATATGCTAAAAAACTACCAAGTTTTCATTATAAATTACGGCGGTGATTGTAAATTGTATCGAAACGACTCTACTTGTTATTATCGTCTTTATTCCTTGATTTTTTTCTCAATAACCCTATAAAACACTGGTTTATTATAATATACGCGGTAGACAATCACTCCGTCGTTCACTCGGTTAAAGTTTGACACGCATATTAAACTATTGTGTATCGAAACGACTCTACTTGTAATTATCATCTTTATTGCTTGTTTTTTCTCAATAAACCTATTATACATAACTATATTCTTAGAATAACTACATTTAAATCCAAAATCTTTACTTTCAAAAAAAAAAAAACGGGTTTATTATGCGCGGTTATATAAACAAACTTACATATTCACTACGATTATTGTGCTTGTATCTGGCGTTGCTGTATTTCTGCCTCTTCCGGATCCCCTGCCTCTTCCTCTTCCTCTAGCTTTTCCTCTGCCGTTCCCTCGTACTCCTCCTATCTTGTTTAATTCTTCTGTTTCATGACTGTCGATTTTTTTTTGCGCGAGAACACAACAACCGGACAAACGCAAGGTCAAACTATGAACTCACTCAACAACGTTGCTGTCCAGGTCAGTCCAGGATCGTATTTCGTTCCTATTGCTGATTGGCTCACAGCGCTTGGGCTTGGTTTGAGCTTGTCAGCGCCGAGTAAATAATCCTTTAATCCTATTTAACTTCAACTCGCTTTTTCTCGAAAGCAAGTTTTGACAAAATATTCAAAATCAAATGGTTAACATGCAAAAGTTTTTTAATGAATTTCAGCGAAAATTTGCATGGTGACTGCGACACTATTCAGGTATCAAAGTGTGTTGGCATTTGTATTTATTTACATTAATTAGACAGATATGAACCATTCTCTGGAGGATGCGCTAAAAAAAGCATAGGTCTGACTTTGAAATGAAATAAAAAAATAACTACTCGTTAAAAAAGAAAATGCCAACACAATTTGAAACTACAATGTGTCTGAAGTAGGATGCCGAAATTTATTTTTTAATTTACGTTAAAACTACTGCAGGTTAACGTCCCGCGCTAGGACACCACGTTCCTGTTTAATGTCGGATTCCATTAAATTGAATCGGTTTTGTCAAAAATATGCTCAATATCTGTGCTGTTTGGTCTTTTGGCTTTAAAAAAATGTATACTTTGTCGGGGTTTGCGTATAAATTGAGCGCGCTATTAGCTTTTAAAAAAAACGTCTCTGTTTTGTCCGGTGTATCCTTAAGATAATG
This sequence comes from Metridium senile, assembly GCA_949775045.1. Classification (NCBI taxonomy): domain Eukaryota; kingdom Metazoa; phylum Cnidaria; class Anthozoa; order Actiniaria; family Metridiidae; genus Metridium; species Metridium senile. The sequence goes on along the minus strand of OX459103.1, from coordinate 1,992,456 downwards.
ATGATCGATGATGATGATAATTATGATGATGATATGACACTGATAATAAGTGTTATGTTGATGATACTGATGATGATTATTATGATGCTGGTTATAATAGAAATTACATCTAGATCGCATGATAACAACGATGACAACAGTATTTTGATTGTGATGCCAATGATTGTGACCTGATATACAATGTATGATGATGATGATGGCAATGACAGGCATTGACATAAAGATTCATGATGATGATCCAGTTGTTTAGTGAAAACTAATGCCTTATATAAACTAGCAATCGTACCTGCAGTAACTCTTCATCTGTCATTAGCTTATATGTTGGAACATCAATACCATGGCGCTGCTGCCGAGTAGAGAAAACCTTCTCAACATTACAGCCTGTTAACCTCTCAAGAATCGACTTCACACGATCATCATCAAAAGGAAGAATCTTATTCCCAGATAGATGGACTTGACACGTTGAAATCGCACGAAATGATAATGAAGTTGGTGCAAAAAGTCGACAAACTCTTGCCATGTGAGTCGCCGCCATTTTGTTTTCCTCTCGTTACCAATCCTACTCCAGCGCGAGCGCACTCTGTCCGAACCGCAGGCTCAAGATATTTTTAGGCGCGAGATTAAAACTCCATTTTTCGCATTTTGTGAATGAATGAGTTCAAACTTTAATACAAAATGCCTAGTAATCCGTATGGTAAGCTTCCAATAATTGGAATATGGGCTCTGTTTGGCTCTAGCTTTTATTTTTTCCTCGCATATCAATCAATTGGAGAAAGAGGCATTCGGAATCGAGTAAGTTTTGCGCGTATAAATTTGTTCCATTTTATTTATTAGTAAATTTATTTGATTTATATAACTACACATTATACCATATTTTATGCTAACGACTAACTGCATGTTTATTTGTATTTCTTTAATATCATTCTTGTATTATAACTTAACTGAAAGTGTATATTTTTTGTACGTTCAGAAATGGCTCCGTGAAGTTCTCCAGCTCACTCCACCATCACAGGAAAGTTCTGCAGAAGAATTAAAGTACCAAGCTTTTCTAGAAGAAACGACATATGACCCGAAACATGATAAAGAAACTTAACAAAGGGCATTTTATTAAAAGGTATGCTAGTTGGTTTGTTTTGCTGGATTGGGTTTCCTGTGGTTTTGATGAAATAGCAATACAATACAGATACATGAGAAAAATATCATATGCCCTTGGCGGCTTTCTAGTCCGATGTGTTAACCACTACACCACAAGGACCAACAACGCTGGATATGCTACTGGACAATTTAGTATAGGACAAATGTGGGGGTCCCAGGCAATATTAATCTTGTAGGTAAATTTCAACACCGTAAATGGATATGCAGAATGAAGTGAATAATGAATTGAAATGCGTTCAGTGTATAAGTGAAATACATGAGAAAATGTCATATGCCCTTGGCAGGAATTGAACCCAACGATGTGATTGAATAATCTTCATATGCAGAATTATGGATAATATCATTGTCATTTTCATCATTATTATTGCTTTAATCATCATTATCATCATCCAGATCATCAATAGCAGTATCATCACCGGCATCATTTTCACATAGAACATAGACAAGTTTGAAATCCAAAACAATTTATTATCGACTTTCATTTACTTCCAATCCATATATACCAGCCCCATATACTGACTCATTCAACTGAGTAAGAAATGGACGCTCATCTTTTTTAAAGGTTCTCTGTAAAGTACTAGTTTTATTAACAAAATACAATTATTTTTTTCAAACTATAGCTTTCAATCAGCACAATACCATATCTATTACACTGCTACCCCTATACTATCAAGTTAATAACTTTAGATGCAGTTACTGTGCAACTCGCCGTACCGTAGTCACTTACAAAAACTTTTGATGCATTTTTGACATTATTTTGACATTTTTTTCATCTCAATCGGACCAATTACAGGCATCAAAGCTTCTAAAGTCTCCGCCTACCAATATAAACTCCGCCTGTTAATAAAAACTGGTACCTGATTGAGATGAAAAAATGTCAAAATAATATCGAAAATTCATCGAAAGTTTTTGTAAGTGACTACGATATGCCGAGACGCACAGTAACCTTTTCAAGGGAAAATTCAAATTCTACATTTTAACATTTTGCTACAAATCCACGACTTGTGAACTCTATTTTTTCCGTTTCTAAATCAAAATATGGTGGCTAATTTGAGTAGCTGTTGTTCTTGACTGACTAGCCTCTCATACATGTGAATTATATATTATTGTTTGAATGTGAGGCTAGTCAGTCCAAGACAAAAGTTATTCAAATTGATCGCCATATTTTAATTGGTTGCTTGAACTAAAGTATTTAAGCTTTCTAGACTATACAATATGATATTAATTGTACTCTTTCTGTACAGATATGTACTACATTTATATGTTTTTATATGTTTTGAGAAGAACAGTAATCAGCTTTTACAGTATTCACCAAATCACTAATGCACCAAATCAAAATTTGGCCACCATTTTGAATAACTATCAAATAACTATTGTTAGCTAGTAATATATTTTACTTTGAATTTTGAAAGGAATCAGTTGATGTGGTAACCCATACATTTAAAGGAATAGTATTTTTCACAGTTCCATTCAGTGACAACAATTGATATATTTCCAAGTTAAGGTTAGAGTTGCTGCGCATGATAGATTATGATTTGCTTTGTGTGGCAACTCCAACTTCAACTTGGAACTATTATTCGTGGTCACTGGACGGAACTTTGAAAAGATCTATTGCTGCCCTTACTCCAAAAATATTTTTGTATAAAACAAGATAATTTTTACTAAAAAATCAGGGTCATGTTTTTCTTGATTCCTTTCAAAACTCTTTTTCATTGAATTCAAAGAGAAATTTTCAATTCAACTAGTGCATATCTGGTGGTAACTTATGATTGTTAAATTTTTGATGTGTAAAATCCTATCTTCAAAGTTATTAGATGGCTCACTAAAAAAAGTGAATTTGACACTTTGTGAATAAGTTATGTGGCCAAACGTATCTCACATATGAACAACTTTATATATCTTGCCATATGTATAATACATTCGCTGTCTACATTGCTAATCAATGCTAAAAATAATTGTGGTCTCTTGTAGTATGACAGTGTACAATAATATTGACTCCATGTTTTTGAATTGTCTTTGCAATCTGTACAAAGTAGTGGCTGACATAGTAGCCATCTGACAATAAATTCAAAAAACATTGAACACTGCCTTTGCAATGCTCGCAATAACATCACAAATACTTTTTTTTCTCACAAAAATATTGTTTAGTACCTAAAAATTGTCTTGTCTAATAGCCTTTAGACAATCGTCGTTTTAACTTTCTAATCTTGTTTCTCATTGGTTCGTTTATAATTGAACTATGACGTCGTTTACGGTCTATATGGCCTATTACTTCCATTTCGCTCTCATCGAGGCCTGGGGGTGACCGGAAGTAGGTTTTCTTATGTGTCTCTGCCGGGTGTATTTTTGATTTTTTTGACTTTGGTGAACTATTTGGGATTGATCCACGGAAGGCTGGAGCTGAAATTGAATAATCGAATTCGTTAATTTAAGAATTTTTTACAGTGTGTTTTTAAAAACTGCGTTATATATGCATGAAACAAAATTTTTCGAAATTGTACGAAATTTAGAAAGTTATACTGAAATCATGCAAATAAACGCGAAGTCATGGAAATTGCGCTCTTTTTACAAATTGTAATTTAAAATTGCGTTTAAAATCTATCTTTATTGCAAAGAAATTCAGTGTTACAAAATCAAGCGAAATTGTTACAAATTCAAGCGAAATTGTTACGAAACAAGCGATTTTTTTACGAAATCATGCGAAATGTGCGAAATCGTTCTCACCTTCGTTAAATGCTCCTAGACATCTCTGTGGTTCAACGTACAACTTAGCATTCTTTGGCTGGCAGCCACCACACGATCCTCCACACTCTCCATAAGCAAGTGTACCGCCTGGAGACTTGCGATAGTTCAACATTCTTTGGGCAACCTTTGGGCTTCCCCATGGCTCCCAATCTGCGTCGTTATGTAAGCGTAAACCGGTTCCTGTCAAGTCAATTTGGAACTTTCCACGGTGGCATGATTTCGAGGCTGAGTAACAGTCTCCCGCGCGTCCATAGCGGACCGGGTTACCAAGGGTGTCAGCGAAGGCAAAGTCGTCTCGCTGGAGTAGACCGCTTTCAGGGTTAACACGGACTTTGTAGAATCTATGAAAGAAAGAGAAATGTGTTACTCTATATACCTAGTATGAGATTAACTTTTTATGAGGTTTTTTAGATATCGGTCGGTTGGTTGATTTGTTGGTTGGTCGGTTGGTTGATTGGTTGGTTGGTTGGTGGATATTTTGATTGGTTTGTTGACTTGTTCATGATAAATGGGACGGTTGTTGGTGGGTTGATTGGTTGGTAATATCTCGTTGATAAACGAGTGGCGGTATGTTGGGCTGATTGTTCGGCCTGCTAATTAGGTGTGATATATGGTCGGTGGTGCAAAAATGTGTGACTTTAAGCCTTATCGACCTTAGATAAATTGTTCTATCTTCACTTGTACATTGTTTATATTTTCAGTCATCTTATTATCGATTTCAACACAGGTATTCCATAAGCTAAGTTTCAAAACTAACCTAGATATTCCCCAGTACTTCTCGGTCAGTTTAGGATAAGGATTCGATTTGCCGTTACATGATTCATAGTTTAGAAGCCTTGATCGTTCGAATCGTGCATAGTTCTTGTCTGGTCCTGCTTGGAGGGTGATGTATTCTTTAGGTGTCTTTGTTTTCATTCCATGACAGTACAGACGAACAGGTTCACATGTGGAAGCCAGTTGGATGGCATACTCATCATCGTTATAACCAGACCATGCCTTTTGGATCTCAGCGCAACTCCCTGTGTAATGATGCACCGTGTTATTGAAATGTCTTGTATGATGTATGATAATTTTCGAATGACAGGGATCTTAATCAACACCATAACCACTATCATCATCACTACCACTATCATCATCATAACCACTATCATCATCATAACCACTATCATCATCACTACCATCATCATAACCACTATCATCATCATAACCACTATCATCATCATAACCACTATCATCATCACTACCATCATCATAACCACTATCATCATCATAACCACTATCATCATCATAACCACTATCATCATCACTACCATCATCATAACCACTATCATCATCATAACCATCATCATAACCACTATCATCATCATAACCACTATCATCATCATAACCACTATCATCATCATCGTCGTCGTCGGCATGGTCAACATGTCGAATACCAAAGTCATAATACTCTATACTCCAGTTTCACGTTATCTAGTACCGCTGTACTATTTGACAAAAGGCGCATTTGCACAGGCTAAGCCACGATTTGTTGTCAAAATATTCACAAATCCCAAGCAAAGCACGAAAAAATGTTACCGCTTAACAAAAGAAAACACATTTGCATTTACTCTGAATTGAGGCTAAGCCTGTGCAAATGCGCCTTTTGTCAAATAGTACAGCGGTGCTAAATAACACGAAACTGGTCTATTATGGACATCATCACCGATATTAATATCATCGTTGTCATCATCTTTAACACTACCATCATCACCATCATCATCATCTTCATCATCTTCGTCGTCGTCTCCATCATCACGATATCACCATAATTGATGTCGAATATCTAAGTCATAATAATCTTATTTATCGACATAATCATCTTTAACACCATCACCACCAACATCATCATCATCATCATCATCATCATCATCATTACGTACTTGGTATTTTGTAGTGCAGGCTCTTCAATGGTATTATACTCTTCGACACGATAGGGTGATTGTCGCTAGGACACTGCAAGTTGTATCCAACCTTCAGCATATCACGTGTTTTCCCTTGTTTGTGTAAAGCTTCTATCCAATAATACTTTCCTGCCTCGAGAGGTAGTGGTTGAGTATGCTGGGATGACACACTGTGATGTACAAACATAGACATGTAGTTAGTGATCGTACGACAAGCTATATTAATAGGTAAGTAATATAATGAAATTTGTAAAACCGTAAAAAATGTTAACTTAACTTTACTAATTTTTTTACGGTGTTACAAATTTCATTATATTACCTATCGTTTATATCAAACACCGATGCAGCCTATACTAGTTTACTCTCTAGTTTCTATTCATTAATAGGTATATGATTATGAGAATACTGGAAAAATGGTTAGAGGGAGAGAATTGATGCTCTAATGAAGAAGTGATGGCAATAATGAAGACGAAGATGATGATAATAACGATAATGATGGTGATGAATATGCTTATGATAATGATAAAGTTCAGAAGATGATTAATAGGTTTTTGATTATGAGAACACTGGAAAAATGGTAAGAGGGAGAGAATTGATGCTCTAATGAAGAAGTGATCGATGGAAATAATGAAGATATTGATAATAACGATAATAATTTAATACTAATAATAATACTAATATATTAATTATATAGCTCTATTTACAAGAATAGATCAATAGGTCAAACATAGATAATGATGGTGATGGGTATGGTAATCATGGTAATGATAAAGTTAAGATGATTATTATAACGATAATGATGGTTATGATTATTCTTTTCAATATGATAACGAAAAGAACTTGAAAAGATGACTATATCGATATTTACGCTGATAATGATGATGGTGATATGATGATTATGCTGATATCGAAGATAATGGTGATATCGATGATGCATGATGGTGTCAACGTAAATCACGACATTCTAGTTGCAATCGTCGTACCTTTTCTCTGTTGCTTTCACTGCAGCCAGTAGGTTCTTATCCCTAGATGACACATCATCGCTGAAGAACAACTCAGCTTCATCGTCACCCGTCAAGGTAAACGAGTAGTCGCCAGTGTACGGAGCCACGAAATATCCACTTATTCTACTACCGTAGTCATCACCATCATTCTCTGGTGCATTGAAGCTCGGTATGATGCCAACTTCGGTTGGGTTGTTGGGGTAGTCTTTGTTTAGTGCTAGTTCGGTAATGGTTTTACCGGTGACGTTACGCCAGACCATTCGTTTAACTCCTTGGTATGGCCCCAAGGTATCGGCTGTGGAAAATAGAATAAGATGGAATTAGAATGGTGTGTTTGATCAAGTCTTCGATCTTAATAGAGACGAGTGGAATGAAAGCAATTGATGATGTTTGTATTGTCATTTTTCATTGGAAGCGTGGATCACATCTTTTGAAAGCACTCTTTACTATCGTGCATTTTTCTTTTTGATCGTTATCATCACTAATCATCATCAAAGTTGTCATCATTGATATTATTATCATCGTCATCATCACCAACGTCACTACCATTGTCATCATCATCATAACATTATCAACAACAACATCATTAACATAATCATCATAACAACACAATAAAAAGTATCACTATTATTATCATGACAAGGTAGTTTTCCAAGAATTACTGATTATCATTAAAAGTCACAAGCTCTTACGTAATTCATGTGTCTTCATAAGAGTCTTCACATCTGGTGTATCCATACTACAAGGGAAGATATAGAACTCGTCCAAAGCCCCCTTAAATTTACGGAGATTTTTGTCCGTGAGGTAATGGGAACCAATCTGTGCCACGTCACCCCATTCAGTACTAAAAGTATCAGTTTCCTGCTCTTCTTCATCGTCGTAATCTTTCACTCGTTCACCGTTAATAAAAATAGTCGCCTCACGAGAGCCTGGGTTATACGAGCCTGCGATATGGATCCAGCGGTTTGGTTCAATGACCTGCTTCGTCGTTCTCCCGTATACAGTTTTGTTGAGGTTTCTTTGGAAGAAACGGACCTTTCCATCGTCTAAGATCTCAAAGCGGTATTGTCCTTTCATTATCCCGTCCTTCGGTGAAGCGGTCGCCTCGGTGACGAAGATTTCATGGACGTTTTTCTCGGACAAATCTTTGACGTTGATCCATGCTGCTATGGTAACGGCGTTGGTTGGTTTACCTTTGAAGTTATGACCGTCGAGCTGAATAAACGCTGTGGGACAAAGGCATTGTTTAAGCTTAGCATGACATGCTCATTTTTGCTGAGGGAGGAAAACCGGATAACCCGGAGAAAAACCAGAGGCCAGCGCTCTCACCGCTATGCCACCCATGCCACCCAAGTTGAAAATCAAGTGACATATTTTGGGTGACAAGTAGTAAGAAACAAATATAGATGAAAAGATGAATTGATGGATAGATGTATGGATGAATGAATATATCAAAGACAGAATGAAAAAATGGATGGATGGATGGATAGATGAATCAATGGATCAATGGAAATGTTAAAAGCACAAATTGCTGAGTGAATGATTGAGCATATTAATGTCGATGGAAACAGTCTGTAATACCTTCTGAAAGGTCCAGGCCAATGTTACCAGACACCCCTCCTTCTTGTAGCAGTTTTCCTTGTAGTTTACCATTGTTTCCTAGACCAGAATCGTCGTAGATAGTACCTCCACAATGCTTATCAAAGTCAAAGTACAGCACTGGGTGACAGCGGAATGGGTAGTCTATTGAAGGAAAACGTTCGAGAATAAGTGATCAGAGATCAAATCAAATCAAATCAAATTTTCAAGTTAATACAAGTATACATGTTTACCAACAACCTGCAAATAGCTATAAACTAATCTAGGCAGGTTGAGATGCAAATCAAAGGTCTTGTTTACCCTGACAGACTTTAATTCGTAACTTGCGAGCTTTTTAAGTTATTTAGCCTTAAAAACAAGAATTCAAGTTATATTGAACTCATATCATATTCAATATGTACACATTACTTTCTTTTGTCATCATTGGCTTCTAAAACATCCGTAATCGCTTCGAAATCGTCTCCAAATACCTATATGTCCCTAGAACTCTTCATGTTTTCTTTTCAACTGTGTGCACGGTCAAGGTCACGTGATGGTATGGAACCATTCCCCTCTATTAACTATGGTTTCAGGGTTCAAAATAATTTTTCAAAAATTGCTGAAATTTGCAGGCTTTTTGGGTGTGGCTCTTTTTTTTCGCAGGCTACTTACAAGATAATTATAATAATTATTAAAAAAAATTGAAATTGTAAGCTACAATGTGCTATTTTTTTCATAATATAATGCTGTAAACATCCAACCAGTGTGATACTATCATACCATTTGTGTCTTTATTTGTTAAAAAAAAAATCGCCGGCAAAGACGCTAAAATTGCCGGCTATAACCGGTAGCCGGCCTTTATTTTGAACCCTGGGTTTACCAGTCATCACACAATATATATTTTACATCAGGATACCGTATAATAACAATAATTACCGTTTTGTTTGATCTGAGGTGCTAATTGTGCTATAGCTGGTTGAGCGTGTTTAATTGGTTCGTCCTGAAGTGGTTGGGCAAGCTCTGGTGCAGCTTCTTTTACAGGGGCTGCAGGAGCTGGTGCTGGTGCTGCAGGGGCAGGTAGTGGTGCTGCAGGGACTGGTAGTGGTGCCGGTACAGGTTTATCACGTTGTAATCCGTATGGAAGGGTGAAAGTATTGAGAGCGCCAACTGTGACAGACAAAAGGTATTCATTAGCAAAATCTTCAAAGGTTTACTTGGAGTGGATGTAGTTTCTAAGAACCTTGAAATCACCTTACAGATACATATTTGTAAATATAGTGTATTTTACTCAGCCTGGGGGCGGAATTTCAGAATTTATGAAGTCTTTCATAATTGTATAACAGTCATTAGGGATACAACCTATTACTTCATTATTTAAATCATAATTATATCTCGTAATTATCGTAACTATATCTTCTTTGTCAATTTTGCATGATGAGTGATGATCGTCATTTTTTCAATTGAATATGTAGATTGTAGATTGTTTGATGGTCATTCGATTTCTTTTCTTACCGTTACACAAAACCTTAGCGACCTTGGATGCCTCTTCTGGTTTCTCAAAAGAACTGACCCTCATTGCATAGTTTTTCTTTGTCGCCATATTGAGGAGATCGTCCTCGGGTACATCACCAACTCCTACCGCTACAACCTGTACACCGCTGTACTGCAGTTGCTTGGAGAAAGTCTTGAGGCTCTTAGCGGCGTTGGTGTTATGGTCTTTTTGTGTTCCCATGACGTTGACTAGCAGGACCTTAGGAACGTGCTTTCGCATTCCTCCTGAGGCAGTAAACATTTCAAACTTGGCCATCTCGAGAAGGATGACGAGGTTTCTGTTGCTTACATCCCTTGGTAATGTCTGGAATACAGATTGGATAATTGGATGAGAATGATAATAGTTATGGTATAAAATGATGTTGATAATCATTATCATGATAATGGGGATAATAAGGTGATTGCAATTATATGATGATGATGATGATGGTGATATAATGATAATGGTGGTGGTGACGGTAATGATGATGATGGTGATATAATGATAATGGTGGTGGTGGTGACGGTAATGATGATGATGATGATGATGGTGATATAATGATAATGGTGGTGGTGACGGTAATGATGATGATGATGATTGTGGTGGTGGTGGTGATGATGCTGGTGATGTCGATGATGATGATGATGGTGGTGATATAATGATAATTGTGGTGGTGGTGACGGTAAAGATGATGATGATATGATGGTGGTGGTGACGGTGATAATGATGATGATGATGTAATGATGATTGTGTTGCTGGTGATGATGATGGTAGTTATAATGATGATGATATGATGATGAAATTGTGGTGATGATGATTATGATATGATGATGATAATTATGATGGTGGTGGTGGTGACGGTAATGATGATGATGATATAATGATGATATGATGGTGGCGGTGGTGATGATGATGATGATGGTACAATGTTGACGATGAGGCGGTCAGTTCTTACCTGTATAGACTTGATGACATCATCGTGACTGTTCTTTTCGTCCAGTTTCGACTGTATCGAAGGGATAGTTGAATAAGCCACAACTCCCACATGTGTACTGTCTTCTGACATGGAAAAGCTTTCCAGGACGTTTCTGACAAACTGTTTCTGGTGAGCCCATTGTAGTGAACTGACATCCATGGATGAATCGAGGGCGACCACGATATCCATGTTGTGAGGACACTCTGTAGGAAAACAAGGAATAAGTACTTTATTAGTATTATTTACAATAAGGTTTTTAGTACTATCGTCTAATCATTATCACGATTTTCCCTAAAAACATGTATTTTCCTCACTATATCCCATCGCCTATATCACAACCACGATGTGACTAATCGTTATCAAGAGTACATTATCATCATCATCACCACCATCACCATTTAATATCATTGGTCCTTGTGGTGTAGCAGTTAACACGTCGGACTAGAAAGTTGAAACCGTGGGGTTCAATCCCCGCCAAGGGCATAGGATATTTTTCTCATGATCTTTATTTCACTTTAACACCCAACGCATTTCAATACATTAAATATCATCATTATCTACACCATCATTATCACATTTTATTTCTACATTCGTTTTCATTGGCATCTATTTTGATCTTTATAGAGTATTTTCATTTTTGACAATGTTTAAAGATATCGAACAATTTTCAAGTAACTTACTATAGTGCTGGCTTTCAGCTGGAGCAGCAGCAGCAGCAGCAGCAGGAGCCGGTTGTTGATTAGATTGTCCAGCCTCAATAATCTTCGATACATCAGCGGTCTGTTGTGTAGGCTGAGTTACCTGAGGTTGGGTTGCCTGTGGTTGCTCAAGCGGTGGGATCTCGGGAGGAGTGACAGGGGTAGCAGCTGGCTGTACCAGTGGCTGTACCAGTGGCTGTACCAGTGCTGGAATCTTAGGCTGGGTTACCTGTGGCTGTGAAGCCTGTGTAGCTTGAGTAGCTTGAGTAGCCTGGGCCTGAGTTGTTTGTTCCTGTGTTGATGGTGTAGTCTGAGGTTGAGTTGCTTGGGCTGCCTGTGGTTGTTGTGCCGCGGTGGTCTGGGTAGGATACATACCAGTCGTTACTGGGTTTAGTGTAGTAGTGGTAGTATCTGGCTGTTGTCTTGGTTGGTTATTGTATTGCTCGGACGGTGATTGAGGTATGAATGTGGGAGACTGGGTCTCAGGGGTCGCATGGTCGTTATATCCCTGCGGTGTTGGTGGTGAGGCAGGCTGGCTGGCTGGTTTGCTGTAGAGCTTCTTCCAATATTCAGCTGTTGGTGATGGTGCTGGTGCTGGTGCTGGTGGCAGAGGTGCCTTCACTGGTTGAGGTATAGTTACACGCTGTGGCACTGTACAAAAGATAAAGAATCGTTTACTAATAGTCGATACGAAGTCATTTATCAAATACTGGTCAGTTGTCACGTTAATTACTGTTATATTAATCGATATCGAGTCGTGTGAGTCGATACGAAGTCGTTTAAATCGATACGTAGTCGTTGATCAAATACTGATCGATTTTCTCCTTAAGCTACTGCTATAGTAATCGATATCTAGTTCTTTTGAGTCGATACAAAGTCGTTAAAATCGATACCAAGTCGTTTATCAAATACATACCAAAACATGCCGCATTGACAGTCTTTTCTATTATTCCGACAAGATCTTTGAATGATTTAACATTGAATGTGTAATGAAGATCTTCTGCAATGCTGTCAGCCATACGTCTGTCTGAATCATCTTCGTTTATCGTGACAACCACTGTTCGTATATTGTTTTTGTGGAAGTGTTGCGTGACATCTCCCATGTTCTGTTGTCCCAGTTCTCCATACGATAACACGATCGCTGATTTGGCGACCTTGAGGAATAAACGGTTTTATTGTTAATGAAATGTGGAAGTGGGTGTTTAAGAAAGAGTTTGTAATGTTGGAATAAGATGAATAAAAGAAAAATTGGGTGAGGGATTTTGGGAAAAGAAGAGTGAAGCAAAGGCATGAAAGAAAAAACGCTAAGTATGGAAAAAAGGAAGTAGGAAAGAGAGAAGAAAGAAGGAAGAAAAGAAGCAGAGGAAGTAGTGAGGGACGAAGAGATGGGAGAAGGTATAAGGGAGCAGAGCCAGAAACAAATCTAGAGCTTGTAAAGTCCAGGGCCGTAGCCAGACTGAAATGGTTACCGGGGTACGTATAAAATAAGGGAGTGTATAACCTAAAAACGTAAGACTTGACTGAAGATTCTCAAATAGTTTTTAATGCACTTACATTTTTCCTTGATCCAGATGAAGGTGTGAACAGCTCATAGTTGGCAACCTGTAAAGCATCATCTAGTCTCGTACCAGGATCACTACTTGCCTCAGGGAACACATTATCAAGCATATTGAAGATATCTTGTTGGTAATAATATCTATTGAACTTCAATTCCAAAGTAGCCATATTGGAGTAGGACACTAGGCCGACATGGGTATTGTCGTAGGAGACGTTAAAAGCGTTGGCTGTTCCTTTAATGAAGTTCTGTACATCGCGCCATTCTATATCCTTGATGTTGCTTGAGATTGGAATTACGAAACCCAGGTCTGTTGGTGATTGACAGCCTAGAAAGGTACAAGACATAAACGTTTATTATAAGGACCCGGTATTATACATTAGTGGGGACTTGTTTGTGAAGCACACAATAGAAACAATAAATGACACCACTTTAACGAAAGCAACAATCTAGCAAAGAATATTATAGGTATGTTTCGTGTCCTCTCTTGTGTATACGGATGACCAAATGTAATATCAAAATTACATCGAAAGGATAAAATATGATAGAGTAGACCATATTGTAGAAAATTGGACAAATTATACAATTAATTTTGTTTTAAAGAACTATGCTTTATTTCAATTATATTTTATTCTGCTATATTCTTCATATGTCAAGCTACACTTTCCATTACATTTTCTTTTCTTTGCATCCCTTTTTTCTTTCCTCCTCTTTCTTTCCGTCAGTTTCTCGATTTTCCTTTTCTATTTCCTTTTCTTCTCTTTTTTCCTTTATCTTTGCTTCTCCTCTTTCCTTTTTTTCAACCTACCTCTCTCTTCCATTCTTTCATTTTTTAACTTCTTATATCACCTTTCGTTGCCTTTCCTTTCGATCTTCTATTCTCCCTATTTCATCAATTCTTTTTGATCACTTCCCTTCCCTTCCCTTCCTTTCCTTTTCTATTTCATATGACGTCCTTACAGCAATCTTATAACAATTAGTATTTCTTACTTGGGCAATCCTGTAGTTTACAATGTCGTTTCTGTGAGCTACCTCCACGGCAGTTGGCTCCTGTAAGACATCGTCGTGATCTTACAGAGATACCGTCACCGCATGTCTTCATGCAAGGACTCCATGCTGTCCAGGAAGCCCAACGTGCTGCAGGCAAAACAGTTTGAGTTAGTACGAATTTTAAAAGTTCCCCATTCTTATTGTAAATTATGAATTGAAATACGTTCGGTGTATAAGAGAAATACAGATACATGAGAAAAATATCATATGGCCTTGGCGGGAATATTTGAACCCCATGATTGAATAATCTTCATTAGCAGAATTATGGTTATCATGTCATCTTCATCATTATCATTGAACCCCACGGTTTCGGCTTGCTTGTCCGATGTATTAACCACTACACCACAAGGACCAGCCACGATGGATACCCAGCTATGGCGGTCCCAGGGCGTTATTAATCTCTGAGGGAAATTGAATATTACTTACGCGGTGGAGGTGGTGGTTTTGCACTACATACAGCATCAGCAGCCATCTTCACATACTGTGGCAAATCGTCATAACTACTAACAAGATAAGCATGCTCAGGATCCGACACGATCTGTCTCATGACTTGTCGGTCAACATTATCACCAACGCCAAGAACAACTACTGTCGCTCCATCCAAGTCCTTCAACTCGTGAGCACGTCGCTGGATCGCCAACTTGTTTTTGCTTCTTGAGCCTCCGTCAGTTATTACAACGACAGCTTTAGGTATGGCTACTCTAGAGCCGCTGTCATCTGAGAGGATATGTTCACGTGCCATCTTTAGGGCGCGGTCGGTTCGTGTATCGCCACGTGGTTGGGTGACGCTGTCTAGATATGCATTAAGCACGTGTTTGTCGTTCATTTCGTGGAAGGATTTCTCCAGGTGCGGAAGGGTGGAGTATGTGATAATCTAGGTAAAGAGAGAGATGATCTTAGAAGAAGCTATCATTGTTATTATCATAAAAGGAAAGGATTTTTCAATTTGCGGAAGAGTAGAGTAGGTGATGATCTAGGTAAAGAGAAATTATCTAAGAAATAGCTATCATCATTGTTATCATAGAGAAACTGTTAAATGTTGATAAAGAACAAGCTTAAAGATCTACCCAAGACAGAAAAGCCTTCAATGGACTGCTACACTGAACAGAATTTTGTTTCTTTGTAGTAACATGTCCCACTGAGTAACTAATCGTTTAACAGTGGAATACAACTGATACTGATATTGATCATAAACGGTATATCTCGAATTGCGTTCGTCCCGTTTTCTGAATGGTAGACAAGTTGTCCGTCATAAGACGATATATCCGTCTAAAGGGTTAGTCCGTCTTCCAGTGCGACGACGGTTATTCCTAAAGCCTGGTTCACACGAACGTCATAATCATAATCATAAGCAAGAAAAGAAAAGGTTTATTATCCCCTGGGGAATTAGAAAACAAAGACCAAAGTGTTTCCTTTTCTAATTTCTTTTTGCTTGTGATTTTGATTACGATTATGACGCAGTGTGAACAAGGCTTAAGGTTTTCCCTCCCCGCTTATATTGCTTACCGCTGTACGAGTTCCATTGTTTGCAAGGTTAAAGGCATTGACAACTCCTCTGACAAAGTCTTTGCTGAGTTTCCATTGCGAATCATCGATGGTTCCAGAAGCATCCAGAAGGAATGCCAGATCAAGGCTGTTCGAACAGTCTGTAAAAGGTATATTGTATTTTAATGAACTAGTAACGAGCTCAGTGTAAACTAGTAACGGTGAAAAGAAACCATGGAAATAACAACCTCGTTCCCAGGGCCCTCTCCCTTCGCTTTTGGGTGGGGCGGGAATGGTTGTGGAAATTAATGTAATTTGTGGAAAATCTTTGAAGCGTTATCAGAAGTAGTAAAATTAAATTTTCTAGTGAAGCATATTCACCCGTTTCGACTTAAATCCAAATATCTCAGGATCTAAAGCTTATCTTGAGAAACAAGCTATACCACGATTATTTGGAGATATTAAATAGGCTACAAAATATTAAAGTATGAGCGAGCACAATCCTTTTTTCAAGTGTTGCTACGAATTTTCGAATTTTTTTGCTTGTTTAAATTCTTGTACCTGATGATGGTTCATAATGAGACCGAAACGTTGTGACTTTATAATTTCTTTAATTTTCATTATTAAATCAAAATCTCAATCAATATTGTTGAAATTCGCTCATTAAAGTTTCTTGTAGAAATTGTTTGTTTGTTTGTCTTTTTAATCCAGCAATAACACTTAGCAATAACAATTTATCGACTTTCATTTAACGTATTTTAGTACAGTAGATCTACTTACGTGGACAAGGCTGTGCTTTACACATCTCCACATCTCTTGCAGATCCATAGCAGGCCGATCCTCCCTGGCACGTTCGGAATCGTTCACGTTTACCTCCATTACCACAGCTGGTACTACACACTGTCCAGCCAGACCAGTCACTGAAGTATCCTGGACACAGGTCCTCTTCGCAGTTCTGGTATTCTTTGTCTGTTCCAGAACAGAACCTACCACCATAGGCTGGTATTGGTGAGTCACATTTCCTGGACCTGACCTGGCGACCGTTACCACATGTGACCGAACACGTGCTCCATGCTGACCAATCAGAGAACTTGCCATCGACTGAGGATTAAAAACGTTTAGTTTTGGTAAGCGGTTCTGTTTCTTCTATTTACGTTTTTTAAACATAAGAATACTTTGCAGACAAGCAAATATGAATTTCGTTTTTTTGTTCTAATTGATTTTTGTACCACATTTAAATTAGATATCTCTTAGTTAATAAATTACAAAATCAACCAAATTCGGCGGGTGCTCACTGAGTAAATTGTTTCGTCGTTTAGATTCGACCATATAAAGTACAATTACTTTTTTTGAATAAGAATTCTTTGGGCTGTTTATAGCGTGGAAAAGTCTTTGATATTTTCTACCATATAAAGTTCAATTACTTTTTTAAATTAGAAGTCTTTGAGCTGTTTATAGCGTGGAAAAGTCTTTGATATTTTAATATTCGAAAAGAGGCTTCATTTCACCAAAGACTGAAATGAGAGCCAAAATAAAGAGAGCAATCGTACCTGGACAAGGTGTCATTTGACATTCAGCTGTCTCGTGGGCATAGCCAGGACATGGTTTACCATCATTGGTTGCTACGGGGTTGTCACATGTTCGTGACCGCCTGACAACGCCACGCCCACACGAAACGGTACATTTGGCCCACTTGCTCCATCCACTCCAGTTACCATCGCCTGTTAGACAATACATATTGATTAATCAATTTAATAACTACTAGCATGTTTTTGAAATGCAATTATGGTATTTTTAACATTACTGATATTCATATACATATATTTTATATTCTAAGGGCCACCTGAAAATTATCATGTATGGTAATGGTGTCACCCTGTCCAATAAAGTTGTTATTGTTATTATAATGAAAGAGTGAAAATAGTGATGGTGGTTACGATGATACTAACTATAATGATGTGACAGTAAAACAACACCAGTCTAAAGCTGCGCTTTGCTTTGCGCCTAATACAGTACTGCTATTGTTTGGTTAGGTTTAGGGCAATTGTTGGGAAAGAGTATATATTTTTTTTAACTAATCCAAAACGATTTGGTGCTGACTGTACCTGATTTCATAGTGGTGATAATTATGATGATGTCGGTTGGTGGTGATGATGATAAGTTAATAAGTCATCAAGTAAGTTTAATGAGGATAATGCTTAAAAGTGACAACACTTTTAAACTTGTGGCCCTTGCATGATGGTGATACTACTATGATAATAATAAGAATAATACAAACAGTGAGCAAATATCACAAACTTACTAGGACAGTCTCGTAGTTTGCAGTTTTCTTCTTCTCTATCGTTTCCTTCAAACCTACAGTCCAGGCCACCCCAGGCTGGGGGTGGGTTTGTACAATTCCTGGTACGATATCGTTCACCTACACCACAATCCTTTGAGCACTTGCTCCACTCGCTCCAGTTAGTGTAGTTACCTTGTAGAGGTAGGACTAAAACAAGAAAACATGGTAGATTAGCCATAAAGGTCTTTCAAACGTTATTCAAGTTAATAATTTATTATAAAATAGACACCAAGCTTTCGGCCATCTTGGCCATCATCAGGATAGAAGTACACGTAATATGTTTGAATTAACGTACGTAGTTAATTGTGGTTTGAACAACTGGGCCCTGAGCAAACCTGTTTTCTAAGAAACAAGGAAAGAATGGTTGTCCCAAATACTTACTGCTTTCGACGGTATAGACATAGTTTGACCTCTCTTGTCCACCACATTCCAGGTTATTGCTGTGGCATTCTTTTTTATTACTGTCGATGCATCCTAACCATGGTTTTGGTTGGTTTGAATCACTAAAGACAAGCTGTTCTCCTTCCTGGTAGTATGTCGCTGCGGCCTGTTCTCCTGAGTAACAGTCTCCGTAGTTTTGAATAGAGAATGTTGTAAGTCCATTGTTACGAGTTTCGCGAGCACACCTACAATGTTGAAAGAAAACACATGATAAATATTATTGTTTCTTTGTTCGTTCCAGGAGTTCTGGTTCGTTCGTTTGTTCGCCGGTTCGTTTGTTTGTGGAATGATTCTTTGTTTGTTCGTTCGTTTGTTTGTGTCGTTGGCTGGTTGGTTAGTTGGTTGGCTGGTTGTTTCTTTGTTTGCTCCTTCGATTGTTCGTTCGTTTGTTTGTTTGTTTGTTTGTTTGTTTGTTTGATTGATTGTTTGTTTGTTTGTTTGTTTGTTTGTTTGTTTATTTGTTTATCTTAATCATGACTCTTGTCGCTAGTATGGTTAGTTTCAGGTTATTAACTGGGTAACACCAATCGATGTGAGTACTAATTTATTCACAAAGATCACGTTCTCCATTTCATGTTCTGAAAGCGTTAAAGTATTCTTGATCCTTACCTACAAATTACATCGGGGAGATAGGAATCCCAGCCCTTTAAATCAACTCTGTTTTCCTCAACATCACTGAACAATAGTTTGGGTAGAGGACGGTAGATGTTGTGGTCATCACGGAAACATCCAAGATCTCTATATGAAACCTCACCTGTAGAATAGATACGACGACTAAATATATCACTCGGTCATCTAAAATATATTAACCTTATAGATAAATACTAATTTGAATAATTTGGAAAACAAGATATGAAAGTTTGAGAAAACGATCGTGATGATGATAACCTAGGTGGCACGTGATGATGATGATGATGATGATGACGACGACGACGACGACTAGTAAAGGACAAATTACTAAAGAAAAAAACAAGACGAAATAATATTATAACAATTTAACTTGTGTTTTGATAGTGACTAAAAGCCACTAAATAAGAACTATTTTGAAGAAGTAATTTAATTTAACTTTAAAGATATAGTGTTTGCGGTCTACCACATCTACTTACAGCAGTCTCGTATCTTGCAGGCTTTGACCTCCTCTCCACCCCCTACACAGTCAGATCCACCGTACGAGGGGGTGGGGGACGTGCATGTTCTGATCCTCTGCTGAACACCGCTACCACATGATCGTGAACACGTGGACCACAACGACCATCCTGACCATTCACCATTACCTGGACAAAACAACAACAAATGGTAAGCAACGGTATGTAATTCTACGCGCGCGATGAGCACGAACGCACACAAGAGCGATAGCAACAGCAGGTTGATGTATGTATGTACATATTTTTTTTTTTTTTTTTACCTTACCAAAACTAAAAGTGATTATTTTTGGTCGCTGATCATGAAACAATAGATTCAAGTTGAGGCTTGTTGGACAAAATACAGTGAATGTATAGATTCATGCACTCCAGAATCATTTGTTTCGTGGTCATTCATGCGAATTTGAGAAAGGTCTATTGAAACTCGATAATACTGTCACACGCGCGATAGCTATATATACATTTAGTTATAGAATTATCGCGAGAATAACACGAAAGCACACGCGAGGTTTTCACTTACGGGCACATGGTCTTGTGTTGCACGCATCTTCTTGTACTTCCGATCCATCAGCTGAGCAGTCGCGGCCACCGAATTGAGGGACTGGGTTAGTACAGGCACGTGATCTCTGACGTCGTCCTCCTCCACATGTGACGTCACACTGGGTCCAGGCTCCCCACTCCGTGAATCCTCCGTTAACTGGAAAAAGTTGCAAAACGTTAGATTGTTTCTCTAGTATTAAAAAATATTAAATTATTTAAATTAATTATTCATCGAAGACGAGGTGAATATCGTATTGAAAATTAGGCCGAGGAAACTAGCGGGTAAACTAGTATAGGCTGCGTCAGTGTTTGATATAAACGATAGGTAATAGAATGAAACTAGCGAGTAAACTAGTATAGGCTGCGTCGGTGTTTGATATAAACGATAGGTAATAGAATGAAACTAGCGAGTAAACTAGTATAGGCTGCGTCGGTGTTTGATATAAACGATAGGTAATAGAATGAAACTAGCGAGTAAACTAGTATAGACTGCGTCGGTGTTTGATATAAACGATAGGTAATAGAATGAAGCTAGCGAGTAAACTAGTATAGACTGCGTCGGTGTTTGATATAAACGATAGGTAATAGAATGAAACTAGCGAGTAAACTAGTATAGGCTGCGTCGGTGTTTGATATAGACCCTTTTAATAAGTCCCGAAGTGTTGTGTTTTCCGCGCTTGATGTCATATTTATTCTTTTCAATTCCTATCATATTATGACGTCAAGCGCGGAAAACACGACACTTCGGGACTTATTAAAAGGGTCTATAAACGATAGGTAATAGAATGAAACTAGCGAGTAAACTAGTATAGACTGCGTCGGTGTTTGATATAAACGATAGGTAATAGAATGAAACTAGCGAGTAAACTAGTATAGACTGCGTCGGTGTTTGATATAAACGATAGGTCAGTATAATGATTATTATGTTACTTACTCATGCAAGGAGTATTCTGACAGTATGCTTCTTCTTTCTCGGCTCCAATACATGATTTACCGGCATGGGCCGGTGGTGGGTTGTTACATTCACGTGTACGCGATCTTTTGGATGCTCCACATGTTGTTGAACATGTTGTCCAGTTACCCCATACACCCCAGCTTCCGTCAACTAAAAAACAACAATATGTTTAATATTTATAGAAAGATATATTATAGGCGCATTAAGGCTTGCGAAATGCGCAAGAACTGTTAATTAAATTAAATTAAATATTTTAATATTTCGTCAACACGTATCCGAATATTTATGGGAGTCCGCAACTATTTTGGACTTTTTGCAAACGCAAGAACAGTATAAATGGTCTACTTATGTTCATATTTATCATCCTTCATATATGGCAAACGTTAAACTAGGACGCCATATAACTTCAATATATTCTATATATTCTATAAAAAAGGTCGGCTTGGACACCTTATATCATCAATATCATTAATGTATTCTATATGAAAAAGTATCGGTCGGCTTGGATTCCTTAAAACACCAATATATATTCAATATATTCTATATAAAAACGTTTCGGTTAGCTTGGACACCTTATAACATTAGTATATTCTTATAATAAAGGCTTATGTAAGAAAAGGAGTTACCTGGGCAGTCTGATAGACTACATGGCATCGTTTCACGAAAAGATCCGGGACATCCTTTGCCTCCATATTTGGGTGCTGGGTTTTCACAATGACGCATGCGCTCTCGTTTTCCCGCGCCACACGTGGAAGAGCAGAAACTCCACATTCTCCATGCTCCCCAGTTGCCATGAACTATGAATACAGAAAGTCAAATAGTTTAGATACTGGATCAGATAAAAATAGAGTAAGAAAATAAGAAGTAAGAAACTAAGGAAGGAACTTATGTTGGGTTTCTGGTATAAAGGTTTTTTTTGTCAGATCAACTTGTATTTTGGAGCGTTCCTTTATCCCTTCCTGTGTTTTTGAAAGAGTGACATTTTCACGTATAAATTCTCTTTTCTATATTCCTGGGATTGAAATAATTTTCATATAAAAAAAATTATTCGTCAGCTCAATATTTTTTTTTTACTTCATACTATTCATACTGATATACCCACTCGAGAAGTGAAAAAAACTTCAATCTAGCAGCGCAGGGGACTATGGGTAACCTTTGTATACTTTACTAGAACGCAGGGATTTCGTGTACACACTTTTCAATGTTTTATTGAGAAATGACTATTTTGACTAAGTAGACAACACAAAAGGCGTGTCGAATGTACATTTATTTTCTGAGCTTATCCATGAACCTTTGCGCTACTAGCTTGTTGGCTTTTCAAGGAAAGGTTGTATCAAGGTAAAAGTTGTGAATATACTTACTTGGACATGGTTGTGGATTACAGTGAGTGATTTCACGTCGTGCACCATAATAAGCACAGTCTCGTCCTCCATATTCGGGTAAAGGATTAATACAATCTCTTAATCTGAACTGTGAACCACCTCCACATGTACGGCTACAATCGCTCCACGAAGACCAGTGAGTATAGTTACCATTCACAGCTGGAAATGAATAAAATAATATTAATAATAAATGGAAAATATACATAAAGATTATTGTATTATTGTATGAAAGCTTAAATAGGTGAAAACAAAAGACATTTAAATAATATATATTTCCTGGGCGGTGAATTTGAATCTCCATTATACTTAGTAAATGAAAAACCTTTACGCTACTATTCGTATCTAGTTTATGGCAAAACAGTGGTTAACTTCTCTTCTTTCCGTGTAGCTTTAAGTATCTTTAAATACCCGCAAAACGGAGCACTGATGGAGAGAGGGAAGTAAAATGAGCGCACCGTCGGCTCTCTGAAAGATTAGCTTCGGCAAAAAGGACTTCCGACGTAAAATACTTTTCTTTACTTTTTTAAGCGAATTTCTCCCTCCTCACGGTCAACTATTTGGATAAGAATGGATACTTACGACATCGTCTGACTTTACATGGCTTCTGTTCTTTGCTGTCACCTTGACACGAGAACCCACCATTGCTTGGTTTTGGATCGCTACAGTCACGTGTTCGTAACTGGATACCATCACCACACGTGGCAGAACAAGATTGCCAGGCACTCCATCCGCCCCAAGTACCGTTAACTGGACAATCACCAACATTACAGGACAGGCTTTGTTTTACTGGTCCAACACAAGGTTTTCCGTCGTAGCTTGGTGTTGGTGCCGTGCAGGATCGTTCTCTTATTCTGGAGCCTTTACCACATGGTGAGGAACAGGCTGACCATTCTCCCCACTCCTTGAAGCCACCATCAACTGGAGAAGATATAATAGAATCATTGTTTAGAGATAATTCTATCTATATTGTACTCTACAACCAAGAATTCATGTTTTCGCATATATGTATGTTTATGAGCTCATATCATATTTATCTACCTTTAATCTATACTCATCCAACTACTGTCACTCCTTCCCTTCAGCAATGGAGTCCGATTACCCACTTATCCATAAACAAATGAACTCAACGAAATCACCTCCCAGCAACAAATGTGGCTTTATAGCTCAGTTAGAAGAGCATTGCATCGGTATTGTAAAGGTCATGTATTTGAATCCAGTTGAAGCCACAAAATGTTTTTCTGGCTTTTCTAATGCAGTTGCTTAAATGGCTTAATGTACGTTACGATCATTATCATAAAAAAATTTGACGGAACAATTTGACAAATCAAGAAATTGATTATTTGAAAATTGAAAAAATATATATATGAAGGTTTTTTATATACTGTATGACACATATCGACTTGAACCATTAACAACTACCAAAACCAATAAATATCGACAGTAATTACCTGGACATCTGACATTGGTGTCACATAGAGCTGTCTCTACAGGGTCACCAAGGTTATAACAATCTTGACCACCATATTCTGGTTTTGGATTGGTGCAATTCCTGGTACGCGACTTGAATCCTGTACCACATGTACTAGAGCATCCTGTCCAGGGAGACCAGTCATTGTAGCCACCATCTACTGGTGTGACTAAAGAAGAGAATAAACAAGAAGAGTTAGCGTTAGCTTTCATTATACTAATTACCGCCACCACTTGTAAATTGTATTGTATGGTCACTAACTTCAACGATATTCACATCATCATTACCACCATCGTTATCATCAACACCACTACCATCTTCGTCGTCATTATCATCATCATCATCAACAACAACAACAACAACAACAAAATAATCATTATAATCTTCATAATCATCATCATCGTCATCATCATCATATCTATCATCATTACCACCATCGTTATCATCACCACCACTACCATCTTCGTCGTCATTATCATCATCATCATCATCGTCATCATCATCTTCATCATAATCATCATCGTCATCATCATCATCATCATCATCATCATCATCATCATCATCATCATCATCATCATCATCATCATCATCATCATCATCATCATACTTACTATTGTAAAACGTGTAGACAAAGTTCGAGTTTTGTTGTCCTGAGCAGTACTTAGTATTCTCATCACACTGTGCGTAATTCTTGGTAATACATCCAATCCAAGGCTTTGGAGCAGGACTCTGAATAAAGGCTCCCTGGATACCATCCTTATTGAACGTCATACCAGCACGAGGGCCGGAAAGACACGTGGCGTAGTCCTGAAGTCCGAAGTGAGAGTAACCCTTCTCGTTTGCCGCCATAGCACAGTTACAAACAATCTCTGGTAAATCATCGTTCCATTGGAGAGCGTTTATTGGGCTATCATGGTAGTTTGCATTTGATGGAGGGTTTCTTGTTGTTAGTTGATCTGGTAGTGGTCGGTAATTCACAGGACCATTGTCTCTATAGCAACCGATTGGCTTGAATATAACAGGACCTGTGAAGTGACATTGTATATATGATTACACTGAGAATTAGACAGCCCTTCCTTCCTTCCTTCCTTCCTTCCTTCCTTCCTTCCTTCCTTCCTTCCTTCCTTCCTTCCTTCCTTCCTTCCTTCCTTCCTTCCTTCCTTCCTTCCTTCCTTCCTTCCTTCCTTCCTTTCATTTTTCTTTCATCTATCTATCTATCAAGTCATCCATTTATTAACGTGTACTTACAGCAACTTCTCGTTTTACAAAATTCATGTTGAATGTTCTCGCCACCACATCCTACTCCTCCACCAGATGGAGTCGGATTATCACATTGTCGTTCTCTTGTTCGTGCTCCATCTCCACAGCTCTTTGAGCATGCACTCCATGTGGACCATGCTCCCCAATTACCGTTTGCTATAAATAAACGGGTTTATTAATTGATGATGATAATGATTATGAAGATGATGATGATGATAATAATAATAATAAATCTTTATTGGGTGACAAATAAAGCAGAGCTTTTTTCCAATCTGGCCCATAAGATGATATCATGATGATGATGATATAATGATGATGATGATGATATAATGACGACGATGATGATATAATGATGATGATGATGATTATGATGATGATGATATAATGATGATGATGATGATATAATGATGATGATGATATAATGATGTTGATATAATGATGATGATGATGATATAATGATGATTATGAATGATATAATGATGATATAATGATGATATAATGATGATGATATAATGATGATTATGAATGATATGATAATGATATAATGATGATAATAATGTAATGATGATATAATGATGATTATGATGATGATAATGATGATGATATAATGATGACGATGATGATGATGTTGATATAATGATGATATAATGATGACATATACTTACTTCTGCATGGTGTATTCATACAAAGTTTTGTCTCTGTATCTGGACCCATGTATGAACACGACAGACCACCGTTCTGAGGAACAGGCATTGCGCATGCTCGCCACCTTGACATTACTCCCGTCCCACATGTTTTGTCGCAATCAGACCATTTCGTCCATGCTGTGTAATTACCATTGACTGAGGATACAAAGAAAATTGATATTTATTTTAGCAAGGTTCTCTCAATTGTTTACAATGATACTACAGAGACCTAACAAAGGTTTTGAGAATCTTCAAGACACGAGGCTCTAAAACCGATTCCCTATGAAGCGCTTTCTAAGTGGTCGGATTTTAAGGCCCGAGCAAACGCACGCAACATTGTTGGCCAACATTGTTGCGATACGGTTTGCTGAACACGAGAACAAAAGAAATGTTGGATGAGTTTCATCAAACATCATCCAACAGGGTGTTTAAACGGGCCCAACATGTTGGAGCAACCATGTTGGTCCAACAATGTTGCGTGCGTTTGCACGGGCCTTTAGGAATAAACCGAAATCTAAGTGGTCGGATCACTAGAGTAAACCGATATCTAAGTGGTTGAATTACAGGTGTAAACCGATATCTAAGTGAACGGATTACAGAGGTAAACTGATATCTAAGTGATCGGATTACAGGTTTAAACCGATATCTAAGTGGTCGTATTACAGGTGTAAACCGATATCTAAGTGAACGGATTACAGAGGTAAACCGATATCTAAGTGATCGGATTACAGGTTTAAACCGATATCTAAGTGGTCGGATTACAGAGGTAAACTGATATCTAAGTGGTCGGATTACAGGAGTAAACCGATATCTAAGTTAACGGATTACAGGTATAAGCCGGTATCTAAGTGTTCGAATTACAGTAATAGACCGATATCTAAATGGCTAGTTCTTATATATATAAATGGTCGAATTACAGGAAAAAACCGATATCTAAGTGGTCGGAATATAGGTGTAAACCGATATCTAAATGGTCGGACTACAGGAACAAACCGATATCTAAGTTGACGGATTACAGGAGTATTTCATACCTGGACAAGGCTGAGCTGTACAATCACCGACTTGCTCGCTGGCTCCAGCACACTTCTTACCGCCATTGCTTGGTGTGGGTTTGTCACATTCTCTCTTACGGACTCGCTGACCAGGACCACATGCAGTTGAACACATGCTCCAGTCCGACCATCCACTCCAGCTACCATCAACTGAAAGTGAAGAGAAAGGAGCGTGATGATCATGACGATGATTATAATAATGATGTTGTTGGGATTTTTTTGAAATAGTCACAGGAAAGTCTTTATCTTGCCGATGGTTAAAAAAAAATTATTGAACATGTCATTGTACAACCATGTAGAAAGGCACATTGTTTTTCTTTTTTTACTTTTTTTTTCTTCATTACTTTGGCTCATCGCTTTAACATAGAAACTCTAACCCTTCCCAATTACTAGACGACACTTTTTTAATGCATATATTCACAATAAATAATGATATAATAATATACCTCATTTATATAGCACTATTACCAAAGTTCAAAGCGCTTTAAAAATCTATAGTTATGGATATGTAGAGGACTTATCGGACTGCTGTAAACCAGCAGTTTACAGTCAAGAGTGTGGTTAGTGTATGCCTCCGAGGCCTGAATGCTGTCAACAGCTAATAAACAGCCTTTACGTACCTGCGCAGTCCTGTACGGAGCATTTCTTCTCTTCAATCTTTGGCCCCAAGTTCAGGTCCTGACAAGACATACCTCCAAAACCAGGTTCAGGGTGGTTACATAGACGAGTACGTCGCTTGCTTCCATCACCGCATGACTTCGAGCATGCACCCCATGCTGACCACGAAGAGTAGTTACCGTGAACTGCAAGGGAAAGAGCACAATAAGAAAAGCATTTAAAAGAATTATAATTAAAAGTAATCTGGCCAAAACGACAAAGAATAATAATATAACAGAAATCATTTATAGTTTATTATGATAATAAATGTGCACTTTATATTTGTTTATTCATTCATTCTTTCATCCATTTATAAATTCATTTATTCATGCATTTATGCATTCATTCATTTATTTGTTGATGTATGTATTCATTCATTCATCATTCATCCATTTATTCATTCATAATTCATTCATTCATTCTTCATTCATTTATTCATTCATCATTTATCCATCCATTTATTCATTTATTTATTCATTCATCATTCATTTATTCATGCTTTTGTTCATTCATTCATCATTCATTTATTTATTCATTCATCATTCATTTATTTATTCATTCATCATTCATTTATTTATTTATTTATTTATTCATTCTTTCCTTCATTCATGTATTGTTGTATTTATTTGTTTATGTTATTAGCATATCTGTTACTCACTTGGACATTGTATATTTTGACAGGGTCGTATTGATTCAGGATCGCCTAGGTCTGTACAGTCACGTCCACCATGCATTGGTTCTGGATCGGAACAAGTACGAAACCTGTTCTGAATACCATAACCACAAGACTCCGAACAGGATGACCAGTCAGACCACTTGGTGTACTTGCCGTTCACTGGAAATGATTGGAAAATAGGGTAAGAAATGGTATTTGAAACTTTACCTGAATAACACCTCGATAATTGACTGGAATAGTTTGCAAACTAGGCAGGAAACGTTAGTTCCTTCCTGGCAATGACTGTCACCAACATGTGGGGAATTTAGTTAAAATGACCTTACGATTCCGAATGAGTTATGCACTCAAAATTGCGACAACGATTATGACTCCGATTGTCTTAATATTCCTTACGATTTCGTTTTATGCTTACGATCGTAATTATATTAACCATATTGGATACATATCTCTTATTTCTTTGATTACGTTTTGGAATCTTACGATTGCGATTGCTTACGATACTGGAAAAAGAACCCTCTACTCGCTTTCTTATCTTTACTTTCTCCTTGCGATTTCGAATCTTACGATTGCGATTGCTTACGATACTGCAAAAAGACATCTAATCGCTTTCCTAAGTTTTTGGTATCTAAGATTGCGATTATGTTTGCTACAGTACTGATGTAAATAACGATATCTATTTTTGTATACATTACCTGGGCAGTCGGCTATAAAACAGTCAACGTTCTCTTTCTCGGCACCAAGTCGAAGGCAGTTCACACCACCATATGCTGGAGTTGGATTGGAGCAGAATCGTTTTCGTTCTCTGTAACCTTTACCACATGTTGTAGAACATCTTGTCCAGTCAGACCATCCTGTATATCCTCCATTCACTGTAAGAAGTACAATATAGTTATTACTTTATTTTGTTGTGTGGTAAGAGTAAAGGCAGTAGTTGCGTCGTAGCTTTGTTTGGTTGTGTGTGGATTATCTCATTACTCTGTGTTTTAATTTTTGGTTTTGTATTCCTTGGATGTGTTTTTATATTTCTTTGTTTTGTTTGTAATGTAAAGTGGTGAGTATATATGTGGTGGTGCTAATTGTTTTAAACGTATATTGTTTGTACTCCATGTTGTTTCAATTCGTAATTTGCGGTGTTGCTTTGTGTTGCTGTATTTGGGTAGTAATGCTTTTTGTTTAGTTTATGTTGGTTTTGTTGTTAATGCTAATTTGTTTTTGTTGTTGTTTTTGTTGTTGTTGTAAGTATTTTTGCTGTCGTCTATCGTGTTTGGCCTGATATACATGGTTTTTTTTTGCGTGTTTTCGTTGCGTTTCGTTGAGACTTCGCTAAAAGATCCTTACCTGGACATGGCATCAGGTAACACTTGGAAACCTCCACACCTGGTCCCTTGTCTTGCTCGGCGCACGATTGACCACCAAACTGTGGTACTGGTGCATTGCATAGTCGAGTTCTGTTCTTTAGACCAATACCACAAGTAGCGGTACATGGTGTCCAGGGTGACCAGTCAGTATATTTACCATGAACTGGAAAATAGTACAATAGTAGTTTTTGTTAGCTTTGTTGTTTTAGTCAATGAACTAATGTTGGACTCAAAGCAAATTATTGAATGTGTAGACAAGAGATTTTTGGATGTTTCATGCTAATTAATCAAATGTGTAAGTTTTGCGAACAATTCCTTGTCTTTTATAACCATATGAATTGAATTGAAATCAAGGACTTACTTGGACAGGGTTCGGGCATGCAGAGTCTTGTTTCTTTACTGTCGGATACACATGAAAACTTTTTGTTCTTTGGATGTAGACAGTCCCTTTTTCTTTGCTGGAATCCACCTCCACATGTGGCCGTGCAGCCAGACCACTCGGCCCAGGGTCCACATCTACAGGTAGCTAGATTGTGGAACAAGAGTGTTATTATGAGCTGTATTTATAATAAAGTTGCCTATGGCTTATAAATTCTTTGCCTTAAAACTTTTTTTCTCTTCCATCATTCCTTTTTTTCATTTATTCATTTGTCCATTCTTTCATCAATTCATTTGTTTATTCTTTCATTCGTTTATTCATTTATTCATTCAAATACCTACCAGTACATTCCACTAGCTCGCAGCTCTTTTTCTCAGTCTCAGGTCCCTCCTCCTTACAGCTTCGGCCACCTAAGGACGGTGGGGGATTGGTACAATATCTTTGTCTCTCGACTGTTCCGACTCCACACGTAACTGAACATGGTGACCATAACGACCAGTTGCTATAGTTACCGTGAACTAAACAAAGAAAGAAAAAAGAATTGTAAGAGATTTTTAGAAAAAAGAATAGAAAATATTTAATCTGTCAAAATAGGTAGCCTTTGGAGATTAAAGATTACGATTTAATTTCCGGTTATGGTTTGCTACCAAATATAGAATATTGATCCCTAATAAGGAAGTTGGCTACATACCAGGGCACTTGTTAAGGTTGCAAATTTCAGCCTGGTTGTTTGGTCCAAGCAGATAACATTCAGATCCACCGAACTGAGCTGGAGGGTTGGTGCACGAGCGTGAACGGATTCGTTTTCCACCGCCACAAGTTTGGTCACAGTCGCTCCATGCACTCCATAAACCGTAGTTACCGTTCACTATAGAACAGAAACAGTGTTTTAGTAACGGGGGATATAATACTGGTGTCTTGTATCTTGGTTTGTGATGATGATAGTGATAGCCAAACAGTGTTTTTAGTAACCGGTAACCGGTAACATGATAATGTTGTATTGTATCTTGGCTGATGGTGATGACGATGATAATGATGATGGTGATTAATTTTTACTAACGGTCGTATACTTGTTAAAATCGCTCACAAGGGACTATATGCTAAAGGGTTGGTCTTGTAACACCAAGATACGTACCTGGACAGTCCATATTCTGACAACTAGAACTCTCCGTGGATGGCCCGAGGTCAGAGCAATCCTTACCACCATGCATAGCTTGTGGGCTTGTACAATTCCTATACCTGAACTTAACTCCACCACCACAAGTTGACGAACAAGTTGACCAGGCAGTCCAGCCATTGAACCCTCCATTAACTGGAAATAAAAGGAAATGTTATTGAGTAAAAATCGTAAAGGTTTCTTTGGTTCATCTAATGTACGCTCTTAGATAGCTTCACTATATATAGGCTTCGCAAATTACATTCCGTATTGACCACTGCACAGTCTGTGTTTTAGCATTCAAAGCTTGAAAATTCAATGAGTACTTCATGTATGTGTAAAAGTTGACTTATGTTTGTTTTTTTTTTGTCAAATTGTATTGATGGCTTGATTGCATGGTTCTACTTGAAGAATTAATTCTTGTTCAGAGATGATTGTTAATTCTTTCCACGTATTTTGCCATGACTAAACGATGATTCCCTTCTTTGGACGCAGCAATGGGTGCTTCTATATCCAATCCCTATATTATCTCAGTATGCAATATGTGTTTGCAATCACTGCCGTAGCTAACATAACACTTACGGGGACAAGGACGCTCAAAGCAACGCTGCATCTCCTCGGTAGGCCCCAGCCCTAATGCAGTGCAGTTTTTACCGCCGTGGAATGGTGACGGGTCCGAGCAGTATCTAGTTCGTTTCTTAATTCCGCTTCCACACGACTTGCTGCAGATGCTCCAAGATGACCAGGGCGTGTAGTCTCCGTTAACTGTAAAAACAAGCGTAACGATTTAGAGAAGCAAAACAAAAGAGGTTTCCATCATTTAAAAGGACGTTAAAGAAAACTATACATGTTTGGTTGTCAGAAGTATTTCTTTGGATTATTAGTCTCAGACACCTATTAGGGGTGAATAGGCCAGGATGTTGCTGGTTTATGACTGGCTGATCACTACAATCCAGGAAGTTGCCGGTGTATGGCTTACTGTCCACTACAGGCCAGGAAGTAGAAGGTGTATGAATTGCTGAATACTACAGTGCCTACTGTCAATTGACTTTCAAAACTGAGTTGTTGGATTCCTGTTCGCTTAGCGAGGAAGAAGCAATAAATCTCCAAACCCGCAGAAGTTTGTCAATTCCATTAATTCTATTCTATTTTCCAAGAGGCATTAAGACGTACTTACCAGGACAGTCCTGTAATTTACAGGCCTTAGCTTCAGTGTTTGATCCAAGAGCACTACAATCACTGCCACCATGAGCTGGCTCAGGGCTGTTACAGAATCGTGATCTAATTTGGGTTCCTTCGCCACACAATGCTGAACAACCAGACCAGCTTGACCAGGAAGAGTAGTTACCATGAACTGTGGATGAAGATGATGAAATTCCACATCACTATTATTATTATTTATTATTTATGTGCTATTATATTTAGGGACGGACTGTTAGTATAACTTTTGAGGGGAAATTACCAAAAAGAATATATGTTTGATTTTATTGCTTAAAATAATAATAATTTCCATTATATGTGAATTGAATAGATCAAGATTAAAGTTAGCCTGTGAGAACCCTCTACAAGTTTTTTGTTTGATCTAAAAAAATATATATTTCGAAATTTGATTGCGTAGCTTCGGTTTCAGTAGTCGCACTGTAAAACCATCCGTGTGTTGACTTACGTGGACATTCAGCGCTGTAGCACTGTATAGTCTGGTTAGCTTCACCGTGTCTTGAGCAGTCAAGACCACCGCTAGATGGTGCAGGGCTGGAGCAGGACCTGGATCGTTCTCGACGTCCGTAGCCACATTTCTGTGAGCATGGGCTCCATCCGGACCATACTGTGTATTTACCATGGACTGGAAGAAAGAAACACCAATCAATTTAGTTTATACTTGTGACTTTTTGGAGCAACTACACACTTGTTTCAAAAAAACGACAATAACATTACTATGGATATTTGGATTTTTTTTTTTTAGAATCAACCAAACAAAATGAATACCATAATTATATGATACTAGGCAAAATTCTGAAAATGTTGATTTTCAAAATCAAGCAAACAAACAAAAAAGAACGCCAATTGTATAATTAGAGAAGAGAAAAGGCTCTTTTTCAAAAACAATAAATAGAATAAAATGATCAATCATTAAATATTCAATATATTATTCAAGCATTTGGACAACTAATATCCATTTCCATCGATAATCATTTGACTGATGGTCAATCGATAATCATTCGATCGTGTATCATCAATGGATAATGAACTATAGGGTGTTTATACTTACTTGGGCATTGACGGTTGTAGCAATGTTCATGTTCTACTGGTAATCCAAAGTCCTGATCTTCACACGTTTTACCGCCAAATTGTGGTTTTGGGCTGGAACAAGTTCTCTTACGTGTTTTAATTCCAACACCGCAAGTAGTTGAACATGGTGTCCAGTCAGAGAATACTGTGTAGGCACCATCAACTGTAACGTAATACAAAATCGACGATTTCTATCATTTCTTGTATGTATTTTTGTAAAACCCAAACCACCCTTTCAGTATATTTCTATTAACTTTGCCGGTATCTGCTTGGACGTCATGTTTTCTTATACAAGAATAATGATATTATTAGAGCGGCCATCTCAAAAGTTGCCAGATACTGTTTTGGAAGCGCAAAAACTTTTCATTTCTTTGCAGTGATAATTATTGTACAATTGTAATTTCAAATTCCGTTTAACAAATGGGACACAACTGTTAACACTTAAGAAAGTTATATGAAACTGAGTGGTTTGTCCATGAAAAACTGTACAAATGTATGTGAAATCTATTGTATCAAATCTATTGTATGGTTATGGTTTGGTTTGGTATAACAATGGTACGTACCTGGACAGTGCTGACTGCTACAGAGGCTCGACTCAACTCTCTCCCCAAGACAATACTGTTGTCCAGCAGGAGTCTGACACTGACGACTTCGAAACTGGACACCACCACCACACGTCCTGGTACAAGGTGACCAGTTAGACCAAGTAGTCCAGTTACCACTTGCAGGACATGGTACAAGGCTGCAAGCTTTTTGGTCAAATGAAGGTCCTTCGTTGGAGCAGTCTTTCCCTCCTGATGATGGTATTGGGTTGTCACATACACGGTGACGGGAGATGACGCCTGGACCGCATGTCCTGCTGCATTGTGTCCATTTGGACCAGCCTGAGTAGCCGCCATCAGCTGAAATAACAACACATCGCACAGAATGTCAGGACATATCCGGGACCTTTTAGCGCGAAGTTCAAACTTAGCCATTCAGGCGAAGCGTAATGAATGAGGGAATGTCATTACAAAAAAACGAAAAATTAAGTCAAATACGAATACAGCGAAAAAATTAAAACCATGAAATAAAAACAAAATATAATTTTAAAATAACTAATAGTTGTTATTCAACCAGAAACATTAAATGCAAAGGGAAGCAATACCTCATTACAATTCAACTTTACTTGTCTTTGATAGTGACTAAAAGTCACTAAAGAAGAACTATTACACAGTAGCAATTTTATTTTATTTCATGGATATCATGTTTTCGCTGTAACTTAAATTTTTGTAAGTGCTTCGTTGTGGAAAGGTTTATGACGTCACAGGTCTTCTTACCTTCACATGTTTGTGGATTACAGTCCTCTTCTTCTTTGGGTTCGCCATACCACGAACAGTTTCGACCGCCAGGGCCTGGTGCTGGGTTGGAACAGAATCGCTGACGCATTCTCTTTCCACCTGCACAAGTCTTACTGCATTCTGACCATCCAGTCCAGTCAGTGTACATACCATCAACTATAAATACCAACACGGCTGGTTAATATAACACAAATATACCATCGATTCTCAGTAATCCAGCACCAGTCGCTATTTTTTGGTTAGGTTGAGGGTAATTGTTTGGAAAGACTCTATTGTTTCTTAAACCAATCCTAAACAATGTTTCGATTTGGTGACGGATTGCCTCAAATTCTGCGCCAGTTTCAGACCATGTGATGCAATTTCACGTGGTCTGTAATGGGCAATTTGCATACCAAGGTAAAGAGATCTATTGCAAGAACATATAGATATCCCTTTGGTAAATTCATATATTAACACGAAATGTGTTCAGATAGAGGTGTTCATCGCAAGAAAACACAATTAAGATGCAACTTACCTGGACATTCGTTAATGTTACAACTCTGTGTGACCATGGATGGACCCAGGTTCGCTGTAAGACAGTCTCGGCCACCATGGGACGGCGAGGGATTGGTGCAGGTACGATAACGTTGCTGGATACCTCCTCCACATGTGGCGTCACAGGTCGACCATTCGCTCCAGTTTCCAAAACTTCCGTCAACTGAAACAATAAAACTCATTCATTTAGTTTTTTAATTTTTCACAAGAAAGGGAATTACTGGTTTTATATTTACTTGCTAAACGATAATATTTTTTTCAATTTTCCCTTTTTAAAATGTTTTGTTAATTTTTATACTTTATACTTTTCTTACTTTATAGTGACAATTCGCGCTATTTTATTCTCTTATTCATTTGTCTAGAGGGTACTAGTCAGATTGACTACTATTTTTCTATTTCTTAATATATTGAGGCGTGACATGCATTGCGTTACGCGTTACTTACTTGGGCAAAGTCTTGTGCTACATTCCTTTGATTCTAAAGCTGGACCAAGAGATGAGCATACCGACCCCCCAGGGGCGCTCGTTGGATTAAGACATTTTCTTGTTCTCTCCTGAGTACCACCCCCACATGTCGCCGTACATCTGGACCAGTCGCTCCACGATGAGTAGATACCAGTAACTAAAGCTGTTGGGAGAAATAAGACGTACATCAGTTATTTAATCAATCAAGATTCCAATTATATACTCAAAGTTATTAGTCAGTCCGTCAATCAATCACAAATCAGTCGATCTATCGATTGGTCAGTCATTCAATCCGGCTACCATAAGTCTATCAATCGATCAATCAATCAGACCGTCAATCAATCAGAAATCAGTCAATGCTTACATGTAGATGGTAGAGATCCCTGTAAAACTTGGTCACCATATGTGCCAGTGTCAGTCAAGAAGCTGACTTTAATAGTCTTGTGTTGCTCCATCTCGTCTTGTAATTGGTCATTTTGAGGAACAGCAAAACCTTGAAAATCAATAGAAACATCGTTATTAGAACTTATTTACAATAAATACTGCATTTACAGTCGATATTACCATGTTCATTATATTTATAACTATATATCATCATCATCATCATCATCATCATCATCAAATATATCATCATCATCATCATCATCATCATCATCATCATCATCATCATCATCATCATCATCATCATCATCATCATCAGTAATATCAATCTGACAGTATTGATTTTATCCACAGGTACTCGTTATCAATCCCTCACCTTCACACTCTCCCCAGGCTTTGTCTGTGTCAAAGTTGGACGAGACCGCACACCATGGCTTGGAGTGATCTTCCGTGATACACTTAGTGTACTCCTTATCCTTGTACTCGAAAGGGAACACACAGCAAGACCCACCACCGTTCCCTTCGAACGTCTTGACACACTTAGCATTCACCCCTTCGTTTGGTGGACATTCTGGACAGCACCTCCATCGCTTTTTAACGGGTTGTTTACATTGAAGCTTTGGGCATTCAATTACTGTACAAGAGATTTTACCACCGTGACAGCGACACTCTGGAGTACACGGTCCTGGTGACCAGCGGTCGCCGTGTTTGTGTACCAAACCGTCATAGAAGCATTGAGCTGAGGTAAGAATATAATGAAAATATATTGAATATTTTACCAAAAACCGACATTTGTTTTTACATTGGTATTTATATGCATGATGATGTTAATTGCTATACAATATGAAATACTTATATATATACAATGATAAATATATATGCATCTATCTTGACTATAATTAGTATACATACTTGAATTTGAGCCAGGTTCCGATGTAAGATTTGCTGAAAGAAAATGAAATTACATTTAGAAACACATTTAGAAACAATTGTTTTAAAAGTTGATTTTTATCAGTTAATACGTTTCTAAATTATAATTAATATATCACATATATCAACATGATACTGTAATAACTCACCATTTCCTACTTCCGCTGACAAAGCAACGTTGTCAGTCGTTGGCGCCACTATAAAAAAAAAAAAGAAGATAATTTCAGATCAGTTAACTCGATAATTATGCATTATTTGCACATTTTTTTTGCTTTAACTGAAGTAGTTTCCCATTTTTTTTACAAGAGTAATTCTTATTCAAATCAATATATTTTTTGTTGAATAAATATGTAATAAGGTAAACCTACTTTTACTAGTGTCTTGTTCCTGGTCATCTAAACCTAAAATAAACATTGACAAAAGCTCTTTTAGCAATAAGCTTTTTTAGATTTGAGTTCTATAGTTAAGTCAGTCATTGTTGTTTTGTTGATTTGAGTGGGTTTAGTTGGTGTTTTGTTTATGAATAAGATTATAAATAAGATAAAATTGTTGTTTGTTGTTGTTTTGTATAGTTTAGTTTTCTGTTGTCTTGTTGATTTGAGTGGGTTTAGTTGATGTTTTGTTTATGAATAAGATTATGAATAAGATAAAGTTGTTGTTTGTTGTTGTTTTGTATAGTTTAGTTTTCTGTTGTCTTGTTGATTTGAGTGGGTTTAGTTGATGTTTTGTATATAAATAAGATTATGAATAAGATTGAGTTGTTGTTTGTTGTTGTTTTGTATAGTTTAGTTTTCTGTTGTCTTGTTGATTTGAGTGGGTTTAGTTGGTGTTTTGTTTATAAATAAGATTCTAAATAAGATAGAGTTGTTGTTTGTTGTTGTTTTCTATAGTTTAGTTCTTTGTTGTCTTGTTGATTTGAGTGGGTTTAGTTGATATTTTGTTTACAAATAAGATTGTGAATAAGATAGGGTTGTCGTTTGTCATGGACAAAGTAGAAAATGTAGTTTTAACTGTAAGTTTTTGTGTCTGGTTTGCGTCTAAAGTAGAAATTAGTTGATGATGAAACAAGTTGTTTGTAAAGAACATAGATAGAATAATGTTAACTGTTGTTTTTGTGTTAAGTATTTTTCAAGTAGGCGTTAGTTAATGGTGGAAACCATGGGTTAATGACGGTGGAGTTTTATTATTACTGAGTGATAAAGTACTTTTATAGTTTTAAGTTTAGTATTGTGGAAATATTGTATTTGATGATTTTAGTGATTCAGTTTTTTTCATTTAAGTGTTTTTTAAGAAATTTTTAACTTTGTTCAGTTTAATTTTTCTTTTTAAATAATTTACCTGTATTTTAATCTTCTATTTTCGTATATTTAACTTTAACTTTGTGTTTATCTTTACCTTTAAGCTATTTTTTAACATTTATTTGTTTACCTTTACTTAATTTTAGATTTTAACTTTTAAATTAGCATTAATTAGCATGTTTTCTATTATGTATTAAATTAACATTAACTTCTCATTAGCATGCAAATTAACTTAGTTAATGTCAATTAATTTATCACTTTAACACATTAGTAGTTTGTTAGATACTGTGCTCAATTTATCAATAATAGTCGCCATCACAGTTTCCTGCGCCATCTTGAAAGGTAGCTGGGCCCGCTTTGCGTCGAAGCGAGACGAATGTTGCGGAGCTTGCAATGATAGAGACAATTTGAAACCTTGCGGAACAATTATGTGTCTCTATCATTTCAATCTAGCTCAACGTTCGTCTCGCTTTGATGCAAAGGCCCGGCTACCTTTCAAGATGGCGCAGGGAACTGTGAAGAGGACTTATAGTAGACGTTACATTTTAACAGTTTTGTTAAGTTTTTGTTAAATTATTAGCGCTTATTGTTGTTTTACGGTTTCGTTACTTTTCCATTTCGTGAAGTTTTTGTGTTGTTGAAAGGTAGACATGTCGTTGGTGTACAAAATGTTGAGTTCGTTTAAATTAGGAGACGAGCACAAACCTTCGCATAATGCACATGATTTCTGACAATTTTCTTTCATCCAGTCGCTAGTGCAGGACTCGATCGAATATCGATCACAATCCGTGCTCTTATCCTGACAAACAGCTAATAAAAACAACCAGAAATTACTTTTTACGAACATTTATCGATTTCTTTTTGTCTCACTTTCAATAAGTTGCGCGAGTTCGTTTTGAAGTGTTCTGTTTAGTCGATATTTATTCGTTTTATCTTCGTAAGATACTCGTTATTCGGATTTGTAATCCGATGTATGTTTTATATTAAGGTCGAGTTCAGTTATCTTCCTAAAAAGTTCGTTTACATCTTCAAACTGTACGTTGCGCAAATTGGTTGATTTACATTGTTTAATCAGTCGGAATGATTTCGTGTCATCTTCGTAAGAAGCTCGTAGGCTTGTCGTCGCATTTGCTTTTCTTAGTTAATTTTCAACCAAGTTAATCACTTCAATCCAAAAAAGTATAATTTCCCATGATCCTATGAAAATATTTTCCCATGATCCTTTGGTAATAATTTCCCATGATCCTTTGGAAATATTTTCCGAAGATCCTTTTTTAATAATTTTCCATGATCCTTTGGATATTTTCCCATTATCCTTTGGTAAAAATTTTCCATGGCCCTTTAGCAAATGATATCCCATGATCCTTCGAAAATATTTCCCGTGATCCTTTCAAAACTACTTTCGACACGTGATTAACTTGATTGACTGTGTCACTTACGCCTACAAAGCTTGCACATCTTTGGACAGTTATTTTTCATCCATGGCTCCGTGCACTGTGATGCCGAATACACGTGACATTGATCATCGTCGTGACACCATTGAGCTTTGAATTAATAACAAATTATTCTAATTGTTACATCATTCCATTAATAGAACGTTTGATCAAATGTTATTAGCTACATGCATCATGCTGATGTCCATTCAGTTAGCATTTCAAATGAATTCATGCCAAGTTATTTTGAAGGTTTCCATGCATTTTGTTAGTGTTCTCTTTACTCCATGCTTGCTATATTTGAAACTAGTATCACACCAATTATATATTTTTAATTTAAATTTAACATCAATTTAATTTAACTTTGATTGTTTTAAAAGGTAAATTTTTAAATTATCAGACTTCTGATGATTTGAATGGTGAAATTAATTATTCTTAATTTACATGTATTGCTTTGAATAAATGAAACTATTAAAAATAAGAATAGTTAAAACAAAATCTATCAAGTCTCAAGACCCGACTAATACAAAGTTTTGAAATACCAACGCAAAAAGCTATTAGCTTCTTATATTTGAAATTCTCTTCGATTTTGATGAATTTAGCTTAGTTTTCAAAAACAATAACAAAAAACGCTATGATTGGTTGAATTTTTCTTAGAATCAATTCGATTGGCTGAGGCGTGTTGTCATACAATACCTTCAGGGATTTGTCCTGCCGATTGGATACTCGTTGTCAAATGATTCTCGTCGCTATGTGTCTCGTTCCTGTAAATCTTCG
Organism: Metridium senile; assembly: GCA_949775045.1. Classification (NCBI taxonomy): domain Eukaryota; kingdom Metazoa; phylum Cnidaria; class Anthozoa; order Actiniaria; family Metridiidae; genus Metridium; species Metridium senile. The sequence goes on along the minus strand of OX459103.1, from coordinate 1,951,797 downwards.
AGGGTAAATGTACTTGAATATGCTCCATGATAGGGCCATGATTTTCTTTACTGATCTCCGCAACCCCACCCTCTGTGGCGATTTTAACTACTACGGGTTCGCGGGATGTCTCGAGGGACGAGGTCAGTTCTTTCGGGACGTTTACGCTGAGTTGTTTTAAAACTGGACCAGCTTGATCATTGAATTCTAAAAACACGAAAAGTGATAATAATAAGATCTATTATATAGCATACAGTGTATTATAGGGACTTGTACTATATGTAAACTATTAGTCAATACTAAGGAGGCTTGGTTGGACTAACATTGGCCTCTTACTTGTTTAGTTGACTTTCTCGCTTTCTTCACGTATTTTTTTAGAACATGATTCGGGGCACTATACATAATCAACTAAACCATAATTTTATTTGTTTTTAAATGTGTTTTTTTTATGGATATCTGTGATATTTACCATTTTCACACATGTTACATGTCGATGGGCAGTTGGTCTGCATCCATTCCTGGTCACATTCAGTATCTGGATACTGTGTACAGCCGGGATGGTCTTGACACATTGGTGATGTTGATGCTAAAAGACCGAAGTAGAACTGGTTAGGATTGTAATGAATGAACAATTTTGAAATTACCAACAAAAACAGAAGTAACAACAGTAGGACAGAAACAAGACAACAACAACGACAACAGAACCAAACAAGACAAAGAACAATAGCAACAACATTAAAAACAACGACAACAACAACACCAAATTTAAGAGAAACAACGACATCATAACCGAACAAGAAAATAGACAGCAGCAAAAACAACAACAACAATAACAGCAGCAACAATAACAACAACAACAGCAACAACATTAAAAACAACAACAACAACAACAAATTCTAGAGCAACAACGACATCATAACCGAACAAGAAAAACAACAAGAAAAATAGACAGCAGAAAAAACACCAGCAGCAACAATAACAACAGCAACAATAACAACAGCAACAACAACAACAAGAGCAACAATAATAGAAAGAACAGCAACAACATAGCTGGTGAAATAAAACAATGACGAAAACAACATCAACAACAACAATAATAAAACAGCAGCAACAATAACAACAACAACATCAATAACAATCAAAACAATAACAGTTAAACTCACATGGTGGTTGGTAATTCCATGGGAAGGTTCCTTCAGCTGCGAAAAAAAGAAAACAGTGTTAAAATTAAAAACTAGTATAGGCTGCGTCGGTGTTTGATATAAACGATAGGCAATATAATGAAATTTGTAACACCGTAAAAAAAGTTGACTTAACTTTACTGACGTTTCGAACTTTAGCCCTTCCTCGGATTAAAATTATATCCTTACAAACTTGCTAAAACGAATTAAATAACGATAACAAGACGACTACCTCGTCAGTCTTTAAGAGCCACTTTAAAGTGAGCAAACAATTGAACTGTGTGATATCTCTCTTTGAAAGTATTTATTTTACTTCAAATCATATCATCAATATCTTAATATGTAGTATTTATAACTGATATAAAGCTTAAAATGAAAATTATGTAAATCGTTAAATGATTTTTAGTTAAGTTTTAAGTTTTAATTGAATTAATAATATACTTGTAAAAACATTATAAATAGCTCTTATTAATTATTTTTAATTTCTGTATTCACGAGTATAAATGTTTGACGCAAAGTTTCACCTAAAACCGACTTAAATTCACATGTTGTTTCAACGTCTTTGATCGCTTGTTCCCACCAGAAAATCCCCTTTGTTCCTGAGCTGTTAAAATTTGAATTGAATTGTGATTCGCGATACATGACTGACAGATTTCAATGGATACATTGAGTGTCGGAATGCGAACGTTTAACAATTTCATAAACTATATTTCTTGAAAAAAATCAGAAAGTTTTTTTTTCTGCAGACTTTTGTTACCATTTTTTACGCGTTATTGTAAGTTCTATATTCGTCACATGACTTGATATTAAGTTTAGATTTCCCCCTCGAGAAAAACTCGTACAATTTTAAACACATTTGAAAATCAAAACAAACAATCCAAAAAAACACTGATTTCAAATCGCTAGATTTGACTGAATAAGATTGTCTGCGACACTAGCCAAGCAAATCTGAAATACTACTAAGAATAGTATAAAATCATTCGCTAGAACAAACACAATGAAAACTTACAGCCTTGTATGAAAACGGTGGTAATGATTAGACCGTATAAAAACAACATCTTCGTTCTCCTCACTTCCTTCCTCAATTCCTAGGTAGCCATCTTGTTAATATTTCTGTTGCTATTTTGCTTAAATTGCCCAAGCTAAGAACTATATTTAAAATTTGCTTGTGATAAAGAATGGACTATAGAACCACCAGTTAGCCATGAACAAGATGGTCAGTGACAAACATGTATTGCGCATGCGCTGTGGGAATCTCTTTGTGTAGCTGTGTTCCAAATGTTTATTATTTATAAATACAACTTGTGCTTCCATGTTTCTAAGGAAACATCTATGATCTATTGTAACTTTACACCGTAAAAGAGGAGTGCAACTGATTAGTGTTACGGGCGTAAATCCGTCGTTTTCAACTCCGACAAAGAAGCCGGTGAAATATTTTTTTCCCTTCCAAAAGTTGCCATTTTTCCCTGATTGTATATATTATTTCTAAGGAGACATCTAGAATATATGTAACTTTAACACAGTAAAAGGGGGAGTGTTACTGATGTTACGGGCGTAAATCCGTTGTTTTCAACTTCGACAAAGAAGCCGGTGAAGTATTTTTCTCCTTCGAAAAGTTGCCATTTTTCCCTGATTGTATATTATTCATGGATGTTTTTGATTCGCGTTGGATACTGACAGCTTATCTTGAGAAACTCCAGCACTCAGAATTTAGTTAATTAAACTATTAAATATGAAATTATTTTCCCTGATGATGATACATATAGTATTTATAATCTTTTTTAAAGACTACACCAAGACTACTACTACTTTCTCAAGACTGCACCACCCCGGACGATCATGCCTCATCTACAATCTTTTTTAATTTAAAATAGAAACAAGCGAAATAAATTGTACAACTAGAAATTGTATAACTAGAAGTTCCTTTTTTCGAATCTTTTTCAGTCAGCAAATTACGAGATATTTTCTCTTCAAAGTACTAGAAACAAAATCGATTTTATTTTTGTTGGGATCGCTTATTTGTTAAAAGAACAGTACAAAGATATAAAAGTTTTCGAAAAATGTTTATACAATTTCTTTTAGTAAATGTATTTTTTTAGCTTATACTTTGAAAAGTTGAAGAGACAAAATATTTATTTAAATCTCCCGGAAATTCATTAAATGAAAAACCAAATTGCGAGACTTTTCGAAAAGATTCCTTCAGTTTATTACTAATTCTCCAAATCTCATTCTCCAAAAATAATTTTTGGAAAGATAGTATGAATAGCCGTTGTTCTAGATTGTTCATTTTCTGGTGGAAATCGACTATATACTGGTTAAATTTAACTAAGTAGTCGTAAAACCTATTACATAGCTCCAAACGCAGTCATTTGGCTTAAGCCACAAGAGCTCTTCGAAGCAGTGTCATTTTGTTTTTTGAACTTGAACGCTTTTCAGAAGCTCTATACACAACATAGTGGGAAATTTACTGTTTTCAAGCGTAAAAGTTAATAAACAACGTTTCGCCTTCATCTGTGTGGCAATCTTCATCGGTTATATAAACAAGACGAAAGTAGGTGGTTCATTTTAGAATATAAATCAAAGGTTTACCGGTCCTATCAATATCGTACCAGTAATCTACCTGCATAGTTACCAACTAGTTTTGATTGATAGATAAACAGTTCCTTAGCAACGCTGAATTATAATCTACCTGCATAGTTACCAACTAGTTTTGATTGATGGATAAACAGTTCCTTAGCAACGCTGAATTATGATCGATAGCGATTCGTATGTTTTAAAATAGATCTGAAGACTTTAGTGAACATCAATACTTATTGATTAACTTAAGAAAAATAATAAAATCTTTAATAGACTTGTTTCGGCAGAGCCACTGCCATCGTCAGTATCAAAATGATTTTGGTATTTTTCCTCAAATTAATTACCAACTCCTGCTATACATTAAAGCCATGTTGGGCCTAGTTGAACACGGGCCCAACATGTTGGACCATGTTGAACAAGAGAACAAAATAAATATTGGATAACGTTTCATCCAACATCATCCAACAGGGTGTTTAAACGGGCCCAACATGTTGGAGCAACCATATTGTTACTTTTTGGCAAAATTAAAGAATATATATACCATAATCACTATTCTCGTTATCATAATAATAATCGCTATCTTTATCATCATAATCATAATTTTAGTAATATGGCTTAATACGAATCGTTATCTCTACTCATTATTATTTTAAGTATGATCATATCGTAATTTGAATAATTGAATAATTTGAGACTGACAATTAGAGTATTTCTTTGCATGATGACAAAGGAAATTGAATACAATGCCGTCCAACATGTATGGAATACACAGTACGTAAAACTCTTTGAACAAACAGTATCTTACTAAATGCTTCTTAAAGTTTAAAGCAAACATGATAAAATACACTTACGGTTAGATTCAACGGTTACTTGTCCGCCATTGGTCTTCTGCCTGAATGATACCGATATATTCCTAGCTACTTGTGAAGGTGCGTTCATAATTTGTTGTACAATATCCTTGCCGCCTTGTCCAAGAGGCATTGAGTAGTCATGATTACCATTAAGATTCACCGAGATGTTCTTCTCCGGTAGAGCTGCAGTCGTATTGACCAGCGCTACACTTACAGTCTCGTTCTCATGTCCAGTGAAAGCGACAGTGATGTTTCTGATTGGTTTAGGTTCATTGAAGTAGTTTGTGAACGACTCATTCTGTGGTCCTAGGAAGGACACGTGAACGTCCTTGGAAGGTTCCCCAGAATATGTTTCATTTTGACGGCCCGTTATAGGTTGGTACTGAGAGATAATTTTATTTTCAGGACCTCTGAAAGAGACCCGGACATTTTCCTGGTTACCAGCTGGTGTAGGGAGTTTTACTTGCTCTACCCCATTTGGGAGCGCCTCGGAAGGTTTATCCTCAATAAAAGAGATCTTCATCGTTTCCAAGCCATTGCTATCAACAGCGGGCTTGATCTTCACTTCAGGTGTTCCGTAAGCTGGAGCTGGTTGATGATGTTTCACGAACGAGATTCTAATAGTTTCGTTGCGTTGTTGCATCGATTCCTCAAATTTAGGCGGTACCTTCACAAGCCAGTTAGGTGCCCCAGCAGCTGCAGGTTGGGCTGCATTTGAAGTATATGCTGGTGGAACTGCAGTTGGATTCACGTAACCCTGAGCTGCAGCTGGATATGCTGCAGGGACCGGAGCTGCGGCGGGGTATGCTGCAGTTGGAGCCGCCGTTGGAGCCGCTGTTGGATATGCAGCAGGAGCCGGTACTGCAGTGGGAACAGCTGTAGCCACAATAGTAGGGTAGGCTGCGGTAGGGTAAGCGGGAGCCGGTGCAGGATATGCTGCCTCTGTTGCAGGAGCTGGAGCAGGATATGCTGCAGCTGGAGCGGGAGCCGGTGCAGGATATGCTGCCTCTGCTGTAGGAGCTGGAGCAGGATATGCTGCAGCTGGAGCTGGAGCTGGTGCATTGTACGCTGCTGCCGGTGCAGGAGCAGGCGCAGACACAGGGGATCCAGCAGCCTGTATTGACGATGTTGACGGCTCATTAGCTGCAGGATAGGTGTAATTTGTCTGCGGTGCATTGATAGCGACGTCTGGTGCCGTTGTTTGAGCAGCCTGATTGACGTCTTGAATAAGGCTTACCGCAGTATCTTGATCTGAGGAAAATAAGGGAAATTAGATAGTATTGATGATGATGACGGCGATGATGATGATTATGCAGTGGTTATGATGTTAATGGTGATGATAATTAGAAGATAAAGATAATGATAATTATGATTTTAATAGTGATGATGGTTTTGATGATGGTAATTAAAATAATGTTGATAATAATGATGGTGATAATGATAATGATGATTGTAGTGAGATATGATAATGCTGATGATAATTGCACCGATGATGGGGATGTTATTGATGATTCTTATGATAATAATGTAAGACTAGTTTCCGTACCTTGTGTCTCACAGTATCCGCATTTCTTCGGACAGTTTAACTGCACCCATTGATCACCATCGCATATTTTATTTCCTTTATATATTTGACAGTTGTGGTGGTCCTTACATTCCAATTCCTCTGCAATACACAAATAGCACCATTTAAAAATCAACCTTCTTTAATGTTAAAAAAGATCCTACCATCGTTAAACATAAATCTAGTGTCACCAGACAACCTTTTTGTAATTGTTGTAGGATTAAAAAATTGATAAATTTTGCGAGACAACCTTTTTGAAATTGTTGTACTATCAACTAAATGCTTTTACTACAAAATTACAAAATTGCTAAAGTGTTGCGAGACAACCTTTTTTTAATTGCTGTAATGAAAAGTCTGTACCATCGAGTTAGACATAAATCGATAGTCCTCAGACAACCTTTTTGTAATTCTTGTACTATCAACCAAATATTTCTACTATAGAATTAAATAATTAATATATTTTTGTGAGACAACCTTTTTTTAATTGCTGTAATGAAAAGTCTGTACCATCGAGTTAGACATAAATCTATAGTTATCAGACAACCTATTTGTAATTGTTGTACTATATACCAAATGTTTCTACCATCAAGTTAAACATTAATTTTGAAAGACTACCTTTTTGCAATTGTTGTACTATCAACCAAATGTTTCTACCATCAAGTTAGACATTAATTTTGAAAGACTACCTTTTTGCAATTGATATAATTCCAATATGCAATTAAATAAATACTTATGTAATTTTTAAATACAGGACTTCTTTTTGTATACCAAGTGTTTTACACTCGCAGCTCGTACCATCCTCAAAAGTTCACTGTTTTTCACATAAGTCAATCAAAGCCCTCTTCTAACAACTCTAAAATTCAGTGTAAACTTAGACAACTTGGTGATTGTTAAATTTGCTTCTCTTGCATGGTATTGGCACTTTTTTTACAACAAAGTTATAAAAATAACTATTTAACATTTAACATTTCATCTTCTGATTTGTTTTCCTGTTTTTTCAGATTGACTAAATACGACAAAAATTACAGTTTCATTTACAAATACTGTTAAATTATTTTATTACTTTTATTTGTACAGTTTTCAATGGAAATTTCATTTTTATTCCTCACAAAGAAACCTTGTTGCTAATACTTGTCATATCAGTCAACCGTTCATTTTTTCTTTGTTGAAGATCAACGAAACCCGTCCAAATAGTAAACAGCTTTTGATCTTTGACTCGGATTTGTGCAAGTGGCCGTCAGGTGACCGCGCCATTTTCGATGCAAACGCGCTCGCAAAAAGCGCGCGAAAATTCCATCCAATCAGATGTAAACACGCTCTGACGCATTGAAACCGAAATAGTCTCAAAATTGGACAATTTAAATGCTTTTATAGCTAAATTTGACGTTAGTATTTAAGAATTAGTTTGTTTGAAGTTCAAATTATCTACAAGTAACAACCAGTTCCGTCTTCTTTTGTGTTCCTTTCGTACATGTTAATTATTCATTACAAACAAGCAAAAAGATGTCAAAATTTTATTGAAGATATTGAACTGTGGATAAATTCACTGAGTTTCAAATTTTATCTACCAATTTGCCTTCCGCTCGAGTAATCACCTATTTTAGTTTAGTAAACTACCTATACACACTACAACTTTTGAATCTTCTAGGTTGATAAATCAGCGTTATTTGTGTCGAAAGTTGCGATCGGTTGTATTTGAAAGCAGCTTCTTAAACTCCACAAATAGCGTTGAAATAAAGTAGGTTAAAATTAAAAGCTATAATCAATCTCTTACCAATAAGATATACTCATGCAATTAATAAAATGTTTTAAAGAGAGAGTTGAAAAAGAATGACTATTTTGTCAATTTTTTCACCTCTCTTATCAGTAGCTTAACGTACCAATTTACGTCACACTTTTATAATATATTCTATCATAATCCATTCTTCAATTTATATCATATTATAAACCACTATATCTTACCAGTAAGTCCAGGTTGTATCAGTGCCAGTGCACATATTGCTAGTAGTGCTAATTTCATATTTGCTAGTTGCTTTTGTCCCGCGGGAACTGTTGCTTTTACTATTATATGTATACTCAAAGGGCTGCCAAACGCCCGTGATTCAGCCTTGTGTTTGCCTTTTTTTATCTGTAGATATAACTTTGAGTTAGTGTTTTTCTCGCGGACTCGTTGGTTGTTGAACCCAGTGATCGAACCTGCTATAGGCTTTTGGTGGCAATTGTAAACGACCCCACTTTAGCTGATCAAAATTAAGAACTTGAGAGACGCTATACTACTCAAAAAATACTAAAATCCCCAAATCCTGACCAAAAAGGAGCACTAAATATACCATTTCAAAGTTCAAGGTTAAAATTAAACAAACAAAAAAATTTGAAAATGGGATGATATAAAAATTAAAATTTGTTGAAAATATGATAAAAAATTGACGTAGATAAAAATATTTGAAGTACTTTCTAGCTGACATTTTCATTAGAACCTTCATGAACTGGCTTCATATTTTCGCTGTAAACTATAGTTAACGTACAAAACCAGAACATTTTGATTCTAATCTATCAACGGCAGTTATATGGTCCCATAAGCAAGAGACATTAAATTCCAACGGTCAGTTGATTCCTCTACATTCAAAACTCCTATCGTTACCCAACCATAGAAACAAATAGCACTACAAACTATCGAATCAGTAAATCGATATCTACTTACATTTTGATAACACAAGACTCCTTTGTAATTCAAATTAGGATGAAAGTAACAAGGACTCCATGTCCCTTCTTCTACCTGACAGTGTTATTCAATTCGTATAGTCAATCTGATATTCCTTTGTTCTCTTCTGGTGGGCCACGCATGCGCAGTGCCAGGGCCACGTATGTAATCAAATATGGCACCAAAAGTTTGTCGTTTGGTTGGTGATAGCTTAACGGGTCTCGTAATTAACGTGTGGCTGACAGGGCGCGAAAGAAGAAAAATAGTTTAAAATACTTGAATTAGCTATCCAAAATCACCACAATTTATCTCAAAATGTCTTCAGATTTCCATCGTTTAAATACTTGAATTAACTATCTAAAATCGCCCACAATTTATCTCAAAAAGTCAGATTCCAATCGAAAATTCTGGTGTCCTTAAATTGCTCGTTTTTATATAATTTTTGCTGTCATTCTTTGTAGTAAGAGTTATACTGGTTACCTTGGATTCTAGGACGATGTTACAATTTCAGATTATCAAATTTGGAAAACCATTAAAACTGTGTTACTTTAGACACTGTTCTCTTTATGTTACAAACAGGTATCCTTACTCTTAGAAGAAAAACAAGCCGTAATCGTTTTCAAATCAATCTCATCACAACGATTCAAAATTACCCCAGAAATCTCTCCAAATAAGTCAAATTACGCTTTTATCTGCCCGAATAACTAAGGAGGAAGCTTTTTGAGTTTTTTTGATGTGAATTACATTTTCTTCCGATATTTTATCGTGTTTCTTAGGTTCAAAAGATCAAAGACGAGAGCAGGTATCAGGGCTAAAGGCCGCTTGTAATCTGGTGGCAAAGTGGTCGATATCTCTGGTTTTCTATTCACGATAGTAGTAGTACAAGATCTGGTTACACAAATCTTTTTAATATAAACATCAATAAAGTAGTGTTTGTCTGGTTGATCTCTCGTGATTATGGTGTTGTGACATTACCAATAGGCCTTTTGCAGGATCTGGTCACGTGACATTAATTTCCAACAAAAATTAGCTCCGCTAAAAAAATGATTGGCATATTCAGAAAGACCACATTAAAGTCAGTACTGTTGCTGCGTTTTATCATTTCTTGATTTAATTGACCAGGTCCTGCAAAAGGCCTATTGGAAAGGGCACTTGATTGTATGATCAAAAGCAACATATCTTATCTATCTCTTTCGTCATACCTCTTGCCTGGACACTTCACTTCTCTATTATTCTCCTTTCCTAGTCTTTTTCTCTTTTCTTCTCGTCCTACTTTTCTCTTCCCTTCTGTTCTGTTCTGTTCTGTTCTCATCACTTCTGTTCTCTACTGTTCTCTTCACTTCTCTTCTTTTCTCTTCTCTTCTATTCTCCTTTCCTACTCTTATATATTTCTCTTTTCTTCTAGCCCAACTTTTCTCTTCTCTTCTCATCACTTCTGTTCTCTACTGTTCTCTTCTCTTCATTTCTCTTCTCTAGATCTTTTTTTCTCTTTCTATCTTTTCACTTCTCTTCTCTATTCTACTGTATTCTTTCACATTCTTTTCTTCTTTTCACTTCTCATCACATCTCGTCTTCTCATCTCTTCACTTCTCATCTCTTCTACTCTTCTCTTCTCATCCTACCCTTCTCTTCTCTTCTCTTCTCACTCTTCTCTTCTCATCCAACCCTTTTCTGCTCTTCACTTCTCTTCTCTTCTATATATACTCTTCTATACTATTCCTTTCCATTTCAATTCCCTTCTCTGTCCTTCTCTTCTCTTTCCTATTCTTCTCTCTTCTCTTCCCTACTCTTCACTTTTCTCCTCTTTTCTCCACTTTCCATCATTTCCTTTTCTTCACTTGATCACATTCATCTTTTATTATTTTGCTTCCATTCCATTCCATTCTCTGTCATTCGTTCCATTCTATTTCATTTGTTCTTTTATTCAACACTTCTACAATACATCAACAATACAAGAGACCAGCGCAGCATATGACTATTAATATCGTTTATTATAATGAATACAATTAATATATACTTCTATTTTGATAATTAAACTGGTATTTAAAATAAATACAAGCGAAATACTTTTACAACGTTTCGAAGTCTCCATGACTTCATCATCATTTTTTCGAATTTTTAAACTAGTAATACTATTCATCTTGAAGCATGCAAGGTAATTTCAATTACATATTCTATGAATTCGTTTTTTGAAAAAGCATATTGTGGCATACATCTAATTGCAATAATGTTGTCACATGAAAAACGAACATAATTGATTTGATAAGAAAGGAATAACAAACGTATCAAAGATATGCCTATTGTTCTGTTGCAATCTTAACCTGTTAAAAAAAGTCTCTCGCACGCTAATCAAAGTATTTTTTTACTTCTCTCCTACAATATCATATATGGTAATGGAATTGTTTTCAAGATTGCATACGGTATTTCTGATCATACGAGAAAGAGTTCAGCTTCGGTGATCTTTTGTCTTTTTATTAATTCCTTTCCCACTAAATTGCAAAAGCCAGGACAACATTCTTGCAATTAGCTAGGTGTATATTTGTTTGCCTGCTTGCTCTATTCTCTTGTTCTTTTAAAACATCTAGCACACTGATGTTCTTTATACACCCTTTCCGAGAAACATTGTCACCCGTGAAGTGAAAAGCATACAAGCTAGTAGCGCAGGGGATTATGGGTTATCGCTGTATACTTTATTAGAGGGCAGGTATTTTATAGCCACATTGCTACAGTTGTCAATATGTCATTGAGAAATATCCATTTTGACTTATCAAACAACAAGAAAGGCGTTCCGAATGCACATTTAGATTCTAAATTGATCCATGATCCTTTGTCGCCACTAGCGTGTGTGCTTTTCACGGGTGACAAACTTTCTCGGAAAGAGTGTATACTTATTTCAAAAAACTTTGTCGCGGCTCAAGCAACAAGTATATGTAATGTATTGTAATCAGACTTGCTACCAACAAAATTGATTATAATATAATAACAAGCACGTTAACTGATGATTTCATTTTGATATTAGTTCGAATTTTGTTTAATTACCAGTGCTAAACCAACATTCATTTTGGTATTGGCTTGATGCTTGTTGGTTAAGCTACAGCTGAAGTATTCATTATTCACAAGTCAACCTGTTTGCAACAGCTGTATGTACGTATTACTATTTTGACATGACAAGGATCGTGCAAGAAATTTAATAAGCTGTACATTTTTGCATATTATATAGACAACAATATGTTGAACTCTTGCTGATATTAAAAACATTAACTTTCTTGTGGGATTTCCCGTTATGAAGTCAAAGGCGTAATGTTTTTTCACTCTGCAAAATATTTCGTTATTTATAGACTTGTATGTTAACTATATTTATAATACATAAATGCATTTACGGTTGATTTGAGCTAATAATAAAATAAGTCTAGAAGAACATGCATGAACTTAACTTTGATACCGTCTTTCTCTGCGATTTATTTCATCATAAACACCTAAATAAAGATCTTAATTGAAAGACTCACTATCATAAGTAGACCAAGAATATTGTTTAGTATAGAAGTCTAGTTCATTGGTTCAATCGTGGAATGTCTTTTCTAAATCAGACTTCTTAAAAGTTCTTTCATGTAATGACAGCATTTCTACCAACATATCTTGTAAAACCAAAATTTTCTTTCTTGAAAGTTAAACATAATCTTCTGCCATAGCGTACACGTTAAGCAAAGAACTTCACAGATACTTATCGTATATAATCTCAGCCATCATATACAAGTTTAGCGAAGAAGATTTAAGGTAGTCGATAATCTTCATCCTTAATGTCCACGTTTAAGGTAGTTTTTACAATATCTAGCCATTGTATCCAAGTTTAGAGTAGAATTTCTTAAGGTAGTTATTATACGCTTCAGCCATTTCTCTCACCTGGAGTGTTTGTTCTTTCTGCGCTTCGTAAGGATCGCTTGGCACGTGTGTATTGGGAGGTTGTGCCACCATGTACTCGTAAAGATGAGCTTTGGCTTCATCCTCCTCCTCCTTAATAGATTTACCCTTGTCCTTGTCCTCCTCTTTCTTCACTTGATCTCCGTACGTACCGGAGGCAGGGTTTTGGTTGGAGTTCTCTGATGAAGACGATGTTTGCTGGCTCTCTGATGAAGCCGATGTTTGCGGGCTCACTGATGAAGCTGATGTTTGCGGGCTCACTGATTGAGTCGATGTTTGCGGGCTCACTGATTGAGTCGATGTTTGCGAGCTCTCTGGTGAATAAGACGGCTGTGTGCTGTCGGCATATGAAGCTGTTTGGCTGCTTTGCTCAGCCGAGTTCGAAGAAGTCTGGTAACTTTGAGATGGATTTGATGGCTGATAGTTTTGTGACTGGTCAGCGGTGTAGTTTGATGCTTGAGTTTGGGTTGTGTCTGTGCTTGGTGCAGAAGCGGGATATGCTGCAGGGTATTGATTCAATATCGGTTGTGCAGAATCTAAGCTCGGAGCAGCATTCGTGGAGGTCTGTGAGTAATATCCATTTGTTTGAGAACTGGAAGTTGAATTTGCTTGGGCTGTGCTGGAATCTCCATTAGTGGTAGGGCTCGTTGAGGGACTAGCTTGAGCTTGGTTAGAGTCGCCATTAGTGGCCGGGCTCGTTGAGGAACTTGATTGAGCTTGACTAGAATCCCCGTTAGTGGCAGGGATCGTTGAGGGACTAGCTTGAGCTTGGCTGGAATCTCCGTTAGTGGCAGGGCTCGTTGAGGGACTAGCTTGAGCTTGGTTAGAGTCGCCATTAGTGGCTGGGCTCGTTGATGGACTTGATTGAGCTTGACTAGAATCCCCGTTAGTGGCAGGGCTCGTTGAGGGACTAGCTTGAGCTTGGCTGGAATCTCCGTTAGTGGCAGGGCTCGTTGAGGGACTAGCTTGAGCTTGGCTGGAATCTCCATTAGTGGCAGGGCTCGTTGAGGGACTTGATTGAGCTTGGTTAGAATCTCCGTTAGTGGCAGGGCTCGTTGAGGGACTTGATTGAGTTTGGCTGGAATCTCCGTTAGTGGCAGGGCTCGTTGAGGGACTTGATTGAGCTTGGTTAGAATCGCCATTAGTGGCCAGGCTCGTTGAGGGACTAGCTTGAGCTTGGCTGGAATCTCCATTAGTGGCAGGGCTCGTTGAGGGACTTGATTGAGCTTGGTTAGAATCTCCATTAGTGGCAGGGCTCGTTGAGGGACTAGCTTGAGTTTGGCTGGAATCTCCATTAGTGGCCGGGCTCGTTGAGGGACTTACTTGAGCGGGACTGGCTAAGCTTTGTGAGGAGTTGCCATTAGGTGCAGGGCTTGCTGCAGCTTGGTTTGAATCATCACTTGGAGCAGGACTCGAAGAGGGATTAACTTGAGCTTGAGGGCTTGTTGAAGGTTTGTTTGAGTCCCCACTTACAGGGGAAACAGAAGATGAACTTGCTGCACCTTGGAAGGTGGAAGGATTCGAGGCAGCTTGTGATTGAGAATTTACATTGTTTGGCATTGGTACGGTAGAGAAACTGACATTTTGAGGTGCTTGTACTGTAGCGTTGAAGTTACCCTGTGCCATCTGTTGAGGCGTGACTGTAATGGGAGGAAGTGCAAATCCGGTATTGTTTACTGTAATGGACGAATTGTAGTCTACTTTTGGGGAATCCTTGGCCACACCCAAACCTCCCGGAGGAACCACGATCAGTGCTTGGAAGGGTCTATTTGTAGGTGCTTGAGGGGGTGCAGTGGTTGTATTCCACGTCCACGATGGTCCAGTCATATTGGCCCAGACAGCGGGTTTTGGAGTGGTAGCCTGTGGTACGTTTGGCCACACAATGGGTTTATTTGTAGGGGCTTGAGGGGATGCAGTTGTTGTATTCCACGTCCACGATGGTCCAGTCATATTGGCCCAGACAGCTGGTTTTGGAGTGGTAGCCTGTGTTAAGTTAGGCCACAAAAATGGGACTGGAGTAGTGGTAGCCTGTGTTAAGTTAGGCCAAATCATTGGAATTGGAGTTATCGCCTGGGCGGGGATCCCACTGACGTTGTTGGGAGGGACAACATTGTTTGCTCCACCTGCACTCGGTATTAACTCAATATTTCCAACAATTATTTTACTTCCTTTATTGACATTGGGTACAGCAGCTATACTTGCATTCTGTGGAGCAGGATTTACAATCGGTGCAATGTTAGGATTAGGAGGTGCAGTAACATTGCTCCATTGACCTTGAACTTGTTGACCAAAGTTAATTGAAGGTACTTGAGGCTGCTGCGCAGGGTTTGCTGCACTACTTGCATTTTGGAGAGCGGTGTTTGCACTTGATGCAGGAGGTGGCCTGAGGGGTATACGCAGTGAACTAATGTTCATCCATTCATTAAAATGTTGACCTTGAACCTGACCTTGGTTTTGACCTTGAATCTGACCTTGGTTTTGACCTTGACCTTGTGCATAGCCGACTGCAGTTGGTTGTGGTTGTAGTGAGAGACCGTTTGCATCTCCTTGAGCCACTGTAAGATTGCCAGTAGTACTTTGGTCTCCCTGTGTCGGTGCTTTAATGCTATCTAAGAGGGAAACATTGGGTGGTATATAAGAGCTGTCCTGTTTTGGTGAATCGTCTATTGTTTGTTGAGGATTGGATTTCAGTCCTGCAACGTTGTTAGCAAGGGGTTGATCATTCATTTGAACGTTAACTGTATCTTGTTGCACTGGTGACGTTTGGTTGCCTGGTGACGGCGATGTGTTATTCTGTTGTGGCGTTGTGTTACCCGAAGGTGTTGTGTTTGCCTGAGTTGGTGTTGTTGCGTTACCAGAAGGTGTTGTTACAGGACTAGTAGGTGTTGTGTTACCCTGTTGTGGCGTTGTGTTACCAGAAGGTGTTGTGTTACCCTGTTGTGGCGTTGTGTTACCAGAAGGTGTTGTGTTACCCTGTTGTGGCGTTGTGTTACCGGGTGTTGTGGCAGGAATGGTTGGGGTTGTGTTGCCTGCTCCTCCTTGGCCTCCACCCCCTTGTCCGCCATTACCACCTTGACCTGATCCCCCTTGTGTAGGTTTAGTCGTAGGGGGGTTAGTGGGCAGTGTCTGACCACTGCTGCTTGAAATAGTACTTTGAGACACAACATTTGTCGGTTGTGATGTTTTAATACCGTACCACTTTTGCATCATTTCCTTAACTCGATTAGGATAATTACCCATGTTAATCGGTGGTAAATTGATCTTTCCTGGATTGCAGTTTTGGACACAACCCTGCCCTGCAGTGTTTGTACCAGAGAATATCACCCCAGCTTGTATGCCCGACACTGGCGTAGCTGTCTGCTCGTTAACAGTCGATGGCAGGATACCACCGTTGTCAAGAGCGACTGTTAGGACTTGTCCTCCAGCATGAGACAACATGCCGAACTCACGAGGTTTGAAACCAAGCTTTTTCCAGATCGATTGCGCCCTGACTAACATAGCTGGTGTTGGCTTGACGGCTTGATTCTGGTCCTGGTAACCTTGGTTTGGATTCCAGTCGTTGTGGTACCAGGAAGAAGATGGTTGTTGTGGTGTTTTGACGTCGTGTTGAGTCGAGAAGGAAGGAAGTATTTTCGGCATAACCTTTGCGCTTGAAGGTGTTTTGTCGGTTTTATATTTTTCTACTTTTCCGTTGACAATTCGATAGGCTTTTTTCTTCTTGCCATCATCTGTTCAAATAGTAAAGAATACAACATTTAGTTGAGATTTATCAATTATTAAATAAAGCATGCATTTTGTGTGTGATCATTAGACAAACATTTTTTCTGTGATCATTTTAGTTTCAATGATTTGCTATTGATTTAATGAGATGCTATTCATTAGAGCACTTAAATGTCCAGTGACTCAATCAAGGCAAAGCTGTTTTAAGATCCCTCGGGACATTGTTTGACTGTTTTATAATCATAGTCACTCCGTTATGATTTTTTCTGTCTTGAAAATGACGATTGATGCGTCGACTCGCACTTATATTATTATTTATTGTCAAAAATTCATTTTTAGAATCATTGTTGAGTCTATCATGATTATTAATACCATTATCATTATTTGGTAAATTTTGATGTTCTCTGTTTTTTTTTTGTTTTTTTTTTCTATTTAAGTTGAGCTTTCGACCTTTAACACTAAGGTCTTTGACAGTAGTGAAGCACAAACATAATTTTTTTGAATTGTAAATGAGATAGATGTAAATTATTCTCTGTTAATCAGATTAACATATTGTCAATTAGACAATTTCGCGTCCGTGTTGTATCGGCTATACAATCACGCGCCTTCGGCTTGTGATTGTATACGCCGATACAACAAGGCCGCTCATGTTGTAAACATTACTTATAATCATTATCGCCACGATCACCAGTATTGATTTTAAAATAATAAAGATATCAATTATTACGCAAAGTATACATTTCGGGTGTATGGTCTGTGATCATTAGATAAATATGTTCGCTGTATCACTATTACCATGTTATTATTATAAGTAGATCATTATCAGTATATCATTATTGTCATTATTATCAACACTATTACCATTATTGTTATTATCATTATCACAATTAGCATCACTATCATTATTAGAATTGTTATTATTAATATAATATTAATCACTATCACCATTGATAATTCATCTATTTTTCCTTTTTTATCATTATTACCATTATTGCAATTATAACAGTTATTGTCACCATTATATTATATAATTACTATAATCATAAGTCGGTTCACAAGAGGCGACAAGTTGCTCCGATAGGTCACTTCGTGTATATTGCGTCTATTTGTCGCTGAGACCAATAACAACAATAGTCCACTTCACAGTTCCCTTCGCCATCTACAAAGAGACAAGCCTTTGTATCGAAACGACACGATTGCTAAGCTTTCAATGATAAAGACGTTTAACACGTTACGGGACAATTATTCATGTGTCTCTATTATTGCAAGCTCAATGTTCGTCTCGCTTCGATGCAAAGGCCCGGCTACTTTTCAAGATGGCGCAGGAAACTGTGAAGGGGGCTATTTAAACAAAATTAAAGTTTTGCGATTATTCGCAGTGGAAAACGTTTCTCGCAGGGAGCAAGGTTTTCACAACAATTCAAGAAGCTACACGAATGGAATTTTCGAGACCCGTCGCCTAGTGTGTAATGCCCACAAGCTACACGAAGGAAATTGTCGCGACCTGTCGCCTAGTGTGTAATGCCCACAAGTTACACGAAAGGAATTGTCGCGACCTGTCGCCTAATTTGTAATGCTCATGAATGGTTAACTGACTGTCTCTATCTCTCCCCAGGCCCTTAGATCAAATGTCTTACCAACGCAGACGCCCCATACACCATCGCGGTCGTAGTTGGCCGTTACAGCACACCAAGGCTTATGATTATCTACGTAAGTACATGTAAAGTACTCGACGTCATTGTACTTATATGGAAAGTGACAGCACGTTTTGTTGGCGTTACCACCAATTGTTCTCACTCCGCATGAATCACCTGCGTGACACAAAAAAATATATGTTGTCGCTTTAAGTTTGTGTGACAACTGTATTGTTGAGATTGCGTGACAAAAAGTCACGTCATGATTGTGTGACAAGATCACTTTGATATTGCATGACACATTAACTTTGATATTTTGTGACACGAGAAAAGTTTGCGTGACATCAGAAATAGATGCGTTAATATTGCGTGACATTATATGTTTGCGAAATAAAACTTTTTCTGCGAAATCGATCATAATTTTAATAGGTTTCCGATTTAAAATCGGAGTTTGCAACAATTTATTTCGGTACTTACCAACTTGTGACTCAGGTGGACACTCCGGACAACATTTCCATTTTCGCTTGATCGATCTTGCACAGTTAAGATCCGGGCATTCTAGTTTGGTGCACGTGATCTTGGCATTTATGCAGTGGCATTCTGGGATACATGCGCTTGGTGACCACACCTCGCCATGTTTGCGTATCACACCCTTATGAATACAGCCTATGAAAAAAATGATGATGATGAAGATGGTGCTTGTGGTGCTTGAAAATAATAGATGATGATGGTGATGATGGTAATGGGGTTGATGTCGGTAATGATAATGATGAAGATGATGGTGCTAGTGGTGCTTGCCGATAATAGATGATGCTGGTAATGGGGTTGATGTCGGTAATGATGAAGATGATGATGGTGCTAGTGGTGCTTGACGATAATAGATGATGATGGTGATGATGGTAATGGGGTTGATGTCGGTAATGAAGATGGTGCTAGTGGTGCTTGCCGATAATAGATGGTGATGGTGATGGTGATGATGGTAATGGGGTTGTTGTCGGTAATGATGATGGTGCTTGACGATAATTGATGATGGTGATGATGATGGTAATGGGGTTGATGTCGGTAATGATGAAGATGATGGTGCTAGTGGTACTTGCCGATAATAGATGATGATGGTAATGGGGTTGTTGTCGGTAATGATGAAGATGATGATGGTGCTAGTGGTGCTTGCCGATAATAGATGATGATGGTGATGATGTTAATGGGGTTGATGTCGGTAATGATGATGATGGTGGTGGTGCTAGTGGTGCTTGCCGATAATAGATGGTGATGGTGATGATGGTAATGGGGTTGTTGTCGGTAATGATGATGGTGCTTGACGATAATTGATGATGGTGATGATGATGGTAATGGGGTTGATGTCGGTAATGATGATGATGATGGTGCTAGTGGTACTTGCCGATGATAGATGATGATGGTTTTGTGATAATGAAGATAAAGGTAATGATGATAATAATAGTGCATGATGGTAATAATGACGATAATGTTGAAAACTGTGATGATGATAAATAGATAGTGATGATGGTAATAGCAATAGTGATGTTCCATCTAACCTTTAGTGTATTTAGTTTCATTGTGGTTTGGTAAATCAAACAATAAAGATCTTGGTTTAGCCGGTATTGTGCTCTTCTTATGAAGCTTTTTGTGTTCTGAAAGAAAAGTTACAACTATTATTTTTTATTTTATTTAACATAGTAAGAGCAGTCCCTCTCTTCGAGACTTATATGCTTTGGTTTGAGACCTGACTGCTGTGCCGGGAAACAATCCCCGAAGAGCACAGCAGGATCTTTTACGTCCACCTTATATAGGAAGTTAGCTATAATGATAACAATAATGGTATAGATAATTATGATACCGATGTTATTATAATGGCTCTAAATGATTTTGACCACACATGAAAAACCTCCCTATACCAGACATTGCTACCTATAAAACCAAGAAAAATGTCCTACTTAACGAGGGTTACGGTCTAATGAGGTTTCATGTACATTCTGGGAAAATTGAGCGAATCCCAGTGTTTTGAAAGTCCCGTATAGAGGGGTTCCAGTTAATAACAAAAAAATAATACTAATTGATTTGTTTCAACCCCTTGATGCCGGAATAAAACTAACTTTATTCGCACAACAATTTTAAACTATCGTGAACGTAACGCTTGTTTAATGAGTCATTCACACACCCTAGGCAAGATTTGAATTTCTTGAATGGTTTCAAACGAATAACCTGCTTGATCACCAGTGAATCGGTTGGTGACCGCTACGGACCAACTACTTCGATTTGATTGGAACTAAATTCGCTCTATTTCTTCCCATAGAAAACTTGATCGATCGTTCGTTCTTCGACTCTAAATAAAACCTTCCATTTCTCAAAATTAAACAATTTAGTCACTGAAAAGGCTTCTGTAATTCTAAAATGAAATTGTTTTGATATTGTGGAGGTCTAGTTCATAATTCTTTTTCTTGCACTATTAAAATCAATTGGGTCAAATAATGGTCAGATACATACAGTCTTTTCTAGCTTTTCTTTTAGACATTAGAGTAAAGCAGAAAAACGGTGGAAACCTATAAGCTCAGATTATTTTGAAAATGAAATAAACTGTGTTTAGATTTTCTCGAACCACCTGTAGCACCAAAGGAAAATATTTTCTTTTCGCGTTGTGTGGAGTACTAATATATAAATAACAATATCAACAAAAGTAATCTAGATCATTGTAGATTACTTACCGTGCTTTTTGTGATGGTGTCGACCATCTACGCATAGTAATATCGCCAACGATAGCAAAGATGTAAGCAACATTTTGTCGAAAATACTAGAAAGAATATACGTAGAATGAATGCTTGAATCGTTAGCGCAACGTACTCAACCGTGAATCACGTGATCGACTGAAGAACTTGACATTTTTTTGTGTTCCATGTGGCTGATTAAAAATTTAGAAAAAGGATTTTTACTTTGGATTAATGTACATATAGGAAAAGTAATTAGCGAGTAAACTAGTATAGATTATGACGATGATGAATATTACTTTTTGATGGTAGTGATAATTATTATTATTATTATTATTATTATTATTATTATTATTATTATTATTATGATGATGATGATGATGATGATAGGATGATGGTGCTGATGACGATGATAATGGTGATTATAATTATGATGATGATAATGACGATGATGATAATGAGGGTAGTGGTGATCGATGGTGATGACGATGATAATGGTTATAATTATGACGATGATAATGACAATGGTGATGATAATGGTGATGACGATGATTATGGTGATGATGATGATTATGGTGATGATGATTATGTTGATGATGATTATGGTGATGATGGTAGGATGATGATGTAGGTGGTGGTAATGATTTTGACGATGATGATGACGATGGTTTATGACGTTGATGATAATTATGCTAATGATGATGATGTATTGTTTCAAAGCAATTGGACCAGAATAGTGTCATCTATGTCATCAAGATTCAAGATTCAATTTATTTTTTCACCATGATATTTACAAGATTTACATAAACATATATAATTATATACAATATACTATTAAATACTATATAATGTAATATTAATTAGTGAATAAATAATAATAAGTGATTATTCATAAAATATACAAGGAAAACTATATCATAAGTAGAAAGTATATATATTCTATATGTTGTGATTTATGAGAGAAAATTTTGTTTATGTGGTAAGTTTATCTGAGAACAAGACAGGTGAAGGATATCTGGAATAACGTGAGTTAAACAAGCCAGACATCCTAATAGGTTGAAGTGCAAGTGTGGAGTCAGATTAATTTGAAAGAAGAAAATTAAAGAAGTTTGTCTTAGAAAGGTAGTTTAAAACATATAACTAGACATATACAGGGACACAAGTATAACAGACAAATAAACAAACAACAAACAATACAAAACGAGCGGGAAGAAATGGCGTCCATCTTGCTCAGTAGCCGCTGACCAATTGTCTGTCATCTAACTAGATTAGCTTTCGCTATTTTTAGATGACATGTACAATTTCTCAAGTAATTTTCTTTACATTGTTACCATGTATTTGTAATTGTACGAATAAATGAGTTGTTGTTGTTGTAATGTCTGTACAGTTGGTATGTTTAATATCAGAGTGAACGGTCTGAACCCAAGTGTAAGCGATATAGGTGTGTTATTATCGTCCGGGTTTGTGTAGTCTAGAGAAAGACTTTAAAGATGACGCTCAGGCTCTCGCAACATCAGACAACAAAACCTTTCTCAAGACTACACATACCCGGACAATCAATCCACACTTACATATTTACAGTGCGACTCGCCGTACCGTAGTCACCTACAAAAACTTTTGATGAATTTTTGACATTATTTTGACATTTTTTCATCTCAATCTGACCAATTACAGACATCAAAGTATCTAAAGTCTCCGCCTCTGATCGATATTAACTCCGCCTCTCGATATAAACTCCGCCTCTCGATATAAACTTGTACCTGATTGGTCCGATTGAGATGAAAAAATGTCAAAATAATGTCAAAAATTCATCAAATGTTTTTGTAAGTGACTACGGTACGGCGAGTCGCACTGTAATATTAGTAGATCTTGATCTGGATAAAAAATGTCATTTTTCTTGTTTATATCAATAATTTCAGTTCTATATTAATAACTATAATTAACAAATTCTTTATTTTCGTTCGGGAAATAACGCAAAATCATTAAATTTATGATAACTAAGAGCGCTTTTTTGGAACACAATATTGACTTTTGAGATGTGTAACAATATCTAGTTTCACATGCAGCAACAATGTATAATTTGCATCAAAACTCTTATAAAAATAAATAAATCACTTTTTTAACGTCTCAATCTTCTAGCTGGACACTTGTGCCCTACTAATTGGGGAAACTCAGACACGCTCACTACCTCTACGTTAAATATTTAACACGGCACAACTCGGCTCACATGTTTCGTTATGCTGATATTGGTCACCATTTTCATTGTCCTCGTCATCATCAATCTATCAGCCTGCGCATGTTCAGTATCGAGTTCTGCTATTAGTCATAATGATGATCATAGTGAAGCTGTTGATGGGGATTCTATTCATAATTATGATCATGGTGTTGTGGTGGATTATGATGGTGATGATGTTAAGGATTATGACGATGTGATGATGATGATGATGATAGCAATTGTTGTGATGATGAAGATGATGTTGTAATGATGATGATATGATAAATGATGATAATAATGCTTGTGTTTTGTATCGTAGAGTTAAAGCAACTCAAAGATGACATCCAGAGGTCCAACACGCATGCTCAGTATTTTGAGGTCAGTATACTTTCCCACTTGCCCATCCCACATGGTTCGACAAATCAGAAGACAAGACATATGTTTTTGTTTTGTTTTGTTATATTTTATTATTAGAACTAGAATCAAACATAAATAACAAGGCAGCTTGCGATATATTATCGTGTAATTAACACAAATAACCAGAATAATAAATCAATAATAATCACTCAATAAAATTTGTCCTCGAAAAACAAAACACATGTATACACAACCTCTTTCTTAAAAGAACAAATCGATCCGTGCATTCACTGCAGTAAGGACCGAGTAATGGCTACACAAATAACTGAATACATCGATGCATCCACAGTTATTCACTGCAAAAACGACTGAGTAGTTGTTACACAAATAACTGAGTAAAGCGACGCATCCACAGTTACTCACTGCAAAAATGACTGAGTATTGGTTACACAAATAACTAAGTAAATCGACGCATCACAGTTATCCACTGCAAAAACGACTGAGTGGCGGTTACACAAATAACTGAGTAAATCGATGAATCCACAGATACTCGCTGCAAACATGACGTATAAGTTCAAATAACTCAGTAAATCGTTGCATCCACAGTGCAAAACGACTACACCAATTTACATAGTCATTTTTTCAGTAATGCATCAATTTACTGACTCTTTGTAACCGAGTAGCTGTGAGTGCATCATTTAGTTATTTGAGTAGCTACTACACAGCCGGCAATGTTTTTGGCTCGTAAGGTTTGAAAAAGATAGATAAATCTACAGCACTGTCAGGATTCATTGTCCTTCGTCGTGTTAAGAGCTGCACATTGTGGCTATTTGGTCTTCTTATATGACTTTATTATGACGAAATAAATACTTTAACCAGCTGTGAAGGAAGAGAAGAAATGTGTTAATAGTGATACTGATAATGGTGGTAATAAGGGTGGTAGTGAAGATGGTGATCATAATATTAATGGTAATGCTGGATATGACATAGATATGCTGAAGATTATGATGATAAGAATGATGGCAATTATTAGGGTGGTGTGTTGGTAGAGATGCTAGCGATGGTAATGGTAATGTTGGTAATGACATCTATGTAGGAGATGATGATAATATAATCTGAATAATATTAACAAACTTTATTTAAACATGGTTACTCATAAACTTTAAAATAAAATTTGGAAAGTTGGGCTTCCTAGATGCCGTAATAATGATGGAGGTGATGGTGATAGTGTTTGTGGTGATGATGGCGCTGGTGATGATATAGTCGTGGTCATGGTCATAATCATGATCATAATGAAGACGATGATAATGATTATGACACTGATATGTTGATACAATGATCTATATCTTATATTATCATGATTTATACAAATTAAATTATACTGAAAAGTAATAAAAAATCAGATAATATTAATTAGTATACTACAGGGCCCACAGTAATTGGCGTAAGCTGTTGTGGTGTCCCTGACTTCGTATGAACGAAAAAGCTAATATAAATAAATAAAAACAATTGATTTGCGATGACTTTCGGGAGGTGCCCTATTTTCCCCGTACTTTTATCACGTCGTAGAATATTAATTCCATTAAAATGTTTTTTCATTACAGACATTAGAAACGTCAATCAAGAGAAAACAGTCACAAGTCAGTGTAAGTGTACATCTGTGTCAAAAACGACAAGAATTGTGGGTATATGTGCATCCTACTCGACAACGGTATTACAGTTATTGTTAGCATATTTACCGCTGCTTGCAATGAAAGCAAATTAAAAACTATGAGAAATATGAAAATATTCAACTTACAACTTCCTTGCAATTATAAGTACTGCTCTTTTACTTATTAGACAAAGGGCTAAAGCAACGTACGTCAGTAAAGTCAAGGGTCATGTTTAACGGTGTTACGATTTTATTTTCATTCTCTTACCTATCGTTTATGTCAAACACCGACGCAGTCTATACTAGTTTACTCGCTAGTTAACAGTTATGATAATCTATGATTAGAAATGTTAGAATATACACCTTTTTCAAAAATCGTTGTCGCAAACAAAGCCACAGTCCACACTCCTGAAGCCTGCAAAGGATGTCGGCATTTCTTCTCTTGTTATCGATATATTCAAAGCATATTTTGGCTGTACGTGTTTGTGTTATATGACCATAACAAGTTGTTGTTGTGGTAGATTTAAATATAAATATTTACTTTAAAAAACGTGTAAAAAAATCTCAAATTAAGTCCACATAACCGACATCCTTTGCAGTCTTCAGAGTGTGGACCGTAGCTTCAGCTGCGACAACGGTTTTTGAAATAGGTGTATACCCATAGTTCCTAGCGTCGCGACAGTGTTTATTATAATTAATTTAAGGTCTGTTGTTATAGTTCTCTTTACCTTAGCAAAGGCTACACATTTTCTTACAGTTGTTTTGCATCCAGGATTCGTTGCAAATTTCTTTACTATAAGACGCACACCGGCTATCATCTACACATTGACTAGCTTGGTCTGTTAACAAAGATGTTACACGCTATTACATACAATGAAGTAGCATGCAAATCTCTGTGTGTTAGTTGGGATTCCTGTGTTTTTGTGCCAGTATGTTATTTGTTAGTTTGTTGGATTGGATTCATGTGTCTGTCTAAGTATGTTAGTTGGGATTCCTGTGTTAGTCTAAGAATAGAAGTTGGGGTTCATGTGTTTTTGTGCCAGTATGTTATTGTTAGTCTGTTGGATGGGATTCATGTGTCTGTCTAAGTATGTTAGTTGGGATTCCTGTGTTAGTCTAAGAATGTAAGTTGGGGTTCCTGTGTTTTTGTGCCAGTATGTTATTTGTCAGTTTGTTGGATGGGATTCCTGTGTCTGTCTAAGTATGTTAGTTGGGACTCCTGTGTTAGTCTAACAATGTAAGTTGGGTTTCCTGTGTTTTTGTGCCAGTATTTCTGTGTTATAGTGTCAGTATGCTATTTGGGCTTCCTTTGTTAGTTTGTTGATTGGGATTTCTGTGTTACATGTAGTTTAAGTATGTTTGGCTTTTTTTGTTAGTTTGTTGGTTGGGATTCCTGTGTCAGTATGTTAGTTGGGCTTCCTGTGTTAGTTTGTTGGTTGGGTTTCCAGTGTCAGTATGTAATTTAGCTTCCTGTGTTAGTTTGTTAGTCGGGATTCCTGTGCCAACATGTTTTTTAGTTCAAAGTAATGTATCTAAAGTATTCGAGTTAGTTTGTTAGCTATTAGAATTATTTTGTGTATGACCAAACACAGAGCACCTCCCTCAAGCTATACATAATGTATTTCTAAATTTACGAGTTTTCAACATTCTTTTTTCTCGGAATAATCCCCTTCACGGTTACCTGCGCCATCTTAAAAGGTAGCCGGGCCTTTGCATCGAAGCAAGACGAACGTTGAGCTTGCAATGATAGAGACCTTTTAACAACTTGCGGGACAATTATTCAAGTATCTCTATCATTGCAAGCTCAACGTTCGTCTCGCTTCGATGCAAAGGCCTGGCTACCTTTCAAAATGGCACAGGAAGCTGTGGAGGGGACTATTGTGAGAACATTTGTTATGTAAGTTTGTCAAAGTGATGTAAAAGAAAGACATACATGTTTGTTGGCTATCCTGTGCTGGGTAGGCGGCTGGGTAGGAGGCTGAGGCTGGTGCGGTGGTTGGTGCAACGGTTGGAGCAGCTAAATAAAGACAATGACATAATTTAAAACTGCCCAGCTGAGTGGCCTCAATATCGTGACCACATATGTCACAAGGAAAGGATATATTTTATAGTGCAGGCTTTTGAAAATGTAATCGTGATCAAGCATTATTTTCGTTTGAAACTACTGTCTCGGAAAAACTTTCTATCGTTTAAAACTTGCAATTATAATCAAATATTCGATCGTTTTAAACACGTGGTCCAGATCAAACATTCGATCGTTTTAAACACGTTGTCCAGATCAAACATTCGATCGTTTTATACATGCTATTGCGATCAAACGTTCGATCGTTTTTAAACACTCTATCCCGATCAAATATTCCATGGTCATAGGAAGTTTCAAAAGAGGTAGTGATTTTCTTACCGGCAGCTTGTTGGTTTTGGTCATATGCAGTTTGGGTTGACTGTTGATAACTTTGAGCAGCTTGGTCCTGGGTAGTCTGGGTCTGAGCAGTCTGATCTGGTTGAGCAGCAGCCTGTGTTTGAGTGTTATCTTGGTAACTCTGGGTTTGGGCGTTGTATTGTGAGGTTGCTGGGGCAGCGGCCGGTTCTGGGGCAGCGGCTGGTGCTTGAGCTGCAGCTGGTTCTGGTGAAGCAGCAGGGGCAGCAGCTGCGGCTGGTGCTTCAGGGTAGGCAGCGGGTGCTGGTGCAGCTGCAGCATCGGCAGCAGGTGCAGCAGCAGGGGCGGCAGGTGCTTCAGGGTAAGCAGCGGGTGCTGGTGCAGCTGCAGCATCGGCAACAGGTGCAGCAGGAGCAGCGGCTGGTGCTGGTGCTACTGGAGCTGGGGCAGCAGCAGGGGCTGCAGTCTGATCAGCTTGAGCTGGAGCCGCGGCAGCTGGGGCTTGAGCGAAGGCAACTGGGGCTGGAGCGGGTTGAGCAGCAGCAGCGTTTTTCTGTGATAGGTCAGCTTCAGCTTGGGTAAGATCAGCTTTACCCTCGGTGACCTTGAGAGATTCGTGATTGGCTCCTTCGATGACCTCGACCTTGGGCTCGTCGCTGTATTCGACACCTTTTGGTGGGACGTCGATCTCGATGTTCTCTACCATAGCCTTAGTGACTTTCTACAAGTTATAAGAATAGTGTTATTATATAATGATGACGATGATGATATGATGATGACGAAGATGATGGTGAGGATAATGAGACTAATAGCAATAATGATGACGATCATGATGACGACAAAGATGGTGAGGAGTAATGAGACTGAACAATTGTGATGGTGATGGTGATCATGATGATAGTGATAATAAAGAAGATGGCGGTAATGATACGAATAATAAATAATGATAACAACTATGATGGTGATGATGATAATATGGTCATGATGATAAGGATAATGACAAAGACGTAATGACAATAATGACGATATTATGGTGATGATGATAAGGAAAATAAAAAAGACGACAATGATGATGATGATATTATGGTGATGATGGTAATGATGACGATAAGGACAATGAAAAAGACGATAATGACAATGGTGATAATGATGATGGTGATGATAATAATCATGATAGTGATGATAAAGATAATGGTGGTAATGATAAGTATAATGATAACGATAATGACAATGGTGATGGGTATAATGGTGATGATCTTAAATAATGGTGAATTATGATGACCATATCTTACTGCTAGGCAACGAGTACCGAGACCTACCTGCTTTAGAATCACCAATGGCTTGATATTACCGCCTGGTTTTGCGTTAGGAGGCATAATGAATATTTCCTGTGTCTGTGGGACTCCGTTCTTTAGCTTGGGTGTGACGTGAAGGGTGTATCGTGCTCTTTGTGGTTTGTCTGATGGTTCAGGGGCAACTAGTTCAGACTCGATGTTAACGTTAGCATCGTCGTTAAGTTCAGAGACGTTGCTTGGGTAAACCTTAGCATCAGAAATAGCGGTTAAAATTGTTTAATAACGATACTGATTTGTAGAATAATTGATATAAATAGCGCTCTTGGGTAGAAGCGTTCTCTGCAACTCATTAAAGCACTAAAATTGTTGACATTGGAGTCATTGTTAAGTTCAGAGACGTTTGCTTGGGTAAACCTTAGCATCAGAAATAGCGGTATATTGATCAATAACGATAATTATTTATAAAATAATTGCTATAAATAGCGCTCTATAATTGGGTAACTAAATAGAGCACTACAATTTTTGACATTTGAGTCATCGTTCAGTTCAGAGCTTGGATAAACCTTATTATAGCTAAACGGCCTTTGCATCGAAGCAAGACAAACGTTAAGCTTGTAACTGTAGATACCTTTTAACACCTTGTGGGACAATTATTCACGTGTCTCTATCATTGCAAGCTCAACGTCCGTCTCGCTTCGATGCAAAGACCCGGCTACCTTTCAAGATGGCGCAGGGAACTGTGAACGGGACTCTTAGAGAATAATAGAGGAAAGTCGAAAAGCATTCTGGTACTGAAAATGGCCTATTAATTACCTTGTTGCCTTCGGTGCTGTCGTCAGTAGCGATAGGAGATGGCTGGGCACCTTGAGCGGAATCGTTGGCTGGAATAGACAAGCGATATCTACTTTTTAATTTTAAGTCTGATTTAATTTTGCAAAAAAGTCAAAATCCTTGGAAAACTGATGATTTTTGTTTGGCATCTTTTGAAAATAAATGTATTTTTGTTTGTTATTTGTGTCAATAAGGCATGTATGAGTGCGTTATCTTTTTTTATCTTTTTGTTTTTCAGTCTTGTCTATTTTCGTTTGTTTATGTTTAGTTGTTTTGTCGATTTTGTGCGTTATTAAATTAGTATCTTATTATATTTGATATGTTAGTTGTGTTAATCAAATGAGTTATGTTATATCCAAATAGTAAATCGTTAGTTCTAGTAATTAATTATGTTAGTATTAATACGAGTATTAGGATTAATAGTAATTATTATTTTTATTAGCAAACACAAGAACCCACAACTTCGTTATGACTTTTCCACATGGAAACATGTGCCACACATGGACTACAAAATGGGTGAAAACGCAGGGCTTGACGGACGAAAGAAGAGAAAAGGTAAATTATTTTCCGTTATTTTCTATCGTATCCAGACCCCGAGATCCCATGCAAAAGCTCCGCTGTTTTCCCATGATAATAGACCTTTTTTACGAGGCAGCTAATTATATGCAAATGCTCGACAAGCTTCAATTTGACTCAGAGCGAGTCTTGCAAGGCGTTTGCCTATGATGAGCTGCTTCGTGGGAACGGCCAATTTAGTCGGTAAAGTCAATTGCCGTCAATGCCAATTGCCCATTTCAGACCACATGACATTTCCTTAAGAATTTGTCATTTATGATGTACATGTTATAACTTTTACATGTGAAAGAATCAACTCCAAAGGATTGCATTACATGGTCTGCAATGGGTAATAAAACAAGGAAGGTAAATTGTCCATTGCCCATTTCAGACCATGTGACATATTTCATGCATATCCTTGAAAATTTTTCCTTTGTGATGAACATGTTATAACATTTACATTTGAAATAATAAGCTCCCAAGTGTTTCATCACGTGGTCTGAAATGGATAATAAAACATGGAAGGTTTTCTAAAAAGGGGATGTTTTGTAGTTTGTGATCGTGGTCATCATGGTAACGAAGTTGTGGGTTTCCTGTGTTATTAGAGTGCATACGTGTACATATGCCGCATCGTTTAGGACAGTAGACTTGCAGCCAAGACTCGTTACAAGATGATTGGAGGACGCCACAGTTGGGGAATTTGTCATCACAGTAGAGCATAAAAGTCTCATTAACTGTCAAAGCATGCATGACGTTAGTATTTACTAGTCAGCGGTAAGCAGCAATAGGGACATGCTTGACTCTCCCTCCCCCCTTCCCAATTAAGTGTAGACGTATAGACAATGAATATTTATTAGCCAGCGGTAAGCAGCAATATAAAGGGCATGCTTGACTCTCTCCTCCCCCTTTTCAAGTGTAGAAGAAAAGACTATTGATATTTACTAGTCAGCGGTAAGCAGCAAAAAGGACATGCTTGACTCTCCCCAATCCCCTTCCAAAGAGTGGACGTATACACAGCACGAATATTTACTAGTCAGCGGTAAGCAACAATAAGCACATGCTTGACTCTCCCCAATCCCCTTCCCAAGTGTGGACGTATACACAGCACGAATATTTACTAGTCAGCGGTAAGCAACAATAAGCACATGCTTGACTCTTCCCTCCCCCTACCAAAGTCTTCTAGTCAGCGGTAAACAACAACAAATACATGCACACACTCATCTCTCTACCTTAGTTATATTCAATAGGTGCAATGTTAGTAATTATTAGTATTATTGCTTGGTTATTAATTACTTTGTGGAGCGTCAGGTCCTTTGTAGTTACATTCCTGTCCTTTTGGGCATGGAACCTTGACAGGCTTGTAGTTAAAGCTCTGTATTGGTCCGTCGTCATTTGCCTTTGATGGCTCGTCGTTCATGGCCTGGTTCATCACGTTTTGTGACTGTGTGTTTTGTGGGACGTTTATGTAAACGTCTTTTCCTTTGTCAGCTGTATGTAGTGAGAGTTTTGGTGGTTAGATTAGTAAAGCTTGACAGCTATCGTTGTCATCATCATCATTGTCATCATCATCATCATCGTCACCATTGTGATAATCATTGTTATAATCGTTGCCATCATCATCATGACCTTGCCATTATCATTATCGCCATTTTTATTATCATCATTATCATTGTCATCATCATTGTTATAATCATCATCATCATAACCAACATCGTTATCATCATAACCAACATCATCATCATCATTTCCACATCGTTACCATAGTCATTAACATGATCAATATCGTCGTTTGATGTCTTTCAACGATTGTATTTTCTCTCTCTTACCAAGTTTAAATGCCTGGGCTGGGATTTTAAATGCAGGGGTATCTTGCTGTTGTTGTACAGCTGGTTGGGCTGCAGGTTGAGCGGCTGCTGGAGCTACAGCTTGCTGAGGGGCGGCGGCGGTCTGAGGCTGGTATGCACTCTGTTGTTGCTGCTGAGTAGAGTAAGCAGATTGTTGCTGTTGTTTTGGATCATTCTGTTGCTGAGCCTGTTGTGTTTGTTGTCCAGCGGTTGCATTGTTTGTTTGCTGCGCAGGTGTGTTCTGTTGTTGGGCTTGATCCGCCGGTTTGAGAGGTTGCTGTGGCTTGCTCCAGTCCATCTGAATGGGGTGTTTGTCATTGAAATTAAAGTTCCAGTTTCTATAGCCTCCAACATAGTCAAAGAGTGTCTGGCTGGTGGTGGGTGGGTAGGTAGGGTTTGCACTTCTTGCAACACGTGACTTGCCTCCCTTGTGTTTGTTATAGTACAATACCATAGGAAGGTCTACCTTCTTGTGTGATTCTGAAAAAGTGTAGACAGTTTTTACAAAATGAAATAATATATGTTACAGTGCGATGAAACATGGGCCACTAAAGCATAATTATCCAATCACGATTGAGAATATGAACAATAGAATCTCTACAAATGTTTGATTTTTTTTTTGCTTAAAATGCTAGTAATTTTCATTATTTGTGAACGGAATAGATCAAGATTGAATAAGAAACATCTTAGCCTGTGAAAACTCGCTACAATTATTTTGTTTGATCTCAAAAAATATTTATTTGTGAATTTGTTTGGGTGGCCCCGGTTTCAGTAGTCGCACTGTAATGAGATGTGATCATCCATTCATGTCTGTGTAATGTTGACGTTTGAACTACGGAATAGGCGGTGATCTTCTTATTGAATGGTTTGAATCCAGTTGTTAGTGATGGTGATGAATTGTGATCAAATGCAGGCTCGTAAAATTGTATTTTTTAAACCTATTGATCACGGATCATTTCGGAATTTTTGACCCCTGATCCCAATTTTTTCCAAAAATTTTTGCAAATGGGTGTGTGTAGTCGTACAAATGATTGTCATTGTTGGTGTCTGACGTTTTGACAACCTGGGCAGAAGTCATCTTAATATATTTTTATTGTCTTTTTTCCCCTAGTAGATGCACTACGCCCATTGAAGTGAAATACGCCAATAGTAGAAATGTAAGTCACGCAATAGAGACAGTTTGTTGCGTTGTTTTGTCACGCGTCTTTTGCCACACAACATCACTCGTTTTAATTATTTTGTCACTTGTCACACAATGTCATAATGTCACACGTCTTACCACAAATTCCGCACAAGTTTTTACAGTTGAGCTTCAAGAAAGAGCTCGCGCAGTCCATTTGTGAGTATTTTACACAGTACGAATGGTCCACGCATTTCACTTCATTGTTCATGTCGAAAGCTACAGTCGTGTAAGAAGAGTGTTAGTCATTGTCAAGGTTGTCTATAGTCATTTGTATATACATATCATACAGCACTGCTTTTCCGTGCTTAGCTGTGCTATGCTATGCTATGCTAAGCTGTGCTGTGCTGTGCTGTGCTGTGCTGTGCTGTGCTGTGCTGTGCTGTGCTGTGCTGTGCTGTGCTGTGCTGTGCTGTGCTGTGCTGTGCTATATATGCTATATATGCTATGCTATAATAAATAATACTTCAACATTTTACTTACTTCCAAACGATCTTTTGTGGTGTTTGTGGTGAGCTAAAAAGTAGAACAAATTACAATTTCATTCGCTAATTTTAGACTAGCTGAAGTAGGAGGGGGAGGGGTCATACAATGTATTCTGTTCTTTTTATTTTCTTACATATGTTTGACCTATGTATTGCTATTTTTGGTAATATTTTTTTATCTGTCTTTGCTTATTGACTCGATTTAGGCCATGCAGATCGATAACCAATCGTATTTAGACACGGCATTGACTGATCATTCTACAATTCTCGAATGCGTCTCGATGACCTATTGGTTCATTACGTGCAGATCGATAACCAATCGTATTCAGACACGACAAAAATTCTCCGGAGAAAGTCTTAGATGGTCTGTTGCTTCCTGTTTATTTGTTTTTTGAAATATTTGTCCGTCATTAATAATAGAACAGGTAAATGTACCAACAACTAAAATACTTTTAAAAATAATTTGATACTAAATTACTAGCTTGGTAAATGACTATATGCAGTAGCGGTTAAACAAATGACTTGTTGTTCTTTCGTTCTTCTTTCGTCCCTGTTTACTTCTGTTGCATTTTACTGACTTTTCTCAGCTTTCTTTTATTCTATTTTATCGCTTTATCTTTTTTAAATATTTTGTTACTTCCCTCGTCTTATCATACTTAAGTTTTTTCCTTTCGTTTCTCCTTTCTTATCTTTTCTTTTATTCTTCTTTACATTATTTCATTGCTTCCTTTAGCTTTTCTTTCTTTTTTGTTCTATCCTTATTCTTACCGCTTCAGCTATCTGCCGTAACATAGGGTCTTGGTTGTATGTCCCTGTAACTTCTTTTTTTTAGATAAGATTATTATTTTTTTATTCACATTTTCTGGTTACGCCCATGGAGTAAAATTATAAGGCATTTTTTTTGAACGACAACAGTTTGGGATTTCCAATATGACGCCCCATGTTGAACCTAGTTGTGTTACCAGTTGCACTAGAAGTAACACTTCATGCGATAGAAAAATTAACATTACACTGGTGGCTTACTATCGGTAAAATTATCTGTCGACTATTAGTGGACTGAAATTTTAGTTATGTGTACTAAAACGTATGCCAAAATATATGAAATTAATTTTCATAATCAGGACTGCGAAAATGTTATTCTATAAATGTCGAATAGCGTCGAATGATTTGCGCGCGCCGTAAGAGGAAATTGGACAGTTTTTTTTACACTTCAATCAAAAATCAGTTTTCAATCTCGGTTTCCATACTGTACTGTTTCTATAAATCAATTGGCCTTACTTGGCAGTCCTATTTGTATTAATGTTATCCTTTATTTAAGGCAAAAGTCAAGAGTCAAAACTTCGCTGTTCAAAATGATTTGAAAAAAAAAATGTATTTGTTAAGGCATTTTTTTCAATAATTCGTGCAGATATCCATCGAGAAACGTTTAACTTGTACTGTGTTAGCTGAAAAACTTTTAAAAAAATATTTCGCGATGCAATTTTTACTCTTGTAAGAATTTATTGAATTAAGTAATGTTTTCAAGATTTTGTGCAGATATCTATCGACAATTTCGAGAAGCTCAAAAAGTTTAACTTGTACTGTATTAGCTGAAAAATTTTAAAATATTTTGCGATGCAATTTTTACACTTTTACACTTTTACACCTTTTTACACTTTTACACTAGAAAAATAGTATTTAATTGAATTAAGTAATTTTTTCAAGAATTCGATCTATCGACAAATTTTCCAGAAG
The DNA here is from genome assembly GCA_949775045.1 of Metridium senile. Lineage (NCBI taxonomy): Eukaryota > Metazoa > Cnidaria > Anthozoa > Actiniaria > Metridiidae > Metridium > Metridium senile. The sequence goes on along the minus strand of OX459103.1, from coordinate 1,916,428 downwards.
CTCAAAAACTGACTTTAATTTGTATTGTATTCGCTGAAAACCTTACAAGCATTTCGCGATAAAATTTTCACACTTGTCAAAAAAATAGTATTTTATTGAATTAAGTAATAATATCTTAAGTCGATTATTACGCTTGGAAGACTAAGTGCAAAAACCGTTAACGAAATTCGACAGGTTGAAAACTTTTCCAACTGGTACCCTGAGAGCAATTCATAATTAATTGATAAGTTAAAATCCCGTGCATTTGTAATGAAAACGATGATCTCTCGTAACTCTAAAGATAATTTCTCTTCTAATTAACCAAATAAATTAAATTAAAGCCTTGGCTGTTGTAACTAAACTTAAAGGAGTTAAATTAAGGACTTAGACCATCATAACCATAGACAAATACATGGATTTATGAGATATTTTTGAGTTAGTTGCTATTTTTATACATACATTTTCCTAGCGAAAAGCTAGCCTGTATGGCGAGAAGTAAAGCCACGCTGATTAAGACAAACCTCATCTTTCTGTCTAGAGAATAATACAATAACCATTAATATTTACTCATGAATTAAACTGTAACTTAAATCGTAATGTTTTCTTAAAAATATAATCAAAGTACGTCTTGATACTGAACTCCCATGCACAGATTCAACAATATGAAAACCTGTAATAATTTCAAAATAACAAACTTTCAGAGCCGAACATTTTGTAATAGTTATATCAAAGAGACGATTTCTAGGCGTTTGGCACTTCCTTGTTTTTCTAAATTTACCGATGTCTGATAATGACTTCAGAAGTAGCAGTAGCAGACTTATGAGGCGTCACTATTTAACTTTACAACCAAAAAAAAAAATCAGTTTAAAGCCACTGTAAAGAGAAAAGGGTTTGATTTAGAGAGATTTTCAAGCCAACAAGAAAGTAAAAATTACCAACAAGGTGAACGCAATCGTCTGTCACTTTCTCACGAAGAAAAGTTGACGTTTTATGGACGTAAGTTTTGAAGTTATCCTTCTCTAAATTGAAAGCGACTTTCGAGTAATGTATCGTGTTTGAATTATATGAATATAAGGCTTTAAAATAGTTTCGTTTTAACTTACCTTCGTGGTGACTAGATGCGATGGGGCAAGGTACAACCTAGAAACAGATTGTTTTGAATTCTAAAATTATGACTAAATCGTCAACAACCACTGATCACTCGCTGCGATGGGGGATGAGGGTTAACTACCCAAAATGCTTAGCAACCCGACAGTCACGTCACAGATCGCTGTTCTTCGGTGAGGGTTAACTACCCATAATGCTAAGCAATCAAATGGTTACGTCACAGATCACTGATCGCTGTGCTTCGGTGGGGGTTAACTACCCATAATGCTAAGCAATCAAATGGTTACGTCACAGATCACTGATCGCTGTTCTTCGGTGAGGGTTAACTACCCATAATGCTAAGCAATCAAATGGTTACGTCACATATCACTGATCGCTGTGCTTCAGTGGGGGTTAACTACCCATAATGCTAAGCAATCAAATAGTGATATGTCACTGATCACTACCCATAGTGTTTAGCAATCCAATAGTTTGGTAGTAAACTACACATAATGGCGGCTACCTACCCATGGTGCATAGCAAACGTAATAAAGACCAACATATTAAATGGTTACATAATCATAATGATTTGTGAATATAACCACAATGCTTTGCAAATGTATCAATGATGTCAACTGACCTCGAAGACTAAATACTGAGTCAACAGTCTGAGTTCTCGAGCGACGTCACACAATATATTGATCTTTATTTATCAAGGGTGATGTAATAACCGTGATAGGTATCTAACTTACGGCCCCTCACAAATCAGTACGTTTTCCGTTAAGGTTGACTTTCAATGATTCATAACAAAGGGGAATTCATAAAACGAGTCAAATCTTTGTTAACTGCATAGAAATGATGAATTTGATATTGTTTAGTGATTTAAGTCAAAAACACCAGCTTGTTTGTCGGGAATCGATTAGTTGGCTGAAATATGTCACCCTGTAGTCCTAATAGTTTTACCTGTATACACCTACTTGTCACGTTGCTATTAACTTATTAACTGTAATTTATTCATCTATTTCAGTTTAGAAAAGGATTTGAATTGCACTAGCTTTTCTTTACATTTTCTGTTTTCTATTTTATTCAATATATGTTTAGTTAATTTGATATCTTTTTATTGTTTTGTCGTTCTGATATTACAAGAAATTTTATTCATGATGGTACAAAGTATGTGTATGTGTTTTGCTGTTACTTATATTAGGGAACTTTAGATTTGACAACGAGTACGAGATTAGGTACGAGTACAAGGTTTGAAATTGTCCTTGTGTGTTTTGTTGATGATGAATTGTAGTCCTGTGTATAGATTGAGGCACCAAATGAATAAAAACAAGAAGTGGAATGTTATTCAGTATCAACAAAACACACAAGGCCAATTTTAAAACTCGTACTCGTACTCAATCTCGTACTCGTTTTCAAATCTAAAGCTCCCTATTTTATCATTATTACTAGACCGAATGGATATATGGGATCCAATTTCAATAACTATTGACTGGCTAGCCTCGTGTGCACGTTGAAACACAATGGAGTTTTCACATGTATGCGAGGCTAGTCAGTCAAGAACAATAGTGATTCAAGTTAAATGCCATATTTCAATTCGGCGTATTAATACGTACTTTTGGAGTAACCAATTAAAACCACGGTTGCATTTAAAGACTTTTATTTCTTAGAAGTTTTATATGTATAACATTACAATTGTATAATCATTAAACGATAAAAGGCATTATATTTTAGCTCACTGTCGATATTTTAGTTAAGCGAGCATGGACATATACGAAGCTCCGGAGATACAATATGTTTACTATTTCCTCGGAGTAGCCTCGTCTTGGCTCAGTCAACCAAAATATCGAAAGTGTGTTAATTTCTGTTCTAATCAAAGTTTTTAAAGTTGAAAGTTTGAAAATATATATCTAAACGATAAGACACAAATCTTGAAAATTAAAAAAAAACTTGCAATTTTTTGGTTATTAATAAAAACTGCATATTTTTCTCCATTTAAAATTGTGATCGAAAAATTGCGCTTTTTAAGCCACGCCATCATGACGTCATCTCAGTTGCCTTGACAACAGATTTGCTGAAACAAAATGTCCAAATGACGTCATTGGGTGTCTCCATAGTAACAAATGGTGCTTATGATTTGGTTGTTTTCTTGTGTTTTTTGATAAGAGCCTTAATGGGGTGATGTACTTTCTTAGTGTGTTTCTTATCTTGGTGGTGTTTGTGGTGGTGTTTGTGGTGATATTTGTGATGATGGTGAACTTTCTTGTGGTGAACTGGCTTCTTGGGAGCCTCGACTTTCTTTGGAGCCTCTACTTTCTTTGGGGCATCCTTCTCTACAGCAGGGGCTTTTTCGACCTTTTCTTCTGCTTTGGGCTGCTCGACCTCGGACTAGATGACAATTTGATTGATTAGAAATTGCGTTAATTGACAACTAGCAATATTTATCAGCACAAATAATTTAGTGTATATACATCATTCTTAATGATGACGATTAGTACAATCGTCCCCTTCACAGTTCCCTGCGCCATCTTGAAAGGGCCTTTGCATTGAAGCGAGACGAACGTTGAGCTTGCAATGATAGAGACATTTTAACACCTCGTGGGACAATCATTCATGTGTCTCTATCTTTGCAAGCTTAACGTTCGTCTTGCTTCGATGCAAAGGCCCGGCTACCATTCAAGATGGCGCAGGGAACTGTGGAGGGGACTATTTTAATGAGGAGTATCATGATTTGACGACTATAGTGACAATAATCATATCGATAATAATAAGGACGATGCCCATGTTATGTTGATTGTAATAAGGATAGTAATCATGATAGTTGTGATTGGCGAGTAACAATAATAATATTGATGTTAATATTGAACTTGATAATAATTATGATCATAAACATGCAGATGATTATTCAGTATGTGTTCTTTCTCACTTTACCAAAATATTGATTGTCATGATAATAGCAATGATTATAATACCTCTGTGTCCTCAGCTTTAGGGTCTTCTTGTGCTTCTCCACTTCCTTCCTTCTCGATGACATCAGCTGCACTGCCCTGTTCCTCCGTATCAACATCCTTGACCTTCTCTTCCTTGTCCTGTACTTCAGAGTTTTCCTTAACCTCAAGTGGTTTGTGTTGGTTCTTGATCGCCTCCTACGAGAAACATATAAAGGTATCACTACGCAAGCGCTGATCCAGAACGGTTTGCGCATTTGATCATATCAACATGTTCTTTACGCACGATAAATATCAAATTACTATAAGTAATAGCATGGCTTGAGGGGGATTAGTGATTAAATGTCCCCGAAAGCCGAGGGAAGTTTAGTGGAAGTCCCAAGGCCGCAGGAAACGGTTTACGGAAACCGATTAGTTTTTAGCTTTCACTGTCGACAGATCAATTTGACAGAACAGTGATCTAAATACTGGACTCTTTGCAAGATTTCTTTGACTTTGTTGAGTTAAAATACTGGTCATTGATTGGTCTGAATCAGCCCCTGCTGTGTGACCTATTGTCATAGAGCAGTGTCATGTCGTATGACTATGAAAAGTGCACGGCACGAATGCGGTTAAGGCACGATAAGGCACTGCAAATTCCTAGAAAACATCACGGTCGCGGCAAGGAACGCACACGGCAATGAAATTTTTACACTCATACGAAATCTATGCTTTAGCTTCGTGGGCTTTGTACATCTCACAGTCCACTTCGAAACGACGAAATAGTCCTCAATTCGTATAAATATAGACATGGTAAACCAACAGCAAGCCAAAATTGCAACCAAACTCAACAACAGTTCTTTTGATTATATCATTGTGGGCATATAACTTCTTCAGACTCTTTCCCAATGGCTGTCTACCGCAGATATGACTCAGTGGCAAAAGGATAAAAGCCTTTGATACCTGTGAGGTTTGCTGTAGATGGCATCTGGATAGAGGCCGAAATAGTCAATATTAACATTGTTTGGTTAGTTTAAATGGGATTTTGGAGTAACTCACAAAAACAGTTTTGACCTTTTGTTGTTTTTTGGGTGAGACGATGGACTTCTTCTTGCCAACGAACACACTAGATGCACCAACACGTGCTGAAATAGAAAAATATATATATTGAGACTTAATACAAATTTTTTTTATTTGTCTGCTTATTGTATGTTGGTTGTGTGAAGTTTAAATAATATTGATACAAGATTTTAGGAGAATTATACTAAGCTCAATGCTCTTACACAAATCAATAAATAAATGTTTGGAAAAAAGAAAGTTTTGAGTTCTGCCTGCCTGCCTGCCTTAAATACTCTTTACAATTAGTCATATGCTTCATTGGTTCTTACAGTTCTTTCTGCCCAAGCTTCCGTCACAGCTTCCGCACATTGTCTTACATGTCTCTACCACCCATTTATGGACACAGGCGTTAGAACCCAGGGCCCTGCAGTGCTGCATGTCGTTACATCCGAGGTATACACCAACGGGGACTGGGACAAACAAGAAACAATTGAATTAACTTCATGTAAAACATTTTTAAATGGAGAGAAGCTGAAAAGATCGCAGCTGATAAACCAAACTGGAGGGAACTGTTGCTCGCCTCATGCTCCGAAAGGAACTAAGAGAAAAGGAGAAGAAAACGGTTTTTTTTTTAAATGGATGTATAATGTTATGGATCACTCACCATTACATAGACCACATGTTTCACGGCAGTTTCTTTGCATGAAGACGTCCCTGCACTGGGCAACACCAGGGTTCCAGATATTCTTGTAACGAGAACAGATTGGACTGTAATCCCTGCATGGGAATAACTCTGCAAAAAAATAATTTTTAAAATAACAGTGTTAAACATTTAATCATTGGGTCGAGCACTCATTGACTCAATAGTCCCCCTTCACAGTTGCCTGCGCCATCTTGAAAGGTAGCCTGGCCTTTGCATCGAAGCGAGATGAACGTTGAGCTTGCAATGATAGAGACCTTTAACACTTCGCGGGACAACTACTCACGTGTCTCCATCATTGCAAGCTCGCCGTATCTCTTAGGGGTAAAAACAGCGATTTGGTATCTTTTAGGGTCTTAAATTTGAGGTTGAACAAATCAGTAGTATCTTTTAGGGTGTTGAAAAAAGAACTAGCCAATCCCATAATAACGCAAAACGTATTCCTGCGTGGGATGTTGTCTGTCAGGAGTTTCGTATTCTCTTACTCTTTTTCCACTCTTTTTCTTGTGCATCTTTTAGCTCAAGTTGCTTCTTGGCATCCTGCTCTTTCTTGATTTCTTCATCTGAAAAGTCAAAGTATTTATTCATTTAGTATAAATGGAAACTAGCGAGTAAACTAGTATAGGCTGCGTCGGTGTTTGACATAAACGATAGGTAATAGAATTAAATTTGTAACACCGTAAAAAATAGAAATGTAAACTAGCGAGTAAACTAGTATAGGCTGCGTCGATGTTTGATATAAACGATAGGTAATATAATTAAATGTGTAACACCGTAAAAAAATGTTGACGTTTCGAGCTTTAAGCCTGGTTTTCACTAGCGACGCAGCGCAAGCGCAAGCATGTGAAAACGAGACGTGAATAAGCGCAAGCGCAAACAAACTATTCCGCAAGCACAAGCGCAAACGCAAGAAAAAAGGAAATTTTTTGATATCTTGCGCTTGCGTTACACTGCGTCAAACGGTTTTCACGACGAAATAAGGTCTCTTGCGCTTGCGCTTGTGTTTGCGCTTGTACTTGCGTCGCTAGTGAAAACTAGGCTTTAGCCCTTCGTCGGAGTGAAAGAAGCTCGAAATGCAGTAAAGTTAAGTCAACATTTTTTACGGTGTTACAAATTTCATTATATTACCTATCGTTTATATCAAATATCGAAGCAGCCTGTACTAGTTTACTCGCTAGTACATCTATTTAGTAAAGTTAAGTTAACAATTTTTACGGTGTTACAAATTTTCATTATATTACCTATCGTTTAGCCTGTGTCGTTGTACACAGTGTAGAGTGTAAAATATACATTAACGTAAGTCTTACCTGACATTCTGATCAGTTTGTATCGAATGACTTTCTTTGGCTGCACGTTTATCACTGGTACATTTTCAGAAACTAAATAAAACACAACAGTTTTTCAGAACAAATAGAACAGCACAGACATTGTATTCATGAAATCAGAAAATCAAATTGCTACTGGTGAAATAAAGCGCAAACACTATATAGAAGCTAATCTTTCTTTTCCTCTAGAACTTGATAAACAAAGGTTTTGCCACACAAATAATAAAGAATCACAAGATTTTTTTGTCATACAACGATTTGTCCATCTTCTAGCGTGAAACGTCTATTCTTTTCCTAGTAAGTTTTTATTTTTAGCCTCTCTCTTGACCGTTGTTTTTCTTTGTCCATCTTATTCCTTTCTTACTGTTCAACCTTTCTGAATTCTTTATTTCAACTATCTATTTTAAGAGATTAATTGTAAGAATCGTTTTCAATCTGCCATCCTCGAGCTCGAGAACCCAGGGGCTACATTCTGTCACTCGTTCCTCGCTCCCAGAAAAACTCTTGAAGCGCGGAACGAGTGACAGTAAATAATCTCTGGTTACCCGCGAGGATGTCAATCTGCCAGCCAACCTACCTTGTGAAAGGACTTGGTCCAAAGCTACAAACACCAAAACGCCGACAAGCAGTATATGCCTGATCTCCATTTTAGTGTAAGCCTAGAAATAATGAAACAAATTTAACTTCAGGTTCTAAACAATTGGAAGTTAGAGGTGGAAAAGCAACACAGATTAGTGAATATCACTTCTACACGTGACTTCTAACTATCTCACCAATCCCGTTCTGATATTTCTCAGACATACTCCCAAATTTTTCTTCAGCGATTTTTCCCATCTCCTGTCTATAAAATGAAGTCTTTTAGACCGAGTTTCTCTCTCCTCCCTGAACGCTCCTCTCTCCTAATTAGATACAGTTTGAGTGAGTGAGTTCCGCGCTTTAGTCTTTATCAGAAATAGAGTTGTTCTCATTAACCAGTGAAACAAAGTGTACTAGTTAGAGTGTGATAGTCAAATAACAAAAAAACAATGGAATTACTGAAGTACAGTTGAATTAAAGAGTATTACACTAAATTGTATTTCACAGGTTAGAGTGGTTTTCATTAACCGGTGAAACATAGTGTATTAGAGTGTAATAGTCAAATAACAACAAAAGAACACAATGGATTTAAGTTAAATTAAAGAGTAATACACTAAATCGTTTTTCACGGTTAATGAAAACGTCTCTAATGGCAATTATTTAGTAAGGAAGAAAAAACTATTCATGATAAACCAATTCAATTTGATTATAACGAAATGAAACTAATGAACAAAAACTAAAATAGTTAGAAAAGCTGTGATATTAATAGTGTTAATCACGGAAGTGCTTGTAGCTATTTAACAGCTTTGTCTCTTCACTGTGAGGGCAAATATAAATCACTTTAAAGAATTAACAGACAATGGAAGAAACAGTTTCTTTGTTTACGAATACACTGACAGGTCAAAAGGATCCTTCATATAACAATAGATTAGCCATTCAGTTATAATGAACCATGAATAAACGGCTTAACATTTGAACAAACTCTATAACACATTATAACACAACCCCTTCGAACATTAACATATAATTTTTACATATAGGGAATCAAAAAGTCTAGAAACATTTGCGAAAAAACGTCCCTTTTCAAAGTTCGTTAAATATTTAAATCATATTTAAAAAGACTTTCGATCTTTTCGTCACTTTACATGATACTAGGATTTCGTACTTTAACCAAAAAATATCAAAAACATAGTTTTGAAAGAAACAAACTTACCTTTGTTACTTTTGCAAGAAAGGCGGTATTCCTACGAGAGTTTTTAAGCAGGGATGCAAATACCCACTACGTCGACAAAGCAAGGCTATGTCACTTTCTTGAAATCTCCAAAAGCCCCTTAAAAGTATCTATTCCCCCCTAAGATTGCTATATGTCACGTGATCAGCTGTTAATTTTACAGGTTGTATTTAGTTGTTTTGGTTAGTGAGTGAGTTGTGATAGGTTAAAAGAGTTGTTTTTAGTTTTATCTGTTAATTTGACGGGTGAGCTGCAGGTTGTAGGTATAATATCGTGTTCTAAAACTGCTAACCCTTCAACTGCAATTGCACAGGTTGTTGAGGAAATTTCTCATCTAAAAACTTTTAGAACTTTTTTTCCGATATTCAAAATTCATAGATCCACAATTTGCTTGAGTGAACATGAAACAATTGCGCAGTATTCCCACTGGAATATAGAATGTCCGACAAACATCGTAGATTTGAGAAAGATTTACCGCATTTCCTAACGTACTCTTAGAATACATAAATTCCAAGACATACTTATAAAGTTTCAGCAATCTATGTATATATTCGTGCTGTATATTGAGAAAAACATATTTGGCTTGTCGGACGTAGCAACAGTAACTAAGATAGAACACAATGGATAGCTGATATTTCTTAGCTTGTTAATATATTATCAATTGTTTGAAAGAATTCGAATAAACCTCCAAATTAAATTGGTTAAATATCATTTTTTAATATTAAGTGTTTGCTTCTAATGGCGGTTTTAATAATGATAATGATTGTTACGATTTAATATTGTAGAATACTGAACTAGTGAAAAATAAAATCCGATGACATTTTATGAGTGTGCGTACTAAGTAAAAGTGTCTGTCAGCGTCATTTTTACGTAACTTCATTCTTTCATTGTTATGTATTGTTCATAACATGGATAATAAAAACCATGATACTAATAATTTTAAAGCTGGTTATAAACATAAACTGGTTATAAAAAAAGACGAAAAAAAATCTTAAATATTTGAAATAAAAAAAAATGTCGACGATGCTTAGACTCGAACCAAGGACCCTTAAAGGTGGAAAGTGTATTGGTGATGCTGGCAGCCCCAAGATCGCATCCAGGTGATTTCGCGCGCGCACTTCCGGTTAGTATAAGCCAATCAGAAGCATTTCTGTCGCATCGCCAACAGTTCCAAGATGGCGTCGTTTGAGAGAGTTGTTTCACGTGTAAATCCTCGATAAATACATCCTTTAAATAACTCTACATTAAAATGTTATATGTTACTTGGACAATAAACGTCCACTGCTGCTCTATCAGGGATAAAAAAGAAACACAAATGCCTAAAAGTAACCGAAAATGTTTTTGTGTCCAGGCGCCATTTTGGAACTATTCGTTTTGACAAACAATCCTTTGCGCGCTTCGACGCGAGATCACCTGGATAGAAAGAGAAAATAAAAATGGGACGATTCCTCTGAAACGCGCCGGAAATAGATTGGGTGAGTAGGGAGAGGAAAAGAAGTAAACGCGCTCCACAGGAATCCCGCAAAACTCGTTTTTTATCACTGATTCAGGAGGGAAAAGGGGGACTGCTGGTAGTTCAATTAAATTTAGACAGGAAACTAAAAGCAAACATATTGTTCCTATATTATTTCTTTATTTGGTCGTTTACAGTTCCCACTCACTAAGATTAAAGACCCACGGTCACTTACCAGCATGCACCGCGCGTAAGAGTACAACTCCCAGTACCCTACTTGCGTAATTTTGAAGCAAGGTGTCCTGGGAGTTGTACGAGGTTTTTATTGCAAAAATCTTAGTAACATTATAAACTCTAGCATCGGTTATTAACTAAAGTTCTAGCGAAAAATATTTTAATATTACTAACATTTTCAACAAAAACCGAATACAACTTCCGTGCAGGACCGTTTCGTGGACCATAAAAATCGCACATTCAGACATTTGATATCTTTTACGATGCGAGTGGGTATTTACGCTCTTACTAAATCGTTTAGCGTTTTGTTTTATTTGTTTTCTCGTAATACGACTTACTGCGAATGAATTATAACAGTCAAATCAAAATAGACAACGCAAAGCATGCCGGTAAGTGACCATGGGTCTTTGAGACAGAATGCCCTGTGCAAAGATTGTAATTTTAAAGTTCCCAGTCTTTCTTGGTCAAATTTAGACAGGAAGCCCAACGATGTTCATTCTTCTTCCTGTTCTTCTTCTATTGTGTAAAGTTCCCGTCGTCGACTCGTCATGTCAAACGTCAAAATGGCTGCTGTTTGCTTTAACATCCGTGTCGTGAAATCATCATCAACATTTTCATCACCACTATTATCATCATCATTATATAATCGATTGCTATGGTTGTTCCTTTGACCATTATCGTCATCGTACCATCCAACCATGTCAAGATCATATATACGACCAGACCTTATAAGGGTTGGTCTTCTCACGTGATCATCCTCGTCATTATCTTGATCACCTACGTCATCAATGCATGTGACTGGCACGTGATCACTTTCTTGTTCCTGGTCAGTTTCATCGATACTCGTGATTGGCACGTGATCGCTTTCATAGCCTTCTTCGGTTAAAGGTCCATCTATCCACGTGACTGGCACGTGGTTTTCTAGATCGAATTCTATTTCTCTTGTGTTTGTCTCTTTATCTGAGCACGTGGGCGTCACGTGATTTTCATGTCTGTTAATCTCAATATTTCCATCATTATGCACGTGATCAGTGCGTGGCTGTGGTATGCTGTTCTTGTGACTGCCACGCACCTGTGTATTGTTCTGTACATCACTATCACGTGATAGTACTTGTTTGTCCACGTGATCTTCCGATGTAGTTTCGTAGCTGTACACGTGGCTATCACGTGCTTGTGAATGTTCTCGGTTTTCCCTTTTCTGATATTCCTCGTCCTCAAAAATTGGATTAAAAGTGACATTTCTTTCGCTCGCCGAGTGTAAACTTTCATCTCTTCCTGTGAAACCCATCAAGTTAATGTTTCCATTGCTTTCTGATCTTCTCAACTTCTGAGATTTTGATTTCGACTTTGTTTTCATAAGACTGAAATTAGGTGTTCTCTTTTTAACATACGCAGCGAATGAGATATTTGTCTCTTGTTTGAACTCCGTACATGAAGTCATTTCTTCTTCGACATTACTCGTTCTTCTGAGAACAGGGGCGCTCTTCGTGTTCCATTTGGACCTTTTAATCTTTGTCTTCGTTTTCCAGCGAATTTTAGACTTTGTCTTCTGGTATATATAACTAGATGGATCGTCTTCGCTAGCTGCGGAACTGGTCGCAACGCGCTCAACGAATTTAGCACGAGATTTTGACGATGCGTTAACTTGACTTTCCTCATCGATCGGAACTTCTCGTTTAAGTTTTTTGTTTTTATCTCGTAACTGTCTAATTTTCTCATCGTCTGATTTAGTTCTAATTAGTGGTTCATTTTGCGGTCTTTTCTTGACAAACACTTTAGTTTTAGGAGGACGGCTGTCCTTGAATTTATCGCTATGCTTGATGGGAGCGTCAGGGGAGCTGAGTCCAAAGCATTCTGGGATTTTTGACAAGACATTGGTTTGCATTAAGAGCATATCATCTGGGTTGACAACTGCCTCGGAGGTTTCTGTGAATAGGAATATATTAATTAATTCATGTTACTCCCATATCTTCCCAATATGCTTTGCAAGAGTTTATTAAGTGTGTCTTCATTTATTCATTAATCTTTTCATTTCGTCATCCATGTATTCATTTATCCATTGATTGATTGATTGATTGATTGATTGATTGATTCAATCATTGATTTATTCATCCATCCATCCATTCATCCTTCCTATCAATTCATTCATTCATTTATTCTATTCGTTCGTTGATTCATTGTCTCATTCATTCATTCGTTCGTTCATCTATCCATTCATTCGTTTATTCATTTCGGCATCCATCTATTAATTTATCCATTTATCCATTGATTCATCAATTCATTTGTTCATCAGTTATTCTTTCGTTCGTTGATTCATTGTCTCATTCATTCATTCATTCATCTATCCATTCTTTCATTCATTCATTCATTCATTTCGGCATCCATCTATTAATTTATCCATTCATCCATTGATTCATCAATTCATTTATTCATTTATTCTTTCGTCCGTTGATTCATTCATTCATTCATTCCGGCATCCATCTATTAATTTATCCATTCATTCATCCATTGATTGATTCATCTATCCATCCATTCATTGATTACTAATTACTCGGAACAATGACATGTCTAATTTGAAGCCCGAGCGTCTAGTTCATATATCCATTCATACCTTCGTTTATTCATTCATTTATCAATTCATTCATATCTATCTTTTATTTATACATCCGTTGACTTCCTCCATTCAATATTTTAGACCTTTACAAATGAGTCTAGTATTTCTAAGTTTCCTTTTCAAAGACATCTGTCAACGATATTAATTCTTTAAACTTAATTTACAGTCTTCGAATCGACATATTTTCTTCTAGATTTTCTCTTTAGAATTCCTACACTTGTTAATGGCATTTGCAAGACAGGAAGAGAAACTACAGAATGCCTAAAATAGTATAGTTAGGAATTATAATGTTTTCCAAAACATTTGATGTTTGGAATTGTTTTTGGGGGAACCGCGAAATATAATTAACAAGGATATGTTGTATTATACACAGCATTCTTGAAGATTTGCAAACTAAAAATAGAATGTTCGTATAGTAAAGCATACTGCATGTATCGGCTGTTTTGAATTCCTTATAGCGTGCACTGCCTCGATAGCATATGGTATTTCCAGTAGTATTTAGTACGGCCCACGGTAAGGCAAAGAATGTATATATCAAGAAGAAATAAAAATACCACAGCTTTTGTCCCTTTTCTTTGAGAAATAAATTTACCTACAATCAACACAGCCTTTGGTAAGACAATGAAGAATTCAAAAATGGTCCAATAGTTTCTACCAGAATCCCTTGCGGTCTTAAAATGCAATATCCAACATTTTGAAATGTAGTATATACGTGCATTTGTACGATTTAATCATTTTCATTTTTTTTTTTAATGATAAAAATACATCTTACTTTTTATATGTTGACTTGTCGCAGTGTGACACGTCAAGATCTTCCATTTTTCGTCTGTTACCTCTTCGTAATAACTGTAGAAAACAAGAATAAAACCAGAAAAATTACTGACTTGATTGAAATATTACCGACTAGAAACTAGATGGTTTCTTGATCTAATATTTGTATTTATCATTTGTACGTCTGTGTTCGTCATCCTCAAGAGAAGCTAGTTCTCGTTGCTTCACAAATCGTCAAATTTACAAACGACTATGCAAGTAGAAACTAACCTCTCGTATACCCAGGGCATTGAAATATTGAATTGTGTTAAACAAATATCCCGTTCAAATACATTATCATGTACTTAATTCGTGTATCGAGAAAAGAGGAAAGTTTATTCGCATAATAAATGATTGAAAATAAAGCTTTTTTATGTTTGTGCAATTAATTTCGTTGACTTCAGCTAGCGGCGGAATTTGGCATTTGTCTTGGCTGAAAAATAGACATCTTGAACTTGAACAAGATGTGATGAAATTGTCAATGAAATTGTTAAGAAACTTGGCTTGTAGAAGTTCAGTTTATGTAATAAAAAGAAACAATATTTTGAAGAGTTTTTGATATTTTTGTCAAACTGATTACATTAAAATGCTTTTGCAGTTCAAAGTTCTTTATAACTCGAAAAAACTTTGATTCCATAACCGAAAAAATCCTTATTTTTGAGATTAAATATAATCTATATATGTGTATTAAACATTGTTGATAATGTTTACAGAACTGCTTGATATCTAACACGGCTTTCAGCTCAATAATAAGCGAGAAAAATGGTTGAAAAAGAGTAAAAATTGTTATTTTGTCACCTGTCGTCGTAACTCATTCCTTTCAGCTTCCCAAACTTGCTTTTTATAAACCACGACGCCAACATTATGAAAGCGAGTGAAATTCGAAGCGAAGAGGAAATTGCTTTAAACTTTAGTTGGATTTTTAAGCGAATTTACTATGACGTCAAATCAATGTGCCAAACAATAACGCGATACTATGGTGAACACATAATATTGAGAATTCAATAAATATGTAATATCCTTTAGAAAAATTAAAATAAACACGCGAATAGTTGTTTTCGTCAATTACTCTGCTGCATTCTAAGCAAAATGTTTTATATTTGAAGGTTGAAGGATATCATATTTTTTAGCAGATTTTTTTGGGTTGCAAATTTTGTAAGTTATGTTTAAAAATATGTAAGAGAGAATTCACTAACGATATAATTAACTATATAATATATTTTCACAGAGATTCAAATTAACTACAAATTTGTTTTTCTTTCTTCAAAACTACAGCTTTTGCTTGCGAAAACTTTCGTGATAAAACAAAACATTTTTCTTTTTCATTTCTCAAAACTAAACTCAAAATTCTTAGTTCATAATTTAGAAATTTCTGATGAAAAGTAATGTCGCTGAAATAGTTTTTGTGTTTCCATAGTTCCCAAATGTTTTGTTCCGCGGACTGTAGCATAATTTCCTCTAAATTTTAGGTATTATTTTACTATATTTCTAAGTTTTTGCTCACATTTTTATCTTGAATTCTTATTATACATATCAATCAATGTTAAAATAAATAGCGCTAGCCTTTAAAGTTTGTATATCTTGCGCGAGAGGTTAGATTCGTTAAAAACATTTCCAGTGCAACAAATTAAAGTTTATTTACAAAATGTAAATTTCTAATTATATAGAAAATAAAATTTTGTAGATATCAATTTCCATGTCTATGGTAAACTGATAGTGAATTTTAGAAAATAAAATTCCTAACTAAAATACCCGTATACGTGACCTGGAAGCATTTAAAAGCTGGAAGCCGTTCAAATGTCTCCTACATTAAATGCTTCCATGCACTTGAGTGGTATTTACATTGGATTGGCTTACGTATGTGGACTTTAATTAGTGTCTGTAAAATCGTGCTAAAAAGTCCGTTTTATATTGGACGTCGTTCAATATTTTTGAATATGTCAAACAAGTGGAAACGGCTGTTAATGCAATATATGGAAAACAATTCATATTCTATTTTTATTTCAGACATATACAGTATATATACCCGAATAAGCGCCGCACTTTAACGCTATAATGTTACTCTAGAACAGCATTGGAAATAATTTTTTATCAAAAGCTATATCAGGCTTTTACAAAAAATTACACGGAATTGAAATCGTCCTGTAGAAATCATTTATAACACAACAGCATCTAGAGCTTATGGCTTACAATCAGATATTTATATAAATATTTTTTTTATTTGCAATGCAGCAAAACTCCATGTTTCGAGTTAATCAGTGCGCATTCGATAGCATGCTAGTTATTTTCTTATGTTTTTAGAACAGTTCGTGTACCATGCGTTGCATCCTATATTTTCTTCGTGTTATAAAGAAGCTTAAGTTCGTGAGATAAGGCAAGAAATGCAAACACTAACAAACAATAGAAATATCACGCGGGTTTTATGTCTAATTTTTTTTTTTTTGACTAATTTACCTACAATTGAGGCCGTGTTTAACCTCGTCACACAACAAAGTACTCTTTACTGCCTATTGTCAGGGTCCTGGAGGGGGGGGGGGGGGGGGGGGGGTCCGAATCCCATTTCCCAGTTTATACTTGGACCAAAATCCAGTCAAAAATCACATAATCCCATCAGTTTTGCTCAAGTTCTTTTCAATCCCATTTTCTATTGATCTTTTATTTGTAAATCGCAGTCCCGAGTGCATCCAATCCAATTTTCCCAGTCAAAAATAAGGCCAATTCCAGCTTCCATTTTACCCCTTCAGGACCCTCTATTGTAAATTGTCTTCATTCGCTGTTTTCAATATTTTCCCAATACAATCCTCTTTGGTGATAACTCTTTTGAAATGTTTAAAATAATAAATTCATGAGCATATTGCCCTTAAATTCATGAGTGTATTGTATTGGGAAACATTTAAGTCTAGTTTTATAAATATAATAAGCATATTATAATAATGGTTACTCATCTCTTTATTTTGAGTAGGATATACTCTTCAATAGAGTAATATAAGTAACTGTGGATTCATCGATTTAGTCTGTTATTTGAAGAACCACTACTTAAAATTTACCTTGTAAGAGAGAATTCGTCACGGAAGACCAGCTTTCTCCAGCAAGCGAACAGATCCATAAACGGTTGGTTGAAGAAAATATCGAAATATCATAGAAATTCTTGTCTAATGAATGGAAAATGAAATTGCTTTGAGATTGAAAATCATGAAAGCAACTTTGAAGATCAATCAGGGATAACTAACGAATATTTTGAGTAGTGTTGTAATCTTTGAGAATTAAGACTACCATCTTACCATCTCAACTTGAAAACGTTTTCATAAATATCTGAGAAACGATTTTAAATAAGCTCACAATTCAAAAACTCGATAAAATCTTGTTAAATTATTTATATTTATATTATATTCGATGGGATTTCCTCTGTTTTAAAATTCATCCTAGATGAATCCTAAATGCAGCACAGTTTGACCGTCCGATGTCGATCCGTAATTGTTCATCAAAGTTCGAAATGATCAATAATTGATTACTGTATCTCCGTAGAGAGCGGTATTTATAAAGACATCCTTCGTTATTGTTGACAATACAAAATATACATTTTAAAAACAATTTAATTGTTGTTTGGGGAGTATTTTTGTTAATAATCAGTCTGTAGTAAGCTGATAGAACATTGGAAATATAGCAGCCGTTACATAGCTTACGAATTTACACCAATTTCGAAAATCGTTGTCGCCAGCAAGGCTAAAGTCCACACTCTGAAGCCTGCAAAGGATGTCGGTATTTCTTCTCTTGTTATCGATTTATTCATAGCATATTTTGGTTGTACGTGTTTGTGCTATATGAACATATCAATTTGTTGCAGTGGTGGATGATGAAACAAATATTTCTTTAAAAACCGTGAAATAAATAACAAATTATGTTCATATTACCGACATCCTTTGTAGGCTTCAGAGTGTGGACTGTAGCTTCGGTTATGACAACGTTTTTGAAATAGGTGTATTATTGAACTTGTACGTGACTATGAATGAACTTAAGTTTTCCAAAGGCGGTATATATTCATTTGATGGACGTGCAAAATTGTTGGTTTTATCAGGCGGTATTTGAATCAGGATATGTTTTCTATAGCGTTATATCGATGTTTTCAATGATTTTCAGCAAGTTAGATATACAGCTATTTCAAAAAGGTAATTGTCACAGGTTTTGTTGATTGTTGCATACAAAGCCTGAAATGCACTATGGATGATATGAATTCAAGCAGCGAATGGTTACAACAATATTGAATTCGGTTCCAAATTTTGTGTAGCATTACTGATATCCTTATCTCATATACCAATACGTGTTGAGGAAATATTATACCATAGGTTGTCAGCAGGGTTTTCCAACATATATCAGTTCTCTGCTGATATTATTTAGATATTTCATGCTGGTAAGCAACATACTAAATGCAAAAAGCAGCATGCAACAAAACCTAGCTCTGCCAACCTATTTTGAAATAGCTGTATATGTTTTATAAATGTTTCGGTATTCACTGAGTTAGTTAAATCATTTGTGTCATCTTTTCATCATCATCTTCTTCTTCATCAATATCATCATCATCTTCATCATCACCTTCTTCATCATCATTATCATATTCATATCATACTCATGACCATCTTCATCATCATCATCATCTTCATCACCTTCTTCATCATCATTATCATCTTCATATCATATTCATGACCATCATCTTCATCATCATCATCTTCATCACCTTCATCATCATCATCATCTTCATATCATATTCATGACCATCAACTTCATTATCATCATCTTCATCACCTTCTTCATCATCATTATCATCTTCATATCATATTCATGACCATCATCTTCATCATCATCATCATCATCACCTTCTTCATCATCATCATCATTATCATCTTCATATCATATTCATGACCATCATCTTCATCATAATCATCTTCATCACCTTCATCATCGTCATTATCATCTTCATATCATATTCATGACCATCATCTTCATCATCATCACCTTCATCATCATCATCATCATCATCATCACGTAACTACCTCAATTATGTACAAATCCAGACAATGCGGAACTCCAATGCTCTCACAACCAATCAAATAACACCGACCTGTGACGTCAAGGTAGTGCTGATGACGTCATGCATAGGAAGTCAAAACGGGTTTCCGGTCTTCAGAAACCATAACTCAATTTGTTCAGTCAACGACTGGCTATACTTGAACAGGACAAGTTATTGACTAGTTAACAGTATAACAAAATGAAAAAGTTTGATCTCCAAGTCGGTCTGATCAGATATAGTGATATAGCAAAAGACATGACGCTACGAAATGCAAACGAGCATAGACGACTAAGGGGTCAACTACAACACTTGGATCTACAGCTACACAACAAGCTTGTTAGCATGGACGCAGAAATGATGGAATTGAGGAGTTCACCGTATGCAAAAAGAAAGAAATTGTCTCCTAAAGTGTGTTATAATCGTGAGCGAGCTAAAAGTGACTATGGACTTACTCCAATCCCTCGCTCGAGACCCACTACAGTGAGTGGACTAGCACAAACTCGAGCTTCTTCCAGAAGTTTAGTCCTACCAGAGATAAACTTAGACCGGACTTCGCTTGTTAATAATACAGGTCATGAGATGAAAAAGGGACGAGTGAATTGTGTAAAGACCAGAGACCTATCGCCTGTTTCTGATCGATATAGTTTACAGCCGCCATCATCACCATCACTTTATCGACCATCTTCTTTACCAGATCTTAGAGATGTTGAAAACAGTTGTCATCTATCCCCGAAATCAACCAGGAAACTACTTCTAGGTGATGTAAAACACCGTCCAGAAATACATAGTGCAAAAGTGTCCTCAATAACGCAAAATAATTCTGAGGGTACAAAAATTGAGAAAAAGCAACCTCTTAACACTAATGTTTATCAGGATAATCAGTTTAATGTGCCTGATATTAAGTGTGAAAATAGTGATAATAACGATGATAATAATGGTGATAAGACAGATGAAAACCCTGAAGGAGTTAACAACGTGTTTCTCAACTCTATGCTAACTAGAACAGCATTTGGCGAAGAGGATTTAGAGCTCACAAACACTCCAGACCTCGCAAGTTTAGGGTTCATGGATTTCAACGATGTGATTGACAAACGGCTGCAGCAATCGCAACAGGAGCCACCAACCGAGGAAGAAATGAGAAAAGTTAGGTATCTTAGATGGAGGGAGAAAGACCAAGAGATTGATATAGTAAAAGAAGTCTTTGAAAAACGTGGAAAAAACCAAAACGATGGAGGCTTCAAATAAATTTCACACCTCATGAAAGCTTTTCTAATCTTACAATAATCTCTCAAACAATCGCTTTTGATTTAATAGAAATACGCAAAAAGCAATTAAGTGATAATCCCAAACGATCAATATTGACTAAACGGTCTGTTTTTGTACCTTTCGTTTGATAGATATTTTGGAACATTGTATCAATTAACTGTTCGTTACAAAATTAGCTAATTGAATTTCTATATAAAAGAATAAAAATACGTGTTGATCATTGTGAATTTTTTATTAGTTATACTGCGAGAAACTATGTGGTCGTTTTAATCACTGTATCTAAGGACACGCAAGACCATTCTAGAGCCAGTCATATTGAATTATCGTACTAATTGAATGACTTGAAAGTCTGCACGAAAATGGCAGTGATGACGACAATGACAACACTAATTTTTCTAATTAGCTGTCAGTTCTTTTAGAAACAAACGAACTACGTAGAAAGTATTGTATAGTTTTATCGGCTCAATAACTCGCATTGTTAATGATCGCAGCATGGGTCCAGGGTCAGGCTGAAGTTTATGCTTAGAAGTTTACATTACATCAAATACCTTCACAAACAAAACCCGATTTTTGATGAGTTATAGCCATGCAAAATGCTCAAAAATTTCATTTTTGCAATTTTTCGGCATTTTGCATGGGCTATAACCCATCAAAATCGTCATTTTTGAGCATTTGGCATGGGCTATAACCCATCAAAAATCGTCATTTTTGAGCATTTTGTATCAGATATAACCCATCAAAAATCGTCATTCTGGGTATTTGTGAACATTTTGCATGGGCTATAATCCATCCAAAACCGTCATTTTAGTCCATTTTTGAGCAATTTCCATGTGCTATAACCCATCAAAATCATCATTTTTGGCCATTTTTGAGCATTTTCCATGTGCTATAATCCATCAAAAATCGTCATTTTTGAGCGTTTTGCATGGGCTATAACCCATCAAAATCGTCATTTTTGGCCATTTTTCAGCATTTCGCATGGGCTATAACCCACCAAAAATCGTCATTTTGGGTCATTTTTGAACATTTTGCATGGGCTATAATCCATCAAAAATCGTCATTTTTGGCCATTTTGCATGGGCTATAACCCACCAAAAATCGTCGTTTTGGGTCATTTTTGACCATTTTGCATGGGCTATAACCCACCAAAAATCGTCGTTTTGGGTCATTTTTGAACATTTTGCATGGGCTATAACCCATCAAAATCGTCATTTTTGGCCATTTTTCAGCATTTCGCATGGGCTATAACCCACCAAAAATCGTCATTTTGGGTCATTTTTGAACATTTTGCATGGGCTATAATCCATCAAAAATCGTCATTTTTGAGCGTTTTGCATGGGCTATAACCCACCAAAAATCGTCGTTTTGGGTCATTTTTGAACATTTTGCATTGGCTATAATCCATCAAAAATCCTCATTTTTGGCCATTTTTCAGCATTTCGCATGGGCTATAACCCACCAAAAATCGTCATTTTGGGTCATTTTTGAACATTTTGCATGGGCTATATAATCCATCAAAAATCGTCATTTTTGGTCATTTTTGAGCGTTTTGCATGCATGGGCTATAACCCATCAAAATCGTCATTTTTGGCCATTTTGCATGGGCTATAACCCACCAAAAATCGTCGTTTTGGGTCATTTTTGAACATTTTGCATGGGCTATAACCCACCAAAAATCGTCGTTTTGGGTCATTTTTGAACATTTTGCATGGGCTATAATCCATCAAAATCGTCATTTTTGGCCGTTTTTGAGCATTTTCCATGTGCTATAATCCATCAAAATCGTCATTTTTGAGCGTTTTGCATGGGCTATAACCCATCAAAATCGTCATTTTTAGCCATTTTCAATATTTTGCATAGGCTATAACCCATCAAAAATCGTCATTTTTGGCCATTTTCAATATTTTGCATAGGCTATAACCCATCAAAAATCGTCATTTTTGGCCATTTGTGAGCATTATAATATGCGTGAAACATTACAAGAACGATATTTGAGTGGTTATAACCTATAGTCAATAAACATCATTGAACCTTTGTTTTGTTTATCACATTTAATTTTTTTTTTTTTTTTTAATAATAATAGTTTTTATAATCATCATCATCATAGCCATGGCCATCATCACAATCATCATCATTATCATTATTATATCATAAATCGATAATATGATTTATTTATTTTTTTGCTCATGTAATCTAAACATTGTTCTCAAGTTACATAAATGTCGATTGCATTAATTACTATCGAAATCACTAGAGTAATAAAATGCTCGTTTGACTGAAATCCTGTCTTGTTTATGTCCAATGTGATCGCTTCTGGACAATCATTTTCCTCAAATTTGATCATGTTGTACCGCAAAAAAAAAAACACCACGAAGGCCCAATTTTTAACGGATATTTAGGGGCTGTTTATATGAAGGCGAGTTGTCCCTGCTAGCCGGGATAACTCTATTGTTTTATATTCCGCTGGGGACACACAACAATAGAGTTATCCCGGCTAGCAGGGACAACTCGCCTACATATATACAGTCCCTAAAACACTCTAGTGATTTTCATAGTAAGTATTTTCTGTTGTTGTTCACTATGGTTATCGCTTTTTTCTTCTTTTTTTCTTCTTCTTGTCTTTAAATAGATGTCCCAGAGTGTCCTGGAGGAGTTGGGCGATGGACATCAACGATCCTTCATCATCAGACTGAGTGCTAACATTATTGATATCTATAGTTCGTTCACCATTCTTCTGAAAAATAAAACATAACCATCGTGATCATCATCGTCATCAATATGGTCATCATCGTCATCAATATGGTCATCATCGTCATCAATATGGTCATCATCAATATCATTATCATCCGTTATCATCAACGTCGTTAATTGCCATCATCATCATCATCATCATCATCATCATCATCATCATCGTCGTCGTCGTCGTCATCATCATCATCATCAGCAACATCATCATCATCATCATCATCATCATCATCATCATCATCAACATCATCATCATCAACATTGGCATAAGAAAAATATAAAATTATCATCGTCGTCATTTTCATGATCATGATCATCAATATCATCATCATCCGTAGTCATCATCATCATCATGATCATTTTCATCTTAGTAACCACTATACATGTAATTGTCGATCATCATCATCATCATCAACAACAACAACACTATCATTGGCATCATTGACATAATAAAAATCATAAATTATCATCGTCATTTTCATGATCATCAATATCATCATCATCCGTAATCATCATCATCATTATGATCAGTCATCGTCGTCAACACGACCATCATCATCATCATGTTCTTTTTAATGTTGTTACTCACTTCTCTCTTGACCACTAGTCTATATTGGTCGCTGACTTGTGCTGGTGGTTGGGGCACTGGCTCATCCTGAGAAGTAAAATCATAATTAGTGTCATGGTTACAACCAACATCATCATGATCATCATCATCGTTGTCATCATAATCGTCAACATAATTATCAACAAAATCATCATTGGTGTCATGGTCACAACCAACATCATCATGATCATCATCATCGTTGTCATCATAATCGTCAACATAATTACCAACAAAATCATCATTGGTGTCATGGTCACAACCAACATCATCATGATCATCATCATCGTTGTCATCATAATCGTCAACATAATTATCAACAAAATCATCATTGGTGTCATGGTCACAACCAACATCATCATGATCATCATCATCGTTGTCATCATAATCGTCAACATAATTATCAACAAAATCATCATTGGTGTCATGGTTACAACCAACATCATCATGATCATCATCATCGTTGTCATCATTATCATCATCAACACAATAAGTGAGTGCATGCCATTAATCTGTAAAAATTCACTCAAACATGAACCACTTACTATACACATTACAATGAAGGATACAATGTTCACACTTTTCTTCAGTGATTTTTCTTTCAATAAAGTTAGTTACCTAAAAGCTCTAAAACTGAGGCATTGTCTGGTTCTATGATTCTCTGCAGTCATAGCTTGGTAGGTTTTTAGTTACCTTATTCGTACTAATTTTCGCGAGTCTTTAATTTCGCGATTTGTACAAAATCGCAAAATTAAAGACCTGCGAAAAAAAGTTTACGCAATAAATAAAACAAAAATGCCCTTAAATTTATTTTTCTGGCAAAAACGCGAAAATTAGGTGCCCGCGAAAATTAGTACCAATAAGGTACTAGCTTTTTGGAAAAAGTATATACAAGTTTGTACAAAATATGGCCATTAGACATTTTGCATCGTTTTATCAGAAGCAGAAATATCATTACTCAGTCACACTTCATTAACACGCATTACCTCTTCATCTATGGGTTCTTTCTTGATTACAACACCATCAAAAGCTCTGACTTGGCCGTCACCACACTGATCACTGCCTGGACTTGTCTCTGGTTCACGGACTGTTCGGTTGTTGTTCTGTGAACAAGTAATTATGTTGATTATGGTCTTGGCATCACAACAATCGCTACAACAATAGTAGAATGGTGATGACGATGGTGGTGGTGGTGGTGGTAATGATGACTGTAATAAAGTTGATGATAATTATTATGATTGTGGTGTTGGTAATGATGATGAAATAGATGATAATAATGTTGATATTTGCAATGATGATTGTGGTGTTGATGATGTTGATAATATAATTACAATGATGGTGATGATAATGATAATATGAAAAGGATGATGATGATAATAATGTTGATGATTACAATGATGGCGACGATGGTGATAGTAATAATCATAAAAAGATGCTGATAATGATGATGCCAAACAATGTTGATAATGATGATGATGAAGATGATGAAAAAGATATTGATACCACAATACAAAGGATATCAATTCCAGTTATAACTTAAATGTTAAATGTCCCTTACCTCAAGTTCATTCGAAGGCCCCTTCATTCGTTCACCATCATCACCTCTAACAGCTCTTTCTGGTCTTTCATCATCATCATTTGCACTTCCTTGACAGCTCTGGTCATCATCACCCTTAACAATTGCACTTCCTTGACAGCTCTGGTCATCATTACCATTAACAATTGCACTTCCTTGACAGCTCTGGTCATCATCACCCTTAACAATTGCACTTCCTTGACAGCTCTGGTTATCATCACCCTTAACAATTGCACTTCCTTGACAGCTCTGGTCATCATCACCCTTAACAATTGCACTTCCTTGACAGCTCTGGTCATCATCACAACTAACAATCGCACTTGCTGGACAGCTCTGTCCATCATCACCACTAACAATCGATCTTCCTTGATCACCCTGGCCATCATCACCACTAACAATCGATCTTCCTTGATCGCCCTGGTCATCATCACCACTAACAATCGCACTTGCTGGACAGCTCTGTCCATCATCACCACTAACAATCGATCTTCCTTGATCACCCTGGCCATCATCACCACTAACAATCGACTTTCCTGGACAGCTCTGGTCATCATCACCACTAACAATCGATTTTCCTTGACAGCTCTGGTCATCATCACCACTAACAATCGATCTTCCTTGATCACCCTGGCCATCATCACCACTAACAATCGATCTTCCTTGATCGCCCTGGTCATCATCACCACTAACAATCGATCTTCCTTGATCGCCCTGGTCATCATCACCACTAACAATCGATCTTCCTTGATCGCCCTGGTCATCATCACCACTAACAATCGATCTTCCTTGATCGCCCTGGTCATCATCACCACTAACAATCGATCTTCCTTGACAGCTCTGGTCATCATTACCACTAACAATCGATCTTCCTTGACAGCTCTGGTCATCATCACCACTAACAATCGATCTTCCTGGACAGCTCTGGCCATCATCTTCTTCAGGTTTTTCTAACACCTTACTGCTCTCACTATCCATAGGATGTACAAGACTCGATATACTAGATGAAGACTCTGACAGCGAAACCGGCTCTGCATTATTAACTACGTTGTGAGTTAAAGATGGCGTTTTCTCAGTATTCCCAGCCATTGACTTAGTCTTCTTGTGTACACCTTTTATCTCACATAGTGTACAACGAAATGGGGTATTCCCCTCTATAAGATGCTTGTAATGTTCCGAATGCCGGTAGATGTAGAAGATCTGCTGGCAGCCAGAGCACTGGAATGGCTTTTCGCCTGCGTGTAGGCGGACGTGTGTCTCTAGACATTGTTGATTAATGAATTGTTTTGAACATTCTTTGCATTTGAATAGTTTCTTGACGGGTTGTCGTCGTCGTCGTTGTCGTTGCTGCTGCAGTAGTTTGGGTTTCTGTTGTCGGAGAAAGTGTCGATATTCACGTTTTTCTTGTTGTTGGAGTTGCTTCTGTTGTTCTTGTTCTTGTTTCTGTTGTTGTCTCTGTTGCTGACGTTGCTGACGTTGCTGCTTCTGTTGCTGTTGCTTCTGTTGTTGTTGCTGCTGCCGATGTTGTTGTTGCTGAAGCTCTTGTTGCTGATTCTGCTGTTGGTGTTGCTTCTGCTGTTGGTGTTGGTGTTGTTGTTTCTGTTTCTGCAGTTGTTCTTGTTGCTGTTTCTGCTGTTGTTGCTGCAGTTTCTGCTGCTGCTGTTGTTCTTGTTGCTGCACCTGTTTCTTCTGCTGGTGGTTTTGTAGAGCTTGGGTTGTTTTTGTGTTGTTACTACTATCGTGGGCTACGCTCTCACCAACAATATTCCTAATGGTAGATTCTATTGTCGACATTTTCCCCGTTAGCTGTTTTGCTTTACAAATTTCTCCATGACGAATTAAAGCCGACCTGTGAGTAAACGCTCTCTCGCAAGAACTAGCACATTTAAACGGCCGCTCTCCGGTGTGAATTCGCATGTGACTTTCCACATAATCAAGACGCTTGTAGATTTTCCGACAAACTGTGCATTTATGTCGCTGACTATGTCTCAGGAAGTTACCTTTATGTTTGAACGAGGTATCGCATATGGAGCACTTAAAGCGTAACTCTTTGCTGTGCATGTTACGAAAATGCAGATTTACGTAGTGTCTGAGTTTGAATGTCTTGGGACATTTTGGACATTTGAACCGTTTGCCGTTACCATGGATACGTTTATGTCGATTATAGGCTCTGCGATGTGCAAATCTTTTCTTACAAACCTCGCATTCGAATGGCTTTTCTTCCATGTGCACGTGTGAATGGGATTTTAGATTGCTCTTTAGCATGAAGCTTTTATCGCATAAAGGGCACTTGAATGGGTTCTTCGTTGCGAGCTCGTGATCGACTTTATGACGACTTAATGACGCACCACATTTGAACACTTTGTCGCATAAATCGCACTCGAATGGTTTGGTGTGTTTTAATTGGTGCACAACTAACGTGGATCTTTCCTCGAAAGCGGAATCACAGTTTGAGCACTTAAATGGCTTCTCGTTAGAATGGCGCTTCAAATGCTCACGTAGTGTGCGCTTATGCATGTACGATTTGCAACACTTGTTGCAGTAAAATAGGTTCTTGTTTTTATGGACGCTTTGGTGTCTGTGCAAGTTACCCGTCGTACTGAACACTTTATTGCAAATTTGGCACTCAATTGGGCTTTGCAAAAATGAGCTTCGAGAAACGTTGGCCGAATCACGTGGTTGTTTTTGGAAATAAACATTGTTCGAATCACGTGGTTGTTTTTGAAGATAAACATTGTTCGAATCACGTGGTTGTTCATGGAGAGAATCCATGTTCAAATCACGTGGTTGTTTATGGAGAGAATCATTGTTCGAAACACGTGGTTGTTCATGGAGAGAATCATTGTTCGAATCACGTGGTTGTTCATGGAGAGAATCATTGTTCGAATCACGTGGTTGTTCATGGAGAGTAACAATGTTCGAATCACGTGGTTGTTCATGGAGAGAATCATTGTTCGAATCACGTGGTTGTTCATGGAGAGAATCATTGTTCGAATCACGTGGTTGTTCATGGAGAGAATCATTGTTCGAATCACGTGGTTGTTCATGGAGAGAATCACTGCTCGAATCACGTGGTTGTTTATCTTTGGTATGGGTGCGTTCGTGTCTGTTACAGTTACTCTTAGTTCGGAACACTTTATCGCAGGTTTGACACTTGAACGTACGTGACAAAATACCATTGTAGAGGTTATGGACACGCAAATGTCTTCTAAGATCCCAATTACCTCGGAACGATTGACTGCAGATCGAACACCGATATGCACCTTGTGGATATCTAGAATTGTCGTTGTTTGGCTTGTGAAGAGGCTCGGCATTTGTATTTTGGTAGTTTATTTCAGAATGTAGATTCGCCCAGTGGTTATTTAAGTGACTTCTCTGCTTAAATGCAGCGTCACAGGCTGAACATTTAAATGGCTTTTCACCGGAATGTACACGTTTGTGTGACGCCAAGCTATCTGGGCGACGGAACCTCTTGTCACAGACAGTACATCTAAATGGTTTCTTATCGCTATGAGTATATCGATGCCTGTTCCAACTGTAGAAGGTGGAGAATTCTTTATCACACAACGAGCATTTCATATCTTTACCTTGCAGTTCGTGCATTTTCATATGCGTTCGCAGGTGTCCTTCAAGAATGTTTTTTTCACATACTGGACAGTTCTCTGAATTGCTGTTGGAGGTTTTGCCTTGGCCATGTGTAGAACTAGATGCTGAACCTTTAGTGCCTGTTACAGAACTATGATGCTTTGAGACACTATTAACTTTAACGGAACTACCACCAATGCTCGTGTTTGTTTCTTGGGTTGTGAGATTGTTAGAAAGGTTTAAACTATCTGAAAACGTTTTACTTGAAGAATGTGCGACTGAGTCATTATCATTACCACTAACATTGCCACGAGGTAATGGTAACACATAAAGGGCAGACCCAGTTTGCTGTACAGTAACACTATCATAAACCTGCGTGTTTTTCTCTTCATTGGAACACACCCCTTTTGATTGGCTGTTTTCTGAATTACCATTCAACGATTGAACAGGTTGTTTTTGCTGCACAAGACTCTTCCCCAGTCTTCCATCAGCGACAATTACACCATTTCCTTTTCCATCTAAACCTATTTTGATTGGCATTTCATGGATATTTTGTGACGTAATATACAGTAATTTTCCAGGTATAGTGGCATTCTTTGTTATATTATTAACTGCAATGGCACCTTTAGTAGGAAGAGAACTACTTTTTCCAGGTAATCCTACACTGGTTGGCTTTTGATGAGTATTTTGTGAAGAGCTTCTCATTAACCTTCCAGATTCAGTGGTGGTCTTTGGTGTATTATCAAGCACAGTGGCACCATTACTAGGAAGAGAACTTCTCTTTCCAGGTACTTCTGGGGTATTGAACAGGTCTTTAATAATTTGTATGAGATTTGGGTTTGTGGATATTTCCTGGTCTTTCTTGTTTTCAGATATTTTACCAACACCATGATTGTCTGCGTTAGGATTCATTGTTTACCTGGAAGTAGATAAAAGTGTCTTAATGATTATGATTGGAAGGACACTGTCATTGCTGCTCATATAATACAATCAATGTTATTAACATTGTCCACAAAAAAAGACATTAAAGAAATTTCAAGTGACACCAAGTTTGCTCTAAATGCTTGATACAAGCATTAATTGTGTTATAATTATTTTATACTCGAATAAGCTCTACCCTTGAATAAGCCCTGCATGTTAATACTATGTTACTTTAGAACAGCATTGAAAATACATTTTTATCAAAAGCTATATTCTTCAGTTCAAAGTAATTATATTTCACCACTCGATCCACTTGGAAATCAGAAGTTGTAGTGGCCAGCAAACTAAATTATAATGTACAAATATGATGATGATGCTGGTGATAATATTGATGAAAATATCCCACTTGGAAATCAGAAGTTGTAGTGGCCAGCAAACTAAATTATAATGTACAAATATGATGATGCTGCTGGTGATAATATTGGTGAAAATAAGGGGTGGACCATTTGACTTTTGAGGGGGGATGGATGATTTGGTCTGTGCAGGAAATGTTTTTTATCCCACTGGCATGCGCACAGAATTTATTTGATAAAAATGCAAAGATTGGAGTAGCGAGTTTGGCTGGCAGGAATTTTTTTGCGGCCCTTTGAGCCATTCAGGAAATCATCAACCCCCCCCCCCCCCCCCCCTAAAAAGTTAGATGGTCCACCCCTAAAGGTTGTTGAGATGATTATCAATGATGATGAATATGATTATGAATCATCTTTTCCGTCACCACTGTCATCACCATCATCACAGGTCAGGTAATACAATTGCCTTTCACTATTTGACACAAAGAAGTAAACTTGGTCTTGTTTGTCCTCGTGTTAATACTAACTATGGCAAGTTTGCTTTTCAATTCTTTATATCCAAATTTTGGGAAGAGATCCCAACGCATATTAAAAAAATCAACTCGTACTCGTTATTTAGAATCTGTTTCAAAATATATTTGATGCAATCACAAATCTAGATTGTATACAGTTATTACTTTATGAAATATTAATTAGTTTATTTTGACTCCCTCATTACTCAGGCTTCCAATAAGGAAAGCCTGAGTCTTAAAATGCAAGCCATTCTTCTTAATCGCCAAATTGGTAGCCAGGCAAGGGCTTCCTAGCGGAGTTGCAAGAGTCTGGGGATGAAATTTGCGAGTGTGCAATCATGCACGACACTCAACGTGCACTCGTTCTTCAAGAACAACATTATAATTTACAGTTGCAAAATGCTGTGTTTAAAGGCAAAGGAAGCTTTAGAAAGAATCATTCCTTACACGCCAACATGTAGAGATGTCGATGTTTTTAGAACGCTCCACGAAGCCAATAGCTTGAAAACTAGCCGAATTAGCAAAGTTCACTGCATGACTACAGTTCTCTCAAATAAGCTATATATGCTTTAGAGTGCTTACACTATGTACATGAAATAGAATCTAAATAGTTCCTACCTAATAGTTTTTATTTAGTGACTATTAGTCACTATCACTCAACTGGAACAGCTTTAGTAACAATACACAAGGGAAATCAAATACTCAAAACCATAGAAAGTTAATACTTTATTCATTGTGTATTGTTACTAAAGCTGTTCCAGTTGAGTGATAGTCACTAATAGTCACTAAATAAAAACTATTAGTTAGTAACTATTTAGATTTTATTTCATGGACATAGTGTAAGCACTCTAGAAGCGCATGTGCCTACTACGAATAATATTCTTGTTGTTTCCGCCAAAATCGCAAATAGACTGAAACATGTTTTGTTTTTGTGTTGTAGCTCTGCATTTCTACTAGATTTATACTCTTTACTTTTGACGACAAAATAAAAAATGATAAAATTATTATTTTATTCGGAAAAACGAACAAATAAGTGTTTGAAAAGATATAAAAGAGGGCTTTTTAAGGGGCTCCCTTAAAAAATTGATAGGGGTGCTCAATGGACGGTAAAAGGTATGGTGCCAGTTCAAGACCCTAAAAGGTACACAAGGGTCTTATTTTCGACCCTAAAAGGTCTGTCGAGCACCCCTACCCATTTTCTAAGGGAGTCCCCACCCCAGGCTTTATTCAGTGGGTGGTTGATGATTCAAAAGTTTATACTATATTTTCAACAACCACACACACTTTATTTATTACGCTTTTTCACAACTTACTACACTTATATGCATTTCTATTTATAATTATGTAAATTATTAATATTGTATTCTCTTTGTTGTTATACTGTCTGTGAATAAATTCAATTAAATTAAATTCTTGAACTAGATATATTTTCACTATTTTCAATGGCCCTGAGTTTGAGTTATAGCGAAGTACATGTAATTCCTTTTTGCAGTGGATGTTTTATCTCTTTTTTTCTCTTTACTTTCACAGAGTAAACCTTATTAACATGTCTTTAAACCAAGCTGCATATTGATTATCATTTAGCGTCACTATACTAACAATTTCACAATAACTCATTGAAAATTATATTACAATATTTTTGTTGAAATAATCAATCTAATCGAAACCACTGCATGATAAATAACAAACACATTCAACCACAATAGGACAAGTAAACAATCAAGTATTTGCTGAAGTATTGACTGCAGCTTTGGCGTTCTCAATGATATTTGAAGGAGTAGTAAAACACTCAAATAAGCATGATACAACCTAAGTGATGATCTATTAACATATGTTCGAACTAGATGTGGAACAAGATGTGGGAATAATATTGTGAATGTTGCTTGAGGTTTACTAGAATTATACATTGTACTCAGTATCTACAATCTAATTGGCTTAGAGCCTATATTTTATTTTCAAAATCAGACAATTAAAGCTAGCCGATTATTTTTCATCAATCTGTAGGTTGCATTGTTGACTTTTAAAATGCGCTAAAATCGAAGTTCAATCACGACAGCTTTGCATACAACCAAAAAAGATGGCTGCTCGCTTTGCTTCTTCAAGTGACGAAGAAAAAAGTCAATTACTTAAAGATAAAGACTCTGACAATACTAAAAGGTCTACAGAAGTTGCAAGAGAAATTCACGAGGAATACCTGAGAGAAAAAAACCCTTGAAAAGCCAAACGAAACGAAGATGTTTTGAAGTCTTTTCGTTTCGAGACAAGAAAAAGAGACGCATCCAATATTTGTACTTAATTTGTTTGAATTAAAAACTCAAAAACAACAGCTGTAATTACAAACAAAGCTTCATTTAAGACGGAAAAGTATTCCTTATGACTTAAATGATAAAGATCTTACTTACCTAGATACTTAAAAGGCTGGAAAACTGAGAAAATACTCTAAAAATCCGCTTCATAACAACTTCACTTGAACGATTGTGAACAAAGCCAGAGATTCGGTACCAGGGCCCCTGCGTGTTACACAGGAAGCCCGTCAATATCATTAACCGGATGAAAAATGAATAATAATAATTATAATTTATTTCTTCAGCGCATTCCATAATATCTCAATGCTCTTACAAATATCGATTACAGAAAAAAAAAAAGATTTTAAGACATTATTCATAAAAGTTGTTCAAATAAATAAGTTTTTAGCTTCTTTTTAAAAACGTCTACAAGATGGTGCTTTTCTTATCCCCAGCGCGACTTGTTCCATAGTCTAGGAGCACATACACTAAAAGCTCTCCCACCGTAGCTGTTGGTTTTGTATAATGGCTCTTCTTTGGTTGGGTTGGTTGGTTGGTTGGTCAGTTGGTTGGCTGATTTGTTGGTTGGTTGGTTGCCTGATTTGTTGGTTGGTTGATAGGTTGGTTGGTTGATGAATTGGTTGGGTGGGTGTCGGTTGGTTCAATTGTTCGGTCGTTACATATTTTCATGTAGTTTTTTCATGTATTTACTCGTTTATTTCTTCGTTTCAATTTTTGTTCCCTTTTTAAATTGTCAGTCACATTTACGTTGCCATAGCGCTATACGTCACTTCCTGTTCAAAATAAAGCTCAATTAACTTCCTGCTATCTAAACACCAACAATAAGTCATCATGACCAAACTATTATAGATTACAACTGAAATGTAAATTATTAGTCTTTATAAATACAAGGGATTAACT
Source organism: Metridium senile (assembly GCA_949775045.1). Lineage (NCBI taxonomy): Eukaryota > Metazoa > Cnidaria > Anthozoa > Actiniaria > Metridiidae > Metridium > Metridium senile. Next base: position 1,882,607 of record OX459103.1, on the reverse strand, counting down.
CTATTGTTTGAGCTTACGACATATACATAGCAATTACCAACAATGCACTCGATCAAATATCAAGATAAAAATTGAAATACATTATACATTTTATGCTGATATTATATATCAATATATTACATACTTATTTCGGGGTCTAATTTTACCATAGTTTCAGTCATTTCTTCATAATGGCAACAACGAGTCGCTTGCGTAGGTGTTTCTAAGGAAACAATGGAAGTAAAAATTGTCTAAACTGTTGCAGGTGAAAAGCAGCATACTCCTTGATATTTCAGTCATTATTTCTTCCTTTTGCTTTAACATTTATTCCGATGTAGCAATATTAATGCCCGAAATTTTAGAAAGTTCTAATCTCTTTGGTGCGCAATTTACTATGCTTTACTCATAGTTCTATGGCTTTACTCTAATTATGTCCTGAGATCCCCAGGGAGGAAATATAAGCCTAAGGACATTGTTTTCCCATATTCATATGCCTAATGACTCTCCTGGTCCAATTACTAACATATTTACTTTTGTATTAATTTGTACTTAACGAAAATGACTTAAAATTACACCACGAACAAAGGTACAAAAGTGATTATATTTTCACCACGCAGTTACTACAGTAAACACAACAAAAAGAGAGTCTATATATTGATATTTTTGAGAAAAAACGTCTCCGGTTAAGCAGAAGCTTTAGATATGTTAATACGCGTTTTGTTGGACTAACATTTTTGCTGTTTATCGATAAACATCGTCACCAAACAGTTAATTAACGCACTACAAGAACTTTTAGGAAAGCGACTTCAAGGAGCTGGCTTCACGAACTTGACATCGACTTATTCCAACTTCCAGGAGATAAAATTTAAAGAAGAACTTTGACTTCAGTGGAGCAATTATGGTAATGCTCTGTGAATGAATAATTGAAGGTCTACGAAAGCTGTTTTTAGTTTCAAAGACGACTCAAGAAGTGCAATTACTCAAAAGTTTTCCGCAAATCATTGAAAGCCAGAAAAGCTGCTCAAAAAGGCTGGACTCCATTTACGATCCAAGTCAATTAATAATATTGAAGACTTTTGGCATGTAAACGTTTATGTATTTCTTTGAAAGACACCTGTGAGTTATCTACTGCATATGAATCAGTTTCTTGTGGCAACTGAAGTCTTCGAGTCTAACATTGTATCATTTGCAAGAACTACTCCGAATTACCTTCCTCGCTGTTCTTCCGCTCAAGACACAATCTGATCATTATTGAAAAGATTTTTGGCAATACTGTGACGGAACTCTTGGCTCATTACCAAAGTAAGAAAAGCAATTTTTCATATAATAGCACCAAAATGCTTGGATAAAAAAGCAATTTGGGATATTAAAAAGCAATTCCTTTTGCAAGAAGAAGAAGAAGAAGAAGAAGAAAGCGATTTATGTACATCACTGAATACTGAAGAATCGGCATTACAAGAAGAAGAAAAAACATTTGTAAACTGAATTGATGCTGAAAAAGAAACTGATTAAGGTTAAAAGTTATTTGTAATTAATACGAAAATGGAAAGTAAAAAAAAAACAGATAACAAGTCGGCAAAATTCTTGGATATATAACGGTGACAAAAAAATGATTATTCTAAGATAAGAGCAAATTATTAGCATCGCCGAAGAGCTTAAAAAAAGACAATATTTGTACAATCAATTTGGAGGTTTTTTGGGATATTTGAAAAGCGTTTAACATAAAATTAATTGTAAGCTTCCTCTGCGAAAAACATCCAAGGCATTTAAGTTATTACCAAATACTGTGACAGACAGGAAGATTGTGGTGACAATTCAGGATATTGAGTTTCCTTACATCACGCGAAACAACAACATTAAACTCCATTTTCACCACAGAAACGCACCATTTTATAAGCAGAGACAATGAGTATACATCCCTCAAGACAGCCTTTAATACGAATCAGTAAAAACGGAGAGATGAGGCTAAAGAATAAAATAAGCGTGGCCATTTTGAAGGATAATGCTTACGAGGAACGAGCACTTGGAACGCAATTGAAAGCGTTGAAAAAGCACAAAGCTAGACAGGACAAGTACATGACCTACAGGCAGCTCGACTTCGCTTCAAAGCAGATAGCTGCAGCAGAAGAAAGACCCGTGACTATTGCTACTTCAGATACAAGGAATCAGTCGGGACTACCGCCGATTCAAAGGCTTGAAGCAAGAAGAAGAACGACAGCTATGTTTAACAGTAGTGCTGATTTTGGTAAAGTACAAGAACCAGATCCCAATCGAAAAACGCAAGGAAACTGGGAGAAAGCTGTGACGATGGTACGGATGGTTGTACATAATAAAAAACGAGATAATTATGTTGGAAAACCAGATAAAACTTTCATTACACACCAACACAACGACTACCAGACAAGTGCTACAGCTCAAGAAGACATGACTTTGCCTCGATTATCAATCTCTCATGGTGAAAGGCCTGCTAGGACGACTAAAACGGGACAGAAAATCTCTAAAAGACTTACATTACCAGAAATGATAAAATTATCAAGGGAAAAATCAATGGCCGGGCTAAAAGACCCGAGGTTTTTAAAACTTGAATCGTGTCTAGGTAATGAACAGAACACAAAAAGCGCGCGTACTCGATTATTGACTTTGAACTTAGAAAGTGAACCAAGTAGTGATTCTTTTCACAAACGCAAGCTAAAAACTTCATAATCAACACCTAACAATGAGAATTTAATGTACAATTTAAATTAATATTTATAATTAATATATTCAAAGAGTAAGAGATGTTTTTAATAGAGAAGTCCGGTATTGAGTTTTATTTACTGCGACGTAGAAATTACCCTCGACAACGTCTGTGATTTTATCTCATGTATAACCATCAGAACGAAAGCAAGTAAAGCCGAATTTAAATATATATATGTACAAACAAGCAAACTTAATTTAACAAATCCATTCAAAGTTATGATAAAGCTCCTAGCTACGAAGAATATAACGAAGAATAAAAACGTCCAAAAAAGGATTTTTACTTTATTATCATTGAATTGAACCAAGGAATTTTATCAACGAAAAAAAGGTCGTATATTACATTTAAATAAAAATTTAACTTATATATAACTATATTATATGTTAATAAATTCGTTGCGTGAGCAGTCACATTTAATCCAAAGTCTTATATCATTAATAAAATCAAATAAAGTCAGTTTTTTATTTGCTTTAGTGATAATTACATCCCGACATAAGAGGATGCAATAACATTGAAGACGGAAGGATGATAGTTGTACTCAATAAAAGTCTTAAAACATTTTAGCTGTGGAGATTTTGATGTTGATTTCGTAGTTTTAATGTTGGCCTTTTGTCAGGCGTCTGATGTTGTCATGGTGATCGGTTATGAAGTCAGTGACCCCTTACAAAGAACGTGCAATAACTCGCATCATATATATTTTACCGTGCAAACGTTGTCGAGAATAAAACTGATCGTAGTTAGAATCTAATGCACTGAAATGTTGTATACCATACATAGGCGATAGGTAAGGAACTGGAATTATGGGCATACACCTATTTTCAAAAATGTTGTTAGAAAATGGTTGTCCAAGGCAATAGGTCATTATAAGACGGAAAGGAACTATGGGCATACACCTATTTTCAAAAAGGTTGTTTCAAAAAGGTTGCCAAGTCGATAGGTCATTATAAGACGGAAAGGAATTATGGGCATACACCTATTTTCAAAAAAGTTGTTTCAAAAAGGTTGCCAAGTCGATAGGTCATTATAAGACGGAAAGGAACTATGGGCATACACGTCAATGCAAAAAGGTTGTCCAAGGCGATACACCGTTACTAAAGACGGAATTACTACATACACCTATTTCAAAAAGGTTGTCCAAGGCGATAGGCCATGCAGTACGTACGTACAAACTTGAAAGGAATTATGGACAAAGTTCGTACAAAAAGTGTACGTTAATTGTTGATCAATGACGACTACAAAGAAACCAAAATGTCATACTTTTTATTCAGTTACAAATCGTCGATGTAACTCCTAATTTCATATATGAACAGTTATTTCATAGATTTTCAATTTATTTCTTCATTGATTTATCTCAAATCAATAATTTTATCGTTGTCTTACAAGCCACCTTGAATATTCAAAAACAATTCAAAGGTCTCACCGTTACTGCTGTTTTCGACTTTCTGCGCAATCAAGCTTTCCAACAGCTTGTTGTAAAAGGTACCGACTCAGTTATTTACTGTTGATTGATGGCAGCTAAAAACGTACTTCACAGCAAGCCGTGGGAATGTCTGAGTTCGCAGAAAGTCGAAAACATTAAAGATAAATGTACTGCAAATATTTATAATATAAATAAACAAATAATCCGAATCATATCTTACACTTCACTTGTATTTACATTTGGCAAATTAATAAACTTATTGATCACAATTTACTTATCATCATAACAGTGATTATGATCGATGTAAATGATAACGATGGTTTTAATGATGGCGATGATAATGATGATGATGCAAGTCATTGACATATGAATAATGTTGGTGATGACATTGACGATAACACTAAATGTTAGAGATGACGACGAAATTGAGATGAGACAATGAAAATGACGACAATGCGGATGGCAACGATGATGATAATGATGATGACGACGATGTCAACGATTATAATGATATTTATTAAAATGATGATGATGATGATCGATGAAACGCGATGATGATAATAATTATATCCTCAAAAAGGTGACAAGCGTACATGTCACACCAAGTAATTAACCTATCATTGACATTGTTATACAACAAATGCTTATTTAATTACATCGATAGATACCAAGGCTATTACTTTGTGTGTGTTCGTTTAGGTAGCACCCTCTTCATACCCGTCCTGCGATCTATATAATCCCATTGCTGTCTTTTTACATAAGCATACATAGCAGGACCTTCACCAGGAAATAACCTATCTTGCACTGCATTTACAGGGACATCCTTAACTAACCATGCAGGACGTGGAGTAATGTTGCTCGCAGCCTTACGTCCTCGACCAAGAGTTTCATCACGATGTTCTCGAAGATAGCGTGGTTCTCCAGCCGTCTTAGCACGAATTTGAACGTTCTTGAGTCCCTCGTGGTTCAAGTTAAAAGGTCTAACTCTATGTTCATAGCTCATTCTAGCATGAACACGACGAATGTCCGGTAAAAACGCGTCGAGTAACCTTTCACGGTTTTGTTCCCCCATTGACACTAGATCCATTTCTGACCGACATGATCGTGATGAATTCATCCTTTTAGAGTTTTTACTGTTTTTACTCTCGCTACGTGTGCTTGTTTGCCTCGAACTTGAACCAAGTTTCATCCCTGACTTACTGGTATAACTATCTTCTCTAAAGCTCGAGCTAGAAGCTTGTGAATTCATACCATTTATATTGTTATTGTTTGTACTCCACGTTCGTGTGTTGTAGTCCAACTTTGATCTCAAACCAACAGATTCACTTGATGTCTCTCGTAATACTTTACTATCTTCGAAAGAGGTTGTAGCTTGCGGCGGCTGTACCATGACTTTGTACTTTGAAGTCTTGTAAACAAAGCAAATGTTTCCAGACGGAACTGTCTCCTTACATTGTTAACATCTCTTATCGCCAATATCGTCCCTAATGGACTTCATTATCGAGAGATATCTCGGTTTTACTTCGAATAAAAGCTGCAAGATGTATTAAGGTTGTGAATACTGTCTTTGTTGTGGCTATGTTTTCCTTCGCAACACAGGAATCAAGCCAACTAAGCTACCTTAACTTCGTTAATTATTTACATGAGTTTTTAATTAAAAAGTTAAACAAACCGGCACGGGTCGTCCCGAGGGATGGTCCTTTGTTGCTAAGCAACTAAGGGTATGATTAAGAGATAAAATTACACAATACATGCATACATCGTATTTTATTTAGCAGGTTATTAGGATTAATATCACAAAGGGTGAGAGGCAGCCAAAGAAAGGTATCTAAATTAATTTTTTACAAAATAAGAAAATATGCATTCAAAACTTTAAATAAATAATTAAATCAATGGTATGATTTATTTGTAACTTTAAATATTTACAAGTAGTGATCAAAGGCATTTCTAACTTTTGTACAGCCGTACCCAACCCCCTCCCCCTACTGGAAGAAACGTTTCTTCCCGTAGGGGGGAAGGGGGGGGACGGACTTTGTTTTAAACATTGATGTAAAGTTATATTTGATATGGATGACACGTTTTAGTCATGTACACATTTTTTTCATATACAAATAACTACAAATCACAATATTGATAATTGTTTTTCGACCAATAATCAATCGGTTTATAATTATTAAATGTATGTTACACTTTTAGTATTGATCAAAATGAAGGTCAGATATATGAGTTCCTTTTTACAAATTTGGTATATATAATATACGCTATAATAATGCCACAAACTTAGGTTCTGCTATTCAGAATGGCAAGTTACCATATTTCAGTCATGGAAAAGATTCTCCTACAATCTGGCGCTGATTCAGCATAATCTAACAACCCCATTTTCGGGGACGCCGAACCTAAAGTACAGCGGACTCATTGAACACTTTGGCAACAAAGCTTTCTTCTTCTCTTGCGTATGCGTATCTTGAGTATTTTCATCATTATTTGTGCTAACAAATCTTGGCTGGTATTCTTTTCCCAAATAGTCAGAAAACCATTTTAACAGACCATCAAAGTCCTGCCAAATCTTGGCGTTTTTCTTTTTCTCTTTCTCAATACGATCACCGCCACAAGAGTTGCTACGTCTGACGGTCAGATCGCCCGGATAGACTCTTATACTCCGAGACGAGTAAGCTCGATACAAGCCTCCTCTTGATTGGCTGGATCTATAGCCACTCGTTCGTTGTTCTTTAGTAGGACTGTTGAGGTATGATAGGTCGAGTGTGACGTCAGAGTTGGTGGAAAGAGTGTCCGCGCTGTTACTTAATGGGATAGAGGCCTGGGAGTTAGAAGTCTTGTCTCTAGCTGATGTGGATTTGAGTTTTGTTTTTGGCTTCTTTTCGTTGAAGGTTACTTTTATAACTGCATTAACATCTGAGGCTATTTGTCTCTGGTGGCTTGGTTCAGGTGGTGCAGCGCTTGTTCGTATAGCTGAATTACCCTTTCTATTTGATTCACCATCAAACGCGCTTTGGGTTGACATCCACGACTTATCTCTTTCAGTTTCAGATACCTTAGTTGTGGTTCTTTTAGCAGAACGTCCTTTATTATCCATCTTGTTACTAGATACATCTCTATTCCACGAGCTCTCCGGTGAAGTTTCCTCCATTCCAACGCTTCGTTGCTTTTCCTTCTTCGACACCTTACCCACAGCAGTCTTCGCATCCCTAGATTCATTCTTACCTAAAGCTTTCTTGGTAGAAATGTTAGGAAAGTTCGAAACTTTACTGCTTTCATATTTCTGTTGTCTTTTCAGAGTGGCTGCATGTGCACGTTCGTACTCCCTCAGCTTCAGCGACTTCTCCTGTTCGACACGTTTATGCGTCGCCTCCATTGAGCACTTTAACGCAGAGTTTCGGAAACGCGCGAAATGCGCTTTACTGCGCGTATCATTGTGTACGCTACGATGAAGCTGCCGCGCATCGCGACGTAGTCTGTCGTAGTTATCACCCGTACCGATAATGAAGTTGTCGTCCTCAGAATGAACTGCTGGCGTTGTCATTGTGCGGCTACAAACAGTACTGTATATCCTACAAGTTTTATACTCAATTTCAACTGACCAAAGTTTGAGAAATGTAAGACCAAGTTCGTTGAGTTCAATCAATGTTTCCACCAGCTTTGCACTTTTTTTGGTGTCGACAAATATTTAGAATCGGAAAGTAACAGAAGTTTCGCAGTTTTAGCGATTCAAAGCCGGGAAATTGCAGCTCAAGTTCTTATAAAAAAACGTTGAACGTCGTTACCGGCTCGGTTTCTAATTAACTTTCTATGTTGCTACTAATTCATGGAATCGGGAAGAAATAGAACCAGTTTCAGTGTTTTTTAACTATAAAGAGGAGATCAGTTGCTTAATTGAAAATGTTCCTTATGTCAGCTTTTATTTCCAATTCGAGAGTTTACGTTGTTGAAAAGAATTGTTCAACTTCAATTCCTACTCTGCCGCAAATAATATCTGGCATAAAGAACTCATTAGCTTGATCGCTAAAGGATGCATAAAAAGATTCAGGAATGTTCTGTTTGGAAATGAGTGGAACACTTTCCAAAAATTCTTGAAGTTTTTGTGGAATTCGCTTTACTAAATGAAGTAAAGTTTATTTTGCCAAACAATGTTGTAAAACTGATACAATTTTGTTTTGATATCACTTGATTCACAGTTTCCAAGAGTTCTTGAAGTTTTTGTGGAATTCCCAAAGGCTTGCGTCGCTTAACAAAATGAAGTAAAGTTTATTTTGCCAAAAAATGTTGTACAATTGATTCAATTTTGTTTTGTTCTCACGTAGATACACAAGAAACATCCAGCGATGCGCTGTTCTGGTGTGGAGTAAAATCTTGTACTCTGTTGTATTTGGCTTTCATTCCACGTTGTTTGGCAAGAGAGTTCCAACAAAGTTATTGTCTGAATAGAAAGAAATGTTGTCCTTGCATCAAGTTTGGTTGATTTCAATTGTTTACGTTGCAGTGTTTTTAAAGGGAGATCATTGACAAAAGAGTTCCAACAAAGTTATTGTCTGAATAGAAAGAAATGTTGTCCTTGCTTCAAGTTTGGTTGATTCAATTCTTCACGTTTCAGTGTTTTTAGAGGGAGATCATTGACAAAAGAGTTCCAACAAAGTTATTGTCTGAATAGAAAGAAATGTTGTCCTTGCTTCAAGTTTGGTTGATTCAATTCTTCACGTTTCAGTGTTTTTAGAGGGAGATCATTGACAAAAAGCTAGAGTTCCAACAAAGTTACTGTTTGAATAGAAAGAAATGTTGTCCTTGCTTCAAGTTTGGTTGATTCAATTCTTCACGTTTCAGTGTTTTTAGAGGGAGATCATTGACAAAAGAGTTCCAACAAAGTTATTGTCTGAATAGAAAGAAATGTTGTCCTTGCTTAAAGTCTGGTTGATTCCAATTCTTTACGAACTGTTTTCAGGAATGGTCCTCAGTTGATCAAATACTTGTATTTTAATCTATTCGTGTATTTTGCCAGAGAATGCTGTATTCACCTCACGTCCTTACAATAAGATTTCCACACAATGTTTCCACAGGAATTAGAATCTTTACAAGAAATTCAATACTTTGCAAAACTTCTCAGATAGTTGTGTTGTTGTCAAAACGTTTATGTTGCGGCATCACCACCGACAGTGTCATTTAAAGTGATATAAAGACCGTAGCTATAGCAACGAATACCACTAAAGATTGTTTCTATGGTAACCTGTGTCTATAATGTTACATGGACCAATGTGTTCGTTTGTGGTTTGTGGGAAGGGTGTATAGAACAACCGCAATAACGTTATGTGTGAATACGTAATTACATGAATGGAGGGAGGTCGACTTGATTTAACACCTGCCTTTAGACTATCCCCTCCCTTTCCTTGTGAGGTCGTTTTGTGAGCTAAATTCACATCATACCCTCTCCCCTTAGTAGTAAAGTAATACATAATGACATGAATGGAAGGAGGTCGACTTGATTTCACACCTGCCTTAGTATACCCTGCCCTACATCCCCTTGTGAGGTCGTTTTGTGAGCTAAATTCACACCATCCCCTCTCCCCATAGAAGTATTAAAGCTATACATAGTTACATGAATAGAAAGAGGTCGACTTGATTTAACACCTGCCTTAATATCTCCTCCCATCCCTTGTGAGGTCGTTTTGTGAGTTAAATTCACACCATCCCCTCTCCCTTACAGAAGTAAATTTTGTTTATGTTACTGAAATTCTCGGGAGATAATCTGATAATCTAAGAAGCTTAAAAATTTACCTTCAACGCTGACGCACTGTATGAATTAAACCTAATTAGAAATGTTGTGAATAGGGTCGACTTGTAGAAAGTCAACCTAGTTCTCAGGACCTGTTTCCTTCGCTGGGGGATACGGCAGGAAATCTCCGCGCCACTCACAAGCGAGGGAAAATACTGGGAACGAGACTGGATGAAAGATTGCCTCCTTTCGACCATCGCGGTGGTGTCACTACACAGGAAGCCCGACAACGGATTCTAATAGCTTGAGTTATGCAATGAACATGACGGATGGCAGAAGGAACTCTAAAGACATTATTTTACATTAATGGTGCAGGGAAAAATAGATAATGATTATGAAATTATGATAATGATGATGATGATGATGATTATGATAATGATTATGATGATGATGATGATGATGATGATGAGTAGAGTGAGAGATGATGATGATATGACAAGTGATGGTAATGTATTTGTCAAAACTCCAATATAAACTCTATTGCAACTACTGTTGCTTCCTGATACCACAGGGAGCCCATGTTGATTTTAGATAGATAAGGATGCTTTCATTACACCGGACTAAATTAAAACCAGAACTCAATGATAAGAATTCATTTCGGTCAATTAACGCTTTCTTTGTTCACTATTTACAAGTATGTGTGGGAGGGATATTTTTAATTGAAATCTTTTTTTGCACGTCCTTTTAATTAAAAAAACACCTTTCCTGTATTATGTATTGTAAAATTGTATCTTCAAAAAACAATTTTTCTTTTCTGAAAATCCAAAAAAAATATTTATTAACCTTTATTCAACTTATGTGGTCATTGAAAAAATGTTAAAATTCAGCTTTAAAACCAAGAAATTGCACCATCCTAATGTACATGTATAGCATAGCTAATTCAATTAATATTGTCGTTGAAAAATCCTAGTCCTTCACAGGAAAAGAAGCTTCTTCAGCTTTGAAATTAAACCAAGAATTAAATTACACCATACGTACATGTATACTGAGCTAATTCAAATAACGTTGTCGTTGAAAAAACCTATTCCTTCAGTGAGAGCAAAATAGGCTTCTTCAGCTTTGAAACCAAGAATTATATTTCACCATCCTAGTGTACATGTATACTGAGCTAATTCAAATAACGTTGTAGTTGGAAAGGCCCACTATATACAGATTCTGCAGACCAAAAACCAATTGAAAAACGACGTTTTAGCTGTATACTTGTACATTAGAATGGTGCGATGTCTTGGTTTTTCCAGCTAAAGTCGCTTTTAATACGAAGGTACAGGCACTGGGCTTTTTCAACGACAATGTTAATTGAATTAGCTATTATATAATTGCAGTATAAATTCTTGAATTCAAAAATGAACACTGTCACTTTTTGTCTGAAGGAATAGGCATTGGGATATTTCAACGACAACGTTAATTGAATTAGTTATTATAAAATTGCATTACAATTTTCTGATTTCAAAAATGAAACCTGTCGGCACTTTTTGTCTGAAGGAATATAGGCATTGGGATATTTCAACGACAACGTTAATTGAATTAGTTATTATAAAATTGCATTACAATTTTCTGATTTCAAAAATGAAAACTGTCACTTTTTGACTGAAGGAATAGGCATTGGGATATTTTAAAGACAACGTTAATTGGATAAACAATTATATAAACGAGTACAATTTCCTGTTTTCAAAACTAAAATTGAATCAGTTATATCTGTATAAGTACTTAGGATGTTCAAAAGCAGACTTTCATATATAAGTGGCCTATTTGGAGATAAATTCTGTTTCCTTCTCCCGTCACATCTATATATACTTAGTTCATTTATTTGTCACAATTTTATTTGTCACAATGATTCAATTTCAATTTCAATATTACAATAGAAATATTCTTCAATAAGAGGGTGGCCAAGGGGGGGGGGAGGTTGGTCGTCATCACGTTTCGCTATGATATTCACGCATCAAGTACAAATTTAAGTCACGTTCGACATAGCATTCACGTATAACGACTAAATTGTTTGTTATTTTCACGAATAACGCACTTATTTTAGCCTAAATCACGTGTTACGTGTCACCCCTTGGCCACCCTCAACTAAACTATACAATTCCAAGATCTAAAAACATTGCGGTTGCGGTCTCTTGTCGTTTGTCAACAAATTTATTCATTCATTATAGCATAGTTATTATAGTTGAGGAAGGTAATGGGTTTGGTTGAGGTTTATGGTTACGTTACAGTTATATGTTTTTCGGTTTGCTTTTTGTATCATGCAAATTTTCATATCATATCATACTAAAGCAAAAACAATACTCTAGTTTCGTGTTATCTAGCACCGCTGTACTGTTTGTACAGAAGGCGCATTTGTACAGGGATAACCTCGATTCAGCGAAAATTCAAATGCGATTTCTATTGTTAAGCGATAACATTTTTCCGTTCTTTGCTTTTTTTACAACAAATCGATACTTATCCTAGCTGTAAATGCGCCTTTTGTCAAATAGTACAGCGGTATTACATATCATGAAACTGTTTAGTAAAGCTGGCTCTAGCTAGTTTTGAAATTGTGTATCGAATGTTTTGAGTAAGAAGTTAAAATGACATAATAGCAAATTGTCAAGAAATAATGAACATCAGTTGTTGTTAGTTTGGTTTTGAAGTAAACCTCAATTTGGTTTTAAGGCATAAAAGACATTCACGCGATCATATATGAACAATTATATTGACCAATGTACACAATTTTCTAAGAAATCATCTGTTTTCTTTTTTTCCTGCCATTCTGTTTTCATTTTTTTTTTCATTCCCAGTATTCCATTCCATAAGAAATAAAGTATAAAATTAACGATCGTAAAAAGAGGGCTATTATTTACTGACGTTAAGGACGTCAATCAGAGAAAAAATGGCAACTTCAGTATACACCGTATAAAAACTATAAATGGTAACATATATACACCGTATATAAAAAAGAGTGTTACTTATACTGACGCCGGTTTAGGACGTCAATCAGAGAAAAAAAAAACTCACGCACAGTATAAAAAGAGTGTTACTTAAGTTAAGGACGTTTATAGGACTTAAATCCTTCGTCAGAGTAAAAATGCTGGATGACTTCAAAGTTTATTCGTAGAAACATCATTAATATATTCTGTTGCTATGCAGTTTGTACATCAAATAGTTATTTCAGCTGAAGCGTGGTGATTTATTTACATATCTTCTAAGATCATTCCTATTTTTAGATTATTACAAAATATTATATATTACTTTTTGACTTTCTCAAAACATCAAAGAAAACTTATTATATTTTTATTTTATTTTGATCTATTTCTATTTTATTGGATTTTTATTTAATATTTAAAATGTATTTTCATTTTCATTTATTTTTATTTTATTATAGTTTCACTTTATTTTATTATCATTCTTATTTTTAGAAACTTACAAATGCAATACATATTAATTTCGAATAGTAAATGTGAGTATAACTAATAATCTAACATGATGGATATTTTCAGAAAGCATTATAATTGCAAATGCAATACTTTACATTATGTTTAAATTTCAAAGCATTGTCATAAAAATCATAAAAACTCGTTAATATTTATTCAAACAATTCTATATTTTGACATAATATAACATGGATATTTTCCGAAAGTTATAAATGGAATATGACTGCGTTGTAGATCTTCACTAAAATCATAAAAAATCGTTGATATTTATTCAAACAATTCTATATTTTGACATAATATAACATTTTGACATAATATAACATGGATATTTTCCGAAAGTTATAAATGGAATATGACTACAATGTAGATCGTCACTAAAATCATAAAAAAAATCATCGATACAAATATATAGTAGTACAAATTTTATTATCAAATCCTGAACTTTCTACATATAAATCCTAAATCATTGTCAGATATTACAAATACAACGCCACCAAAACTATACAAAAAAAACATTTTATAATGTAGGTCATTTTTCAAGTATTTCTACAAAAAAAAACCTCAAAGTATAGAATATATATTATATATAATATATTCCCTTTATAAATATATTTCACGTGAGAACATTGTCATTAAAATATATTGTAAATTCTGTACAAAATGCAGTGTATATGTCGAATATAATTGATAATTGTGAAATAGAAAAATGAACTATCATCAGCGACTTACATGAAATGCAAAGCGAAACACTTATCACTCGAAATTATATTTTTTTAATGACTCTGGTTCAAATCCCATGCACTCGGAGTTCTTCTGATCTGCTGGTCAGCAAAAATATTCCGAGTTCAAGTGATATAATATTTTTTTTATTATTTGAATGTACTAGAAATAAATGATTATTTTCATAAGTGTTTCGCTTTGCTTTCCATAATAGACACTCTTTGAATTGTTTTCTTTTGTGTCTATAAGAATATTCAGTTTTATATTTTAGGGGCTGGTTGTACAGTAGGAAGGTTCAACTGAGCGTTTTAAATTTGATAAATTATTTTCACTGGATGAGCCTTATTTGGGAGCAGTTGTATGAAGGCTGAATAGCACTTGATAAATCATTACTGATCCCGCATAAAACCTGTACAAATTCTATATACTAGAACAGCTAGGCCTCAGAAACACTGGATAAAGCATTTATCATGATCAGAACAAAACTAGATAAATCTTTATCCAGCGTTTAAAACCTATACAAATTCTTAAACGATGGATGCAATTATCGAAACGTCGTTTAGAACAGGCCAAAGAAACACTAGATATAGCTTTTGCCATGAAAAAAAAACCTGTACTTGATTCAACCTTCGTACAGTCAGCCACACATTAACATATACAACAACTATGAACTAGGGAACTGCCCAGGGTTATTGCTACCACTATAGTACTACTTTTAGTTGAAAAATATAAATCTTTTTGTAAGACGATATAAATAACGAAAGTGTTATCGCATAACGAACGAATCACGATCGTGTTTCACGACAAACAATCCATGTCTGTAGGTGTTAATTGTAAGGGCAGTGCAAAACGTGTGCTTATCCGCTTGCGGTTTTGTACATTGTAAAACAAACATATCCAATTTGTCTTGGAAGAGCAAATTTTTGTCGAAAATTAGGCTTATATCGACGGATTTTTCTGTCAAGTATAGGCACTTTTATATCTCTCATGCTTAAGGTTTTAAAGATGCGCAAAATGAGTATTAGATCTCATTCGTTTGAACTCTTATTCTTTGAACTCTTATTCTTTTGTATATAACATTAGTATAAACATATCAATCGGTTATGGAAATAAGCTCCCCACTAGGCTTAAATCAGTGACTTTTTATGCCTAAAGTTAGCGACTTTTTCTGAGTAGAATAGAAAATATTTTTCCTTTAAGAAATAAGAGTTTTTCTTTCGTACATTGGTGACATTTCTAGTGTTAAGTCGACGAGTTTTGTCGGCCAAAAATTCGTGTTTATTCCTATGTAAAAACAGCGACGATTTCTCGGTGGAATGAGTGACTGACTTTCCTGTCGTAGTCAGCATGTCCTTCTGTTTTTTTTTTCTGGCAACTTCATGTGTCACTAAAAGTGACATTTCCTGCCTGGAATGAGCGACATTTTCTCTCCATTTTAATGATGCCCAACTCGTTATAGTTTCAGTTGATACCGCGCGAAGAAAAGCCCGCGTGGAAACTTCTGCGGTTTTGTGCATCACGTCTCTGAGACGCCATTTCAGTCCTCGGTCTTCTTGGCACAGCTCTATAACTTGGATCAACCTCTCCTCGGGGGGATCTCAAGCTCGTAGACCGGGGTATAAGTGCAGACCGGGGGGTCACTAAAGGGGGAGCCTGGCTAGGCATTCGGGGGGAGGTATTTGGCGGTGATCGTGGGCTCGTTACTGGGGAGGCTTTAGGGGTCGTTCTTGGGGATGGTTCAGGTGATGCGGTTCGCGAAAATCGTGGACTTGGCTCTGGAGAGGCCCTCGGTGCAACTCTAGGACTTGGTATAGGAGGGGATGGAGAAGCAGACCTCGGTGACGTACTCCTAGGAGCCGGTACCGGGGGTGACTTTACCCTTGGAGGAACTGGGGGAGATTCACCCCTTTGAGGTACCGGAGAAGGCTCACTTTTCGGAGGTATCGGAGAAGGCTCACTTCTCGGAGATACCCGGGGAGGTACCGGTGGTAGTGGTTTAGTAATTTTCCTTGTTTTTAAAGTCCCTTCCTGTGTTTGATTATTGTACGAACCGCAATACATCACCGACGACGCCTCAGCTCGCTCTCTTTCTATTTCTCTCTCGGTCAACCCGAACGTCACGGTTCTTCTACGATTCAAGTCTCTTACATAAGCCTTTGGTTCGGGTCTTCTGTATCGCTGCATTTCCGCTCGTGCGCTTTCGATATCCCTGCTATTTTCACCACCGTGTCTTCCCGAAAATGAGTTCGTTTTAAGTATCGAATTCACTGGCGAATTGTCGACTCGTCGTGTCGCTCGCTTGTTGTCGTTTCGATATCGACTGTCGACAGTCGAATCGGATATTCCGCTGTCTTCGCTGATTACTGAGTGTCTTGATGAAGGATAACCGCGTAATGATGACCGATTATGATTCGTTCTAAGATATCTAGTGTCGTTAGAACTATCCTGTGACTGACAAGAATCATCATACACTCCAGAGTCAGTTGAAGCACTAGAAAGTGAGTTCCTACATCCAGGGACGTTGCGATATTCATAAACATACGGATGACAGTCCAAATCATCGTCTTCTAGTGAACATTTTCTCTTAAAACTTTCAGTTAACATTGCTTGTGATAACAACGCTCTAACTTGGTCAGATTGCGCTAAGTCGATGGCTTTGTAGCTTTGTTTAGTCTTGGCGTTGACATTAGCGCAAGCAGAGGTTACTAGTAAGCTAACAACACCTAAATGCCCTTCTTGTGCAGCCAGATGAAGCGCTGTTCTTCCATCGGAATCAACACAGTTTAAATCAGCTCCCTTTTCGAGTAGAAAGTTCACAATATCTACGTTGCCATCTAAGGATGCTTGTTGTAGAGCGGTAAGCCCGAATTTATTCACACTATCAACACGAAGCCCTGGGCTGTACTTCATAAGAAATCGAACTTTCGTTACATCTCCCTCGCTCACTGCGAGGTGAAAAACAGCGGCCATTACTGAAGCGCTTCTCTGTGATACACAACGTAAAATTTCACATCACTTGTGTACTAGATTCCCTCGAATAGTTTTGTACAAATACACTGCTAAATTATATTGCTGTAAGACTGTATATTCCCTTGAGTATTCCAGAATACAATATCTAAATCACTTCCTTCGGGAACCTGTAATCGAACACATAATCGTGAAATTAACAATGTCAAAAATATTCCAATAACGTAACACTACCAGTTGGATATCATTGAATAAAGTTTCCTTGTAAAGCTACTTACCTATCGAGAAGTATTCGAAATAGTAATATAACTACGAAGGTGTTAATATACAGCTTAATTACGTGGAGTTGTTGTTATATTGATTTCTGGAAGACTCCGTAACTTCTATAATCATCCGCCCACAACTTAGAGTTATATACACGGTTGAATAAGGATGAAATCAACCAAACAGAGCATTTAAGCCCACTAGAAATCGAACATTACGTCCTGATGGGAATCGATTGTCGCGATACTAATTTACATTCAAACTCACTCACCGATAGACACGTTATAACGCTCGCTGATTGGCTACAAGCTACAGATGTTTTCGATTGGATTGTGTTAGGTGGATATTGCGAGGGGACGGGTGGTCAATGAGAGTAAACAATCATCAATGAACTGACTCTGAATAACAACTGGTATTGACCTAAAGGATTTCAATATTACCACAAGGATAATAACTATGCTTATGTTTTCTTCGCACGTGGAATAAAGGTGACATTTATTTGAAGTGTAGTTTACCTAAGGGTTGTACAGTTGTGTTTTGTATCACCACTTATACTCCCGCTTATACCCCAACTGGGAGCCAATTGAAACATCTCTTTGTAAACTCACAACAAACCAACAAAGGACCCGTGTTCAAGAATGCTGCTATAGCTCATGTATAGTATTCTTTTGTTTCGTTGCTAAGTTTTTGCGCCAAGCCGTCCCAGTTGTAAATTACAACACAGTGTGAACCTTTCTATGTAACAATCCAGTTCTTCAAAGCGTGGACGCGCATATCATTTAATATAAATATGAATAAGTATTCCGTTTGCATTAATAAAATAATTATGATTGATATAAATGTACTGAGATATCAGTATCAAAATACAAAGTACTGTACGATGCATTTAATACTTAACTCAACCAAGAAAACTGTACTAAAATCAAACTAAAAATGATTAAACGTAAAAAGTTTGTACTATTGTCAAGAGAGGAACCCAGAAAAGAAGTTGGGTTGGGGAGTCGATTTTTCTCTTTTAAAAATAGACTTGTAATTCAAGCACTTCATTGAAATGTTCTATTTAAATTTGAATTCCATTATTTGTTTAATCCAAGTCTTGAATTATTAAATGAAAAGAAAAAAGTTCTTTGTGATATTTTATCAATGCCACTTTCGAACAAAGTTGCAAGTTGTATTATTGTTACTCAAGTAAATTGAAACTGTTTAGAAACTCTTTAATGACATATGAACAAAGTTACATTTCTTTTTTTTATTTAATGCCACACACGATAGAACAATGTTACCAGTCGAGTTAATGCTTCATTTATCATAAATTGAAACTTTTGAGAGTTTTTTAATGGAACTGGAACAAAACCACCTGTCTCCAGGTCTCTTGTATTCCATTTGTTGATAATTGAAACATTGTTGTGTCTTCGGATGAATAATTGGTGACGCTAATGTGTGAATCGAACCACACACCTATTTTGAAAAGGGTTGTTCTATTGCCTAAGGCAATTGGCGATGGGGTATCGAGTCAATATCAAGGACATTATTTGATAAATTATAATAATACCAAATTAAATAAAGCGCTTATACAAAAATTACAAAAAATATAGAATTTACAAATTAAAAAGTGATATTTGAAATGTCTCTGGTTGGAAGGAGGTAAGTAGTTTATCTCGGCTAAGAAAATCCAGCGGATGCTAAGCCCCATACAGTTTATAGAATTTGCCTAAACTTATATCTGCTTTATGTGTTTTCAATACCGAACCATGATCAGGCAAAGAAGTGTATCAGATAATTTATCCAGTGGATAAAGCATTTCATGCAGCCTTCGTGCAACTGGTCCCACTGCCGAGATAATAGTTATCCAATGAAAATAACATGTAAAGTGCATGTGTAAAATTTGTCTAAATTTATATCTGCTTTATGTGTTTTCAAAACCGAACCCTGATGCAAATAAGTGTGTCAGATAGTGGATAGGGCATATATAACGCCATTTATATCGTATAGTACAAGCAGCCTCTGTCACGAATTAACCGGAGCATAGCATAATACTTATAAATTTTCATCAGCTGAATAAGGATTTTTCTAGTCCAAATAGCGCTGTCTTCACGTCTCGTGCAACAGGTCCCTCAAAAAACATGGGAGGTCTTAGTTATCGTAATCTAAAGTAGAGTTGTACAAAGAAATCTCTGACATGTACGTAATGCTTTCAAGATCTCAAGATTAATGATATATTACAAGATTCTTCGCTTGACAAGTTTTCTCCCTGAGGGCTGTTTTGACCTCTAAACTCTTGTAGTTTTTTTATCTGTTTTTTTGCTAAAGTAAATTAACATATTCTTGCTATAAAGTCTAAACATGATGACTATGAAATACATTCTGCTAAATGGTTGAAATATGGATTTGGATTTGGATAACTAGATGGGAAAGAAATATGAGATGTAACTTTTGATTCAAGTGTTTCGACGTATTCTGGCTATAACGAAGTACATAAACGTTGTAGATTATGCTAAATGGTTGAAATATGGTTTTGTATGAAGGATGGATAGATGGGAATTGAAATATGAGAAGTAACTTTTGATTCAACTATATCGAATTATTATCCAACTAGTCATAGACGAGTAAAAATATCGCAGGAGTAGGACTGGATCGAGTAAAAATATCCAGCGATATTTTTATTCGTCTATCTAGCCCTCAAGTAAAACAATGTTTTGCTTTATAAAAGAACAAAAACCTTTTGATTGGATAATAAATAACTTATTAAACAGTCTGATATGTAATATGGTTGGATATTTTATTCGTTAACTTTCATTTTGACTCGCCCGGAGGCTCGTCAAAATACAGCGTTTCACTCGTAAAATATAATATCCAGCCATATTACACATCAAACTGTCTAATAAGATATATTTATTCTGGCTATAAAGTACAAAAAAGATGTAGACTATTAAATACATTCTGCTAAATGGATGAAATATGGTAAAGGATGAATAAATAGGAAATGAAATATATGAAGTAACTTTTGATTTAAGTATGTGATATGAGTGGTGAA
Source organism: Metridium senile (assembly GCA_949775045.1). Lineage (NCBI taxonomy): Eukaryota > Metazoa > Cnidaria > Anthozoa > Actiniaria > Metridiidae > Metridium > Metridium senile. The sequence goes on along the minus strand of OX459103.1, from coordinate 1,862,294 downwards.
GATATAAAGAAAAAAACAATAAGCTGTTTCAACCAGTGGTATTTTTAGAACTTTTTAGAGTCTTTTGAGTCTTTTGCTTTTGAAATTGATAGGTTAATTTAAAAAGGAATCAAAGTAGAGGCATTATAAATACTATGTTTTTTTGCTTTGGAAGAATGCTGAATCAATTCAAATGGAAACCCTTTTCCGGTTCAGTAATGTATTTAGTGCGAACCGGAAAGTTATATTTACACAACCGAGTCAACTAATTAGTAAACATAACAACTTTTAGAAAAGACAAACAGACTGTTTTGATAGGATTACTAGTTACTCCCCCCCTCCCCCATGGGAATGTCCTAAATCGTAAACCTTTGATTTTAAAAGAAAGATTGTCTATCCCGGCTGAAATAATTAGTAAACAAAGCAACTTTTAGCAAAAACAAACAGACTATTTTGATTAGATTACTAGCTACTCTGCCCCTCCACCTCCCCCATGGGAATGTTTTGGTCTTCTAAAACGTAAGCCTTTGATATTTAAAAGAACGATTGTCTATCCCTGAAAAAATTAGCAAACATAACAACTTTTAGCAAAATCAAACAGACTGTTTTGATTAGACTACTAGCTACTCTCCCCTTCCCCCAAGGGAATGTTTTGGTCTTCTAAAATGTAAAGATTTGAGTTTAAAAGAACTTTTAGCAAAAACAAACAGACTGTTTTGATTAGACTACTAGCTACTCTCCCCCTCCCCCAAGGGAATGTTTTGGTCTTCTAAAATGTAAAGATTTGAGTTTAAAAGAACTTTTAGCAAAAACAAACAGACTGTTTTGATTAGACTACTAGCTACTCTCCCCCTCCCCCAAGGGAATGTTTTGGTCTTCTAAAATATAAAGATTTGAGCTTAAAAACAAACAGACTGTGCAGATGCGCCTTTTGTTAAATAGTACAGCGATACTAGATAACATGAAACTGGAGTATTGGTGTAAGCTGTTGTGGTCACCATTCCCTTCTTCTTTTCCTTTTGTAAATTTTCCTGGCCGAAGCTCATAAAATTAAAAAAATTAAATAAATAAATTATTATTTTGTTTCAATGACTAAACATTAAATAATTTTGTTTCAATGGTGCGAAATTATTTTTTTATCATTAATTTAAATGTTTGCGCTCTATAGCTATATGCATAGAAAGAACTATATAAATATGCTTTGTTGGGAAAATTCAACCATGCATGTTTCTCAAGGCTTATCGATGCAGGGGAGGTTCAGCATTGTAATACTACTACACATGAAGTGCTGAACACTGAGGCGATGACGTTGCTGATGTGTCGTCACAACAACTTGTGACATGTGACGTCACAGCAGGAAGTGGAAGAGAGAACATGCTAGACATCTGATCATGAACGACCTCCGGTACGTGACTATTCAGATATGTCTTGTTTCACTATGTAGTTGACGTCACATTGCGAAATCAAAATCGTGATTACTGTAGCATAGGAAGTTTGTGCAGTCAAGCAAAGTTATATTTCCCTATCAAAAATATATACTGACGTTTCTTACATCAAAATGTTGTAGTTCATTCTAGATATCACTCTTTTATAACTCTTAACTTTTATTTTGTAGCCACCAGGTTACTGTTCAGAAAACAATGATCAACGTTCACGCAACAGGCGCGCGAATATGCCAAAACAATAGCGCACGAAAACTAAAGCAAATAAAAAATAAATGAAATATATGACTTCTTACTTACTTACCTACCTACTAACCTATTACTTACTTACTTACTTACTTACTTACTTACTTACTTACTTACTTACTTACTTACTTACTTACTTACTTACTTACTTACTTACTTACTTACTTACTTACTTACTTACTTACTTACTTACTTACTTACTTACTTACTTACTTACTTACTTACTTACTTACTTACTTACTTACTTACTTACTTACTTACTTACTTACTTACTTACTTACTTACTTACTTACTTACTTACTTACTTACTTACTTACTTACTTACATAAATTACCATATGATTGAAGTGGAAAATATTGTGGATATATGTTCAACAATAGAAAACTGCACCCATCAAAATATCCAATTTGAAACATTTATTCAATAATATGAAATAACATTTATTTTATAAAAAGATTGTCACATTTTTTACAATTTTTATACTCTATATTACATATTAAAATTGCTATTATAATTATAATTTTTGCATTTTAAATTATCAATTCAAACATTAAGAAACATGTAAATTGCCTTAGGCCTAGTTCAAACGTTGCATTTCACATGTGCCGAATCTAATGCAAATGAATTCAAACAATAGGTTTTGCTAATTTGCATTAGATTCGGCACATGTGAGATGCGACGTTTAAACTAGGCATTATTATTGCTATTTTTAGTAAGTAGCCTTGGCCTTTATATGACCGATTGGTGGCACTGATATTAAAACAGAACCATTTAAGCGATATTAAAATGTGCAATTTTGTCAGTAACTTCTCTCGCGATTCCGTTGCGACAGAAGTTGCTGACTGGAAGAATTGTACAGTATAACAGAGGTTGTCTCTCTTTTTTGTTGCAGACAGCATTGAACAAAGTAGAGTTCAGTTCTACGTTTGGCAACGGAATTTAGCCAGCTACGTACACTACGGAATGTTCAAGCATTACTAAACAAACAAGTTAAGGATAAAATTGCACAGTTTAACAGCTCCTTTAATTTTTGTTACAGCTAGGCATTTCAACCGTCAACAGCGGCAAGCATTTCCGAATGCTTGGCGCAAATATGCTAAAACAAATATATATGAATTGAATGATTAAGCAGACCCATTTAATATTTTGTTAATAGTTTTTCTTTGTTGAGCTGTAAACACGAGCTTGGCTAAACTCGTGGATTGCAATAATTAACTCTTTGCGCATTTTGATTCATATATATAACATCCACGAGTAATGACAAAGCTAGTAAAATAACTGAGTGGAGTTTGTGACGTTCAGTAATCTAGCAATGTCAAGTCCATGTGAATATCTCACAATAGAATGAGAACTGGCTGGGGGGCTAGTGTTCTTATCAAAGTTCTTATCACCGTTAAAACCGATAGGTGAAGTTGAATCACTTGGAGAAGAGGGCGAGCGATCTGGACTGTACTTCGGCTTCTTCCTCAAAACTGTGTCATTCAATCGTTTTATTTCCTCTGCTTTCCTTTGTAGTTGTGGCAGATAAAGTTTAGTATACGAGTCTTTTTGGTAGGTTTCTGGTGTTTTACCGGTTAGTGTTGGTATCATGTTGATATAAGGTAGAGAAGTTGAAAGTTTTTTCTGTGAATTTTCGGTTCCTTTCTCTTGTACTGTCATGGAACTTGTCGGCAGACTTGTTCTTCGAGAGAAGTCAGGAAAACTTTTACAACGTTGAAGAACGGGATTAATAAGTTCTTGATCCTTGTTTGATTCGGATGGTAAAGTTGTCTGTGTTTCGTTCACATTTTCTCGCCTTGAAGGACTCGAGTGGCCGCCATCTTGCGAAGCCGACTCTTCGAAGAGTCTTTCTGCTTCTTTGCAGAATTCTGTCGCTTGTCGCTCAAGATGGACTACTGCTTTTGCGCTTAGATCATTTATTCTAGACTCTTTGCTAACTCTTCTCATTAAACGATTGATAGAGTTACGTGGTTGAGGTTTCGTGGTAACTTTTGTTGTTCTCAGAACTTCACCCTCATACTCGTGACCTATTGTAACTTTAGGAAGGAAAAAGCCCTCTCTTGCTACAACGTTCGTACTTTCTCCACAATTATGACTTTCGGGGTTAACTTTTACGTTTGTTTTGTCTTTGATTTTCTTCTTTTCTGTTGAAGATTCGTGGGTATTTTTTGCCTCATTTTTAGTATCGTTCTCGTCTCCAGTAGCAACGTTCTCTTTCCCTTCGCAACTACCATCGCAATTTACTCTGTCCTCCGCTTTTCTTTTTTCTTTCTCCTCCTTGTTTTTCTCCTTCTTGGTTTTAACTTTAGGAATAAATCTTACTTCTACAAGACTGTTGAAACGAACTCTTTTTTCTTTGATGTCCTTTTCAGGATCTTGAATTTTGACAGTAACAAGTACTCCTTGTAATTGATTCTGAACTTCAGAAGATTGTTGTTCAGCGCTGGATGACATGACTTGTACAACGCGCGCTGCTCGTGAAGTGACTTTAAATCTCCCAAAAACTTTTTAAGTACTTTTACAAGCATAAGAAGGTTCAGGAAACACAGCAAAAGTGTTAACTTGAGTTCGCATCAACAAATTATCACTTTCTAGCAGCTGATTTTAGATTAGCAGTCTGTTTTTAATGCGTTAGCTCGGCCTTAATTTGACACTCTCGGCAGGGCAATATCCCAAATGAGGTTGATATAAAAGCTTATCTCAATACCTTCTAAACAGATTCTTTACCAAAACGCTTAACACTCTGATAGTGGGTTAATATCGTGGTTTTATAAGCCAAGTTCACGTAAAGGATGGTAATTTGCTTTACTGAGGTACTAAATTAACGATTCTTGAATAATGACTATTAAGGTTAGCAGGTTGCAGGTATAGAGTGATAATCAATTGCAGTCAGACATATGCATCTTAAACAGAGTGTACTTCAATTATACAATATCCTTTTAAATTATAATTGTACTATCTTAAACAGCAGAGTTTTTCATCTCAAATATTCTGTAAAATCCAGATGACAATTCAGTGTTCACAGCTCGTGAAATATATATAATAGAGTGTTTCAGGAACTCACATAAAATTTGCAAAAACAGTAGAATTCAGTAGATAATTCAGTGACCAAACGTTTGCAGTTCAGTTTTACCAGGTAATGTGATTCAACCAAGATAGAACACCATGCAGTACCCAATTCCGGCGCGGTTAAACTGGGAACACCAAGCTCAAGTTTACAGAACTGAGTGATACTGCTGATTTTGCACTAATAATGCTTATCCAAGATGGAAGAATATAATTCAGTGACTGGGCCCAATTACTAGTCAGTTTTACAGAAGTATACTGATTTTGGACTAACCGATGCTTATCCAAAATGAAGACTTTTCAGAAACACAACTTGGTGAAATCAATCCACTTTGCTGCTATAAAGATGCTGGTCAGTTCCACTAACGATAAGTACCCGAAATGAAAAACTGTTCAGTGCCAAGATTCTGCAGAATTATCAGCTTCGCCAGGTACCTGGAGCTTCACTGTAGAAAATATAATACGATTTCAAGCATTAAAATGATACTCATCCAAGATAGAAGACTTGTCAGGATCACTGGCAAAACTTTGCACAATAATTAGTTCCGTTTTGCAGCAGTAACTATACTAATTTGTCCGCTAATGATGTTCTTCTAGCTTATCAGTAACAGAACTTTGCACAATTAGATCACTTTAGCTGCAGTTATAATTGGTTTGGAAAGCTTCTACGAAAAGTGACAGTTCTTTGCACAATTGCTCCAGTGTTGTATCAAGAATACCTTCCCACGTAATGACGTCCATATAGCATTTATATATCCGCTGTAGAAGTAGACCAATATAGGTAAAGAGAGTATACAGATAAGCACCAGCGTACGCGCTTATAACACCTCTGTTGACTGCATTATTCTAGTGTAATGTCGTGATGTCAGCGTCTTCTTTCTTCGTATGTTAGTTTGTGCATTCAACTCGAAAAACGTTCAAACTTTGCGTCGTTTTATGTATTTACTGAGTCTGACTGATCATATCTGAGCGATATACCGCAGTTAGTTAGAACCTGACCTGAATCCATGGAAGGTTTTGCCATATAACCTTCTACTACAGAGAACTGGTTGAATATTTCTACACCAAATATGTAAAACAATTAGGATACGATAAGTAATATAGTGAAATTTGTAACACCGTAAAAAAAGTTGACTTAACTTAACTAACGTTTCGAGCTTTAGCCCTTCGTCGAAGTAAAAAGGATACGGACAATTAGAATACGGATATGAACTCTTTCGTCGTCTTTGTGTTGCTCAGTTACTAATACGACATAATATTGGCCGAGCTATTAGATGAATAGCAAGTGCCTTCTAAAATCTGAATCCAAAATCACCTATTTACAACAACCTTTCTATGTCAGTGTACATATGTGGAAAAGTTAAGTTGCATAAAAATGTACATTTCCCTACAAAGACTACATATACACTAAATAGCAGTATGGAAGAATCTTGAATTAAGGATATGACGTTAAAGATAATTAATCTTTGTTAAATAATGTAAAATATTTTAAAACTGCCACAAAAGATGTAACTTTTTCATTACATTAGCAACTAGCGTATGTCATATTATGACGTCACGAAGCTTAAGGTTCATTATGATTGTATAGTCCTCATTAACTCTGTGTAGTCCTTTTGTTCAGCGTCTTCCTGGATGGTTCCAATGCAAACAGAAGCATTTGAGAGGTGTATGGCATTGTAACATACAAGAAAAAAGGTTTTATTGGCACTTTCAGTTTCACACTGTAGAAGCCGGACAAATCGTCCGTAGATTTGTGTTCGTCCAGAGTTAATACTCTGGTTCGTCTAATGTAAATTGAACAATTAACTCTTGATCGTCTAATGTGAATTGAACAAAATCAGAACACTTTTTCGAAATTATGTATCCACTGGACACCAGACTATTTGTCCATCATAACTGAGACCTTCGTCTTCATGTTGATAACGACGCCATTTTGTGGATTCAAAATTACTTTATTCAGCATCAATTTGCAAGGAATAATCTTTAAGAGATTCTTATTTCCTAAAGCACCACATATGATTAGCAGATAATATCCTACAAGATTGACCAACAACTCTTACATTTTAAAAGAGAAATAAAGAAAACTGAAATTACAAATTTGATATATTTCTATCTGTTTAATTTATTTGTTGTTGCTGTACAGCACTGAAACAAATTCAAGACTAAAAAGCTAAAAATCCCTATCAGTTTTAGGGTATCTTTGCTATAATAAAATTATATCTTCTGGTAGCCTGAGAAAACAGACGTTTCGCGGGGGGAAGGAGCGAAAGAACGTCAGTTTTCTCAGGCTAATCTTCTTGGAAATAGAAGAAATAGAAAATATATATTTTAGAATCAAAATGTCCTATGGATGAATTAGGCTCATCATTTAACTTTGTTGTGACATAAGGCTTGGTATGTAACGAATTAAATACTAAACCACTTTAGCTCGTTAAACGATTTCTAACAAAAGAAGAAGAAAAAGAGGCTGATGGCTATTGTCCAAGGTGCTAAACCTTTTACCTGGGTTATTGTTAAGTGATTTTAATGTTGGCTATATCGATTAGGACGTTTAAGGGGCGCTCCATTAGACTTTTAAGGGGGGAGGGGGGTTGGATGTTGGAAGATTTGAAAAACAAATTCCTGCAGCTCCAAAGACGTGGAAAAAAAAATTCTTGCAAGATAAATTCCAAGAAAAAAATTATTGCTTAGACTTTGAGTAAAAAAAATGATGATTTTTTTTAAAAAAAGCCCCAACAAAATCTTCCAACACCCCCCCCCCCCTCCCCTCCTCAAAAATCTAATGGAGCGCCCCTAAAGGACAACAGAATGTTCTTACGTTAATAGTTTAGAAACACGTACGCAAAACGTAGACATTGCATGATAATGTGATTTGGACAACCCTAGAAAGAGGGTGTGAAACTTACTAGTGTTCTGTAGAAGAAGTAGAAGAATTAACGTAAAAGAAAACAGCAAATAAAAAATTGTGCTGGAGACACGCAAGAGATGTTACGGTATTATGGACGTAGAAGAATTAACGTAAAAGAAAACAGCAAATTAAAAATAGTTCTGGAAACGTGAAAGAAATTTTATGTTGTTACGGACGTAGAAGAATTTACGTACGTTAATTTATTTAACGTTAAAGAAAACAGCAAATAAAAAATAGCAAGAAATTTTACGGTGTTATACTGACGTAGAAGAATTTGGGTACGTATATTTAACGTTAAAAACAGCAAATACAAAATAGTTCTGGAAACATGCAAGAGCTTTTACTGGTGTTACGGACGTAGAATAATTTATTTTCGTACGTTTATTTAACGTTCAAGAAAACAGCAAATAGAAAATAGTAGTGGAAACACGAAGGACATTTTACGATATAATTTTTTTTAGTTTGTATATAGACGAATTAGTTACAAAATAACCTGTGGTTAAATTATAGGACTACGACAGAGTCAAAATGGTAACTTATACTCCAAATGAATAAGAGAATAAGCTGAAAATAAAACACAAATGGTTGGGCTACCTGTATGTAATAATGCGTATTGGTTGGGCTATCTGTGTGTAACGATGCGCATGTTAAGGAATGTGGGTTCCAGGCCCCTTGATAAAGCGGCACTAAATCCTAGGGGTATTAACTGTTGATCCCTTAAAGGCTCAAGTCACTGATCTATGTTTACATAGGATCATACAATAACAAAATATTAGAATACTTGATCAGAACCCCTGGCCGTACCGCGTGGTTTTATGTATGTACGGATATAAGGGGTTTATTTCTATGACACGATAAGGTTCGAATTAGGGGAGGTCCCAGATTTTCTTATCTCCATACGGTGTTCGCATTAAGGAGGTCCCCATGCATTCATTTGGCGGACGGATAGATGAGGTCAGTTTAAAAAGTCTACACAAAGGCTTATTTTATATTTAAAAGCTTCCAAATGAGATGGACACCATGCATTCATTTGGCGGTCGGATATATGAGGTTTTAGTAAGTCTACACAAAAGCTTATTTTAGATTAAAAGCTGCCAAATAAGATGGACGTCACAATTGTTCTTCCTAATCCCACATAGAGATGAAATTCTTTGTTATTCACACATAAGGTCCTTAGCTTACTGTCGTGATGCTTTATAAATTATTTCAGAAACTACGTCTAAGATTCCATAGAAACGTCTAGAGTGAGAGACAATAGATCATGGTACTAAACACCGGTATACCACTATAAGCAAGATTGAAGAGTATTGAGCCACGGTAATAGAATAATATTGAAGTTTATTGACGAATATTGAGGCTTGGTAGGAATTTTACGGCTTGAAGTTCTGATTTGATTATGGATTCTTCATCAACTTCAGGGGACGATCAAATGTCAACCCTGTCATCAGCCAAGAAAGTACGGTTCGATTTGAACGATGAAGTCTTCGAAATTCCAAACAAGTGGGGCCGATTGAGTACTCGAACCAACGCACGAAGAAACAAACTTGTCGAAGAAGTTTCTAAGGGCACTAAAGGGAAGATTATGGAGTCAGATCAGCGAGGCAAAAACAAACAAAACAAGAGTAAAAAAGTTAAGAAACCTGTCAAAAAAGTTGACAGTAAATATCGTGTGACTACTACGAGACCTTTAGCTAGTCCTTCCAACCATGTTTTGTCTTTGGAAAGCACTGTGTTATCTACACAAAGAGCAGGCGTTAGTGACAAAAACTCTACTGTTGAAAACAGAACAAAGAAAGGAACACAAACCTCAACTCCTGAAGTTAAACTAAAGCTATCACATCGCGGCTCAATAGACAATCCTTCAAACGACATTGTACTACCAAAGATAAGCTACAGTTCAGACTTAAAGAAGGCGATCGAAAACGCGGTAGTTAGAAATCGCATTTCGGCTCAAGAAATGGGAGGGAGTTTGAATACAGCTAGAGAACGGTATCAGAGTCGAATTTCACCGCAAGAGATTTTCGACAATCATACTAGAACTTATCAAAAAATGACCGGCGATAATGTTAATTTAAGTCCAAGTAAACATCCAAACACTCCTTGCAGAAGTCCAACTAATGAAGATTTAGTTTACTCTACCAGGAAGAACGAACGTTTGGTAAGGCTGCCAGAACACGAACCAAAGTTTAGCGAACTTTCCAGAAATGTCGAAAGCTGGATCCCTTTTGCGACAGGTGACCCCAGAGACAACCAACGGAGGAATTCAAAAAGTGGTTCTTTACAATCGACATGGATTGTTCCTAATAGTATATTGTATTAATCAAGGTTAGTTTCGGTTAGGATACCAGAACACGAACCAAAGTTTAGCAAACTTTCCAGAAATGTCGAAAGTTGGATACCATTTGCGACAGGTGACACCAGAGATACTCAACGGAGGTAACAAAAAGTGGTTCTATACAGCCGGCATGGATGGTTCCTAATCAGTATATTGTATTAATGAAATAACTATAAACAAATACTTTTACATAATAGATTTAATTGTTAAGTTTGAGATTGATTTATTGAGATTTTTTAAGTTTATATCAAGAATTAGATTTATAGTTATATTAGTTTATAAACATATTTTCTATTAAAAAAAGTGTGTGTTTACTTTTTCAAACCATTTATGTATATTAAATACACAAATATACATATACAAAGTTGAAATTGATACTTTGTTCTATTGAATACAGTAGATCTACAATTCTATTGCCGGAATCCGTGACTATAATACTAGAACAATAGAGTTGAGGTTCGATTCGCGGGCGTAAAGGTGTTTTTGGCCCGACTCAGGTTCATTTTATCCCGAGCGCAGCGATTTATTAAGCGAAAAAAGGTCATTTTCATTCAAAAGCGCAACGATCTAATTTGAGCGGGTTAAAATATATTTTAGCCCGCTGATTTGTTCATTTTAGCCAGCAAATTGCAGCACAATGCTGTATGAAATTATTCTAATTTAAAATATATACAATGAGATTTCGCGCAATTCATGCAATATATCTACATCACGTCCAGACTGATAAAATCGTGTTCCCCTGCAAGCATTCATCAAACCCCTCTGGCGATATAGGCCATCCTTTTGAAAGTTGCTTATTTGGAATACGGTCTAGGAAATGACCACTATGTCACGCAACGTACGTACAGCTTTCTGCATACAGTGGAACCCCGTTAATCCGGCCACTAAAGGGACAGTCAAAAGTGACCGTATTAACGGGGTGGCCGTATTAAGCGGGAAAATTTTATAGAAAATGCATGCTTTTCGTCGGGACCTTAAAATTGGCCGCAATAACGGTGTGGCCGTATTAAGCGGGTGGCCGTAAGGCGGGGTTCCACTGTATTTCACAATAAAAACGTGACATATCGGATGAGTTCAAGAAAACTAGAGCATTTTAAATGAATCACCGCGAATCTTAACTATTTTTGGGCGCGTACAATTCTATATCCCGGGGGGGGGGGGGGGGTACTCCCTTTGTCCAAGTGGTAGGGGTGATCGGCGGAGATTTTGAAAATGACCCCTAAAAGGTACGCACAGGAAGTATTTTAACCCTAAAAGGTACGCCGATCACCCCTACCACTTGGATAAAGGGAGAGCCCCCCCCCCCCCCCCCCCCCCCGGGTTCTATATACAGCCGAAAAGAATCTATATACTTCTATATACTGTGAAAAGAATCACCAAAGTAAATAAATACAAAAACTGACGTCGTTACAAAAACATAAATCAGTTAGAAATACGTTAAAGAAAAGAATTTCTCAAATGATTCAGGTATAGAATGTTCCAAATTGTACATTTTTGAATCCATTTTTTTGCACGAGATTTTTGTGACCGCAGCTCATTGCACAGCGGCTTTCCTACGCGCATTCGAATTTCACTCCAAGTATGCGCAACAAAATCCAAGATGGCGGCCGCGTTGAGGTCCATATGGTCAAGAACACCGCAAAATATATCCAAATTGCACAGGTTCGATGTTAATTTTGAGATAGTTTAATAGATTATGAGAACAATTAGCTGTAGAAGATGTTACTGATCTAAACAAATCGTTCATTTTTACTCCAACTGTTTCCTTAGAAACACCGACGCAGTCCAAACTAGTTTAACCGCTAGTTATCGTTCATTTTTACTCCAATTGTTTCCTTAGAAACACTGACGCAGTCCACACTAGTCTAACCGCTAGTTATTTCCCTACCGTTTCAGGTCTGCTCCAGTTCTTTCGCAAGGTTTTAAGACATCTTTATGTAGTCGTGGTCTTGAAGAGTTCTTTCCTCCTGGAGTCCTTGACAAGGGCGAATTAGCTCCTGAAGTCGTAAAAACAGGTAAAAAAGTTTAAGATAACATTGCAGTGTTTATCTATTTTGTACTGAGTTGCTTTGAATGCTAACCTAATTTTACACGATACAGGTAGACGGTGGAGGGCAGGAGAACTAAGGATCAAGTCAAATGAAGATTTACAGAAGCTCTGGTTAGCATTATAATGATGACCATGATGATGATGATGATGATGATGGTTATGGTGGCTATGATGATGATGATGATGGTTATGATGGCTATAATGGTTATGATTATTATAGTTATGATGATGATGGTTATGATTATTATAGTTATGATGATGATGGTAATGATGGTTATGATTATTATAGTTATGATGATGATGGTAATGGTGGAGCAGCCCTATGATTATGATGGTTATAATTATGATAGCTATGTTCAGAGCTGCCAATCCCGGACGAATTCAAATCTTGAGTTCGGGATATTTGAGAAAAGGTCCGCCATTTTCTTCGATAAACTCTGAATTTCCGTCATTTTGTTTATCTTGTCAAAAGTTCCGAACCAAAAAAAAAACCTCCTTACATATAAAATTACAAGCAAATCTATCGATTTTATCGATTATCCGGAAGATTTACCCATTATCCTGGAGATTTCAATCTTTATCTGGGAGACCGGGAGACAAGGCTCAAATTCTGGAGAATCCCGGATTATCTGCGAGGGTTGGCAGCTATGTATGTTGATGATGGTTATATTTATGATGGCTATGACGATGGTGATTATGATGGAGATAACGGTGGCAAGATGTACTACTACTAAACAGACAGTGATGAGATTAATTGTTTTTAACTTAGTATAATAACAGATACAACAATGTATATGTTTAACATATTCTGCTGTTATTTTATTTAGGTATGTTTTACTTAAAGAAAGAAATATGCTGAACACTCTTATGCATGAAGCAAAGAGACAAGGTGTCCCCATGCCCTCCCCTGAGAGATACCACAAGGTAATACTACTATTGTATCAAACTGTAGATTAAATATTTATATTCTAAAGTTCTGTGTTTATTTTCAGGTTAAGAAATCTATGGCTTCTATAAAACTTGTTCTTGGAGAAAGGGTGAGTTTTATTTGTTTATCATTTTAAATTGTAAAAGATACTCATGATGGTTCACCAATAATAACACTTCAGTACCAGGTGATTTCTTGCGCGCACTTCCAGTTAGTATAAGCCAATCAGAAAGCACTTATTTGTTGCATCTCCAACAGTTAAAAGATGGTGTCGTTTGAGTTGTTTCCTGTGTTAATCCTCTATAAATACGTCCTTAACATAACTTTACATTAAAAAATTATATATAACTTGGACAACAAAAACTCTGTCAGCAATAAAAAAATATATAAACAAAACCCAAATGCCTAAAAGTAACTGAAATCGTAGCTGTCTCAAGGCACCATTTTGGAACTGTTCGTTTCAGACAAACAATCATTTGCACGCTTCACAGTGAGATCACCTGGCAGTCAAACCATAGCTGCCAACCTACCCGGATAATCCGGGAGTCTCCAGAATTTGAGCCTTGTCTCCTGGATAAAGATCGAAATCTCCCGGGTAATCAGTAAAATTGATAAATAAGAAGATAACGTGTAAGGAGGTTTTTTTTTTTTTTCTGGTTCGGAACTTTGAAGAAGACAAACAAAATGGCGGAAATTTGGCGATTATCGAACAAAATGGCGGACGTTTTCTTACTTATCCCAAACTCAAGATTTGAATTCCTCCGGGGTTGGCAGCTCTGTCAAACTGATGATAAAAATGATAGTGCTGATGATAATGATGATGGGGTTTGAAATATTGACTGGGATGATGATATTTTTTGATAATAGTGATGATGATAGTGATACATCGTAATTGTGATGATAGCAATTTTGAATATGGTGTAGTTTTAATAATGATGGTGGTGATGATAATGATGACGGAGTTGGTAATGGTGACTGTGATGATGATATTATTGATAATGGTGATGATGATAGTGATACATGGTAACTGTGATAATGATAGCAATTTTGAATATGGTGTAATTTTAATAACGATGATGGTGATGATGATGATGGTGTTGTTTTAAAACTAAATTATAATAACATTGTTATCACTATTATTATCAACACTGTCCTAAAAATGTTATTATAATAATGAAAACTAGCGAGTAAACTAGCTAGTATAGGCTGCATTGGTGTTTGATATAAACGATAGGTAATAGAATGAAATTTGTAACACCGTAAAAATTGTTGACTTAACTGATGTTTCGAGCTTTAGCCCTTTGTCAGAGGGCTAAAGCTCGAAACGTCAGTAATTTTTTTTACGGTGTTACAAATTTCATTATATCGCCTATCGTTTATTATGATGATGATGATGGTGATAATAGTGATGATAATAGTAATTTCAATGATTCCAATGATAATGGCGATGGTGGTGTTCTTTGGGGAAAATTGACAATAATACCCGTAGTGATAAGTGTTAATAATGATAATAATAATGATAATAATAATGATAATAATAATGATAATAATAATGATAATAATAATAATAATAATAATAATAATGATGATAATAATAATAATAATAATAATAATAATGATAATGATAATGATAATAATAATAATAATGATGATCATAATAATAATGATGATCATAATAATAATAATAATAATAATAATAATAATAATAATAATAATAATGATAACAATAATAATAATAATAATAATAATGATAACAATAATAATAATAATAATAATAATAATAATAATAATGATAATAATAATAATAATGTTTTAAATGTTGATTATCATCATCATAATACTGATGACCATAACACAAATGATGATGATGATACAAATCCTTTGCTTAACACTAACATCATAATACCATATTTTAGGAACATGCATTACAAGACTTACAGAGCCAAGTCTGGGCATTAGACAGCGAAGCAGTAGAAGAAAACAACAAGAAATTACTAGCATCGTCTGAAGAGTCATCTAGTGAAACAACAGATCAACATCCCATACATCAAAATATTGCTGTTAATATGACAGACGGTACTCAAAATGAACTGGAAACTCAGAAACAAGAAGACAATACAACTATACCAGGGAACCTACGGCCAACATGAATAGGATTAAAAGCTAGTAGGTTTTTTTCATGGCCCCCGAAATTGCATGTCTTGTTTTTTGTTGGCTGTCAATCAAAATACTGGGAACAAGTTCGAGTATGACAAATGGTGGAAAAAATTGGTATGTATAAAAGTATTCCTGCTAGCAGGGAGTGCAATTTGCTGATCAGTTTACTGGTATTCAGCAATCAATCAAGCACCATTTTGGATCACTCGGTTAAACTAGTTCATAGTATTTTGATTTATGGCCGACAAAATGCTAGTTTGCAAATGACATCAAACTTTGGGGATCACACTTTAACGATAATGGTTGTAAAATGTTGGAATCTCAGAAGAAGAAAAAAGATACTCCATCATACCTAGAAAGCTAGGATCAACATGAATAGAATAACAAAACATGTCAAACTAAAACACATTTGCTTAATTATGTTGTATACAAAACAACAATTCCTGTCAGCCAAACGATTGTGTTGACATACACTACTAATACCCGAGCAGAAATAGATGTAATATATGATGTGAGAAATATTGCTGTCATTTTGAAAGGAAAAATATATTTATTTGTATGTAATTTCTATCTATTGTTGCATGTACGTACATAATAACTGTTGATTATTATAAAGATTTGTTTTACTTACAAAACTATGTGTACATTTATTTATCTATTTTTAATCTTCATTGAAATAGTGAGGGCAATTAACCTGTAAAACAAAACCAAGCAAATACTTTCTCAAAATCTTAGCTGACTGAGACTTTGCTGACCCATAAAGTGGCGCTAAGGCTTAGACTAAGAAAAATGAGAAGAGACTATGAGGTAGTGATTTAATGGTGATTTCAATTCTCTTCTTTATTCAGAGTTTCCCTCTTGAAAATACTAGATAATATTGGTATTAGTTATTTCACAAAAAGTAGGCAAAGCATTCGTATTCATTATTAACTTACACAACCACCGACGTTCAAAGCCAACACAAAAAAGAACATTTTCGCTAGTAATCAGTTGGTACCTTTGTCATTTTGATTGACGGCAGTTAAAAAACGCCTTTTTCTCATTGTGGCCTCTGTAAATGCTATTTATTTAACAGGTTTAATGCCTTCACTCTTGTCTACAAGCAAGATTATTTATTAACCTATTCCAATGGTGAACTGAAGTCTAGTGAGTTGGTTTCCATTGCTTTGGCTGCTTTTAGTTTATGTCTTCTTAAACACCTGAGGCACTTCCTATCGGCAATACAGGCTTTGTGGTACACAGATTTACATTTGGGACACTGTTAAAAGAGATTGAAGGAATAAATGACAAGGATCTGGGTAGCCTGGTTTTCAGAGCGGGCCTGGGTCCTACGCTGTCACTTTCTCCAGTTTGGGGAGAAAGTGATAGTGTAGGACTCAGGCCCGCTCTGAAAATCATTCATTCTAGGGGGGAGAGTACTGACAAAAGAGATTGAATGAATATATAAATTAAAATTTCTAGGATTTGGTAAACTTTGGTTTTGGGGAGATTTTCACACACATGTTAGTGAGAAAATGTAGTTTTTTCAGTGTATTACATGTGTGCATTCTGGGGAGGGAGGGGTGATTTAGGTGATACGTTAGCCCAATTTGAGAGGCCAACTACATATTTTATTATAATTGTATTGTTTTGCTATTTTATTGTACAGCTAATTGCAAGAACATTGTACTGACTTTGTAATCTAGTGGAAAAGGAATAAATCAAAAGAAGATCACCCAAGCTGAACTCTTTCTTTGTCTTTATTTAATCTTTTAATTAAATCCTTTCCCACTAAATTACAAAAGTCAGGACAACGTTTTTTGCAATTAGGTGTATATAGCGGTGATAATGGCATGACAACAGTCACCCCTTTCTTGCCCTCCCTGGATCTGTGCAAGTTTTAGCTCAATCATGTATAGGTGAGCGTAGTGTTTACAAGTGTTGGTATTGTGATGCTAATTTACCAACCATTTTAACAATAGATTTTCTAATTTTCTTTGTTCTAATAACAATGGTTGGTTGGCAAAACCATACTGTACGTCCACCTATTTACCTGTGTTGTTGTTTTAACTTGGAATGGGTAAATAATCTTAGGATCAGTACAGAATTCACAGATAAAGCCTTTCTGACAACACAGCTGCAAAGAAAACAATGTTTTTTTTAATACATCTATTTAAAAAAACGTTGTCAGAAGGAAATCTGAATCTGCAATCTGAGACCGAAATGAATTCGAAAAATTGCGTACTGCTTAAACCAGGCCTTGCCCTGTTTTTTGTGCTTAGCACCTTCAGATTTATATTTACCGACGCCATATTCAACACCAGAAAGTGCAGTAAAAAAAAAAGAAAGTGCACGCAATGAGAAAAAACTGCTGTACCCCACAATTCATTTTGGTCTCAGATTGCAGATTCAGATCTCCTTTTGACAATGTTTTTTGAAATAGATGTATACATATGGGCTTTTTGGTGAAACATTTGATGGAACCCAATGTTTAAAGGCAGGAGTTGCTTCAGTTTACATTACCTGACATTTATATACATGTTTCTTGCAGTAAGAGATGATCTTTTTAAGGTGATGGGCAAGCTGCCCTGAATTTGTTTGGATCAAATCCTAAAAGGACAATAACAGGAAAAAATAAATTATATGCTGATAGATTAGCCTCCTCTGCTGGCATCTCTTATATCTCTTTTCATTGGGCTTCCTGTGGTGAGGAAAAAACTAGCGCCTAGTCCCTCTCTAGTAGCAGCACAGGAAACCCAATCCAAATTAGATCACAGAGAAGCCTGTGGAGGAGGCTACTGATAGATATTATTTGACCTTAAAATATATTTGATGAGAAAGAAATAATAAAGGGGAACATGGGGGATGTTGTAGTGTTGGTGAATATTTTCTGTGGTATTGGAATGAAAAAATATTAAAAGTGCAGTGTTGTTGTGATGTAAATGCCTTTGGTCTGCTGACTGCTTGCTTTAATTATAAAGCTGCAGTGTCCAGTGAATTTTAAAGGTGTGGTATGTGTTCATAGTGTTTGGGGAAAGACGTTGTGATGCGGTGTTGCCAAAAATGTTTTTGCAGTATTGAGGAGCACTGTGTGTCCCCCTCATAATAGTCTAGTGGTTATTGGATTCGGGATCAGCAGATCTGGGTTACTAGACCAGACATGAACTAGTTTTTTAGCTTCATTTTATGCTTACCAGCAGAGAGTATTGATGGATGTCGTCCCAGAGATATTCACGTGGCCATATTCTTCTCCTGACTTCTTCTGCTATTGGTTGTTTACATGTAAATAGAAATCCTTTCAAATGTTGTAGTTGTGAGCGTAACATCTGCAGGAAATATAAACAATATGGCATTTAATTACCGTAATTTGAAGAATCAACTGAAAATATATTTACAAGTTAATAATTACAATACCATAAATAGTGAAAACTTAGATAATCAATTGATGGAAGATGGTATATTATTCATTTATTCATTTTATGCATTTTAATATCCATTTAAGTCATGTTCTGACCAATCACAAGCAATCCTTGGATGGTTACATTTAAGTTGCCAAAATACAATTCACAGTAAATATTACTACCAATATTATAATATTTTTTAATCATATATACGGCTTCAATATTTGGAGTCCAGATAGCTGCTGGATAATAGAATAATGTATAATAGAATAGAATATATAATTTGTAAAAAAAGTATTTTTAGTATTTGCCATTTTCCAGACATACAAAATGTTCATGGTTTTGAACTATATTAAAGCCAACCTTAATCTCTTGAAGCTCATCTATGACAGTATAAAGTGAAGGATTTGTTTCATCTATATTTAGCAGTGGTTCTTCTTCAATTTGCAACAGAAAGAGTTTTGTAGATCGGCAAACACTATGTTTTCTTAAATCCCAGTTGTAAATAATTCTCGCTGGGATGACATGCTCGTTGTCCACATGACATTCATAGCAGTAGTAGCATGCATCATACTTGCAGACTTTAGCCTCTCCATAGATCATACCTGGATGAATAAATGAATGGTTAAATGAATGAATAAATGGATGGATGGATGGATGAATGAATGGATGGACAAATGGGTGGATGAATGAATGTATGAATGAATGATTGAATGAATGAATAGATAGATGAATTAATGGTTGATTGGATAAATGAATTGAATGGTTAAATGAATGAATGGGTGGATGGTTGTATGAATGGATGAAAAAATGAATAGGTGGATTAATGGTTGAATTCAAATATTCATTCACTTATTCATTCATTTCTCTACTCAATCAACTTTTCATAAGCTTTTATTCACTCATTTATCAATTCATTTATTTATTATATACGATATGTATTATAGAATGAAATATGTAACATTGTAAAAAAGTTAACTTTACTTTACTGACAATTTGAGCTTCGGCTTCGGAGGGCTAATCCTTATCGGAGGGCTCCGACAAATGGCTAAAGCTTGATACGTCAGTAAAGTTATGTTAACATTTTTTACAGTATTACACATTTCATTATATTACCAATCGTCTATATCAAATAACGACACAGCCTATACTAGTTTACTAGTTTCCTAGTTACTTAAATCCTTTTATTTATTCATACTTTCATCCTTCACTACATACATTCATTAGTAACTGTTTACTTACCTATGTTCCTTCCACATCCGTTGCATTGGTAGTTCTGATTATCTAGTCCCTTTTCATTAGTTATTCGAGTAAGGATTGACATAAGGTTTTGTGTTTTATCATCAACATGTTCTGAGTGAACGGAAGAACTCTGTGGAACAACCTCAAAACCATGCGTAGGCAGCTCTTGGTTAGGGATTTGGGCTTTAGGAATAGACATCTGTGTAAAAATACATTCAGTCAAAATACAAAATACATTCATTTACATTCATATAAATACATTCTCATATGAAGACTTTTTGGATGATTAATAAGTAATATATACATTATGAGCGGCCGATCTGTATCCGATATACAACGGCGAGTCGAAGACGAGCCGTTGTATATCGGATACAGATCTGACGCGAATATTGTATAGAACTTATGAAAGTCCAACGTTAGTTCTTTCATATTTTACTAAAATTGTCAAAATAAATGTAAATCTGGCCGAGAAAATTCAAGTTGAAACTTATGCAAATCAGGACGAAATCTGTATGAGATTTACAACCTCCGTCACGGACGTGAATTCTTTTGTCAATTGCTCATTAATTATTCATGAATTTTATAAGTTATATATACAATATGAGTGGCTGGTCTGTATGCAGATTCAATCGTGAGTCATTGTATATCGCATACAGATCAGACACAAATATTGTATACACCTATTTCAATTAACATTGTCCATCTGGAATGGTTGATCTGAGACCGACAGGAATTGTGGGTGTTCATTAAATTTCAAATACATTGTTTTAATCAAACTCGAATGATGCTGAATTACAGATAACAGTATTTCAGAAGTAAACATTAATATTCAAGCATGATTATAATTGTGCATTTGTAGTTTAACAAGCTCCCACAATTCCTATCGGTCTCAGATCAACCATTCCAGATGGACAACGTTAATTGAAATAAGTGTATAAGTACTTATGAAAGTCCAACATTAGTTCTTTCATATTTTACTAAAATTGTCAAGATAAAGTAAATCTGGCCAAGAAAATTCAAGTTGATACTTATACAAATCAGGACAAAATCTGTATGAGATTCACAGATCTTGTTACACACATGATTTCTTTTATAAAATTATCATTAATTATCCATGAATTTTATAATTATTAAGATAATCCTGTACCTTTCCACTACCATCTTCCTGGTCATATATAGAGGTATTAAAGTTAGCTTGTCCTTGTACAGTGTAGTCGCTGAGTAAATTAGTGTAGGTTTCTGGATCAGGTAGTAATTGACTTTTTAGAGTCTCTCTTGATGTTATTGGTGGTGTGTCCTCATGAGACTTGCTTTCATCTGGTGGATCAGTAGTAGTATGTTTTGGCCATGCACCTTGGAATATAATAATATTATAATATAATATGAGTTACAAAATTATGTTATTTTACTTTGAGAATACTTTCAACCATGATAAATCACTCAGTTTGTAACAATTATCACTGATGAAGGTCTAAGTGTAGATCGAAACGTCTGAATAAATTAAACCAAAATCAGGCCAGAGTCAAACCAATTTGTATTTTATCATAAATTCTTGTTTATCATTATTATCACCATCATTATAATCATTATCATTCATTGCCATCACCACTATAATCATTAATATATCATTCGTCACCATCATCATTATAATCATCATAATTTTGTTCATCACAATCACCATGATAATCATTTTCTTTGTCATACCACCATCACCATTATTATAATCACTATTTGTTTATTAATAATTATTATGGTAATAATAATATGTCTTCATTATCATCAACATCAACATCATCACTATCATCATCATTATCATCATAACTATCAACATCATATTTAACATAATCATCACTATCACTATCATCATCATTACCATCATCATTATCATTCATCATTACCAGTTTTACTATAACAGGTTCCCATTTAAATCTGTACTTTTCATTTAAATCTGTACTTATGCAAATTGTGTTGATGTGTGCTAAACACACAGATCAACCAATCAGAGGATATTATTTCTGAAGGGGACTTCTCTGATTGGTTGATCTGTGTGTTTAGCACACATCAACAAAATTTGCATCAGTACAGATATAAATGGGAACCTGTTCTATATAATTGTTACAATATTTTTTCATATCATCTTCATCATAATCTTCTGAATCAATATCATCATCATATGATAGTCATCCTTGTCATCATCATCATTATTCCTCCAGCCCAGTTTTGCTATTATTGTATAAAGCTTTACCTGTATCAAATGCAGAAGACCATCCAGTACTAACCCCCAGCTTGTTGCTCCCCAGCATTGGTACAGGACTAACTGCAGTTGGTCTGTCATCTGTTTTAAGCTTTTCATCCTTTTGGCTGTCAGTGAGTAAATAACTTTGGACAGGCTTCTCCTCATTGAATTCTGATGGAGAAAAATGTTGAGGTTATACATCTATTACTTCTTCTTTTTTTCTTTCTTTGCCACTCTAAAATTTCTTTATCTATAATTTTGTTTCATTTTTCTGTATCATTTTCTCAATTTCTTTCTTTCTTTTTTTCCCTTTGACATGCATCTTGCTATGGTTTTTCCTATTTTCCCTTATTTTTTATTAAATATTTTTTTATGTGTATCTATCTGACTTTTCTTCTTTCCTTTCTTTCATATTTCAATATATCTTTTCTCTCTTTGAATCATCTCATTTCAGTCTATCCATCCTATCTCTTCTAATGTATTCTATTTGATACCAATGATCTTCCTTCTTTCTTTCTTCTTTCCTTCATTCATGTAGATGTTATTTACTTTTTTCATCCCTTCCTTTCATATTTCAATATATCTTTTCTCTCTTTGAATCATCTCAGTCCATCTATCCATCCATCCTTACATACATTCTTTCTTATTTTCTTTCATCCATTACCTGTAAGTACTCTGTTTAATCTACATTACAAAACAAATCACAAGTTTACACAGAATTGATCCTCACATGGATCCATTGAGCAGGATTGAGATGCTATCTATGTGACTTTTATTCATTCCTTTCTTTAATTTTTAAATATATATATTTTTTCTCTTTTAATCATCTCATTTCAGTCCATCCATCCACCCTTCTTTTCATTCATTCTTTCTTATTTTCTTTCAGCCATTACCTGTATTTGGGACAGTGCTCTCAGCAATTGATCTAACGACTGGTACAACTTGTTCTTGAGCCATCATTGCTCCATCAACATTCATATCTTTATCGTCATTTTCTGTCACACTTTTGGCTATTTCTACATCACTTGTCTCTTCTCTGGGACTCTTTGTGACAATATCTACAGGTCTATGGGTTGGAGGTGGTGTGGAGCTGCTAAAGGAACTGGATGGATGTTTGGATGCTTGACTCTGAGGAACTTTGGCAACAAATAAAGTTAAGTAAACCTGATAATAATGTTTTTTTATAACCCACCTTTAGCATGCAAATGAACATGTGTGTAAAATAACATGCTAATGAGGTGTACGTGTAGCAAAATACTTCAGTGAGTTGTGCTCTTGGATAAAAATAATAATAAACAGATGAATGACAAAAATCAATATAATAATATATTAATTTTTTAAATTGTAATAAGTCATATAATAGTCCTTTTCACAGCTCCGTTTAGTGATCACGAATGATAGTTCCAAGTTGAGGTTCACATTGTTGTGCATGATAAATGTTGCTATGCACAACAACTCAAACCTCGAGTTGGAGCTATTATTCATGGTCACCGAACGGAGCTGTGAAAAGGATTATTGCAAACAATGCTTCCTTTTCTAACAGTTGGAAAATAATGATCAAAAATAATGATTAATATCACCTTATAATATAAAAACTTTATCACCAGTACTAAATATAATTTCTTACATTGTTCTTTTCAGAAATAAATACCATATTTATTTATTACCTTGGGGATATGTTGGTTGAGGTGAATGACTGGCAAATTTTGGTAGCTGCCATATTCCAGCAAACGCCAAAGTATCACCTGTCCAGTTATTCAAACTTGGTGTGTTGTAGTTGAGATTGAACTTGAATTCTACTATTCCTGGAAGAAGAAAAAACACATTTTACATTCATTCATTCATTCATCTATTTATTCTTTCATTCATTCTTTCATTCAGACATCTATTCATTCATGCATATAATTATCGATCCATTCAAGCATTCTTCCATCCATTCACACATCTGTTCAATCAATCAATCAATCAATCAATCAATCAATCAATCAATCAATCAATCAATCAATCAATCAATCAATCAACCAACCAACCAATCAATCAATCATTCATTTACTTCTTTAGGCAAGCTGTTCATGTATTCATATATTCATTCATTCATATATTTTAATAATTCATTCATCTATTCTTTCATCTATTCATTGAAACATCCCTTCATTCATCTTCGCACCTATACAAATATACATCTATTCATTCATTCATTTAATAATTCAAATATTCATCCATTTTTTCATCTATTCGTTCAAACATCCCTTCATTCATGTATGCACCTATACAAACATACATCTATTCATTCATCTATTTTTCTTTCATCCACTACTCGTTCAATACAAAATGTTGATGGGGATTCCCTTACCTTGTAAAAAACTTATCATGATGTAAGGTATTTCTTCTTCAAGCATGAAAGCACCAGGTTTATAATATGTTCTAGAACACATGATAATAGTTAATCATAATAAAGCACATTCATAAGGTCAGTATACTATTACCTAAACAAGTTTACATTTATTTACCTTAATTTAGTATGATCTGATAGCATTGCATCCAAATAACTTTCAATAAGACAGTCATTTAGAGCAAGACGCACCCATGCCTGCATGAAAACAAAGTTTACATACATTTAATTGAGTTAATGCATGTTCAATAAAATCTTAAAATTAATGGGAGGTTGCTATTATAGTAAATCAGAACTAGTAAATTTACAGAACTTTAATATATACTCACCCTGCACTGTCCAATAGGTGTGGTTATATGTGACAGATGTTCAAGTTCTTTTCTCACATCTTTATGGGTAAAATTGACCAGGACATTCCAAAACGACTAAGAAAAAATATGCACAGTCATCAGTAGAATAATTATAATATTACTAGTTGACACATGTTTGAGTGAGTTAGATACTAACGGGTGATCTTGCTTCAAAGCAAGCAAAGAATTGTTTGTCAAAAAGAACAGTTCCAAAATGGCGCTTGGAGACAGCAACGATTTCAGTTACTTTTAGGCACTTGTATGTTGTTTATATATTTTTTTATTGCTGATAGAGCAGCAGAGAGCTGTTGTTGTCCAAGCTACATGGAATGTTTTTATGTACAGTTATGTTAAGGAATGATAGATTTATAAAGGATTAACACTGTATGAGGGTTAGCTGTGTATTACTTATAATGAAAGACTAATTAAAACAGGTTCCCATTTAAATCTGTACTTTCCCATTTAAATCTGTACTTATGCAAATTTTGTTGATGTGTGCTAAACACACAGATCAACCAATCAGAGAAGTTCACTTCAGAAATAATATACTCTGATTGGTTGATCTGTGTGTTTAGCACACATCAACACAATTTGCATAAGTACAGATTTAAATGGGAAAGTACAGATTTAAATGGGAAAGTACAGATTTAAATGGGAAAGTACAGATTTAAATGGGAAAGTACAGATTTAAATGGGAAAGTACAGATTTAAATGGGAAAGTACAGATTTAAATGGAAAAGGACAGATTTAAATGGGAAAGTACAGATTTAAATGGGAACCTGTTATAATATTATTTAGTTTCTCTCACAGCCCAACACTAAAAGTGGCTGTGAGGGAAACTAAATTAACATCTTATTTCAAAAATATCATAATATTTATACTTAGATTAACCTTTGTTTCTCCTACTGTTTTCCTAGAAATAGTGGCACAATCTACAGTATGTGTTACTTACATGAGAAGGCATTGACTCTGCTGGTGACATTTTCCCAAGAAGATTGTAGAAATTAGACAACTGGAAAAAAAAATTTTAAAAGTGAATATTTTATTGAAGTTGGTTTGAAAAAAAGTTTGGAAGAAGTAGAAGGACTGGGCATCAATTAACAATGTGCCTGAGAAGAAAGAAAAGGAAATGAAGGAAGATTGGGAGGATATTTAAAAAGAAGGAAAAAAGGAAGAAACAGAGAGAGGAAAGGAAGAAATGGAAGGAAAGAAGAAAGGAAGAAAATAATGAAATATTCATTAGAGGAAAGTAGATTGAGGAGGGAAGGAAGAGAAGAAAATCAACAATGTGTCTGAGAAGAAAGAAAAGCAAAGCAAGGGAGATGTCTGAGGAGGATGTTTAAAAGGAAGGAAATAAGGAAGAAAGAGAGAGAAAGAGATGAAAGGAAAAAGTGGAAGGAAAGAAAAAGAAATGAAAAATGAAAAATTCATTAGATGAAAGTAGAGGAGGGAAGAGGAAGAAAGAGAATAAAAGGAATGAAAGAATGGAAGTCATTTGAAAAAAAGGAGAGGAAGAAACGTCTGAAGAAAAGACATTGGAAATGAAGCGAAGGAGAAAGATTTACAAAAAGTAAAGAGGAAAAGAGAAAGAAAGAAGAAAAGAAAGAATGAGAAAAATAATAAAAGCTACTGCTGCATGGTATTAATACCTTGAGTCCTGTATCATGATATCCATGTAGTAATGCTGCTTCTAAGAGTGTGCACAGCATTAAAGCATGCTCATCATTTCTGAAAACAAACAAAAAATAAGCATTATATTCTGACAAGATTCATGAAGAATTTTGATCAAAATCCTGCAATCATGTTGTAAATGTTGAAGGCCCACCAAGAATTATTATAGAATAGTCCCCTTTCACAGTTCCCTGTGCCAACTTGAAAGGTAGGCGGGCCTTTGCAACGGGCGTTGAGCATGCAGAGATAGATCGCGAGACACAGGAATAATTATATTGCAAGGTGTTAAATGGTCTCTATCATTGCAGGCTCAACGTTCGTCTTGCTTTGATGCAAAGGCCTGGCTATCTTTTAATATGGCTCAAGTAACTGTGAAGGGGACTATTATTGCAGATATTAAAAATGTTAACAAATCAATCAACCTACTTGTCAACATCTAAGTCATCTTCCAGATGAGTTTTCTGCAGCTGTAAACAAAAAACAGATTGTTTTTTCTTCTGTTTTTCCAATCGTTCAAATGGATGGCATCAGAAGCAAGCAATAAACATGATGACTGATATAACACATACTCGGCTACCCCTAATGCCACTCTTAAACTTGTTCAAAAACTCATTAATAATTCATGAGAAATTGACAAAAGAAATCATAACCGTGACGAATGTTTTAACTGAAGTTATAGATTCACCCTAATTTACATAAACTTTAACCTGAATTTTCTCTAATAAACTTTCACAAATCCTTGATTTTTTTTTAAAAAAAACCATAGGTTTGAGTTTTTGAAGCTGTTTAATAAGCTCGCATATCGTGTTTTATCAGGTCTAAAACCACTTGGCTTTGCCTTGTGGTTTTAAATCCTGATAAAACACTCCTGCTTGTTTATTATCATTCTTTATATTTTCTTGCATGTGTCTATAACACCATGGGCACACGACTTTGTGTTGTCTAATTGATAATTAACGTATTATAATAATCATTACCTCCTTGACGGTGTTTGACAGTTCATTGATAAGCCTTCTCTTTGTTTCAACATTTCTGGCATGCTCTTCTGGGGTTTCAACTTGATGAAAAATAAAAAATATATTAAAGTTGAATCTCTTGTAAGCGACCACTCTTTGACCAGAACACAGGAAGCCCAAACCCCAAGAACCCTATCACATGAAGCCCAAACCATGGGTAATTTGTAACACGTTTGGACACATTTCAAGAATTTTCAATGAATTCAAAATTATACTGTTGACTCTCTCATAAGCGAGAAAGAAAGTGGTCGCTTATGGGAGATGGTCGCTTACGAGAACCTTAACACAGGAAGCCCAAATTCTGAAAACCTTATCACACGAAGCCCAACCATGGGTGATTGAACACATCTGGACACATGTCAGGAATTATCAACAAATTCAAAACTGCACTTACCGTTAAAGCTTGCTTTTCTCAGTCCTGGAAGCATTATTCAAATTAATCCACCATTACAAGTGTAATAAATCAACCTTGACAAAACAAATGGCAATTTAATTAGCTATAGAAGATAGAGAGAGAGTCACATGATTGGGTGACATGGAATTACATGGTGGTAGTGGTTTACCCGAGCCTCTCACTGCTGTGAACCAGGTTCGAGTCCCGGCTCGGGCATGAATTATATGTGAGTTGAGTTTGTTTATGTTCTTCTCTCCTATGCCACAAGGGTTTTTCTCAGGGTTATCCTGTTTGTCTCCCTCCGCAAAAAGAACATGTGAGCAGTGTGTGCTAAAATAGATTAGTTGTGAATCTCCCCAACTAGCCACTGGCTAAATACATTGAGATCTTAAAACAGTGATTCAATGTATTATTTATTGTCCTAGATAGAAATATGAAAGTTGTTAATATATATTATATTACTAGGCTGAGAAAACAGACATCTTTTCAGGCTCTTATATACAACCATGAAATTAGTTTTCAACTTATTAAAGTAATACCACAGTATATTCAAATACTAATGAAACAAACTAAAATGCTACAAATCATATGTTAATAATAATAATAATAATAATAATTGACTATAAAGTGCAAATTAACAACCAAATAAAAAACAAAAAATAATGAGAAAAATTTAAATATTTCTTAACTGAATATTGTCACAAATATAATCACCAAACCTACTTGTCACATGTTGGTCAAACTTCTACAAGTTGATAAGCTATCTTTCTGAATCTCCCCACTCAGAGAGTTGATGACAAAAGCTAATTTATATCGCAACTAAATTAGAATATTTTCGTGCGAATTCTGAGCAAAATAGAATTGGAATCATGTTTCTAGAACCCAGGCGCTGCGACTTGAAATAACACAGGGAATCCAATAAAGGTCTGATTCGAAATCGGTAAAGTTTAATTATAAAATAAATTCATCCTAAATATTATTGTTTGGTTTAAAAATATACAGTTTATAGCGTAAAGTTTCTTTAACGAATGACAACTAAAGACATTTTAAAAAGGAAGGAAAACGAATCAAAGAAAAACAGAATTGTTTTGGAAAACCACAGGAAACCCGCTCGCCGATATTCTTTTTGTTGACAGTATTGAAGTGTTTTCAATCAAATTCTGACATAAATCTTGAACAGCTAAGAGAAATGGCTTATATTTCCATGAAAATGGATGGCCCTTCAAAGCGAAAAATTATATTTGCTTTCGAAAGCAAGACGCGGAGTCGCTTTTGCGACGATTTTAACCCACTTGCCGACCAGGAAAAGGATCATTGCCGACCTGAAAATGTTTTTTTTTTTGAAATATTATTACTTTTTTGATGATGATTGAGATCATTAGACAAAGGCCGAAAAGGAATTTGTATGAGACTAGAGGCAAAATCAACTGCGTTTTTACTTCAAACAACATTTGTGAGTTGAGAAGATGAGCGTGCCGATAAATGATACATAATATTTTGAATATTGAAGTTGTCCTTCAGTAGCATTTTGATCATATTTTGAATAAACGATGAAATGAACGAAGTAAATATTTAAATTTCACCTGCCGAGAAACGAGTCAATATAGGAAGCTTTTCCAGTGAGCTGTTTTGGTCAAGCAGTCGGTTGAAATGAAATTGGAACATTTTTCTTTGTAGTATATTTGAAAAAGATTAATGAATGAATGAATGAATGAATAAACGAATCAAAGAGTGTATGCGTGAATAGGTGGATGAATGAATTGACGAATGGATGGATGGGAAAGAATGAATGGATGAACGAATGAATGAATAGATTTATGTATTAGTGAATAAACGAATGAAATGAAGTGGATGGATGAATTGACGAATTGATAGATGGGAATGAATGAATGAATGGATTAATTGATTAATTAAGGTATGAATTACTGAATGAATGGATGGATGAATGAATGGATGGATGGATGGAAGAATGAATGAATGAATGAATGGATTAATTGATTAATTAAGGTATGAATTACTGAATGAATGAATGGATGAATGAATGAATGGATGGATGGAAGAATGAATGAATGAATGAATGGATGGATGGAAGAATGAATGAATGAATGGATGGATGGATGGAAGAATGAATGAATGGATTAATTGATTAATTAAGGTATGAATTACTGAATGAATGAATGGATGAATGAATGAATGGATTAATTGATTAATTAAGGTATGAATTACTGAATGAATGAATGGATGAATGAATGAATGGATGGATGGAAGAATGAATGAATGAATGAATGGATGGATGGAAGAATGAATGAATGAATGGATGGATGGATGGAAGAATGAATGAATGAATGAATGAACGAACGAACGAACGAACGAACGAACGAACAAACGATCGGACGGACGGACGGACGGACGGACGGACGGACGGACGGACGGACGGACGGACGGACGGATGGATGGATGGATGGATGGATGGATGGATGGATGGATGGATGGATGGATGGATGGATGGATGGATGGATGGATGGTTGGATGGATGGATGGAGGAATGAATGTATGAATCTGACTAGAAAGAAAAATTGATGGATGGATGAAGGGGGATCGAGAGAGAGAGAGAAAGTCGTTAATTACAAAAACACATCTGGCAGCAGAATACTGAATTACATGAACTAAAGATCAAGCGGACACACGAATGAATCAATTAACATATGAATGGTTCAATAAAAAGATAATTTGATAATCAAATGAACGAAAATAAATGAACAGAATAAAATTTAAAAGCGCTTCTGCAAGCAGGGCTCTAAAATATTTCCTCAATATAGATGTCAATAAACCCTAAAGAAACGCATATTGCTTGAGAGAAGAAAGCCTAAAGAAACACCGTATTGCTTGGAAGAAGAAAGGGTCCTTTATATAGAAGTAGATAAGATCTAACAAAAAATTCAATTAATATTATCAATTTTTGAAACAACTAAAAATGTTTTCAATTCATGAAAAAGAGAAGCATTTGTAGTAATTAATGAGGACTATGACAATCGAATTTTTCCCTTTTTAATGATCGAAGCTGTTCGAGAACAAATGATCGAAGCTGTTCGAGAACAAATGATCGAAAGGGAGACCCCCGCAATATTCAAATTATATTGATATCAAAAATTTGTTATGTAATTAAACCGCTGTCTAGGTTTCGCGCGGTCTCCGTTGCGAGGCACTCGGATGAGATACGGGGGAAATCAGCATGTAAACAACAAACCGTGCAATTCGAACACTTGATCACTGAGTCATGAGGTCTCGGTCACCAACGTATCTTCTGCCGATAGTGATATGATTTTACCCTGAATGAGTCTTTAGTCTTTGAGAAAATGACGACAAAGGTGATCTATTTCAAAGTGGGAGACAAAGATGAACAGGCCGAGATTGGTATAGATATCTCTACCGAGGATGTAAAGGGTACGTAAGGATGTATTACATAGTATTTATTCATTCGCTACTAATAACTAGCGAGCTTCCTTTGTTTTTCTGTCTCCTCGATACACTGGTAATTACAGTTAAAAACTTAAAAGATAATCAAGTCAATCTGTTGATAATATGCTATTGATTGGTGATTTTGATTTTTTTTCCTTGTTCCCTGGCAGAGCTCTTTCGCTGTGCTGCTGAAGCGGGCCCTAATGATATCTTAAAGCTATACAATACCAAAGGAAATATGGTCAACATATCGTCAAAACTACAGGAAAACTCGCCTGAAATGCGCTACCGTTTAGAGGTTGTTGCTACGAACTGTCCGGCCTGTGGAGTATGCGGTAAATATTTCTTACAATTTATCGCACTTAATTGAAATCACATGTTTTAGGAACAAGTTTGTGTTGAGTCTATGGTACGAAATTTTCATTACGATCTATAGAGAGTTCGATTACGATGTCTAAATGAGGTATTCATAATATTCAATGGTGTAAATTACGAACTTTTTCTCTATTTCACACCCCGTAATGTGTAAATGCCTATGAATATTTTAAACGAGTTTCAATGATGTAGGCTGTGGATGAACTTGTTTACGAAGGTTGATGATATTATAAACTGCTTTTGAAAGGCTTTGCAAAAGTGTTGTTATATATAGATGTTGGAGCAAAACAACCCCCTTGGATCGGCCACTCAAATAATGTAATCATCAACATCTTGTGGATGACAATATTATATTGTTCTATCAAATATTTCCTGAATAGTACCGATCGTTTATTCTAGAATCACGAATTCTATAGAATCTTTAATCAAATGTTACTATTTTTGTTTTAGAATATTTAATCATATGTTCGTGCAAGAACATATGTTTTCGTTCTAGAATCTTTGATCTTTTATTGATTCGAGAATATTTAATCAAAAGCTGCACATGTTATGATAATTTATTGTACGCTATTGTTATTTAATCCTGGTTGTAAGCATACTACCAAGCTGACTACTGATGATTTGTAAATAATACTAGACCAGCACTCTTTGAAGTCAATACACGAAATACCCCTATGACGTAAAACTCTTTTGACAGACTCATTCTAAAGTGATTATTTTACGTCAACCACTGTTTGTTATCATCCTGCATTGTGACATAGAAATTGTACAAGTACCCCTCTCAGACTATTGACAATACATCTATGGGAAATAAATTATCAGTGTTTAAAAACATGATCGACTTCTAAGCCGAACAACACTATAATATACATGCGTATATTGTCTCCTCCAGCCCCCTAATGTTCTCACTGTAGATCTTCTGCAATGCAGGCCAGCAAACATATGATACCTATATACAGATTGCTTGCTGGTTTCAATTTAAAAGCGCACATCGCATCAGTATTTATATATAAACACAGTCATGTTTATTTATGGATGAGAAGAAAAAATTAATTAAAATACTATGGGTTAGCCTTGTAATTACTGGATTAAGAGTTGTTCATGGAATGTCACTGTCATGCATGGAATTCATCTTTTTGAGTAATTATTTTTATTGTTACGGTAAATGATGTGACCAAATGATAGTTTTACTAGAAATACCTCATAGGAATATAATATGTTAAGAACATGGCAATGAAAAAAATTCTGAGCTCTCTAGATGGGCATCAAATTGAATTACTCTAGCAATGAAATAATTTTATATCTGTAATTATAAAGGATTTATAAGATTAAATGATCCAAACAAAAATACTAGCTTTTATCCAAAACTAATTATGATTAAAAAAGTTCTTCTAGGCATTAAGCAAACAATGAATTAATGAATTAATTGCCAGTATCTTGTTAATGAATTTTTATTAAAATGAACTTGTAGGAACAATAGACATTGCATTAAAAATATCCCAGAAAGTAAATAAAAATTATTGAATGGAAATGACGACCAACCACAAACGTAGATCATTAATTAAAAAGTAATAAAATTCATATGGCCTCAATAGAAAGTTATTTGTTCAACTTCACACCTTCTAGACTGGAGCATTCCAATCTAGAATTGGTATTGACATGCACTTAGTGCTTTTGATTGAGAATGATGTTATGTGAGTAGGGGGGAGGGGAAGAGATTACATGTACTTAGTTCTTTTGATTGAGAATGATGTGGGGGGAGGGGAGGGGAGGGGGAACTATCGGGTATGCTCATCATAATAATATTATTCTCTTAGGAGTAGAAATCAGCAATTTGATATCTTTTAAGGTATTAAGGTAGGACAGGAGGCAATCATTCACTTTTGTATTTCAAATACTTTATTAAGATTTCAAAACATATTGCATTGTTTAGTCTTGTACAAAGTTTTAGATCAATACATGCATTATTTCTAGAGATACAATCACTCAAAGTTTGGTATCTAACAACATATATTCACGGCAAAATTAAAATTTAGATTAAAAATTTAGAATTTTCACATTTCTTGGTATCTGTTAGGGTATTGAAAATGGCGAAGCCCATCGCTTCCCATGCTTTTTTGTTTTATGATTTTGTGTGGTATCTCTTAGCACTTCAAAATCGTTCCTCCTCCTCTCCTCTCCCATTTTCTAATCTTATTACTCAAAAGGATCTAAAAAGTCTTAAAGGATTGATGCATTAACATCCTGAAATTATTTTCAATCAATAAATTTAGCCTAGTGGATATGGAAATGACACATTCTTTAGGGGATAAGTACAAATGCTTTAGACAAGGTAGACAGCTTTTGTCAATCTACATTAAATTACTGACATGGTTGAATGACATGTTGAAGGAATTAGTTATATTCCTACTTAAGGTTGTTAGGTATAACAAACTATAAATTGGAAAAAGATTACATATTTGTTTAAATGGTTATGATAGAAATAGAATCATAATGAATTGTGCTTTATTTGTTTGTAGATTTAAGTTCAATATTTGATTTTTGTATTATGAATGCAGTATATTGACTCTTGTAATGATTAAATCATCATCATAATGTTTCGATAATGACTGTATATATATATATATATATATATATCACCACCATCATCATCATGATCATTGTCATCACCATCATCATCACCATCATCATTGTCATCACCACCATCATCATCATGATCATTGTCTCATCACCATCATCATCATGAACATCATGAGAATCATCAACATTATCACCACCACCATCATCAACTATATCACTATCATCATCACCATCATCATTGTCATCACCATCATCATCATGAGCATCATCATGATAATCATCAACACTATCACCAACATCATCATTAACTCTATTGCTATCATCATCACCATCATCATTGTCATCACCATCATCATCACCATCATCATTGTCATCATCACCACCATCATCATCATGATCATTGTCTCATCACCATCATCATCATGAACATCATGAGAATCATCAACATTATCACCACCACCATCATCAACTCTATCACTATCATCATCACCATCATCACCATCATCATTGTCATCACCATCATCATCATGAGTATCATCATGATAATCATCAACACTATCACCAACATCATCATCAACTCTATTGCTATCATCATCACCATCATCATTGTCATCACCATCATCATCACCATCATCATTGTCATCACCATCATCATCATGAACATCATGAGAATCATCAACACTATCACCAACATCATCATCACTATCACCACCCACACCATCATCATCACTATCACCATCATCATAAACTTCATCATCATAAACATCATTATAATGACAATCATCAACAGTATCACCAGCCTTAACATCATCAACACTTACACCACCACCACCATCATCATTATCATTTCATAAACATCATCATCATGAACATCATCATCATCATCATTTATGATAATCATCAACAGTAACACCATCAGATCACCATTATTGTCACCACTACTATTATTATCACAAACATCATCGTAACCACCATGGTCATAATTCATAATTACTGTGACAGTCACCACCATCACCATCATAATTATTTGTTATTCATTTAATATAATTTTTATGATCAACCATTATAATAGATATGGTATTATTAATATTATTTTTAATTTTTAAATGTTGTCAATTGTGTTCAGTATCCAGGATGTCACACCACCATCACCATCATAATTATTTGTTATTCATTTAATATGATTTTTATGATCAACCATTATAATAAATATAGTATTATTATAATTATTTTGAATTTTTAAATGTTTTCAATTGCGTTCAGTATCCAGAATGTCACACTACCATCACCATCATAATTATTTGTTATTCATTTAATACTATCAAAACAGGTAGTTTCAATTGGACCGCTGAAATTTCGAGCCTGAGGAAGTGAATTTTTGATCATGTGATGGGTTAAAAACTATCACATGAGCAGTCAGCAAACACGTGGTTACGTACAAATAACTTCTCCACTCTCGTACTTCCCGCACTATGCATGTAATGTACTTTTAGCTGAATGTTATTCATGACAAAGTAACAAAGTAAACTAACATAACAACTAACACAGAATACAGCGCGGGAAGCTACCCTTGTACAGGTCACGTGATAACTTTTAACCCGTCACAGGATCCAAAATTCGCTCCCGCGGGCTCGAAATTTCAACTGTCCAATTGAAGCTCTACCTGTTTTGATAGTATGATTTTTATGATTGACTATTATAATAGATTTTATTAATATAAATATTGTTAAATATTTGTTAAATGTTGCATTGAGAATATCCAGAATGTCACATATCTAACCATACAAAAACATTTTTTTCTCAAAACCAATTACCTTATCCTAATTGATATACCTCCTATTCTTAAGCCAGCCATGTATTGTTTGACTAGCTAATATAAAAAGCACTAGAGCCTTGACACCTTTGACAAATTTTTTGTTTCAATACCATGACAATATTCAGTGACACAGAAATATTTAATATTGATTCAGAGATGTATTATGAATAATTAACTGTCATGCAGAAGGTTTGAAACCCATAAAACTCACATAATTGATAAAGTACAATTTTAAAATAATATGTATTTTAAGCATTAAGAACAATACAATGCGCAGATATTGAGAATTAAAATCTCTATATAAATGAAATAATTATCTGTCAGTCAGAAGGTTTGAAACCCATAAAACTCACATAAAGTACATGCAGTTTTAAATATGGTATTTAATTTTTAAAAGCATTAAAAACAATATGATGTGCAGATATTGAGAAATCTATATATAAATGATATGATTGCTCAGAAGAAATAAAAAACAAGGCAGTGTGCTCTATTGAGTTCTAGTTAGCTAGAGCACACAGGAATTGAATTCTATAAAGACTATTAAGAGAAGAAGCCTTATAGGAAAATAACAAGGTGTAGTGGAGTGCGCTTTACTCAGCATTTATCAAGTCTTTCAAGTGCTCAATAGAGCACAGCTGTCTCATTTTTATTTTTTTTAATTATTCAGGAGCTAATTTGAAACCAAAATTAACAAAAGCTTTTCAATTTTATGTTCGCTTTTATTCATGGCTTGTAGCTATGTACTCATTGCTTGTAAGGAAAATTATTATTGGTATCATCATCCCTTAATATCATTATTGTTGTTTTTGTCATTGTTAGTTAATGCTGTTATTATTTGTTTAATATCTGTACCTTACAAACTTTAAACAGACTACTAGATAGGATAGACATAGACAAAAAACCTACTTGCACCATTAAATTCATATGTCATGTCATTTAGAGAAAAATCTTATTTGCCAGCGAATATCAATTGAAAGTAAACCCTCAGTAACCCCCTCCCCCAAAAAAAAAGAAAAAGAAAAAAACCGAAATATTATTAGTTATTCAAGTGGTATGTTTTTCTAACCATAATATCAAATAATACTGATAAAAAAGCATGCTGTATGTATTCTATTGATCATCACAACTCTCAGCCCAATATTTTAAATCCACTAAGACTTTCTCAAGTGGAAATATACACCTGATTCAAAAAAGGTTGTCGGGGCGAACAGCGATTGGTGATTGGCGATTGCACGACCGAAAGAAGCTATGGGTAATACACGAATTCTTCTTATTCGTTTCTAAATTACCCAAACAATGCCTCCACTGTTAAGCAAAACCTTCGAGACACACATTTAAGGTCATTGCTGAACGGTGTTTGGGAAATTTAGAATAGAACAAGAAGAAATTGGTATTACCACAGTCCCTTTCGGTCATGCAATCGCCAATCGCCAATCGCCAATCGCCAATCGCGTCATCCTTTTTTGAATCAGGTGTATATTATTAGTGTAGATAATAAATGTTTCAAAAATGGTTGTCATAGCTGAAGCTACAGTCCACACTCTGAAGCCTGCAAAGGATGTTGGTAATATGAACTGAATGTGTGATTTATTACACAATTTTGAAATAAATATTTGTTTCATCATCTATGATTGCAATTAACCTTAATTGTTATGTTCATATACCACAATAATAAGTTTTCATGAGGCGGCATACAAATTATATGATCAGTCAATCATTCTGAGCATTTACAAAGTGGTATAAACCATATGAACTGCCTAAGCTGGCTCTTTCCTGTTTTACTAAATATTTCATGCATGCATAAAGTAAATCAGCCGGTTTAGAGATTTATATTTAAAAAACTTTATACTAATGAAGGCATTTCCTTAGTTCACGGTCATCAACAGATGGAATTTTTAATGGTCATTTGTTACTACTACATTTAACCTTAGTATCTAAAAAAGACAACTTACTCTTGTGGCATACACACATCAAATGTGTATTTATTAAGTTAAAAATCATGGTTTTACTGTCTTAAAACCACACATGTAATATGAAATAACCCACGAGAAATAGACACATCTCAACCTTGGAAAATCTGTAGTTGTGTCTATATTTATTGTGAGGTTATTTTATATTTTAAGTTGCATTTATCTACACTATCACACATTTAATTTATTCAAATCCCAAACAAAAGTTTTGACAGGTCATTTATCCAGAGTTAATGGTCGTCCTTCTAATGTATAAGTTTCAAATCCTCTGTTAATCCAGCTAACAGAAGATTTTTCAATTAGTGCCAAGTGTTTTGAATCTAGGATTATGAGTTGAGTTGCATGAACATAATATACATTAAAAAGCAGATGTTTTGACAAAAGTATTTACTTCCTAGTTTGATATTGTTTTGGTGTCTAAAAAATTATTTTTTATTTCATTCATCTGTTCACTTCTTTTTTCAACTCTTAATTTATGCATTTATCTATCCCTCTGTTTTTCATGCATGCATCTATTTATTTATTTTTCCATTCATTTATCTATTTGTCTCAGTGTTGGAGTCCAAATTGAAATAATGTTTATATATGAACGCATATTATTTTGTTATTGCTCATTTCTTTTTGTTCATCTTTTGCTTCATCTATTTCTTCATTCATTCATTCATCTTTTCATTGGTTAATCCATCCATTCATTCATTTCTTCATTCATCTTATAGATATGTGAATATTATATATAATTGTTTCTTCCTCTTCCATCTACAGATAGTGAGCATACACTGCAAGCATTAGAGGAAAGGTATAGTTTGCAGTTGAAACTTTTGTGTGTTATTTATTCATTTGTTCATTCATCCATTCATTTATCTGTTCATTCATTCATCCATCCCATCATTCATTTTCTTACTTATTCAGTCATTAATACATTTATCCATTCATTAATTCATCTATTCATTTACTCATTCATATTCATTTGTTTATCTCGAATTGGAAAAGTGAAATTTTATACTTATGACATTTATAAATAATATTTCAGGTTATTAACATTTAAAGTTTATATTCTTCAGGTTGGAAAAGCTAGAAGCTAAAATACTAATAGAAAATGGAGAGACGCCATCTGTGGTCAAGGATATCAAATCTAAAGTGGACTCATTCAGAGATAAATTAGAGGTAATTCAGTGTGGGCTTAACTATCTGTGTGGTAAAAAAACAGACATACTTCGGCTGAACTAGGCTATCAAGGATGTCATATTAATATAGGCATTTAAATTCAGCAAAAGCAGTTATGTGTATATATTATGCTTTAAAAAAATATATTTGAATATTCTGTATTATCATCATCATTGCTTAACAATAGAGGGATCTCATAGCAGCCATGTTTGTGGGCAAGCACAAAAGGAAGCTTTTGAATGACAAAGGATTTCAGTTCCCTTGAGTGAAAAGCTTCATTGTTTTGACCACAAACATGGCTGCCATGACATCATCATCATCACCATCATGTGCATCATCATCATTCCACAACCTTCATTATCATCATCAATCATTATTTCATCACCACCACCACTATTGTTATTCATCATCATCATTTGCATTATCAACAGCAGCAGCAGCATCATCAACATCAGCTCCGTCATCATCAACACTAGCATCACCATTTAGATAATCAGTGGCGTCATCATCATCATCATCATCATCATCATCATCATCATCATTAAATGTAATAAAATGAGTATAATTATGTTTATTTTAATAGAGCGTGGAGCATTTAAGCTGGCTAGGCCTCTTTAAAGAAATGTCAAGGTTGGTTTATTGATCAAAATACATTTATATTACATCCTAATTAAGTCAAATTCCCTTATGAATGTTTTTACTCTATAAATGTATTTGTTTATGTTTTCTTAATTTTGTTGAATATAGTGGCACACGGAGGTCAGGAGCTGGAAAACCATTACTTGCAAGAAAGACATCTGAAGAATTTGAAAATGTATTCCGAAGATTTAAAAAGCTAGTGTAAGTATAGCATTGACATCTCAGCGGTGACAATCCATATAACAAATATCAGAATACTAATATGAAATTATAAATGAGTAAAAATATTGAGTGAAAAGAGCACACAATCCCATAAAATGGATTATGTTTCACTAAGCACAATTCTGTTTTCATTTTATAGGAATTCAGAGTTATCTGAAGAAACAAGAAATATTTTGAAAAAACCAACATTTGATAATTGGTAAGTTTCATCTATGTATGTAAGGTAGTCGAATAGAAAAGGGGTCACCATTCTTGTTTACGAGATATTTTATAAAACTCCGTCATTTCCGGGTCAAAAGAAGGCTCCTCCGTGGGAGAACTGGGACGAGGTTTTAAATTATCACCATATATATTATCGCGCACATCCTATTATAGTGCTTTTCGTAAAAAAATTATATATATCTTCTAAAAAAACTGCTTCAAAATTAATTAAAGCAATTATGGCTGCTTAATCCGTTGCAACCAACTTTTTGGTCCACTTTTTTCAATAAACGTTTACAAAGAATAGAAGATATATATGATTTTTTACGAAAAGCACGATAATAGGATGTGCGCGATAATAGGTACGACTACCTTATTATTACTAAGCAACTACAAAAAATGTCAATTATACAGGAAATCTCCAGAAAATTGGTGGTTTTGAAATACACTTTTGTAGAAATATAGTATATGACATTATACCTTTATTTTTTTATTTTTTTACCAACATTTTCCGTGGATAGCTGTTTCGCAGGCTACTAAGTTTAAGTTTTTTTTAAGAAATGTAAGATAACTGTTAAAATATTGTGGTTATTTTTACAGGCAGTGGGAAGAAGAAGAAATGATATACCTTTTACAACAGATGTATATTGATTTAGGATTACTAGATGTCTTTAAAATAGAGGTATTTATACTAACGCAACTACAATAGCTCCACGAAATGAAATTTAAGTTATAAGCTTAAGTTACTTTTTCAAAATTGCACACCTTAAAAAATAACTATTATCCCTTGCAAAAAACGTCTAATTCGTAAATAAGTTATTTAACTATGTACAAACTGTATCTTAAAAAGCATAATAACTATGAAAAATGAAAAACAAATTGTAAAAAATGTCTTTCCTTACCTCATTCTTTCCAGAAATGTTTGTCCGCCATCTTGGAAAATTTTCGCGCTCTTTTGTTTTTGGGAAGGCTTGCGCGCGCGCGTGTACGATTTGGTAGTGCAAAAGTTGGGTTTCCTGTGCACGCATGAATTACCATGTCGGTGAAATATCGCTCTTAGGGTAATAATTGTCAAATTTTAATTGTGTTTTTGTATGTTTGGATTTATTTACAGAGGGCAACACTACATCAATTTCTATACGAAGTTTACAGACATTATAATTCAACGCCTTTTCATAATTTTCGACATGCATTTTGCGTTACCCAAATGGTATGTTAACAAATTATTCTCGTTTTTAAGTCATTTTCCATATATTTATTCATTACCTTATTTATTTACATAATTATTCGGTCATTTAATCGTCCATTCGTTTATTCATGTTTTTATTTTTCCTTCCTTCCTTCCTTCCTTCCTTCCTTCCTTCCTTCCTTCCTTCCTTCCTTCCTTCCTTCCTTCCTTCCTTCCTTCCTTCCTTCCTTCCTTCCTTCCTTCCTTCCTTCCTTCCTTCCTTCCTTCCTTCCTTATTTTATTCATTCATCCAGTCATTCATTTATTCATATATTTATCCATCCATTCATCCATTAATCTATTTATCCATCCATTTATTCATTCATCTATTTATCCATCAATTTATTCATTCATCTATTTATCCATCCATTTATTCATTCATGTTTTGTTAACAGATGTATGGCCTTATATGGATGACAAATATAACATCGAAAATCGATCCTCACGAGGTTTTAATAATGTTAACATCAGCGTTATGTCATGATCTCGACCATCCTGGATATAATAACGCCTATCAGGTAACTAGGGGAGGGGAAGGTAGTCACTAAAGTGAGTTTTCAAGGCCGGAATATTTACAAGACACATAGTTAATAGAGTGGTTTAGCCTGTCGCCTCACTCCGCTGTTGTCCAGGTTCGAGTCCAGGCTTGGCCCGCATGGATCCAATAGATCATACAGCAGTTGAGTTTGTTGTTTTCTCCCTTGCCACAAGGGTTTTCCACAGGATGATATTTGAGTTGAGATTATTTGATGTGTTATTTTCTCCCTTACGACGTGGGATTTGCGGTTTTCCGTTTTTTTTAACTCCTCGGCAAAAATCAACATATGAGCAGTAATATGGAAGCACTATCTAAAACTATTTAGTAATAATTATGGTGCGCTTTTAGTGCGGCATTGCTCGTTTATCGCATCGATGCAAACCGACTGCTCTAATGTATTTATTCATATTTATATTTCCATTTATATTTATTCATATATTATTGTTTTGTAGATAAATGCAAGAACAGAGTTAGCGATTCGCTACAATGATATTTCGCCTCTAGAGAATCACCATTGTGCTGTAGCATTCGATATCATGTCTCAGGTAATTTGTCGCATGGATTTACGTTAACGTCTCAACGTACAGTCCCCTTCACAGTACTCTGCGCCATCTTGAATGGTAGCTGCATGGGCCTTTGCATCGAAGCGAGACGAACCTTGAGCTTGCAATGATAGAGACACGTGAATAATTATCCCGCAAGGTGTTAAGACCCGGCTACCTTTTAGGCCTCTTCTACACGAATCCGATCCGGCTGAAACCGCATAGAAATATTTGCGTCCACACGAATCCTGTTGATCGTTTCCTATTCAAAAGTATGCGGTTTCAGTGATCGGATTCACTGGATTCGTGTGGACGATAGGCCGATTCGCATCAAAAGGTATGCGGTTTCAAAAGTATCCGGATCCGTGTAGCCGGGGTCTTACTGTGCGACTCGCCATACCGTAGTCACTTACAAAAACTTTTGATGAATTTTTGACATTTTTTCATCTCAATCGGACCAATTACAGATATCAAAGTGTCTAAAGTCTCCGCCTCTCGATATAAACTTGTACCTGCATGATTGGTCCATTGAGATGGAAAAATGTCAAAATAAAGTAAAAAATTCATCAAAAGTTTGTAAGTGCTACGGTACGGCGAGTCGCACAGTAAGATGGCGCAGGAACTATAAAGCGGACTATTGTAAATTTTCGTATATACTAATGCTTGACTTATCGATGATATTTATAGGGCAACGCTAACATGCTAAAGAATGTCACCCCTGAAATGTTTAAAAAGGTTCGAGAAGGAATGATCAAGTAAGTTATCCGTGATTGATTGATTAATTTCTTGACTGATTGATTGATGGATGGATGGATGGATGGATGGATGGATGGATGGATGGATGGATGGATGGATGGATGGATGGATGGATGGATGGATGGATGGATGGATGGATGGATGGATGGATGGATGGATGGATGGATGGATGGATGGATGGATGGATGGATGGATGGATGGATGGATGGATGGATGGATGGATGGATGGATGGATGGATGGATGGATGGATGGATGGATGGATGGATGGATGGATGGATGGATGGATGGATGGATGGATGGATGGATGGATGGATGGATGGATGGATGGATGGATGGATGGATGGATGGATGGATGGATGGATGGATGGATGGATGGATGGATGGATGGATGGATGGATGGATGGATGGATGGATGGATGGATGGGTTGATTGATTGATTGATGGATTGATTGATTGATGGATGGATGGATGGATGGATGGATGGATGGATGGATGGATGGATGGATGGATTGGTTGATTGATTGATTGATTGATTGATTTTTTTACTGATGTGCTGACTAACTTAAATTGATTAATAAGTTATTCATTGAATGATTGACAAGATGATTGGT
Source organism: Metridium senile (assembly GCA_949775045.1). NCBI lineage: Eukaryota > Metazoa > Cnidaria > Anthozoa > Actiniaria > Metridiidae > Metridium > Metridium senile. Next base: position 1,818,400 of record OX459103.1, on the reverse strand, counting down.
TGATGGATTGGTTGATTGATTGATTGGTTAGATGCTTGCTTGCTTGATTGATTGATTGCGATATTGACTGCATGACTGGTTGATCGATTGTTTGATTGGGTGAATTAATGATTCATTCATTCATTCATTAAACTATGGATTACTAATTGAACGATTGATTGATTAGTTGATTAATTGATTGATTGATTAATTAGAGGATATATTGATTGATGGATTGCCGGATTGATTGATTGATTGATTGATTGATTGATTGATTGATTGATTGATTGCATGCATGTTAGGTGTATCTTGGCAACAGACATGGCAAGACATTCTGACATATTAAAAAAATTCAAAGAACAACTCAAGTCTGGTTTCCAATTTGATAACGAAGATCACAAGTCCATGGTAAGTGCAATGTGATCGTCTGTTACCACTACTCGATGAGCCAGCCGGTCGTGATGTTCATCGCAATCGCAAGCTTTTGTCGTGCTCGTTTCTAATGGCATTTGTTTTGCTATTCAGTTAATGCAGATAATGATCAAAGTATCAGATGTGTCGAACGAGGCTCGACCCATGGACGTTGCTGAACCCTGGCTCGACTGTTTGTTACAGGAATTCTTTATACAGGTACGTTTGCTTTATACTTCACTACATTGGGGTTCCTGTATTACGCTTAGAAGATAAAGGAGACGCTACCCGGTTGTTGTTGCTGCTGCTGTTAATGTCTGTTTTTGTAACTGTTTTTTTTAATGTAGTTATTGTTGCTGTTGTTGATACTGTTCTTGTCAGTTGTTGTTGCTGTTGTTGTTTTAAATGTTGTTGCTGTTGTTGATACTTTTGTTGTCAGCTGTCGTTGCTATTGTTGTTGCTGTTGTTTTCAATGTTGTTAATTTAATTATTGCTGCTGCTGCCGATGCTATTGTTGTTGCTGTTATTGTTTTCTAATGTTGTTGTTGACACTGTTGTTGTTTGTTTTTGCACGACTGATGTGTACTGCGTTTGTTATCAGAGTGATGTAGAAAAGATGGAAGGGTTACCAGTAGCGCCGTTCATGGATCGAGATAAAGTCACTAAGCCCTCGGCACAGATTGGTTTTATCAAGTTTGTACTTATTCCACTCTTCGAAGCGTTAGGAGAACTGTTTCCAATCCTTGAGGTATGGCTATGATGATTAAAAAAGATGATAATGATGTATGATAATAAGCAATTATTGGATGAGGTTGAGTATGATATCGTAAATTATCAAGACCGAGGTCTGTGTTATCTGCCGAAGCCTCCTGGCTGACACCTTAAGAGCCCTTCACTTCCAATAGGAACACCCCCTGACAAATCTCTGGATCCGCCCCTAATATAAGATGATGCTCACTAACCCCACCTCTATCCATACCCAGGATCAGCTCATCTCTCCTGTTCGCAAAGCTCTGAACTACTACGTCGACATGGGCCAAACAATGGAAAAAGAACTTAAAAAGAAAAACTCAAAAGAAGAAAACGACAAAACATCTGAACAGTTACAAAAACTACAAGCAGAAAGTAAAGCAAAACTCTCAAATGGAACGTCTGATTAACTGTTCCATTCACTCGAGAAGAAACACATTTCATATATTCTTCTCAACGACATTTTATAAAGTTTTGTTCAGTTATATATGACAGGTCCACTCCATTGACATTTTGAACAGCGGTAACGAAGGGTGCACAAATATTTACACCCTTTTCGAGAAACTTTGTCACCCTTGAAGTGAAAAGCCTACAAGCTAGAAGCGTGGGGGACTATGGGTAACCTATGTATAGTTTATTAAAACGCAGGGATTTTATTTTCAAATCGACACACTTGTCAATATATAATTATTGAAAAACCACCGCTCTGACTTATTATACAACAAGAAAGGCGTACCGAATGCACATTTAGTTTCTGAACTCATCCATGATCCTTTGCGCCACTAGCTTGTGTGCTTTTCACGGGTGACAACCTTTCTCGGAAAGGGTGTACACCTATTTCAAAAAAACGTTGTTAGAAGATCTGAATCTGCAATCTGAGACCAAAATGAGTTCTGGGGTACGGTAGGTTTTTCTCATTAAAAATTCGTTTGCGTGCACTTTCTGGCTTCGGATATGGCGATGGTAAATATAAATCTGTAGGTGCTATACGAAAAAAACCCCAGGGCCAATTCATTTCAGTCTCAGATTGCAGATTCAGATCTCCTTCTGACAACGTTTTTTGAAATAGGTGTACACCTATTTCAATTAACGTTGTCCATCTGGAATGGTTGATCTGAGACCGATAGGAATTGTGGGAGCTCGTTAAACTGCAAATGCACTATTATAATCACGCTTGAATATTAATGTTTACTTCTCAAATACTGTTATCTGTAATTCAGCACCATTCAAGTGTGATTAAAACAATGTATTTGAAATTTAGTGAACTCCCACAATTCCTATCGGTCTCAGATCAACCATTCCAGATGGACAACGTTAATTGAAATAGGTGTATACTGGATAGGATTCATCTAGTGTATAGAACTTGCATCAGTTTTATCAGCTAACGTTATCTATGAAACCTAGAGAAGAGCTAGCTGATGCAGTTTATTTGATCCAGTACTTCGTGCAACCAACATTATTACTGAAATGAAATGTAAAATAATTCATTCCTACTTTGGAGTGCGCCATGAAAAGTACTTTTACAAATTATGTTAACCAAAAATTATATTCCAAATATTATTTTGTATATTACGCATACTTTAACAGATCTTTTTGAATAAATTGAAGATCTTTGGAATAACGCCTTTTCTTTGAATTTATAAAGTACGCGTACTGTTATTGGTCGAGAGTTATGTCATTATTAGTGAGATAGTACGCTAGCTTTGGTTGGCGGAAATATTTGATAAATCCATGGATCCACAGCTACTGGAATAACGACTGAGTAGTGATTACTAAAATATCCGAGTAAATCCATGCATCCATAGTTACTCACTGCATTCAAATTTGCTCAGTTATTTGAATAACCACTACTCAGTCGTTTTACAAAGAAAACTGGATGCATCGATTTACTCAATTATTCGAATAACCACTACTCAGTCGTTTGCACAGAGAGCAACTGTGGATGCATCGATTTACTCAGTTATTCGAATAACCACTACTCAGTCGTTTGCACAGAGAGCAACTGTGGATGCATCGATTTACTCAGTTATTCGAATAACCACTACTCAGTCGTTTGCGCACAGAGCAACTGTGGATTCATCGATTTACTCAGTTATTTGAGTAACCACTACTCAGTCGTTTTTGCAGTGAGTAACTGTGGATTCATCGATTTACTCAGTTATTTGAGTAACCACTAATCAGTCGTTTGCGCAGAGAGCAACTGTGGATTCATCGATTTACTCAGTTATTTGAGTAACCACTACTCAGTCGTTTGCGCAGAGAGCAACTGTGGATGCATCGAAAAGTACTTTTCGCGTCTCTCCCCCTCGCCTCACCACTCCCCGCTCGGCCGTTAATCCTCTCCTCATTCTTGCGTGGCCAGAATTTCGTTCGATCTAACTTTAACTCGTTTCCTCGGAGTTTTCGCGTTAAAGTAAGGACTGTTTTGCAGTCTACGAGTTACTCAGTTATTTGAGTAACCACTACTCAGTCGTTTGTGAATGTATCGATTTACTCGGTCCTTTCTAGTGTACTTTTTTTTCCATAAAAAGACATCTCAATATTGTACTATAATAAAACATTTTATTCAATGAGTTGATAACACAAAGATCTTTACAAGATCGTAATTGACAACGAAACACTTTCAAATCCTAGATCCCTTCACAATACCAAAATCTTGCTCGGAAATCATCACTACATGAAACGAACGCAGCTCCAGCTGGAGAGTGTACTAAATAACGGATATGGTTATTGTGACCTGCAGAAAAAAACGGTTTTATAAGTTGCAGTAGGTTCGATAGCGCATTTCACATCAATGCGCTTTACAATTAACCATATGTATGGGCCGCTATTAATGGCATAAACTGCAACCAAGCAACTTACAATCATGAGGGGCCAGTATGTAATGTAATTTGTCAATGCGCTTCAGTTACAGTAGTCTATACATGTAGTCATGCAGCTTACAATCATGAGGGGTCAGTAGGTAATATAAAGGGTGCTGATATACCGCATTTTCTTCTGTCCCATTGCGCATTATAGAATTATATATATAAATACATAATAAAAAAAAGGGGAGAACAGAGAGAAGAGGAAAAAAAGAGGAGAAGAGAGAGAAGAGGAAAAAGAGGGGAGAAGAGAGAGAAGAGGAAAAAGAGGGGAGAAGAGAGAGAAGAGGAAAAAGAGGGGAGAAGAGAGAGAAGAGGAAAAAGAGGGGAGAAGAGAGAGAAGAGGAAAAAGAGGGGAGAAAAGAGAGAAGAGGAAAAAGAGGGGAGAAGAGAGAGAAGAGGAAAAAGAGGGGAGAAGAGAGAGAAGAGGAAAAAGAAAGGAGAAGAGGAAAAAGAGGGGAGAAGAGGAAAAAATACGCGAACGAGGCAAAGCAAGAAAAGGGATATACCTGAAACTAGTGATTTCTGTTTTTCAGTCGTTCTCGTGTTCCAACATGAAATACTATTGTTTTTCTCATCAGCAACAATAACTGAAAAAGAAAGATTCAGTTTTAAAAATGATGTAAAAACTGAAAAATAAAACCATAGTTAATATTAACCATGATAAAATACACCAACACTTGGATGGAAACGTTTTTTGAATGATATAAAAACGTTAGACGTCATGTCGCAATCAAAGCTACAGTTCACACTCTGTAGCTTGCAAAGGATATCAGTATTTCTTCTCTTGTTATGGATTTATTCATAGCATATTTTGGTTGTACGTGTTTGTGTTATATGAACATATGAAGTTGTTGCAGTGGTAGATCATGAAACAAATATTTCTTGAAAATGTGTCTTATAAATCTCAAATTATGTTGATATTACCTACATCGTTAGCAGGCAGGATGCAAAATGAAGCAAGATTTGTAATATATAAATGACAGCATGATGGTGATATAGAGATACTTACTGAAGTCTTCAGTGTGGTTGAATACAGCTTGTGTACGGTAGTTGGACATTACTGCCCCAGTGTACATATTGACCGCTCGACCTAGAGAAATAATGGTACCACAATTATACCAGTATTATCATTATTGTATGCATGGCTGTAAGTTATCATATATTCAGCATTTTTGTGATTATGATAAGATCATTAACAACATGATAATTGCTAACATCATTTCATCATAACCAACATTATCATCATCACAATAATCATCACCACCACTATAATAATAATAATAATAATAATAACCACTACAATCATCATCACCACCACCACCATCATCATCACCAATATCATCATCATCACCAACATCATCATCATCATCACCACCATCATCATCATCATCACCACCACCATCATCATCATCATCACCACCACCACCATCATCATCACCAATATCATCATCATCACCAACATCATCATCATCATCACCACCATCATCATCATCATCATCATCACCACCACCACCATCATCATCACCAATATCATCATCATCACCAACATCATCATCATCATCACCACCACCATCATCATCATCATCATCACCACCACCACCATCATCATCACCAATATCATCATCATCACCACCACCATCATCATCACCAATACCATCATCATCATCAATATCATCATCATCACCAATATCATCGACATCACCACCACCACCACATCATCACCACCATAATCATCATCACCACCAACATCATCATAACCAATATCATCATCATCATCATCATCACCAATATCATCATTATCGCCATCACCACCAACATCATCAAAATCATTATCATCATTATCACAAGCTATGTTAACACTATGCCATAATCAGTACCACCACCATCACCGTCAACATTATCATCACTATCACCATCACCACCACCCCCGAACAATTATCATTATCACTACTGTAAATTCGACTTTTACCTGTGGATAGTTCCCATAAAAACACGATGTCATCCTTGCCACATGTGATGAGATACTAAAGGAAATAATACACAATGTGACCATTAGTTTATCGGCAGAAGCTTACTAAGGTTAACGTTTATATAGTTATTTTACATACCTTGGAGTTGTGTGAAAACTGTACTGAGTAGACCTGAAAGAAAGAAAGAAAACATCGTTGAAAAGATGTACACCATACAGACAGTGAGACAGATAAGAAACAAGAAATACAAACGAACAATCGACTATGAAAAGCACACAAAAACAGATAGACAGACAAACAAACAAAAACAAATAAACAATCAGTCAAAAAAAAACAATACGTACAAACAAATACATCAAAAAATACGTAAACAGCAAAGATGGACAAATGTAGAAATAGAAAAAGCCACTGACCTCTGCGCTCTTGTGAGCTTTTGGGAAAGTTGAAACGCACTTATTGCTGACTCCATCCCATATCTATCAAATAAACAAAGTCATTTAACACTCAGAATGATATATACTGTAAACAAGTATAAGTATAAAGCCTGGTTCACACGGCATCATAATCATAGTCATAATCATAAGCACAGTCATAAGAAATGGAGAAGTTTCCATTTTCTTATGATTATGACTATGATTATGACGTTATGTCGCACGTGTGAACCGTACAATCTTAGTCGTAAACGTGGTTATGATTATGATTACGACGCCGTGTGAACCAGGCTTAAGTCTATAAGTAAACAAGTCACACAATCTAAGTAAATAAGTCACACAATCTAAGTAAACAAGTCACACAATCTAAGTAAACAAGTCACACAATCTAAGTATACAAGTCACACAATCTAAGTAAACAAGTCACACAATCTAAGTAAACACACACTCAGTCGTGCGCGAGCATACCTTTATAGATCCATCTACACTGGACGACGCATACAGGTTTCCTGTTGGAGCGTACTTCACCTTTAAAAAACAAAAAAACATATTTAGTGTCGTACACATGTATCTACATTGATCAATTACACTATCTAATATATTCGATACTTGAGGAATATCACAAAGAGAGAATGAGGTATTGACGTCAACGCTATACTCACCATGGTTACGGGTGCGGTGTGGTATTCCCGCGGGTTTGCCGGGACGAAACATTGAAACGTGTTGACGTCATACAGTCGAACTGGAGAAAACACAAAACAAGATTTATTACTATAATTACACCCCTACTGAGAAAGTTTGTTTACTTACTAGTGGGATGTTCTGTACTGACTAGAAGGTAATCACCAGATGGATGGAATGACATGGAGTTGATGACTTCTGCTTCCTGAGAACGAAAAAGATGAATGGATGAATGAATAGATGGATGAATGGATGGATGGATGGATGGATGGATGGATGGATGGATGGATGGATGGATGAATGAATGAATGAATGAATGAATGAATGAATGAATGAATGGATGAATGAATTAATGAATTAATGAATAGCGAACGAACGGATGAATGAACGAAAGAATGAATTGCGAACGAACGGATAAATGAATGAATGAATGAATGAGTAAATTAACAAATGAATGGATGGATGAACGAACGAATGAATGAATGAATGAGTTAATGAATAAATGAATGAAAAGCGAAAGAACGTTTGAATGAACGGATAAATGAATGAATTGACGAAACTGAAGATGAATGAACAAACGAGCGAATTATAAATGAGTTATCATCATGTCAATCAAGTGACTAACCTGTATAGCCCTGTAAGCTTTCTTAACAGACGGTTTCGATATGTCAAATAGTTTAATGGTGCAGTCTTTACTCCCTGATACTAGTACAGACGCGTGAGGGTGAAACTCCAATGCAGTAACCTCCTATATAATGACATCGATAGAAGAGTCAGTTAAATGAGGATGCCGTTATATGATATTTACAAATTTTATTATTAGAGCAAATGCAGTTAAATCATGAAATACTCACCATCAATACCATCATCATCAACATCATCATTACCATTATCATCACTATGATCATCATCATTACATTCATTACTACATTATCATCATTATCATAACCATCGTCATCATCATCACCATCATCAGTACCATCATCATCACTACTAATTTATTTAACATGATTATCATAATTATCAACCCCGACGAGTAAAGCATCAAGAGCGTGAAGAGTCAAGTGTACACTACCTCTGTGATTCATTACTACATTATCATCATAACCATCATCATCACCATCTTCATCAGTACTTTTAAATTATCAATGGCATAACTATCAACCCCAACGAGTAAAGCGTCAAGAGCGTGAACAGTCAAGTGTATATTACCTCGGTGTGGTCATACAGTGTTCTGATAACTGGATGGTTCTCTAGATTCATTCCTTGTCCTTGATCATGTGTTTGTGGCATTGTATTCTTGGCGACCATACGATCTACATCAAGAACCTATTGAGCAAAAACAAGCAATTCCAGTAAAGTAAAGAAGAATGTCTTAAGGTTGAATTTACATATTAAGGCCCGTTTGCACTAGCAATTTTGTCGCGCGACAAGAACTGCGATTTCAATGGCGATTTTATCGCATTTGTCAACGCTACTTTGAACATGCTCGAAATTTAGTGCAATTTGCTGCGACTTTCTGTCTCCTAAATTCGAGCATATTCGAAGTTGCGGCGAGACTGAAAGCTGCGATAAAATCGCCATTGAAATCACAGCTCTTGTCGCGCGACAAAATTGCTAGTGTAAATGGGCCATTAAGAATATTACGTTGAAATAATAAATATAAATGTAAACGGATGAAATAAACTAAATAACTTTACCTTTATCGATGCATCAACTGAGCCGGTAGCTACCAGTCTCCCTAGAAAGATCCCCGATACCCAAGCATTAGTAGCAAATACACGACAGTACCCAAGAGATAAAAACATTTTGGGAGAGAAACAAGAAAGAGCTAGGGCTTGATTGGTTAAGGTGACGTTCGTACTTTATGATCAATGTGTATTTTATAAAAGAAACAGAAAACTTGCTTTCTTTTGTATATTATTGTCTATGTTGTATACAATATCAAAAAAGCTTGCCTGGGGCTCGAGTTTGCATACCATGGTCACTCATATTAAACTACTTTATTTCAGTCTGAGAAACAACATGTAATACATATATCTTATTAGACAGTTTGATGTGTAATATGGCTGGATATTTTACGAGTGAAATGCTGTATTTTGACGAGCCTCAGGGCGAGTCAAAATGCAAGTTAACGAGTAAAATATCCAGCCATATTACACATCAAACTGTTTAATAAGTTATTTATTATCCAATCAAAAGGTTTTTGTTCTTTTATAATGCAAAATAATGTTTTACTTGAGGGCTAGATAGACGAGTAAAAATATCGCTGGATATTTTTACTCGATCCAGTCCTCCTGCGATATTTTTACTCGTCTATGACTAGTTGGATAATAAACGTACGTAAGAAACGTATCTATTTTTAGTGTAAAATGACTTACCGGTGGCACTAAAGGCTGCTGTCCTACATGGTGCTTTATGGGCTGTGACGTAATATGTTTCATACATGGCTGCTGGTGGGGTACTACCTTGATCTGTACAACATATAATAACCATTTTATTGAACAAATCTCTCTCTACCTTAGAACCCAACCCCTTGCAACGGCTCAGTATAGACTAAACATGGCGACGATTCTCAATTAATTTTCAATTCTCAACTTAAGGCCCGGGCAAACGGTTTCAACATCCGTTCGATTTTGTTGAATAGCAATGATTAAACGTTTTTAAACTCTTTAAACATCAATTCAACATCTATTCAACATGTTTCAACAATGTTGCAAGAGTTTTAAAAGCGTTTAAACATTGCCATTCAACAAAATCGAACGGATGTTGAAGCAAATGTTGAAGCCGTTTGCCCGGGCCTTTACAATACACCTACCCTGGTCACCAGAGGCTTGACTAACTCTCTCCTCGCCACTAATCTTGAGCCGCGAAGCGGCGATTTTGAACCGCGGAGCGGCGAGCGAGCTCGCTGCTTCGCAGCTCGTTTGCCGCTTCGCGGCTTTAAAAAGGAGTTAAAAAATTAGAGTTAATAGTCAAGCCTCTGGTAACCAGGGTACAATACACCAGTTTCATGTCATCTAGCACCTCAATTTGACAAAAGGCGCATTTGCTCAGGAATAATCTCGATTTGCAGTAAATTCAAATGTGTTTTCTATTGTTTAGCGGTAGTATTTTATAGTGCTTGGCTTGGTAATTGTGAATATTTTTACAGCACTGATATCGAAGCTGCTTAGCCATAGCAAATGCGCTTCTGTCAAATAGTACAGCGGTACTAGATAACGTGAACCTGGAGTATATTATTCAATAATTTGTTCATCCCTTCCATTCTATTATCATTCATCTTATTATTTATCTATATATCCACTCCTTCACCCACTCTTTAATCTGATCCTTTCATTTATTCACCCACTCACTTATCCATTCACTCGCCCATCCGTTTATTCGCCAACACATTCATTCATCCATCCGCATTTCATCCACTCGCTAATTCCTATAATCCATTCACACATGTTTCATCCATTAATCTATCCACTCATCCATCCATCCGTTCTTACTCACTCTTTCATTCATCCATTTATTCAACATTTCCGCTTATTTAATACTTATCCATCATTTACGCTCATTATTTATTCATCATTTCCGCTTATTGTTTATCCATCATTTCAAAGCTTATGCTTGTTTTATATTCCTACTGACACTTTTAATGCAAGTGATTTTACACACAGAACTGAAGGAGGTGCAAAAATGTTGTCACAAAAAGGCTGTCAAAATGACGTCACAAAAAGCAAGTAAAAATGACGTCACAAAATTATGAATTATTTCCCAACTGACATTTTACACACAAAAAGAAGGCGCAAAATGACGTCGCAAAAAAAGCCAGTGAAAATGACGTCACAAAATTATGAATCAAGAAACAAGAGCAGTCGAGGCTATTTTTCCCATATGTGGTTTATTAAGATATTTGTTGCTACATAGATCATATCTATATTTCTACAATTAGGACAATACTATAATCTCAGTTTTTTCTTTATATACAAGTTTTTGAAAATCAGAAAATATATATCCATAGATATCCCTATAATACGATATAAATAATAGATAAACTTGACGATACTTTACTATTTTGATCGTAGACCAGTCGGCTTAGTCGAAAACTAATCGATCAATGTTCGGAATACAATCGGTATATCTTTTGACTATAAATTAAATAATAATATTTTGGTATTAAATCGGGGAGAAGTGTTTGGGTACGGTTCCAACTTTCTAGAAATAAAGTTCTATTCTTTTCTGTACTTTTTTGTAAATGAAGGATTAAGTCGTTCAGCAACTACAAATCCTCCAAACAAAGTCGTTCATTGGTTGGTCTAGAGTTCGTACATCTTCGGAATGAAGTTGTCCAATTTTCGTACATCTTAGAATAGTGTCGTTCAGAGTTCGTGTATCTTCGGAAAGAAATCGTTCAGTGTTCGTAAATCTTCAGAAAGTAGTGGTCCAGAGTTCGTATATCTTAAAAAAAGAAGTCGTTCAAGATTCGGACATCTTCGGTAAGAATTCGTCCTGAGTTCGTACATGTTAAGAAAGAAGTCGTTTAGTCTTCGTACATCTTCGGAAAGGAGTCGTCCAAACTTTGCATATTTTTGGAAATAAGTCATCCAGTGTTCGTTAAGTCCTCGGCAATAAGTCGTACAGTTTTCGTAAGTCTTCGTTTACAAGGAGTTTGTTACCCGAATAGCATCAGTGCCATCAACCTGTACCACATAGACGCTCTCTCCAATCTCTACTTTACTAGGATCAAACGATTGTCGACGGTACTCGTACGGTTCAGGTCTACCACCATCACTAACGTACTCGGTATGTCGTTCGTATCGATATCTTCTCGGCTCATCTTGTCGGCGATCAATCGGCTCACGACGAATTACGAGTGGTTCCGGCCTATCGTCGTTGTCGTCAGCAGCGAGGCTCTGTAGTGGTAGTGTTTCTATGGTGACAACATCTTCAGGGATCCCGCTGCTGGAGGTTTCAGACTCGCGACGTCCCATAGAAGACCTATATTGGTGTGGCGATTCTGGTTCTCTATGTCCCGTAGTGGACCTATATTGATGCGGTGTTTCTGGTTGTCTATGACCCGTGGTCGTCCCGTAATGATGTGGCGATTCTGGTTCTATGTGTCCCGTAGTAGTCCCGTAATGTTCGGGTGAGGGTTGTTGTCTCGCCTTGGACGGAGTGAGCTGCTTGCGTGACAAAGCTGCTATCTTTGTCGTGACCAAGTTCTTGTCGACTTGAATTTCTTCTGGTTCCTTCTTAATATAGTGATATGACGTCAATTCAGATGGCGGGGGGTCCTCACGCATGAACATTAACCGATTGCAAAGGCTTCTGGGATGTGGTAGATTCTTGTACCCAGTCGTCTCTGTTGGTGAGGTTAGACTCTCGGTTTTGATTATTATGGGATGGCTTTCGCTCGAGAAATGAGGGCTGGCCACGATTCGTGAGAATTGTGATGGAGTTCCTGTGTTTGTGGGGTGTTGGGACGAGCTGCCTTCATCCATACGTGTAGGAGAATAACATTTCGACTTGCAAAGAGGTGGTTTGTCGTCATAGGGTGAACCTAGTGGACTGTACGCCATCTGTGAAGAAAAACATGTATTGTTAATGATTTATGAACGATGTTGACGTGAATTAATGAAGACGATAACAATTATGGTGGTGGTCGGAACGAAGATGATATGATGGTAGTGATGGTAGTGATAATGATGATGGTCGTGATGATGATGATGAAAATGATGGTGGTGGTGATGATAGTGATGATGATAATGATGGTGGTGGTCATGATGATGATGATAATAATGGTGGTGGTGATGATGATGATGATAATGATGGTGGTGGTGATGATAGTGATGATGATAATGATGGTGGTGGTCATGATGATGATGATAATAATGGTGGTGGTGATGATGATGATGATAATGATGGTGGTGGTGATGATGATGATGATAATAATAGTGGTGGTGATGATGATGATGAAAATGATGGTGGTGGTGATGATGATGATGATAATAATGGTGGTGGTGATGATGATGATGAAAATGATGGTGGTGGTCATGATAGTGATGATGATAATGATGGTGGTGGTCATGATGATGATGATAATAATGGTGGTGGTGATGATGATGATGATAATGATGGTGGTGGTGATGATAGTGATGATGATAATGATGGTGGTGGTCATGATGATGATGATAATAATGGTGGTGGTGATGATGATGATGATAATGATGGTGGTGGTGATGATGATGATGATAATGATGGTGGTGGTGGTGATGATGATGATAATAATGGTGGTGGTGATGATGATGATGATAATGATGGTGGTGGTGATGATGATGATAATGATGGTGGTGGTGGTGGTGGTGGTGGTGGTGGTGGTGGTGGTGGTGGTGGTGGTGGTGGTGGTGGTGGTGGTGGTGGTGGTGGTGGTGGTGATGATGATGATGATGATGATGATGATGGTGATGATGATAATGATTGTAGTGATTCGAATGATGATGACGTTAATGATAATAAAAATACTTAAGTACAATCACCCAACTCACCGTAAAACTCATTCTCTTCCTGAGCAATCTCTCATCTCTTAGTTGCCTTGCTTTCTCAGCATAAATAACTCTCCTCTCATCCTCGGGTTTCAATAAAAACATCCTCATCTTTTCGAAATTCACCCTTCCTTTGCTGTTGGCCTTTTCTCGGGAGTAGAAAACCTTTTCTCCGTGTTTCAGCATCTCGGACAAGTAACCCTGCGTCTTTCCAAGCACACATTTAGCAAACACTTCCTGGGATATATTCATTTTCTGCAGCTCTTGTTTGACACGCAGGCAGACGTTATCGGCGCAAAGTTCGTCGCTAGTGAAAGTAACTTCTCCATTTGATCTTATCACCTTAATCTCTTCAGCAGCGATTTTGTTTTTGGTGATCCTCAGGATATGTTCCTGGACTTCCCTTGGGGGCACGTTTTCGCGGTCGGACTCCCCTCCGCTATCCGAACTGCTGCCCGGTTTCTGGTGGTTGACTTGACCATTAGGATGGTGGCCGTCGTACTCTAAGACAGAAATGGAATGGAAAATTGAGTCATTTTTGGCCTTTTCCAAAACGAGTAAAAGACTGGGTACTAGTTTCTCTCATTAATGCAATTAAGAAATGAAAAATTAAATAGAGCACATCAAGATATGTAAGATTCCTGAGTTTGGTTGCATTTGGCTATATTCTGACCAAGATACAGCCTCATAAAAATGCCTAAAAATAAAAGGAAATATATGGTTTGGAAGGACAACTGTCCTTCCAATCCATACATTTCTTTGTAACTTTGGGCAGTTTTGAATGGCTGTAACTCACTCAATATCCAACCAAAAGCACCAAATCGCAGGAATCTTACATATCTTGATCTGCTCTCTCTTCATTTTTTAATTACATTAATTAGGGAAACTAGTACCCAGTCCTTTACTCGTTTTGGAAAAGGCCAATTGTATACTGAATCTAGGTTTAGGTTGATAAGGGCCCAGTGATAGGTTTGCTAGACTGGTGACCATCTTTAAATATAGTTTATTATTAGTTGGATTTAGTGTTGTTTATCTTGTGTTTTAGTTGGAAAACTGGTTTATCTCTTTTGATGGTATCAGTAATTTTAATGTTTAGAAAAGGCAAATAATGTTTTAGGTTAAAATTGTTGAAGGTTAATGTAGACAAGTGTTTAACGTTTTGTAAAGAAATAAACCAGTTTTGAACTAAAATCACCGAGACAATTATTAGAAGAGTAAAGAGATGTAAATTTAGCATTCTAGATGGAGGTTAAAACGATCAGTGACAATCAGAGATGAGGGTGATGGTGGTGGTATGGAGATAAAGAGGATGGCATAGGGATTAAAAGGAGGTGGAGGAGAGAAAGGAATAAGAGAAGAAGGATGTTTAAAATGATAATACTGATGATTATGATGATGGTGGTAGTGGTAGTGATGATAATGTTATTATGTGAGGAAGGTGAGGAAGAAAAGGAGGAGGAAGAGAGAAAAGAGAAGGAGGATGTTTGAGATGACAATACAGATGATTATATATGATGATGGTGGTAGTGGTAATGATGATGATGACGGTGGTGGTGATGATAGTGTGATTATAATGGTGAAGAAGAGAGAAAAGAGAAGGAGGATGTTTGAGATGACAATACAGATGATTATGATGATGGTGGTAGTGGTAATGATGATGGTGGTGGTGATTATAATGTGATTAAAATGGTCAGGAAGAGAAGGAGGAGGATGTTTGAGATGATAATACAGATGATTATGATGATGCTGGTGGTGATGATGGTAATTATGATGATGATGTCAATGCAAAGGCAAGAAAAGTACTAAATCATCTGCTTAAGCATCAAATTAGAGCCTTCATTAAGTTTATTTGTTAATTGGGCCTGAACTACATCAGCATGTATTGCACAAATTTTAATTTTACCTAGCATTTCACATAACTGTATCAAAGTTGTCATGTTTCATCAATAGTAATGTTAGAGTTTGATAGTATTAATGATTGATTTAATGGTCATGGCAGACATGAACAACAATAAGCACGGTTAAGATCTATAATTAATAAATTGAGAGAAAGTTTATATGTTTTGAACAATGGTTATCATTAGGGAGTGACAAGTAAAGACAAGTCCATCCAATGTTTGTTTATGTATTTTATTAGATTCAGTACACACAATGACTTTTCCATTTCATTCCACTGTCTGCAGAAGAGTAACAAACATGTACAGGTTCTTTACATTGCTTATATGCTACATAAGCAGTACTTAGAAGGTAGGTAATATAATGAAATTGGTAACACCATCAAAAATGTTAACTTTAAATTAACGGCCTAAATTTACTGACGTTTTACTCAGACGAAGGGCTAAAGCTTGAAATGTCAGTAAAGTTAAGTCAACATTTTTTACAGTGTTTATATCAAACACCGACATTTATATCAAACTACCATTTATATCAAACACTGACGCAGCCTATGCTAGTAGTACTTAGAAGGGACGCATTTCCATTACACATTTGTGCTGCAACACAGTTTTTCTAGTTAAGATGGCTACAAATTGTACATGTGTTCTAAAATAATACAGCTGAGATGATCAAATGTACAACATCCACGTGTGCACTAACTGTTGCAATGATTTCAATGTACAAAACGTATATGCGATAGTTCATTTTGTTATATGTCACGCAATCACAGATAGATTGATATCTATTTAACACTAGATTTAGATATCCTTAAAAATATTTTTGATGTTCTCAATTGTAGAATCATTGTTGGGTTCAAAATCATAAAACACAAGGACAACAATAATTTAATACATGAGTAATATAATAATAGTTAAGTATTACTAATCAATAATGACTTGTCAATTTTACCTTCAGGTTCATATTCCAGGTCAATTCCCTTAGCTGGTGCTGTTGCTCCTAAGTTGTTGGTAAGACCAGGAAGGCTGTTATTCTCTGGTCTTGCACCTGGACAAAGAAATATTATTAGAAACTATTAGCAACAGAAAAGCATTTTGGCATTCAAACTTGATAATGATATTGATGAAAATGATGACAATGACGATGAGTTGATGATAAAGAGAATGATGATGACAATGATGATAATAATAACAACACTGACGATGTTGTTAATGTTGAAAATGATGGCATTGAAGATGAGTTGATGATGAAAATGATGATGACAATGATGATAATAATAACAACACTGACGATGTTGTTAATGTTGAAAATGATGGCATTGAAGATGAGTTGATGATGAAAATGATGCTGACAATGATGATAATTTTGTGATATTGATGTGGTCATTGTTCATGATGATGATATAGATATAATGACAAAGATGACAATTTTGTTGATATTAATGTTGTTGTTGTTGATGATGACAATGAACAAAGAAGAAAATGGTAGTGGTAATGGTAGTATGGATCAGAGCAATATGCAGAAGGCAAGCTCATGTCAAAAGTTGCCTTGATTGATCACATAGGTGGCCACAAATCTAGCCTTCTCCAATGCTTCAATTACTGGAAGTATACACAGCACAAGGCACATTGAAAAAGCCTCACAAACTTCTTGTACTTTTTAGCTATTTACAATAGTTTTTGCTAGGGCCAGTACCTAATGTACTTGTAATTTTCTATTTGTAAATTGTAATCTCTTGCAAAATTCTAGGTGCAATAAAAATGTTGTAAAACGTTGTTGTTGTTGTATAAGTTCCTGGGTGAAGCCTCTCAGTAATGAAACAAGCAAGTTTACAATGTATTCACATTTGATCATATAAATTTACATGTCAACTTGCGCTATATAAATATTAAATATTATTATAAAGCTCATTAATAATTCATGAGAAATTGACAAAAGAATTCACAACTGTGGAGAAGGTTGTATATCCCATACAGATTCGTCCTGATTTGCATAAGTTTTAACTTGAAATTTCTCAGCCAGATTTACTTTTATCTTGACAATTTAAGAAAAATGTTAAAGAACTAATGTTCGAGTTTCATAAGTACATATTGTATTTAGTACTTAATACAGGGCATCTGAAAAAGTGCGGAAAAAAAACTTGGGAAAGTGCGGAAATTTTAGCAAATAGTGCGGAAAAGTGCGGAAATGCTAATTTGCATATTATTATTTATTATTAATATTATTTTGATGCAAAATGAAGAAATTTTCTGCTAAATTCCCGATAAAGTTGCTGTATTTTTATAGAGGCATGTGATTGGATGCTTTTTAGACCAATCAAAAGCATTAATAGAATTAGATACCGCGAGGAACGCCTGGTAGATTATTGCCAAACGGCGAAAGAAAACAACTTTTTACAGTCGATTTCCAGCCCAAAATGCGATGAGTTCTGATGAAAAACTTCCTTATTTGAAGAATTATTGTGTATTCAAGAACATTGTTAACAGATTTGCAAGTTTTTCTGTATTTTTCTGGCAAAAAGTGTGGAAAATGTCGAAAAGTGCGGAAAACGATAAATAGTGCGATTCGGTGCGATTTTTGGGAAATAGTGCGGAATCGCACCCTCGCACTTTTTCAGATGCCCTGTTAATATTATACATAAACATGAGAAAAATATCATCTACCTTGGCGGGAGTCAGCTTGTATTTCACTCATATACAGAGCACATTTCAATTCTTTATTATTATTAATCGGGCTAGAGGGCCCGACTCTAGGTTTACCTTTTAGTCAATGTATCTATCTATCTATCTATCTATCTATCTATCTATCTATCTATCTATCTATCTATCTGCCATGTCGCATATAGGCCCCATGATGCTTTGCGAACAAGCACAGGAAGCCAAAAGTAGAATTGTTCAGCCGGCCTGTGTTGATTCTATCACTAGCCCGGCTTCACGCTCCTAGAGCGTCTAGTTATTATTATATTAACTAATCTCTCACCTTCTGCTTCAGCTCTCAACCCAAGATTAACCACCTGATGTAGACGTGCCGTTGGTGGACAGGGACTGATAATGTTTGTTGTCTTGGCCAGACTAGAGGCAATGGCTTCACAACCATCATATCGTAATTGGCTAAAAAAACAAGAGTGTGTTAATTATTAACACTTATTTACTGGAACTGAGGGAAACAGTATGTTTTGTGGTCCCAAGACTGCTGATGTTTCCCGAAGCGAAGCTGAGCGAAACATCAGCAGTCCAGGGACCACAAAACATACTGTAAGCTTTAGGAAACATTGGCTGTCTCGGGACCACAAAACATACTGTAAGCTTCAGGAAACATTGGCTGTCTCGGGACCACAAAACATACTGTAAGCTTCAGGAAACATTGGCTGTCTCGGGACCACAAAACATACTGTAAGCTTCAGGAAACATTGGCTGTCTCGGGACCACAAAACATACTGCTTTCTCGAGGTTTCCAGTAAATAAGTGCTTTATTATCATATCAAGTGTCAAAGAGAGCAAAACAAGTAAAGAAATGAAGTGTTTTTATTAAAGCTTCTAGGATAGATATAAAAGACTGAAAAAATGTCAATTTTCGTGACTTCCGTTTTATTTATTGACAGTCAACAACATATTATTGACCACTGCTGAACAGTTGCTGGGAAACAGTAAAATTTTGCAACTCTCACGTGATACACTCTCGGCCAATAAGATACTAGGAAAAATGAACTTTGACACTTGATCTATAATAAGAACAATTGTATTCTAATCACTCTGCAGTGAAACGCATACAAATTATTTATACACTTATCAATATACAACTGCACAACCATATCCAGGAGGGAGCATCTTGTTTATTTAGCCATTTATATCAAGCTTAGTGTACATGGATAACATATTTCATTTAAAAGAACATTTTGTGAGAATGGCTAGTAAAGAGATACCTTTGATGGTAAACTCAATTACTATTTTACTTATAGACCCCTGTAACTAATTACTATGCAATAGTAATGTGCACATTCCAAACTGAATACACTTGACTAATACAACAATTTGCAACAGCAATAGTTTTAACATTCTGTAAATAAATACATTAAATGTGTATCATTGAGCAATCTTCTGAAGTTGTCCTTTAGTAGCATAATTGTAGAATGTAGGTTTGAATGAGGCCTTGCTACTACGAATGTATCATTGTATTAGTATCATTGTATCATTGAATTAGTGCAATAGTAAAGAATTAAGCTATATGTCTACAAGAGAATTAAATACTTCTACTAAATTTCTAGTTCTCCAGGTGTGAATCAGGCTTATCAGCTTGATGCCTTGTTAATAATTGATAGGAATATTAGTCATACTATTCACTGATCAATGACATTATTCTCTCATATGCATAAACCAAATCACAATCTGGCAATCAATAAACCAAATTGAAATATGGTGTTTAATTTTAATCAATATATAGTTCTTGAGTGGCTAGCCTTCACATTACAACACAATGGAGTTTTCAATGTGAGGCTCGCCAGTCAAGAACAATAGTTATTAAAATTAGACTCCATTTTTGATTCGGCATAGAGACTAGATCTTAGTTCTTTATTGCACAGCCTTAGCATCAATTGTAGGTAAAAGAGTAGAGATTATTCCAACATCACAATCTAGAATTACAGCACTTTTCATAATCATGCAGCAACAATAATGTAATGTGAATGTGCAAAAGGCGGTTTACGCTGCTGTCAAACAAGAACAAACAGTCAGGAACCTTTGTTGTTTTGATTGATGGCAGTTAGAAAACATCATTTACACCTTGATGTCTACTCTTAGAAGGCTGCATAATTATGAAAGGCGCTGTAATACTAAAGAGAATGGGATTGATTTCCCTTTAAAGCTCAATAAAACAGTCATTCATTTTTGTTAACAAAAACACCCAAAAAATATAGCAGAAACAAAAAACCAGATATTTGGGGATAACATTTTGAAAAAAATATGCAATATAGACCAAAGCCAAAACTTAGTAGCCGCGCCTTTATAGCGCACGGAAATGAGGCTTATTATGCAAACAGAGAAAAAACATTCCGTCGCTAAGGACAAAACTACAACTTCATTGACAGCATTTTATAGTCGTTTTTCCACCTTTTTCCTTTGTAAAATACTAGAATTTTCAACTAAATTATCGCTTTCTACGTTATATTTTACAATAGTCAGCCTTTTTTCAATTTTTAGTAGCATTTTATTACGTTTTTGACCTTTACATTGCTCGACTTCACGCCCTTTGGCGATGAAATTATGGAGGAGAAAAGCGATTCAAAGTCAGGTAAATTCATCTTTTTAACTAATTGAAAAAAAATTAGCCCATTTTAAGCCATACATACGACTTCAGATCGAATTTTTAGTTAATTATCAATCATTTTGTTGGATATTTTTGTTCAAATCGACCTCGTTACGGCATCGAGATTTGTAGACTTTTTGCTGCCATTAGCCATCACAACCACCTTAGAGCAAAAAAGAGAGATAGTTTTATAAAAAATGGATAACTATTTTGCTGATTTTGTTCATTGTGAAATGTATAGAGAAACGGCAGCGAAAAAAAGGTCTTTATATTCAGAAGGATGTCCATGGAATTGGCATTGACCTCAATATATTAAAGTGAAAAATTGTTCTTCGACCGGAAAGCGAGTAACTGCGATTCTTATAACCATAGTTTGAGCACTGAAGCCCTTTCGAAAAAGGTACATGGAATGTTTTATTTGTTTCTTTCATCTGTAAAACAATATTAAAAAGCACGTTGTCAAAGAATTTTAAAAATAAAAAGCATTAACAATTGAAATTAAAGGTTTATAGTGCTAGCAAGCGATTCGTAACCAGATTGACGGCAAAAATGTCAACATATCTCGATGCCGTAGCGAGGTCGATTTGAACAGAAATATCCAACAAAATGATAGAAAATGAATTAAGGAATTTATATGAAGTCGTATGTATGGCTAAAAAAGACTAACTTCTTTTCAATTAGTTAAAAAGATGAATTTACCTGACTTTGAATCGCTTTTCTCCTCCATAATTTCATCGCCAAAGGGCGTGAAGTCGAGCAGTGTAAAGGTCAAAAACGTAATAAAATGCTACTAAAAATTGAAAAAAGGCTGACTATAGTAAAATATAACGTAGAAAGCGGTAATTTAGTTGAAAATTCTAGTATTTTACAAAAGAAAAAGGTGGAAAAACGACCATAAAATGCTGTCAATGAAGTTGTAGTTTTGTCCTTAGCGACGGAATGTTTTTTCTCTGTTTGCATAATAAGCCTCATTTCCGTGCGCAAAAAGGCGCGGCTACTAAGTTTTGGCTTTGGTCTATAAAGAAAATGTTTTTGATTTGTTTAACAACATCAAATTTGACAAAAGATTTGTGATACGACAGGGTTTCAAAGCAAAACAAATAACAGTTTATGAAAAAAAAACATGAAAATTTGAATATTCATAAAAATCAATTAGCAAACTATCCCTTCATAACTAAATAAAATAAAAGGTATTTTGAATAATTTATAGTGTAAAAAAACAACAGATTCACCACAGTGAAATTTAACTGAATTTAAGATTATATATAAAAGTAAAAAAATGTTATTCAAAGGATAACATCAATAATAATATATAGTTTAATATTTTTGGGGAAGTAATAAAGATAATAAGCTTTAGAAAGTAGAAAAAAATATTATAGTCAATAAGAGAAAATACTGTCAGAGGAAATTGATGGAAAAAAATAATTAATAGAAAAAGTTGAACATGACCTATTACAAGAAATAGTACAATAACTTCTATGGTTTTAATTCCATATCATTAGGAATAGGTAAGGATGAAAATGCTCTAACTAATTATCATCAAGCCAACGAATTTCGCTTGAACAAACACTTGCAGTACAATCTTTTCTTGCTATTTTATGATATTAAATTCATCAATTTTTCCTCATAAATATTTCATATATTCATCTTATATGTCAAATTCTGTTATTTGTCAAAACGCTTTTTAAAAAAATCAGCAATATTGTGACTAAAAATGTCTTGATTGGAGAACAACTTAACTTGAATAAACGAGTTACAATGAACATGATATTCAGCTGTTCTTGATCGATTCACAATGATTTTAAAATACTCCACGTTCGTTTATCTGTTTCTTTGAACGTAAATTATACAAACAGTACCGCAAAGAGACCGAAAAAAGGATGCAGCTCAAGTCTGTAGAGTTTAATTCATCTGTGACATAGATTTATTATCTAAAATCTAATTGAGAGCGTTATTTTTGCAAGGAATAACATGACTAAGACTAAAGATCCACTGAATAGGCAGCGTGGTCCTTTGTATATCGACCTGTCAACAAAGCCATGAAAAAATCGCGATAGAAAATCTTCGAAACGGCTAGCAAACAGTTCAGGGGAATCATAAATATATTACAAATATTATAGGTGGTTTATTTCAGTACCTTATGATAAGTTTGTAGAGATTTTCCCGTTCTTTAACAGCTTCTTCCATCTTTCACGCGTTACTTTGGGATTTTAGAGCCGAGCATGCGCACTGCGGCTGTTGGTCTTTTAAATTACTTGGCACAAAAGAACTGCGGATGGCCAGACTAACGCAAAAATAGAAATTTAAATATGGCGCATAAATTTACAAACAATTTGTCCGTCCAGACGAATTATCCTTCTTCAAATATAAAAACAGCTAATGCTTTCATTTTGAGGAAGCATAAGTGTTTGTTTACGCTCATTTGATCATATGCACATGCGAATTTGCGCGTTAAAAATGTTAAATTTGCCGAAGGCGAAGTGAGTATCGGCGAATAATAGCCGAGACGAAGTCAAGATTAATATTAACCGATATTCACTGAGCCTGAGGTGGATAGTTGTTTTAGCTATGTAAATGGAAACTAGCGAGTAAACTAGGACACTAGTATAGGCTGCGTCGGTGTTTGATATGAACGATAGATAATATAATGAAACTAGCGAGTAAACTTGTATAGGCTGCGTCGGTGTTTGATATAAACGATAGGTAAAAGAATGAAATTTGTAACATCTTAAAAAATGTTTCGAGCTTTAGCCCTTCGTCGGAGTACTGAAGAGTGTTGTCAGTAAAGTGAAGTTAACGTTTATAATTGTTTTAGTATTTATTCAAAAGTGATCATTATTTAAAAAAGTAAGAATAACCGGTATTTTTTGAAAAACAAAAAATGTTCATACGCGCTGTAGGTGATTATTGTTTTTTTTTGTTTTTTTTTGCCAGTGTATTTTGTTTTGTTTTGTTTTTTTTCCCTCTGATTATCTCCTTAAAAACACCAACGCATTCTACAATAGTATAATACAGTATTTCTAAGACGCAATTTAAAAAAAAAAAAAAAATAGATTCAACAAGCGCTCATAACAAGTATCTATTTTCAGAAGGTTCGATCGATATAAAAAAAATTTACAGCGAGGTCGACAACTGAGTTTTTTGTTACTTTTTGTGACTCACACCCCATGGAATAGATTAGAAATATGATTTACTATGAACACTTTGTGTATTTGAACTCACTGCTTCATTTTTAGAGGTTTTGAAGCAGTAGAAGGTTCAGAAAATAATAACATGAAAAAAGTCATGGTTTGAGTCAGGTATCCTCACTGTAATTTAAGAAAAAATCTCTTTAGTTTTGGTTAGAAAAGACTTCGTAAAACTCATCTTGTTGGAGGGAATAAACCCAAGTACTTAAGTCTTTTTACACACTTGAAGCCAAGTTTTTTATTTAAAACGAATAAAAAACTTGGCTTTAAATGTGCAAAAAGACTTAATACTTGGGTTTATTCCCTCCAATTCAACAAGATGAGTTTTAATATAAATTGACAACCGCGAAATCAATTGCAACACATTTATTATATCATAAATCACCGAAGACAATAATTAATTGAGTATAGGTTACCATTGTGACCAATCACAGCACATCTATTCATAGTTTGTTGTGTTCAACTTTTGTTCTCATAAATGATTTGAAGTCCATTAAGCCATTTTTATTGTATTATTTAGTGTTTGAATTCGGCCGACAGTCAAAGCATAAACAAGTCGAAGCTGAAGAAGGAAGGGAATTCAAAACAACTTTAACATAACAAGTAAGCAAATAAGTAAGTAAGTAGTTTGTTTGATCATTTATCAGTAAAACAAACGATACAGTTTATACAATATATATATTAATGGTCAAAATCTAATGTTATCTGATCTCTGAATCTGAATGTCGATCCGCTAAAAATAATTTCTCACAGCAACTTTTGCACTTGTACTGAATTAAAACACAAAACTCATAACTACAGCCTACATTGTTGAAATGATTTGCAGCTATCTCCTTTCCTCTCGGTCCTCTGAAAACCCCAGATACTTTACTCTCATTCAGTCAGGTAATAAAATGCCAGACGATCAACGGCTTTGTCGAAACGATAGGTAATATGATGAAACCGTGATAGGGTAGATTTCTCCTTGAACGACCGCTTCAAAACGCTATAATTTGTTAAATAATTTTCGACTGTCTAAAATTCTTTTGCTTTTACTCCGACGAAGGGCTAAAGCTCGAAACGTCAGTAAAGTTAAATCAACATTTTTTTTACGGTGTTACAAATTTTATTCTATTGCCTATCGTTTATATCAAACACCGACGCTGCCTATACTAGTTAACTCGCTAGCTTCCATTTAAAACTCTTTTGAGTGATATTCATGGTTGGTGAAGTGAGTAGCGATAAAATTCACACCTTTCGGTGTTTTAAAATCAAAGTTTCGTCAAAAAGTGCACATCATAAATATTTTATGTTTCGGCGAGTTGTGATTTTGTTTTGTGAGTTGATCGAATCACAGTTGATTTTGTATGTATTGTATTCTCAATGTCTAAAGTTAGTGTAGTCTGAATATAAATAAGAATGACCTCGAAACTTATGCGTTTACTTCCATGCAGTTTTATAGCTTTTTTTCTCATTTCTATGTTAATGTCCAGAAACATATAGTTACTTTGCCAGAAATAATGACTTTTTTAATGACAGATTTCACGGTCATTAATGGTCGGATATCGCTCTGTTCAAGACACAATATTTAGCAAAAAGTGCAGTTAAAACTAATGATTGAAAAGGCTATACTGTTTGCGAAATTTCTTTAATTACGATGTCAGTTTCGCGGATTGAAAAGGTTTAGTTTACTATGTGCCAGTGAAGGTTCTTAAATATAATGTCAGTTTCGTGGTTTTCCCACTCATTGAGATGTGCAATCTTCGTATAAATCAATCGTGCGTTTCAAACAAAATTTACATGTTTTAAAATGAAGATATCCTGTGGGTTATACCATATTTATCGCTGACGTGACTAATATTATAATTTACTCCGACGTAAGAAAATAGCGCCGCCTGCAGCTTACTTTTAGTAAGTTACCAAGTGAAGATGTAGCAGTTAGCTATTTTACTCCCAAACGTCAGTAAGTAACACTCTCTTTTATACGTCGAAGGGCTAAAGCTCGAAACGTCAGCCGGTTAAGTCAACATGGGTGTTAATTACAAATTTCATTATATCGTTTATATCAAACACCGACGCAGCCTATACTAGTTTACTCGCTAGTTTCAGTAGTTTCCATTTCTATTTTTTACGGTGTTACAAATTTCAGTTATATTACCTATCGTTTATATCAAACACCGACGCAGCCTATACTAGTTTACTTGCTAGTTTCCATTTATCTCTCTTTTATACGGTGTGTAAGTTACCATTTTTACTCCGATGAAGGATGAACGTCCCAAACGTCAGTAAGCAACACTCTCTGTTATACGGTGTATGAGCAACCATTTTAACTACGACGGAAGATTAACGTCCCAAACGTCAGTAAGCAACACTCTCTGTTATACGGTTTATGAGTTACCAGTTTATTAAACTACGACGGAAAATTAACGTCCCAAACGTCAGTAAGCAACACTCTCTTTTATACGGTGTATAACGAAGGATTAACGTCCAAAACGTCAGTGTACTAGATATATATGTTGTATATGTTACCATTTTTATTCTATTTTTATATCATGTTATGCTCAATTATTGTCGTATATCGTTACATCCGGAGCATATTTTCTTTATTCATGAATTTCTTCTGTTTATAAGAAACCATTTTCTAAATATTGATGACCCCTGCTGATAGTCTCTTATATTTAATGAGATTTTAGTGAATTGTTTTCCTTACATTCACAGGATCTAGCTGAAGGCAATGGTATGGTGATTATCAAACAAAATGACGTCAACGCTTAGCAGTACGGCAAACTCACCAGTGCCTCTTTACTGACATAACCACTTTCCTCACATAACAGACACCTTCAAAAATGAATGTCTTTGCATCAAGAGTGAATGAAATATCATCGATATCATCATCATCGTACATCATAAACTCTCTAGATGTAACTACAGCTTTTGTTGGGAACGTCTTCACTACTCGTCACCACAAACTCGCCTTGTTTGGCTTAGCGTTATGGATTGTGGACATTTTTTTGAATTTTTCGTTTGACTTCTACGAGGCACACAAGATGTATGGTTTTGCATGGGGGACTGTGAAGGTCGCTGAGTGGCTAGTGTTTTGTACAGGGAGCTATTTTGTTATCTTTAAGACTGTTCCATGGATGAAAGAAGGCTTGAGAAAACTTGAGAAAGACAATCATGCGATTAATTATGGGAAATCGATGTTTAAGATAACTATAAGCGTTAAGGTAAGTGTATTGGTGATGATACATTCATATATATACCATCCGTATTCAAATAGTCAGTCAGTCAGACGACCATCCAACAAACCAACTCCACCAACCAACCAACCACATTTCCATAAAACCCACCAACCAATCAAGCATTCAAAAAAACTGTCAACCCACAAACACACCAATCAACCCATCAACCAACCAACTATAACCCGGCCAACCAACCAACCAACCAACCAACCAACCAACCAACCAACCAACCAACCAACCAACCAACCAACCAACCAACCAACCAACCAACCAACCAACCAACCAACCAACCAACCAACCAACCAACCAACCAACCAACCAACCAACCAACCAATTATTTTTCTTCTTTTCCAGCGATTGAACCTCTGTCTTCTCGTTTTTGCAATCATCGGAGGTACCGTCCAATACCTCATCATAAAATTCGTTGATAAATCAGATCACGTGACTTTCAACCAGTCCCTCTCGGCTGGTTCTGTAGTAGTCCTTAATATATGTCGATATGTCAGTGGTGTACACGTGCTGTATGCTTACGGACTGTTCTGGTGTGTTTCAAGCAGTGTAATGATTATGACGGGATATTCAATGCTAGAGTTTCAAGGTAAACATAACAATAAACATAATATATGTCACATATATTATAATGGATCATGTAATATATTAATTATATATGACGGAGCCAAGGTTATTATTCACCGATATTCACCGCGAGCCTGAGGTGGGTAATGGTTTTAGTACAAAAGTACAAAAGTTATTATTTCAAAGAGTATATACACCTACTTGCAAGAAAGTTGACATACGAAAAAGAACATTTGTGTTTAGTGTGTTAGGAATAAATTAAAAGTTCAAAAGAAAGAGTTCATGATCAGCCCCAGTGATCACTCTTTTGTACTTTTAATTTATTCCTAACCCACTAAATAAAAATGTTCTTTTTTCGTATGATAACGTTCTTGCAAGTAGGTGTATAATTAACCAGCCTTTTTGAACAAAAGCTGTTCATTTCTTATTTCTAAAAGCGCGCGAAACGCTGTAGATGATTATCGAGAAATTTAGTGTAAATTTGCGCGCGAATTTCACCGCGCACGATTTTCTATAATTACTTGTATATTTATATTATTGTGTTGGAGAATAACACTTATAATAGATGAAAATTAACCGAAAATGTAAATTTCAAATCAGTTAAAAATTCTAACCATAACATATGTATAATCTTTTATTTTATTTATTTATCATTTAACAGAGCGCACTAGTACCAACCTAAGAAGCAGAGTATCGTCACCAACATTTAGAGAGGCGGTGGCTATGTTTGACGAACGATTGCATTTTGTAAGGAAATCTTCACGGTCTTGTTTGGTGAGTAGTATGCAGTGTTTTTCTACATATTGTGAGATGCATGATGCTGAAGTCTTAGCTTTGAAACATTTTGAAACAATGTGTGCTTGTATAAAGTTATCCGCTTCGATCTTTGCCGGCAAAGATCGAAGCGGATAACTTTATACAAGCACACATTGGGCACGATTACGATTCTCTGAATTCCCCTTATTTCTTTAATTGTAAAAATTCGCATGTTTGATGTACTAGCATGTTTAAATCAAATCACTCAAAACTCAACTTGATCTCGCAAAATCGAAAACTGAAAACACATTATAGCAGCTAGCTGGTTTGTTACCACTAAACTAGAACTTTTATTCAACCCTGATTTCTCATAATTTAATCAATAGGTTTTAAATCATTTGCACGTTTAAAATCTTCTTTAGGTTCTTCTCTTATTACTGCTGGTTCTAACGCTGTTGTCAGTCACAATCAACGTGTACCTGTTCCTCTATAAAAAGAGGTTTATCCTGTATATATGGCATGCACTTATGCCTCTTGGTCTGGCGATATATCCAATGTGCATTGCGTCCTGGGTAACTAAACAATACCAATGGTAAGTCAATAGCCGTTGTCACACTAGAAGACGTATAAATCGTCTTATGACGGATAAATCGTCTTATGACGGACAAATTGTCTGGACGGTCAAATCGTCTGGACGGTCAAATCAGCGGAAAAATCGTCTTATGACGGACAAATCGTCTTATGACGGACAAATCGCCTGGACGGTCAAATCGTCTGGACGGTCAAATCGTCTGGACCTACACTGAAATTGTCTGGACCCACAAATCGTCTTATGACGGATAAGTCGTCTGGTGTGAAAACGGGACGAACACAATTTGAGACGAAAAAGTCGTATGCGCGATTTTGTTGAATTCACATTGGACAGGCTAAATTTTGATTACGATTTATCCGTCCTCTAGAGTGAAAACGGCTTATAACATGCATCAAAAAGAGCATCGATTCAGTCTCAGGGCTGTACATAGAGCAGAGTTCTTATGACTATGAAAAGCTCACGGCATGAACGCGCGCGGTCAAGGCACGTCAAATATCTAGAAAACATCACGGTCGCGGCAAGGCACGCACGCGGCACGGAACTAGCTTTTCACAGTCAATTTGTAACACCGTAAAAAATGTTGACTTTACTTTACTGACGTTTCGAGCTTTAGCCTGATGTTATATATCCGCTTATTTCAGGTACTTTGTCGCAGTTGTGAAAGCATGGGCCGAGTACCCAGAAGACAGTTCAAGCGAAGACTCTGAAAGCGAAACCGTTGAACCCAAAATAAATGCACTGCAGACACAAATCTCACCACCAAACTCTCCAGATATCACAGAACCACGCAAGCGTACTCACCTTCCAGACACAGGTCACGTGCCAGTAAATGAGCCAATCACAGATATGAACAGAGAAAAATTTCGGAACATTTTACGCGGTTCGATAAGGATTGTGGGCAAGCTGCAGCGACAGAGGAAATTGACTAAGTTCAACTTTGAGAAATATATATCGTATTTAACCCATGTAGCACCGCGGTCTGGGTTCAAAATAGGTATGCTAACGATAACATGGGAAAAAGTGTCGACATCATTATTCCTTGTCATTTCAATCGTGGCTGTCTTTCTACAAGAAACTATCTTTGGTCAGTGATAAGAAATCCAACTTGTGACCCAGAACGAGAGAAATTTTATATACACATACAGTGGTACCTCTATTAAGCGGTCACCCTCGGGACTTTCCAAAGTGGCCGCTTTATAGAGGTTGACCGCTGAATAGAGGTATAGAATACTAAGGTGTAAAATAATAATAATGGAAGGCGCTTATATAGCGCGCACTATACGTAGTCTCAGTGCGCTTTACAGACACTCATATTCAGTGGAGGACTTTACGGGCTGCATATTAAGGCGCCATTGGCAGCTTACAATCATGAGATATTATTAGTATGTATAGATTAGATTTGGGACTTTTTATTGTGGCCGCCCAATAGAGATACTACTGCATTTCAAAAAAGGTTGAAAGAGTGAACGGTGAAAGGCGAACTGCGATTGCACGACCGAAAGGAATTGTGGTTACGCATGCAACTAAATAAATCCTTCAGAGGGAACGTTAACTAGCCAATCAGCGCAAAGTGAACATGCACAACTTGTTAGCGTAACCCCAAAGGGGAAAACGTTTTGCTAATGCTAACCTGAACGGGATTGGGAGCATTCTATGTTTTTTTAATTCATCGAAAACCGCATATAAAGAAAATGAAAACTTTACAATAAAAAGAAATGCTGATTTATGAGTTATAGTTAAAAAATTACATTCTTGAAACTTGAGGCTTAAAAAAGATTTAATAATAATTACAAGGTACCCCTCCCTGTTATAATTTTTGCACAAAAACGGGTTTCATTTGTGAACTCTTTCTACAAGTCTTTCCTTCGAAGGGGGTTGTTGAAGCGAACGTTTTCATCACAATATCGTGATATTATTAACTTCATTTCTTGGCCAGGTTGGGCTTGTTCTTCAACAATGAATAAACGTTATATAAATTAGCGAAATTACAAGATGTTTCGATGCCGAGCTCGATATTATTATTAAGGATGAAAACAACAAGATTCTCAGTGATGATGTTGGAGGTGGTGGTGCAGGTGCTGGTGATGACAGGTCGTCACTAAACATTGTCTCTACAGAAAATGTACGTTGACGTTTAGGTGAATGTGATGTATCATCATCATCATCATCATCATTGACATCATCGTGCATACGTTTGACCATGCGCCCTCCACTTTGACGTTTCCCTTCCATTGTCTCGGGGTTATCAAATAAAGGGTCGTCAGTAATCATTGCTTCCATCATATTATCCATTTCATTCTGTTCTAAACCACAACTTCTTGAATCACTCATCAGACTTTCAGACACTAGTCGTGCTCTTGTTGCCATAGCAATTCTAGTCAGATTGACGTCACATCCTCCTGTGTTAAATATTTCCATCACTGCATCCAATTCCTCTTCCGATTGACATCCAGAAATAGCCTTTTCAATGTAATAGTCAGCCATTATGAAGTATTTTTTGAATTCTCAATAATAGTTTGTTAAGCGCTAAACGCTGTTTTGAAGTACGCTAGCCTTTGCTTCGGCTTATATACTTTATTAAAAAATTCATGAATAATTAATGAGACATTTTCAAAAGAAATCATGACCATGACGAGTGTTGTAAATCTGATACAACACTAGTGTTGTATATCCTGATTTGCATAAGTTTTAACTGGTAATTTTACGGCAAAATGTATTTTAATCTTGAAAATTTTGGTTAAATATGAAAGAGCTAACCTAGACATTTTTTAAGTAGTTTACAACATTCGCGTCCGTGTTGTATCGGCGATACAATCGCGCGCCTTCGGCTTGCGATTGTATCTGCCGATACAACACGGCCGCTCATGTTGTAAACACTACTTACATGGTCACGTGATGTCGTAAATACTTCAGGTATATCATACATTCTCAATTTACAATCATTATTAGATTTTGACCGTCTAAAATATTCCACGCATTTTAGTTTTTTTTGCATTAGTCCATTTCACAGCTACGTTCAGTGACCACGAATGATAGTTTCCAAGTCGAGGTTCGTGTTGCTGCGCATGATAAATTATAATTTTGCTATGCGCAACAACGCGAGCCACGACTTGAAACTATTATTCGTGGTCACTGAAATGTGAAAAGGACTATTTAAAATAAACTGTTATTAAAACATGCTTAATATTACCAATGATATATAATTAACATTTAGCTTTGATTTTATTTGTTGAGATGATTATATATATATTATATACGCATAAAAGAAAATTACAACACTGCCGAATCAGTTATAAAACGTTTAGTAAAAAAATTACAATTACAATAAGTATCCCGGGCGGGGGGGGGGGGGGGTGTTACTCCCTTTGTCCGAGTGGTATGGGTGATCGGCGGAGGTTTTGAAAATGACCCCTAAAAGGTACGCACAGATAAAAATAATTGATAAAGCCTTGTCGATTTCTTTCCAAACAAAGCAACAAAACAGAGTAAAAATGACACTAACAACTGATTTTTGAGCCAAAACTCTAAAAGGACCCTAAAAGGTACGCCATCACCCCTACCACTTGGATAAATGGAGTACCCCCCCCCCCCCCCCCCCGGGATAAGTATACACATGACAGTACATAAACAGATATATAAAAGTCTCTTTGACACGTCTGACACTATAGTCAATAGTTCTGCAGTGTCGTATTAAACAATTTATCAGTCCATAGTTTTTGGTACTTGATCATTTATCGTACGATCATTTCTTGCTGAGTCAATATAAAAGTCCATTCGATTACTGTTTGTCTGGAATCGTTGGTATGGTGTTTTTCTATATAGTTTAACCTTGACTTGACCTGCAGGCACAGCAGGAACTTTTCTTGTGCTTGCTTGTCTGGACAAATTCATCAGTTCGCGCCAAAATTTGATTTTCTGTAGCATTCTTTTCTTAGATAATTTTCTGTAATCGGATTACGTTCCAGTCATCTGATGTACAAGGTCCAAAAGAAATCTTCTTTCATAACTTTCAATAATCGGATTACGTACGTGCCTGGACAAGAACATACTTTTTAATAGAGCGGTCTAATTAATTAAACAACAACATACGTTTCTCTGATGGTATGGTAGCTAGTCACCTTTCCTTGCAGCACTAGTGCTGAATTATGAGAGGTGCAGCTCACGTGGTGGAGTTGGAGGCGCTTACATGCAGTACGAGGACAATTACACATTTTTACAAACACCAACACATAGCAGCCACAAAGCGCTTATAGTACGAGGACAATTACACAGTTTTACAAACACCAACACATAGCAGCCACAAGGGTCTTACAGTACGAGGATTATTACACATTTTTACATACACCAACACATAGCAGCCACGAGGGTCTTACAGTACGAGGACAATTACACATTTTTACACACACCAACACATAGCAGCCACGAGGGTCTTACAGTACGAGGACAATTACACATTTTTACACACACCAACACATAGCAGCCACGAGGGTCTTACAGTACGAGGACAAGTACACATTTTTACACACACCAACACATAGCAGCCACGAGGGTCTTACAGTACGAGGACAATTACACATTTTTACACACACCAACACATAGCAGCCACGAGGGTCTTACAGTACGAGGACAATTACACATTTTTACACACACCAACACATAGCAGCCACGAGGGTCTTACAGTACGAGGACAATTACACATTTTTACACACACCAACACATAGCAGCCACGAGGGTCTTACAGTACGAGGACAATTACACATTTTTACACACACCAACACATAGCAGCCACGAGGGTCTTACAGTACGAGGACAAGTACACATTTTTACACACACCAACACATAGCAGCCACAAGGGTCTTACAGTACGAGGACAATTACACATTTTTACATACACCTACACATAGCAGCCACAAGGGTCTTACAGTACGAGGACAATTACACATTTTTACATACACCTACACATAACAGCCACAAGGGTCTTACAGTACGAGGACAATTACACATTTTTACATACAAACACATAGCAGCCACAAGTCGCTTTCCCTTAGAAAATGGATAGGGGTGCTCGACGGACCTTTTAGGGCCGAAAATAAGACCCTCGCGTACTTTTTAGGGTCTCCAACTGGCACTGTACCTTTTAGGGTCAGTTTTTGAACTTAAGATTATACATATTGAAAAATTGTGTAAATCTGGTCGTACCTATTAGGGCCTGAAATCAGTATCTGAGTTAATTTATGCTTACCTTTTAGCACCCCTATCCATTTTTGAAGGGAGTCCCCCCCCCCCCCCCCCCCCTCAAATTGGACGCCATCTTTAGATACGATGAAATTGTAAATAAAAAAAATTATTAGTTAGATCTTTTCATGACAATCATTTATTTAACCTTTCCTTAAAGCGAGCCCGTCTAGCATGATGGGATATCACCAGCATAATTTACCATGTTTGGGCTTCCTTTGGTACCGACCTTACATTTGATTGGATAGCACAAGTAAATAAAATATCCCGATAAAATTTCCATAGATTATTTTTTGACTAAGAAAACCAGTGCAATGATGCATTGCGGTATTCAATTTTACAGCTACTTCATTTATCCACATTTGAAAACTTTGTCAGCAAAAATAGAAACACTTCTACAACGAAAGAGACTAAAATTTAGGACGAAAATCCTTTGTCGTTGGAATAATACATGAACAATTCACAAGTCTGTTAGCAAGATAGTTCTTTTAACGGTTTGTGACGTTGGAGACGTACTCTTTTCACGATGTTTGAGTGCCCATTTTCACTGAATGTTTTCATAGACACAACTGACGAGGCAGTTATCCATATTTGGGTTTTACAGGAGTATCTTCGGGAGTGCTTGCGCCTGGAGCAGGGACTTGTCTCCAGTCTTCTTTCTGTCTGTGTTGTCGAACGGCATCTTTGACTCGTTCGTCCATGATATTTTCAGTGAGCATTCCTTCTTTGGAACCGTAAGCACTTGCCTGGTGATGCAAATAGTAGATTATTAATATCACCATCATCATTATCATAGTTATTAGACCTGTACATAAAATCAGCAATATCAATATCATCATTACCATCATCACTACCATCATCATCATAATCGTCATTATTATTATCATCAGTATTATTATTACTACCATCATCATCAGTATCATAATTATCAGTATCATAATCATCATCATCATCAGTATCATACTAATTATCATCATCAGTATGATAATCATCATCATCAGTATGATAATCACCATCATCAGTATCATCATCATCAGTATCATAATCACCATCATCAGTATCATCATCATCATCATCATCATCATCATCATCATCATCATCATCAACAACATCATCATCAACATCACCATTACCACTACTATCGTCCTCATTACCTGCCAAGCAATAGCAAGTTTAGATATTTCTCTTCCTGACATGCCATCTGTATCTTCGGCGATTTGACGACACTTTGTGTTAAAATCAAAGTTATCGATCTTCAATCGGCTGTGAAATAAAAACTGGATTAGATTGGATTTCATTTAACAAATTAACCACTAGTCAGGAACATTGCCAAACTTTGTGGTATATGTATACTATGTATACTACTAACAAACAAAAAATTTCTTTCACATGAAAATTGCGTCATAGAAATGCCGTATTATTATAATATTCTTAGATTGTTATATATGTGTAGTTTGCCAGATATATTGCTGCACGAAAACTAATAAAACTAATGTGGAATGCAAAGGTGTTTTAAAGAGGATAATCATTGAAAAATGAAACAAACAAATGAATGAAGATACGAACGAACAAGCATACAAACGAACACACAAACAAACGAACTAACATACGAACGAGAGCGAACGAGCACAAGAACGAATACACGAACGAACATGTAAACGAACGAACGAACACACGAACGAACGAACACGTGAACGAACAAACCAACACGCGAACGAACGAACGAGCGAGCACACGAACCAGACACTGGTGAAAAACGCACTGCGCACGCTCGGAAGACGGTCGTGTTTACAATAAAACCATTGGAGATTTACCGGCGTTTGGTAAATGTTAAAAGTTAAGAAAGTTAGTGGAAAGTTAGTGCTTATATTTCCCTAACACATTACATTAGTTGTTTTTATTTCCCTTGTCAAATAATACAAGAGAAATTCGCTTAATACATAACCAAAAGAAAACACGAAACTCTTCGTAAGATCTTCAGTTAGTCTTGTGTTTTGCTTACGCATGCGCCGTGCGTTTTTCACCCGTGTCCACGAACCAACGAACACTCAAACGAACGAACTAACATACGAACGAGCACAAGAACGAATACGCGAACGAACGAACCAACAATTGAACAAACGAACGCGCGAACGAACAAACGAACACGCGAACGAACCAACGAACACGCGAACGAACGAACGAACGAACACGCGAACGAACAAACGAACACGCGAACGAACGAACGAGCACACGAACGAACGAATGAACATACGAACGAGCACACGAACGAGCACACGAACGAAGGAATACGAGAAGGAACGAATACGCGAACGAACGAATACGCGAACTAACGAACATACCAACAAACGAACAAACAAAACTTACCCAGTTCTTGATCCCTTGGTTGCTGGTTGCAGGACGTATTCTTCAAAGTACTGTCGGACTAGACGTTCACGCTCGTCTGTATCAGGTAGTCCAAATTCAACCATTTCATCGATACGATCATTAATGGCCCAGTCAAACTGGTCAGGCTGGTTACTGGCTAGTACCATCATGAATCTGGACACAAATCATGGACATAAATTCATTATATGTTCGTAGATCCATGGTGTATGTATCTTACGTTATCTTTGTTTTACGATGGCGACATATTAACCCTTTATCAAAGTTTTCTAACATATATATGGCCCTCGGGTTAGTAAATTGGTTAGTAAGTAGTTGAGTAAAGCATGTTCACTTCATCATCACCATCATCATCAGCAACAACATAACCATCACTATCATCATCATCATTATCATAATCATCATAATCGTCATAATCTTCATCATAATCATCATGATGATCATAATCGTGATCATAATCATAATCATCAGCATAATCACAATCTTCATCTTAATCTTCATCTTAATCTTCATCTTAATCATCATCACAATCATCGTCATAATCATCATCACAATCATCGTCATAATCATAATCATCATCATCATCATCATCCATCACCATCCACATCACTCACCTCTTTGATGATTCTCCTGTCCTGTACAAGAAGGCATTGAGAGTGCTACGGAGATCTTCGCTAATCTTTTCCTACAAAAACATTTACAACAATAAGAACTAAACACAATCATGCTACAAATGGCTACTATTTATGATTTTTATTGCTGCAGTAACATTAATCAAGAGCTATTGCATAAAGCAGCTACAGTCTTGGACAAAAATGTTAACAAAATGTGAATTTTGAGTAAAAACTACATAAAAACGTATCCGGTCTATAAAATCGTCCCCCACCCCCACCCCCTTCCCCTAAATAAATGTTGCACGATGGCTCCAGCATTGTCGAACCCAACCATACCAACATTGACCAGGGGAAGGGAGACCAGGGCATCCATTTTTAGTATGGTGCAAATAATTGTCAACTATTTTTGTCCAAGATAGTAGAGTATTATTAACTCACTTGACTTCTCTTTCTAAGAAAGGCATCAGCTTCATCCACAAATAAAAGCAGCCTGTAAACCAATGAAAACATTGTTCAGATTTTTTGTCACACAATTTTTGAAAAAAGCACAACATAGTTTGAAGTATTGTTTTTGATAGTATAACATATATTTCATACCCTCTCCTAGATGTCTGTGCCCAGTCAAATACTTTATGCATCGCAGTAACACCATCTTTACCCATCGGTACTACATCACCACCGGTCATTACAGCATAGTCCATACCAGAATTCTTGGCTAAACTCTGAAATAAAAATAAAATATTATGGTGGATCAATCTTGCACAACATAGAGGAAAGCTAGAGTCCAGCCTTTTCCATCAGTTTTCATTTTATTGAGTTAATATATTATTTTGTTGTTATCTATTCATTCAGTCATTTCTGTGCTGATTTATATGTTGTTCAAATCATTTATTCAAACATTAGTTTTTTGTTTCATTCATCCATCTACATATTCATTCCAACCCATCTAACATTTATCTATTTAGCAAATCTTTCCATTCATCCATCCATGCATTTATCCATCCACTTATCCATTCAGTCACCAATTCAGTAATTCATTTATCCATCCATTCATTCATATATTCATTTATCCATCCATCTATTCATTCATACATATATTTATCTATTGTCTTTTCAATTCATTCATTATTTCATTTATCCATCCATCCATTCATTCATATATTTATATAAATATTGCCCTTTCAATTCGTTCATCCATCCATCTATTCAATCATTCATATATTCACCCATTCATTCACCCATCCATCCATTCATTCATTCATATATTTATATAAATATTGCCCTTTCAATTCATTCATTCATCCATCTCTTCATGCATCCATTCATGTATTTACCCATTCATTCATTTATTTATTCATTAATCCATCTATCCATTCATTCATATATTGATCCATTCATTCATATATTTACCCATTCATTCATTCATCAAATTATTCATTCAGTGCCTACCTTAGCAAACATAGTCTTTCCAGTACCAGGTGGCCCATAGAATAATAAATTCCTATACATTCCTTTATTTGTTTTAGTATTAGATGTAGCGATGCTAATTTCACGGAGATGTTCTTCCAGTGTTGGCTTTAAGATGATTCCTTGCAGTGAATTCTCAGGGTTGACCAGGAACTTTCTCACAGTCTATGTTGAAAATTATACAAAATTATTGAAACCAATACATAGGGCAAAAAAAAAAAAAAAGGTGGATGTCCTAAGATTGATGATGCAAACAAGACTTGCAGCTATGAGAGAAGCGAAGTGGTGACAAACTTGCACTATAGTAAAACAGTATTGTTTAAGATGAAAATTTCAAATATGAATCGGAGCTTTTGAATGCTGGAATCTTCAATATGCAAAATGAAGTGAATTGCTTATTTAGTGATTAAGTGCTCATTATACAATGTGGCTTACAATCATGAGGGATTGGTGTGTTAGTGTATGTTAGTATGAGCTAGTAATAAAGAGGAGCAAACTTATATTTACCTGTATTGGATGTCTGACAGCACTAAAGAGATTTAATCTTGAAGTTTCACGGACTAGAGACGGTTTACCAAGACGAGCCTCCACAAACCTGGTCCAGATAAACAACAAAGCATTTAGTTTGTGTCATGATAAGAGAATTGGTTTGGAAAATACATGGGAATGTTGATTATAACAATGATAGAGAAAATAATGGTGATAATCTAACTATAACTTATTTACCTGGCTGTTACTCCAGTTCCATGTTTTGCTGCATAAACTCCTAAAGCTAATAATGTTAAACCTGCTGCCTGATGAAAAAGAAAGCATGGAAAAGGTTTATGAAATGTCAGACACCAATGATCTTTGTCAATACTAGGTACACTCAGACGTCAAGCAAAACACATTCAAATTGCTTTCAAATAGGTTCAGACCTTCCACTCTTATTTTTTTTATCATTTCTATTGTTATTCACTTACTGTTGCTGAGATTTTATCCCAATCTGATATGAAAGCATTGAATCCTGTCCCTAAAATAGAACCTGCAGTCCTGTAATGTAATGTACATTTATATCACATTAATTCAAGAAAGAGAAAGGAGAAAGTAGACGTTCAAAACATTTCTTACTTGATTGATTGGAGGACTGTATCTCTTTGTTCAGCAGCCTTGAGTCTTATTTGCTCCAAATACAAATCTTTATTTTCTCTTTCTATCTTGGCTCTAAAATAGACATCATTAACATTAACATATTTTGCTTTTTGCTGTGGTATGTAATTTGTCAGTTAAAAAATATATATAAAGCATCCATCTTCTAAATTAATTCTTTACACCAAGTGCTAGCGTTAACACATCACTTAGAAAACACAAGTTCCTTGAAACTATACAATGATTACAATACAACTACCAGAAAAAGAAAACAAGGTAACAAACAAACCCACCCTTGCACCCAAGAAAAAAACAAAATTACAAACAAACCCACCTTTGCACCCAAGAAAGAAAGAAAAAGGCAAAAAAAAAAAAGAACAACTATTATGACTAAGTAATCAAGAACACATTCTAAATTCTACTTACTTTCCTCTTAGTTCAGCATCAAGTCTTTTCATTTCATTTTGATGTTTTAGTTCAGCTTCATACTGGATTGTACCTAGGACGATAATTATGCAAAATGACATTATAGTTTTATGCAAAATTGAAACAGAGTTGCCATATAGTTATAACAGCTAGGCTAGTAAATTATTTAATTTCATTTTATTAGATTCGCCCAAAAACACAAGGAAGATTACGTGTTATATAATTATGTTATTAAACTAGGGTGGACAGGGAACCTGCAACAGCAAGGCCAATTACTGTGGGACCTTGTATCTTAAAATATCATTACAAAAACTTTAGAAACAACACGAGAAGGGTGGCATTAAACGAGAGATTAACTATAAAAGAAAACAATAGAATTAGCAAACGTTGTACTATTGAGTATTTACTAATGCTTCTGAATATACTATTTGCACAATATAGCAGCAAGTAAATTAACTATAAATGGTAGCATGTCACCATCATGGTGTAATCTTTGGTAAAGAAGCAAGTGAATTAGCTTTCTTGTATTCACATTGTACCTTTTCTCATGGATTCTTGTCTTTTTACTGATTCCTCTTGCCTTGACAAATTCTCTTCTTGGACTTTTCTCTGTAATAGTAACAAATATCATTGTCAGTCTCTAGAGTACAAACTTTGAAAGCATGCAACATAATTGACAAGTACTTAATATTTTTAAACAATGAAAGACAAGAAAGCCCCATTCACACTAGTGACATGAGCAACATAATGTAGACTCAGTAAAGCATTTCTTGACTAGGTGTTAGAAAAGACAAGTGCAGCTAATGAGCAAAGCCCAACTAAATCTACATATGTTCCTTATGCTTATATCCCTAGTGTGAACCAGGCTATTAAGCATAAGCAACATATGCAGACTCAGTGAAGCATTTCTCAACTACGTGCGAAAAGACAAGAAAAGACATTGAAGTGTGGCTAATGAGCAAAGCCCAGCTAGGTCTGTGTATGTTACTTATGCTTACGTTGCTAGTGTGAACCATAGTAAACCATTTAATTTATTTACCTGTTGGTCAAGTTGATCATTATACCGCCTTCTTGCTAACTGGTCATCATATTGTGCTCTCTAAAAAAAAAATATGTCATGTCAATAAGTAGAAAAAGTAAATTATTGTGCAGATGTGTAGATTATTATTTTGCTTCAGTTATAACTGCAAACAGTGGTCAGGTATTTAGTAAGCATTTTCTTTTAACAGGTGTTGTTACAATGAATGGTGATAGGCATTGCTTTTGTCTTAAAATGTCATATCTTCAACTTTCCAGACACTTTGTTTAATCAGTTCTCAGAAGGTTCATTAAGTCTCTAGAGGTTTTCATTTAGGACAAAATATCAGAGCAAAATTGGTCTTGAGAAGAAAACAAGACAAGTGGTACCTGGAAATTTATTATGCCTGATACCTAGTTGTATTCCTTTAGATAGCTGTTGTGACATCGAATAAATGTTTCCTATAAATTCACTTTATTGATTGTAAAACAAAAGATTTAAGTCAAGGCTGGAGTAGGTAAAATACAATAAATATATAATATCATCCACTACAGCCCTGGCATGGAATAAATTGTTTCATGGTCAAACACACTAATTCTGGAAAGTTCTGTAGCATACCTGTTGGTGCTGCTGTGTTTCAGCAGATAATGTTTTTCTTTTCTCTTCTTGTTCAACATGGACTCTTTCCAACTGCATTTGCTGAATTCCAGCTTCATATTCCTAACCATACAACAAATAAGACATATCGGTAAATATGAGTGGATTTAAAAGTAACAATGAACTTTAATTATGTAATACCTTAATCTTGCTTTGATGTTTAAGCTGTTTTGTTGTCTCCTGTACTTTTGCTAAATCTAAACTCTCCTGTGCATGAGCTAATATTACAAACAAACACAAATTAACAAATGGGAAATGGGAAATAAAACTGTACAGATTTTGTACTCAAATCCTTCCAATCAAAATCGAATAAATAGAAATAGGAATTCAAATTGCAGAGACATTTACCATAAATTTAATTCAGTGAATCAGATATATAAAAGTATACAAATGAACAAAATAATTTAATTACAATGTACTTAAATACAATTTTATAAAATTCAAAGTGTGCATATTTTATGCTCAAACGACAAATTGACACTAGCATATGCAACTTGTAAACACATTTATGCAACAATACGAATTATCGCTATAGCATTAGATATGTAAAATACTAACGTGATTTTTCGAGTTCTTTGGCAGCTTTTGCAGCTCGTTCAAGTCCTGTAGGATCAAAGCTTGTCCATACTGGCTTCCCTGACTTGTCCTTGCCATCACCAGATTTATCTCCCTTGTCACCGTCTTTCCCACCGTCTCCTCCGCCTGATGGAGGAATTGGCAGCTGTGGCGGGTAGGAAGGAGGTGGGGCACTATCCTTATTTACTCCAAATAGCCAGGACATGATAAAAATAGCAAAAAATGACCATAAAAGATGAGAAATTTGGAAGAAAATTGATGATGAAAGTTACACGTGCAAAAACGACCCGGTGCGCCTCGCTTCGGTGCTCATTTGAATCCCGCTGTAGTTATTGACTGTAGGCTCAAAATATCATTTCTGAAGTTTCGATCATTTAATTTTGTCTGATTTTTATTCTTTTAACTTTTCAAAACTACTTTTATTTATTTGGAGTAATTTTCTACAGTTATTTTGAAGCTCAATTTTGATTCGGGAGCTGGTTTTCAAATTTCAATTTCTGATTATTCAAAATTATAAAGCAGTCAAAATATTCATAAGTTTATAAGCAAAAGAAAAAAACATTTTCTCTGACTTTCAAAAAAATAATAGGTTTTCCTAATAATTTTAGAAAGTGAGTCATTATTTTCTGCATTAGGTTGTGTAGTTTTCTATTTTTAGAAGTGTGACGTCAGTCTACTACACCTAAAGAGCAGATAGGAACTGGGAACTAATATCAAGTCGCACTACCTTCTTTCAAACTGTATCGGAGATTTTTTCACTTTTACGTGAATTTAAAGCCACAAAATGTAAGGAAAGCTCAAGAAAGTGCAACCATAGTACTCTTTGTTTATTAGATTCACGTTCTCTTAGGCTAAATTTGCAAAAATCTCGGCTTAAAATTATAAAATAGTTGAAAAATTGGCGCCATTATGCTTTGCAAGACAGTGACATTTAAAACATTTTGAAATGAATTTTTGCTTTTTTTCTCGTTTTTCAAAGGTCGAACAAAAGGCTAAACCAAACTCAAGCTCAAGTTGATGAGGTAAAGCTTTGATAACACTGCTCTGTGTCCTGTTTATCTGATTTCAACGCAGTAAACCTGAGCATAAATACTGTACAATGTATGATTAACGTCACTCGCCCCTCAATATTTTAATCAATTCACACAATTACTATCACTTTATCGTTTTGGTTTGTTCTTTTGTTTTTAATATCGACTTTTGTTCTTTAATTTAGGTCGTGGATATCATGAAAATCAATGTGGACAAGGTTTTGGAGCGAGATGCAAAATTGTCTGAACTTGACAATCGAGCTGGTACGCCAATATTAACTAAAATATTATAAAAACAAAACAGTTGATTTAAACTTCAAATACTTAAAATAAGTTATCATACTCAAATCTACTTAGTATCCAATATGAAATAGCCAATGAACTTGTGTTGTTGATAAAAGATGACATATTTATGTCAATATTTCAAGTTTTAAAAAACTTAAAAATATGATCACTGATTAATTAAATGGTAAGAAATTTATATCTTGCACAATAAATCAACAAAATCGTTGTGTTTATTCCAAAAAGGGAGGTATTTTAACTCTGTTTTTGTCAATACTTCAAAGAAGTGCCACTCAAAACAGGA
Source organism: Metridium senile (assembly GCA_949775045.1). Classification (NCBI taxonomy): domain Eukaryota; kingdom Metazoa; phylum Cnidaria; class Anthozoa; order Actiniaria; family Metridiidae; genus Metridium; species Metridium senile. The sequence goes on along the minus strand of OX459103.1, from coordinate 1,774,128 downwards.
AAGAAAAATGTTTGTTTAGTATATTAACTCTCAAGTAATTTTATATTTTCACTTTCTGTAAATGAATTATATACATGTGCTGAAACTTCAGATTTTGTTATCTGATATCAAGATATCATGATAGAGTGATAAAGCAAGGCTGATGAAATTATTTTTTTTGCCAAGATACATAGCAGAGTTCAAAGAAAGAATGCAGTCGCACTATTAGTAGTTGCAAAGACTGCTTCAGTGTCTACATGCACTTGGAATATGAAAAAATAGTGTGGTCAAACTTAGTGAATTGTAGAAATGTTGAAGTGTATATAAGAGGGTAAAAGTCATATAGGAAACAGGAAATCATATAGTGCTCTCAAAGGGAGAGGAAATACTTGTAGATGTGCTCTTGTCGTGGTTGAGTACAAATTATGCAACCCCTCAAAACTGGGCCCTCAAAACCCCAAACTCTATCTAACCAGACATATTTGTCATAGAAAACCTCAGAAAACCAGAATCCTTGATAAACTGGGTATTTTGCTCGGTTTAGAGGGATTTCACTGTAATTGCTGTGTAGGTGGAGGCTTCAAAAAACGATAGACAATATAATGAAATTTGTAAAACCGTAAAAAATGTTAACTTAACTTTAGCTTTAGGGTTAACACAGGAAACAACTCTCTCAAACATTGCCATTTTGGAACTGTTGGCGATGCAACAAAAATGCTTCTGATTGGCTTTTACTACTAAGCCAGACGTTTGCACGCAAAATGTCCTGGTTTCATCTATATACCTTGACTTTTTCACTCCTAACCAATCTTTCTTTTTGTATTCACATTTTTCTTATCTCTTCCCATCCACTTTCATTAATTTCATTTTGTACTTTTCCATTTCTTGCTTCTTTATGTCACCTCCTCTTTTCTTTCAATCTTCTGTTTCATAAAATTACATAATTTTAAAACTGCAAGTGCATTCTAATTACCTTTTTGAAATATGGACTAGAAAGCCGAAACCTTGGTTTCGAGTATTGGCCAATGGCGATTGATATTCTTCTCATGTATCTGAGTGTATTTTCACTTGAACACAGAGCGCATTTCAATTCATTAGTGAAATACTAGTACAGTGAATTTAGTAACCTAAAAGTTGACATGTTTTTCTTCCCTTTAGATGCTCTCACTGCTGGAGCCTCACAATTTGAAACCAACGCTGCAAGACTGAAACGTAAAATGTGGTGGCAAAACTGCAAGGTATAAGTTTATCACACACCCACTTTTGCTGTCAAATATTACAACACTACTTAAAAAAATCATCCAATTTTAGAACAGATTTGTGACCACGAAGCAAGATTTTTATTGAAGTGAAGTGATGAAAATTTCATGACCCTCCCAAAGTAAAGGATCATAATATCTTGACCCTACCCTATGTCACAGTGTCTTCTTTTGCACAATCCTCATTTTTGGTGGTTTATTATTTTGTGACCCTCCCTTTTTAGGTTCTTAAAAAGTGATGACCCTCCGCCGGTTTCCACCCCCCCTCCCCCCTGCTAATTTCTGACAAGTCCCTTAATGAGCCTGAATTATTTATTTTCAGATGTGGATCATTCTCATCATTGTCATTCTTGTAATTATTGCTGTGATTGTCAGTAAGTAGGAAATTACTTCACTAAAAAGACTTTAAAAAATTAATAGTTACAATAAACTTTTACTAACAGGTTCTCATTTAAATCTGTACTTTCTCATTTAAATCTGTGTACTTTCTCATTTAAATCTGTACTTATGCAAATTGTGTTGATGTGTGCTAAACACACAGATCAACCAATCAGAGTATATTATTTCTGAAGTGAACTTCTCTGATTGGTTGATCTGTGTGTTTAGCACACATCAACACAATTTGCATAAGTACAGACTGCTGTTCATATGTTAAAATAAAAGTACATAAACTAAAACACAACACTATAAAATTAAATTTAAATTTAAATTACTAATTAAATAACGACGTGTATTCCATTTGACTGATGATGATAGTTATGATGATGATGGATGTGATAATATGTAGAGTGATGATGATGATGATAATGTTGAAAGAGATGAAAATGGTACTTACTATTTTGATGACGGTGATGATGATTATGGATGTGATAATGATGACAGTGATGATGATGATGATGATGATGATGTTGATAGAGATGAAAATGGTACTAACTATTTTGATGATGGTGATGATAATTATGGATGTGATAATGATGACAGTGATGATGATGATCTAATGATGATGTTGATAAATGGTAATAATGATATTGATGATGATGATGATTATAATGATGATGGTCAAGAAGATGGTATGATGATACTTAGAATATGATCTAATGATGATGTTGATAATGGTAATGATATTGATGATGATGATGATGATTATAATGATGATGGTCAAGAATATAGTATGATGATACTAAGAATAATATATTGATGATAACAATAATGATGATGATGATGATATTGTAATAATGATGATGATAATAATTGTCATAATAATGATGATAATGACTGTTAAATATAATCTATTATTATATAACATATAGTGGTATACCGAGTGATATCAACTAGATAAAAAGCCTATCCTAGTCATGAAGATATCATTGATATCGCACATGTGTGATATCACTCTCAACCAATCAACTTTCAAAAAAAAAAAAATTTTCTTCAATCTGTTATATAATAAACAGAACATTACATGTGCGCTTGGAGATATCAATTTTATTTTCTCGTGTTGAAAAGATATCCCACTCATTCGCTGCGCTCACTCGTGGGATATCTTATCAACACTCGAAGATAAAATTCATATCTCCGCGCGCCCATGTAATATCCTCTATATATCCACCAATAATTGTAATAATGATATTGATGATGGTGATGATAATGATGATAATGATAATGGATGTGATAATGATGACAGTAATGATGATGATGATGATGATGATGATTGTCATAATAATGATGATAATGACTGTTTAATATATATATGTTATTTACCGGCTGGGAGGTCCGTATAGTGAAAAACTGCCCGAGGTCTTGGATGTACGGACCGAGGTCCGCCGAGGTCCGTACATCCAAGACCGAGGGCAGTTTTTCACTATACGGACCGACCTCCCAGTAGTTTTACTGAAAAAGAGCGGGTTGTCAGAAACTGGTTTTCATTCAGTGTGACGGCGCCTCGACAAACTTACAGAAATTTTAATGCCAAAATATTTTAAATTACTGCAGCTTTCTCCATCATTCCAAATCAAATATCGTTTAAAGAGAAAGGGTTTTGTTTATATCTCAACATCAAAGAAAGTCAAGAAACAAAAAACAAGTTTTACAAAGGATTTTAGCTGACACGAACTGAGTGAACCAAGATGGATGTTGAAACGAGTTGAAATTCGTCGTTCTTGTGGACGTTTGCATCAAGAAAAAAGCCCACTGAAGCTTATTTTTCGATAAATGATAACTGACAACTGTTGAAGGAATTAATTTGTCTGTGTCGTAATTCATGAAGAAGATGAAAGTTGAAAGCATTAGGATCGCTGACAGGACTTTGAATCAAGCAAATCGACCTTTTTCAAGATTGTTTATCCTTTTGTGTGCAGAAAAAGAAAGACATGAACACTTCCTTACTTCAAAAACGTTGTAGACTTTGTACATAAACTTCTCGTGAATTTATAGCATTTTAAAAGTGACTGAAAAGCAACGACATATCTCATCAAAAGATAGCTCAATTCACCGCCGTGTTGTTTACAACATAGTTAATAATCTATTAACTATGTTTACAAGGAATGATAAAAACTACAAGTATATTTTTCAACTATTATTGAGGTATGTGAACGAGCTTTATATTCTTTAGAAAATTAAAAAAAACTTTGTGTATTCTCTCGTGAGTTTTTGCAATATTGATTTGATTTTCTCAACTTTTGCTTGTCAAAATGTTTGCAAAAACAATGCTCGCCACGTAGCTTTTAATTTTCTCTCAGTCGGTTATCGCATTCTGTCAGTGTCATTTGGTGAATTCAGAATTCTAGATCTCCTACTATTTTGATCGATAAATATTACTATAATTAACAATTACCTATTAAAGAAGATTTTTTAAAAACCAACGAACAGGATACCGCGGACCGGGCAGATCGTGAAAAACTGGCCCGCTCGCTAGCCAATCACAGCGCGCGAATCACAGGATACCGGACCGAAAAAAAATAAAATCTAATATCCACCAATAATTGTAATAATGATATTGATGATGGTGATGATAATAATGATAATGGATGTGATAATGATGACAGTAATGATGATGATGATGATGATAATGGCTGTTTAATATAATCTAATATCCACCAATAATTGTAATAATGATATTGATGATGGTGATGATAATAATGATAATGGATGTGATAATGATGACAGTAATGATGATGATGATGATGATAATGGCTGTTTAATATAATCCAATATCCACCAATAATTGATAAATGTTCTTGTCTTAATAGTTTGGGTTGATTCTTCCGATGGTAGTTAATAATAACAAGCAATAAAGTTAATGTAATTGTATGTATTTTACACCTTAAATGTTTTTAGTATAAATGTGCAGGTGATAATAGAAAATTGGGTGTGCTGAATGGTTTGAGAACATTGGACGTTTATTAGAATCACTTAAAAAATTCATGAATAATTAATGAGACATTTTCAAAAGAAATCATGACCATGACAAGTGTTGTATATCTGATACAACACTAGTGTTGTATATCCTGATTTGCATAAGTTTTAACTGGTAATTTTACGGCAAAATTTATTTTAATCTTGAAAATTTTGGTAAAATATGAAAGAGCTAACCTAGACATTTTTTAAGTAGTTTACAACATTCATGTCCGTGTTGTATCGGCGATACAATCGCGCCCCTTTGGCTTGCGATTGTATCTGCCGATACAACACGGCCGCTCATGTTGTAAACACTACATACAGCACTTTACAAGCCTATGGAAAGAGAAAGTTTCTCTTCGAAAATGACTGTTTATGTATATTTCTTCACATGAGGTCTAAAACTTTCTCTTTTTTTGCTAGAGCAGGCTATATGTTTAAGCTTTAGCAGGAGTGAATCCAGACATTTTTCATGGGGGTGTCCCAATTGCAAATGAAGGGCTCTTAAGGTGTAAGGGGGTGTCCAGTCCCTCACTGCCTTAAATAAAAAAAGGAGTTATTGCGGTGCTAGGGGGATGTCCTGGCTCCTGTCAGAGTTAATATTAACTCTGCTCCTGTATAGCTGGTGGGGGCCTGCTGTCTCTCTCACACACTCCAAGCTACATTCTGTATTTACAAGCACACTACATTCAAACTCACTTGATTTTTGCTGTGGGAGGAAAACCGAATAACCTGGAGAAAAACCCTTGTGACATAAAAGAGAGAACAACATCATCAAACTCTGTTCACTTGTTGCCCGAGCCAGGAATCGCTAGGCCACTCACAGGCAGCCCTAGCAATTCACTTTTACAGTAGAGATATGTGAGGAAAAAATCGATATTTTTTATTGAAATAAATTTGAACATATTTCAATCCTGTGTTGTTGTTTAACTTATTTAATGTCATTCTGGGTGGTTTTTGAACGTTTTAGAGCATTTTTTCTTAATTTTTGCCCACCTGTACTAACAACACAGGATTGAAATATGTTCAAATTTATTTCAATAAAAAATATTGATTTTTTTCCTCACATATCTCTACTGTAAAAGTGAATTGCTTGGGCTGCCTGTGGGCCACTCATGCCCAAATACTCACATGTGCATTTATACTGAAACAATAATTATTAGATTCTCAGGCTTAATGAATACTGGTAAATAATAATAACTAAAACTGACCAATTTGTCTCTGTTATTATTCTTTGATATGCATCTAACCTTCGGCTAATAATGTTGATAAGTAAAATATGTCTAAAGTTATAACTAAAGTAAATTTTCATTGGATGAGTGTTTTTGTTAGTGACTAAAAAATACATCTAAATATTAATAATATCTAAATAATAAATAATAACTTTATTTATTTATGTAGCACTATTTCCGAGTAAAGTTGATTAAAGTTTAATAAATGATATATAGTGTATAAAAAAAATGAATTTAAAAATTTATGATTTACAAATTTGTGCATTATATATACATATATGTACAACTAATTGCAGGAGCATTGTCTCAAGCTGAACTCTTTTTTACTAATTTACTAAAATGTTTTTTTTTCATGTGACAACCTTCTTGCAATTACATGTATATATAATATGTATATATATATAAAATAAATTAAAAAATGTTAAAATCTATATATAAGATTCTATAAAAAAGTTTTAAATTGACCTTTAAAACTAGAATAAATAAAATGTGATGTTGCAATTGCAACTAGCGAATGACAGAAGCAAGTTCTAAATCTCATTTGTTTGTTTGTTTTTTTAGTTTGGGTAGTATCAACAACTGGTGTAGGGAGCAGTAGCAGTCCAGACACAACAAAAAGTCCAAGTCCTACCACTCCTAAAGCCTAGAGAAATCTCATGGGAAACAAATAACTCATCACTCACAGACATACAGACAGACAGACAGACACACAGACTGACAGCCACACAGACAGACAGACAGACACACACACAGACAGACAGACAGACAGACAGACACATAGACAGACACACAGACACACAGACTGACAGACACACACAGACCGACAGACAGACAGACAGACAGACAGACAGACAGACAGACAGACAGACAGACAGACAGACAGAACAAATGACGTCACACTAAATTAATGATTGACAATTAATTTTCAGCAAAAATGTAAAAACAAATTTAATGGTCTTTTTGTATATTTGTCTTTTGATCAGAATAGATCTTTCCTGAATTAGTTCACTGATTATGAAACATTTTATGGATTTGATAGAAATCAATACAGTGATTTTATAGATTCATTCACTCTGTGATCATGATCAGTTTATTTGAATCCAGGAAACATCAAATGATTTAAAGGTTTGATGACAAGGCATTGAGGCCAAGCTTAGACATTGATCTATACATATTCAAAGCGATAGGCCTTTTGCAGGACCATTTTTCTCTAGCCTCCTCCGCAGGCAACTCACCGGAATTGGCACTTCCTTTCTATATAATTTGGGCTTCCTTTGTTGAGAAAAAAGAGGATTATCGTCCCAAGTCCTTTCTCAGCCGTCCCACAGGAACCCCAAAAAAGCAAAGAAGCGTTAATAGACGAGAAGTTGCATGCGGAGAAGGCTAATTTTCCCAAAAACAGAGTAAAAGTAACACAAATGAATTCCAAAATTCAAAACAGAATGTCATAACAAACACTTCTCTAAATGGTTTAGCTCAATGTCTTTTAACCTAAGGCTCTGAGAAAACCTTTGAAATCATCAAAAATAACAAAGATTTGTGTCACTGACCTTTGAAATCATCAAAAATAACAAAGATTTGTGTAACAAACCTTTGAAATCATAAAAAAAAACAAGGATTTGTATTACTAAAGGCCTGGGCAAACGGTTTCAACATTTACTTCAACATCTGTTCGATTTTATTGAATGGTAATGTTGAAGCCATTTGCCATCCCATTTCAACATTGTAATTGAAACTGTTTATCCCCCTACATTCAACATCGTTCAACTGCAACAACCATTCTACAACATTCAACAAAATCGAACCAATGTTGAAGCCGTTTGCCTGGGCCTTAAGCCGTGTCATTCAGCTATATAAACTCCTGTCTTTTTGTAAATGTGTGACCAGGTCCAGCTAAAGGGCTATTGGAAAAAGTGCTTGTGTGGAATGCATGACATAAATTGGTTTAGTAACTATATAATATTATAGTAATATAATACTATATATATATATACTATTAATAGTAATATAATAGTATAGTACTATATAATATTTAGTAATCAACTGTTTGGTTATTGTCTAACTAAGAATTCATTCAGACATAAACCATACAATACACATTACAATGAAGGATACAATGGCCACACTGTTCTACTCCAGTGGTATCTGGTGTATATATAGTGCAGTTAGTCCATACTTTCATTGATATATGGATGTGCACTCTGCTGTCCCGTTTACAGTGTTAAAATAAGTTACTTGTCAATATTCACTGAAAATGGCCATGTAATAATCTTTTGTTTTCAATGCATTTAGCTACAATAATCAATGTTTAAACTTGGCCCAATTAATACAAGATTGTTGCCTTATTGTAATGTAATTAAAGTGATTTCCTACCATGTTGTCTGGTTGATTTAATAATAGTAATAGTATTTTTTTAGTTTTCATCTTTGTTTAAAATTAAATTCATTCTTTTTGTTATCAATAGTTGTTTTGTTTTCAAAAAGCTGCCATACTAAGCTCTCTGGTAATCTTCTACTATTTCTTCACAAAGAAGGGAGGGGAGTTGACTCATGTTGCTTCAAAGTGAGGCTTGCTGTGTATTTGCATATTATTAGCTGCTTTGGCCATTCACCATTATAACAAAATTCAGAGAATTTAATGGTTCCTTTTAGTACAGCCATTTATCTCTATATCATTCTCTTTTCCCATCTCTTTTAAATTGTTTTTATTTTCAAAATTGCCGGAAGTGACGTTGACAGTTTTTTTTTAAGTGCGGGCTCCCTGTATCTTGAAATACACATTTCAACATGGCGTCGCTCCTGACAATGCTCAGCCGTTTTTGCTACCGAAGTCCGACGCGACCTTTCTTCGTAGCGGGACTGATCTTTTTGATTCTAATAACATGGAAGTTCCTTGTCGCTCAGCCCGAAGCAAACGCGTTGATTATGCATAGTAAAAGTGATAAAAGTTTTAAAAAACAAGCTCGGCCTCATCAACTTCACGCTCCATTACAAAGTCCTGTGAAGAAAGACGAAGAAAGAAAACGATTTGTAAATAAACTACCTGATAGTGAAGATACAGTAGAGCCTGATATACGAGATAAGCAGGATGATTCTGGCGTTAAAGCGGACAAAGAAATTGAAGGCGAAACACAAGATGGTGGAATTGTGGGACCTGCTCAGAATTCAAAACAACTCCATTCCACAGACCATATCAACTTCAAAAAGCTAAAACAGACAAAAAATCAAGGTCTTGTCGTCCAAAAAGGCGCTACAACGAAAGAAAAAGGTTTGAATATTCATGAAAAACAAACAAGTATGGTCGACAATCAGTCTGATAATATCAATGACAGCAAACATCCCGCAGAAGAAACTTCGAAAACAAAAAGTGAAAATAAAAATGGTAGCGAAAAAGACTTGAAAGAAACTATGAACAAAGGCTCCGTGTTAAAACACGAAAAACAAGTCATTACTACTAGCTCCATTAACCAAGTTATTAACTCCTTGGATACAAAGAAAGTAAAAGATTCCCATAGCAACAATGACATGCTACCTACAAATCTAATTAACACCGATACCAAAAACCCAAACTACCCAATTGGTGAATACAACATACTGTTAACTCTAGTGAAAATGTCTCCTAACAGCCCTCTTGCGAAGAGTATGAAAAAGTTTTTAAAGTCAGTATGCAGGTATACAAGTATCAAGTTAACACTACATGCTGTTGTCGATGATCTTGGTAAAATACCCATAGAGGATTTCTTTAAGACTGCTACTGGGTTGTGTGCGCAAACACAAGTTGTGTTTCATGACGTAAACAAAGTTGTTGGTCAACTTAAGTCACTGACGAAACTATTGCAGGTATGTATTGCTTTCTCTCTTTTTAATTCCCTTTTTGTCTCAAGTTTGTCCCTTTTTTCCCTTCAAATTCTCTTTATTCTCAATTTAATTCCCTTTTTCTCATTCCTTTCCTAATTTATCATCTTTCTTTGATTCCTTTTTCTCGATTTCTCTCTTATCCCTTTTTTCATATTCCCATTCTTCTCAATTTCATTCCCTTTTTCTCATTTCTTTCCTGATTTATTCTCTTTCTTTGATTCCTTTTTCTCGGGTTCTCTCTTATCCCTTTTTTCATATTACCATTCTTCTCAATTTCATTCCCTTTTTCTCATTTCTTTCCTAATTTATTCTCTTTCTTTGATTCCTTTTTCTCGGTTTCTCTCTCATCCCTTTTTCATATTCCCTTTCTTCTCAATTTCATTATTTCATTTAATTATTATATTTACTTTCAATTTCTCGTTTTCTTCCTTATTTCATTTCTTTTTGTGTCTCTCTTCTTCCTTTTATATCCCTTTTTCTCATTTTCCCAAAAATTCTCATCTTTTTTTCCTTTCAATTGTTTCTTCCCTGCTTCTCTATTTATTTTTCTTTCATATTCTTTGTATTGAATTCATTCTTTCTTGGTTTCAGGAGTTTTTTAGTTCAAATCTAAACTCCTATATTCTATTGTTTCTTCCCTGCTTCTCTATTTATTTTTCTTTCATATTATTTGTATTGAATTCATTCTTTCTTGGTTTCAGGAGTTTTTTAGTTCAAATCTAAACTCCTATTACAATGATCCTATATTTTTCATGTCCACCGCTGTTCACCGAATATTTCATGAAAAACTCACGAAAATTATAATGATGGATGTTGACCTCAGGTAAATATGTTAGGGGTGGACCATTTGATATTTGATGGGGGTGGGGTTGATGGTCCAATTCAGTTCAGCGCGATCATTGTTATAATTAGTATAGGAAATCGCACAATCTTAAGTACAATTTGTAATTAATAGGTACGAGTGATGTTTTGAAAGTTTTCAAAGGCTCGGTCAATTTGATAACTTTCAAAGTATCAAGAGTATCTATTTATTATGAATTGTACGAGAAGATTGTGCAATTTTTTATGTATAATATACTGAAAAACTAATTGTTACTCTGCAGAGTACAATTGACAATTTAATTGTACTCCTCTCGTCCAATCAGAATCAAGTAATTTTGTATGGTGTATTATAATAATCTTTAATTATCATTATCATCATTATTGTGATCATACTCATAATTATGGTCAATTGTGGATATGATATAAAAAGTGACTGCAGTTTGAATTGTTATATATAATTATTATCACAATTAAAACCCCTAATGTCAACCACTTTAATGAACATCGCTCTTCTCTTTCCCAAGGTTTGTGAGCGACATCAAACAATTATTTGACATGTTCAACAACTTCAAAGAATCCAACATTATCGGCATAGCACATGAGCAATCGCCAGTTTATCGTCACATCTTTTACCAGTACCGTTCAGCACACAAAGGCACTTTCATTGGAGATCCACCCCCAAAAGGCAACCCCGGCTACAATAGTGGAGTTGTATTGTTCAATCTTGAAAACATGCGCAATTCAGCATTATACAATCGCATTTTAGTTGGAGATCAAATCAGAAGTCTATCGCAGAAATATCATTTCCGTGGTCACCTTGGAGATCAGGACTTTTTTACTCTGTTAAGTGTGGAGGAACCACAGTTGTTTTATATTATTCCATGTTCTTGGAACCGGCAGCTTTGTGAATACTGGAAGAAAAATGGTTATGCTGATGTGTTTGACTACTATGCTAACTGTAGTGAACCTATTCATGTATACCATGGTAATTGTCGGACAGCAATACCAATAGAAGATGATAGATAATTATAGCACTAATATAGTATTAAGTAATATATACAATATGAATGGCCGATCTGTATCCGATATACAACGGCGAGTCGAAGACGAGAATATTGTATAGAACTTGTGAAAGTCCAACGTTAGTTCTTTCATATTTTACTAAAATTGTCAACATAAATGTAAATCTGGCCGAGAAAATTCAAGTTGAAACTTATGCAAATCAGGACAAAATCTGTAAGAGATTTACAACCTCCGTCACGGACGTGAATTCTTTTGTCAATTGCTCATTAATTATTCATGAATTTTATAAGTAATGTATACAATATGAGCAGCCTTTCTGTATGTGATGTACAACAGAAAGTCAAAGACAAGCTGTTTTATATTGCATACAGATCGGATGCAAATATTATATTAATAGTACTTATGAAAGTCCAACGTTAGTTCTTTCATATTTTACTAAAATTGTCAAGATAAAAGTAAATTTGGCTGAAAAAATTCAAGTTGAAACAAATCAGGACTAAATCTGTATGAGATTTACAGAACTCGTCACGGACACATGATTTCTTTTGTAAAATTCTCATGAATTATTAATGAGTTTATTAAGTTGCAGCTGCTCTTTATGGGATATATACAGGCGAGTTGAAGAAAAGCCATTGTATATCCCAAACAGATCAGCCGCAAATATTGTGTAGTACTTATAAAACTAAAAACTCAAGTCTGTCATACAATGGCTGATCGTATCAACCCATCAATAGTTGCCTCAAAAAATGTTCAGACACCAAATGTTTGGCGCAAAACTTCGCACTTTCTCAATGCTATTCTCTAAATAAATTCAATTTGTTGAGTTTTTTTGAGAGGTAACTTTAGCATGTTAAATTTTTGTCACTTTTTTCAAAAGCAAATGTGGCCGATAAAATTCCAGTTCCATCTTTTGCAAATCAGGACAAATCTGTATGCATATAAAACCTTCTCCACGGCCATTTAAGATTTCTTTTGGTTATTTTTAGTGTTACAAACACTAAAAGCATGCAAAAAAATCAGCGTTAGTTATATTGTACAATATACTGTTTTCTACTATAGTGCAAACAATCTATCAAATACAAATTAGTGCTACATTAGAAAACAATAGAATTAAAAAAAGTACTAAATATAAGAGTAAGGATAAATTTATAAGGAGACACAATTATGTAGCATTTTTTGCACAAAAAGATAAAAATGTTTTAACATTTTTTAAGTTAAGTAGTTTAAGAGAAAAGTTGTTAAATATTCCAACATTATTATTTATACAAGGGAAAGGAAATAGTCAAAGAAAAAACAAGGCATTTGAGATTCCTGTGGTATATTACCACAGGAGTCTCAAACAATGTTATGCATTAAAGTAAAATTCTTAAAATACAATTTGTCTTTCTTTTATTGATGTTTAATCTCTAAGACTCACCCCATTCTGTTAACGCAGCCACTAACTTAACACAAAAACTCTGAGGAAACTAGTTGAAGTTTGATCAAGTAAAGCAGGCTTGGCCGCAAAATAATGAGTAGAGAGATGTTGACTTATTATCTCTGCCAAAATTTCACTTGATCAAACCTTGACTTGTTTCCACGGAGTTCTCGTGTCACAGAAGTGATTGTTTGTAGTCTATATTACAACATATTATATCAATCTTTTACATGAAAACTCTGAAAATAAGGTGCATGATCAAACTAATTCAACTCATTTCCTCTTTAATAGTTTTCATGTAAAAGTAGAGACTGTTTTGCATTATAATCTTCATACTGAAGGCTGTACATTGTACCTGATAGTAAACAAATACTATTTATTTCTTTTTTTGAAACAATACTCTAAAAATCTTGGAGTACTAGTTTTGACGTCTAAAAATACTACTGAAATAATACTATTGTTCATTTTTCTGAAATAATACTCTAAAAATCTTGGAGATAATAATAGCTTTGTAATTCTACCTCCAAATAACTGAATAACGTTTAATGCACAAGAGTGAATGGTTTGTACCAGCTAGTCTAATAGAATTATATCACTATTATTTTCACTATCAAAATAATATCTATTATGATGATACTTGGTTTCTTCTAAGGATTGATGCTCTGATTGTACTTAATATATTAGGTGGATTGCAACCATTCCTAGGAGAGTGAAATTTAATTTGAACAAAAGAAACAGCAGCCACGCTGGTGGTCTTGACAAAAGAAGCCATCACCATGACAGGTGGTACTTTTGTTCAATTCTCACTCCTGGGAATGGTTGAAAACCAAGAATAGTCCTTTTCACAGCTCATTGACCATGAATCCAAGTCGAGGTTTGTGTTGTTGCGCATGATATATTATAGTTTTATCTTTTTTCTTCAACTATCATTCGTGGTCACTGAACGGATCTGTGAAAAAGACTATTGGGAGAAAGAGGGAAGAACTAGTACCACATCTTTGGAAACAGGTACACTCCTTCCAACCCCGCATTGCTAATGTGAAATGCCAGTACTTTTATATACAATCCTATTCAATAAATAATCTTCCAAATTATTTCAAATAATAGAGTATTTGTTTAAGACTTTTCATCTACGATATGTAATATGTAGTTCTTTAAGCAGTCTGGAATATCTAACTCAGTTACTATGTATAAGTTTGTTGGTGAAAGATGTTTACGAAGACGAAGACGGCACATCTGCATCAAGGTTTTGGGACCACCTAGAAAGAAAATAATTTGTTCAAGTTAAAGGTTGCTATTACAATGTTTAAATTATTCAGTAAAATCCTTGATCACTTGATGGAGCACACTGCCTCGTTTTCTATTTACTCGTTACTATGGTTTCTGGCTTTCTGAGAACTCAAACATTTCAATAGCTAGTTGTGAAATACGTTTTTGGCTGCTGTTAATTACTCAGCACCTTTTATGTTTAATAATAAATAATAATGATCATTTCTATACCGCCAAAAAACAATAAATACGTTAAGGCAGTAAATATTACATAAATCATTAAAAGTGCTTTTGATTGGTGGCAGCAAATTTCACAATAGTCCTTTTCACAGTACCACTCAGTGACCACGAATAATAGTTTCAATTTGATGTTCGAATTGATGCGCATAGTAAAACTATAATTTATCATGAGCAGCAACATGAACCTCGACTTAGAACTATTATTTGTGGTCACTGAACGGAACTGTGAAAAGGACTGTTGGCCATTGGGATGTATGAGTTTGCAGAAAGCCAAAAACTACATTACTTTGTACATACCATGGTTCTCCTATAAAGGAACCGTTTGTACAGAAAAATGTTTACAGCGCGACGCACCTTACCGTGGCCATCTAATTAAAGTTTTGTACAAGTTAACCAATCAGAAGACACGCCGAGTGTCAAACGGTAAACACTTTGAAATGTCCAAAGCGAAGACAAGAGTGAAGTTTATAAGTATATCTGAAAAACCTCCCAGGATGTTTAAATTTGAAAAGGTGTAGCAAATAATTTGAAAAGAGAAACGTTTGAATGCTAAGGTAACTTGCACAAAACTTTAATTGGGTGGCCACGGTAAGGCGCGTTATGCTGTAATAAGTAAGTTATAATACATTATTTTGTACATACCATGATTGTTGTATATATAACCTAGTAGCTTCTCATATCTGTTAAATTGCTCCGTATTAGACGAATTAGAATATCTCAGTAATAAAGCTTCTAGGCAGGTTATAGCAGAACAGTCTGTTTGATCAGGAATGTCACACCTTGCTCCATACTCTATTAGAAGGTAGGACAATGCTTCTACTTCTTCACCAGTTACAACTGAACAGAATTGAAAGAATTAAAAATTAGCAGTCATTCCTGATAAAAATGGAATATAGCGAGTAAATTAGTATAGGCTGCGTCAGTGTTTGATATACACGATAGGTAATGTAATGAAATTTGTTACACCATAAAAAAATGTTGACGCAGCCTATACTAGTTTACTCGCTGGTTTCCATTGAAGGAATAGAATATGAGGCAGCGTGTTCTGTCAAGTCATAGAGCACGCAGGAATTTTAAGAAGACGAGAGAAGCGTTAGGAGAAGCACGAAGTGCTTCTTAGCGCTTCGCAAGTCTTCTTAAAATTCCCAAGTGCTCTATAACTCAATAGAGCACTACTGCCGAGTTTTCTATTTCTTTTATAACATATTCAGTAGTTAAAATCAAACAAATTGACGCTCCGTGCACTGTTGGGTTATAGAGAACGCTTCTCAGCCAATCAGAGCGCTCGATTTATATCAAATATTTTATAATGACAGTTCACTAGATCACTCACCAGTTCAGAACAAGCACCATAGCAACCACAAACACTTCAAAGTATATTATTATAAAACAGCACAAAACATAATCTTTACAGTATACATACCTTCATGCATTGGTGTTCTTCCACTATTACACTGCACATTAGGATCAGCACCAGCATCAAGCAAGAACTGCACACATGCAATACTTTGTGCCTCGCATGCAACATGAAGAGCAGTCTTGAAATGGGCTTTATCTGTTTGCATTACAGATGCATCATATTGCAGCAGCAATTGGATTACATTACTGAAAGGTAAAGAGGAAATGTTCATAGTGATAACGTTTCTTCAACCAAAATGTTTTTTTATTTTATGTTACTGACAGTGTAAGTGCAAAAACAGTTGGAAAACATGAATACAAACAAATGTGGGCGCTTTAAAGAATAAACGTTATCACTATGAATGAAAAACCAACCAACAAAGACATTTTAAAGAGGAAATAGTTCAGATTTTCATGTCACATGTGATATTGTGCTGCTTGATGTAAAATGATACTGGTGATGATGATGATGATGATGATGAAGATATAATGCAGATGATGGTGATGAGGATAATCATTATGATGAATAATGATGATAACAGTGATGTGGATGATACTGATGATGACGATAGTAACAATGATGATGATAGTGATGATCATAATGTAGTAGATAATGAAATCCATGATGATTATGATAGTAATGAGTAAGATGGTCAATACAATGAGAATGATGATGATGAAGATGGTGATGATGATGATGATGATGATGATGATGATATAATGATGTTGATGACAGTAATTATGATAATGTTCTAGATAATGAAATCCATGATGAATAATGATGATAACAGTGATGTGGATGATACTGATGATGACGATAGTAATGATGATGATGATAGTAATGATCATAATGTAGTAGATAATGAAATCCATGATGATTATGATAGTAATGAGTGAGATGATCAATATAATGAGAATGATGATGATGAAGATGGTGATGATGATAATTATGATGATGATGATGATGATATAATGATGTTGATGACAGTAATTATGATAATGTTCTAGATGATGAAATCCATGATGATTATGATAGTAATGAGTAAGATGATCAATAAAATGAGAATGATGATAATGAAGATGGTGATGATGATAATTATGATGATGATGATGATGATATAATGATGTTGATGACAGTAATTATGATAATGTTCTAGATAATGAAATTAATGATGATTATGATAGTAATGAGTAAGATGATCAATATAATGAGAATGATGATGATGAAGATGATGATGATGATGATGATGATGATATAATGATGTTGATGATATAATGATGTTGATGACAGTAATTATGATAATGTTCTAGATAATGAAATTAATGATGATTATGATAGTAATGAGTAAGATGATCAATATAATGAGAATGATGATAGTAATGGTGATAATGATTATGATGATGACAGTAATAATCATGATGATGTTAATAATAATAATGTCAATGTCAAGTACCTGTGTGCTCTCTGTGCTGCTAGTGTAAACGCTGCTTAATGGTAATAATCATGATGATGATGTTTTAAAATAATAATAATGTCAATGTCAAGTACCTGTGTGCTCTCTGTGCTGCTAGATACATTGGTGTCTGTCCCCATGCCTCCTCTACACTAACCAAGGCTCCATTCTGTAGGAGAACCTGAGCACATGTAAGGTGACCAAAATAGGCAGCTTGATGGAGAGGGGTACTCCCAAACCTGCAAACACAAAGTTATTTATTAACATTATTATCATTACATAATCATAAATATATTTACAACCATCACTCCCCGTCAGGGATCTTCCTTGAGGTTTGCTCACACTCACTACCACTACATTCAATATTTACAACACACAACTCTGCTCACATGTTGATTTTTGCGGAGGGAGAAAAACCGGAGAAAAACCCTCATGGCATGAGAGAGAACAACACATCAAACAAACTATATTCACTTGTCGGCCAAGCCGGGAATCAAACCCAGGTGAAAGGCCAGTGCCCTCACTGCTAGGCCACTCATGCCACCCATTCAAAGATATTTCATTGACATTAAGAGTTTATTAATCAAGTGCAAGGTCTCTACGAAGACCGAGACCTTGACAGTATTGACCGAGCGCAGTTGGAAGTTACATAAAGTTTATCAACAAATTTTGATGTAAACTTCAGAAGTATGCTACAAAATTCGGAACTTCCCAACAAACTTCAGAAGCCAATGGTGAAAAGTGATGTGAAATGCACTGTAATAATAAATATTATGAGAGTAAGTTTGAGGCCATGTACTACTGTATTTATTCAGATCTTGAGCTTTCGTCGGACGCCAACATCATCAGAAGATAGGCCTCAAACCTACAAAAATGCTACTGAAGGACAACTGTTATAATAAATATGCCCAACCTTGATGTACTGTTGACATCAGCTCCACATTCTATTAATATCTTAACACATTTAGCATATCCATGGTAGACAGCGAGGTGTAGTGGTGTAAGTCCATCCTTCTCCTTTGCATTAACACATCCTCCTGAAATAGAATAAAAGAACCTTTATTAGAGTGGCAAAGGTGACACAGCAATTTACCACTCACTACCCTCTCTCTGATTAAAAAAAACAACAGCATTGAGTGACGTAAAAGAACAGCTTAATGCAGCTTAATGCACCTTGATATACCTTCAACTTGAACACGTTGAGTAAGTGCATTAAGCAGTTCTGGAAATGCGCTATATAAGAACTAGCAATTAATTTAATTATTATAATTACAGGTTCGAGTCTTGGCTCCAACATATTATGCTGCTTGGCACAGAATTCCATAAAAAAGAAACCTCTGCATGGACCTTGATATTCTAATGAGCATATGCAATGTATATGGAGTCATTGCAATGCTTTAAAGATATTTTTTATATGTCCAATGTTCTGGACTATTTCAAGCAGCTTTGTGCAGAGGTTTTGTTTCCTTCTCTTCTAAAGCTGGAAAATATAAAGAAATCTCAGCCAAGCAGGGTATTGTTATAACTGCTGTAACATCTAAAACATGAAATATTTTTACATAAAACATTTTTTATATTATTACGACCATTTTATAATATACCTGCATCAATGAGTAGTCGTACACATCCAGCCCTGCCCTTTGATGCGGCGACATGTAAAGCAGTGTATTTCGTCTCAGGATCACGTAGGTCAGGAGAGATATGTCTTTCTGTTAATGCCCACTTTAAGTCTTCTTCTCTTCCCTCTCTAGCCGTAAAGAACAGTGTATACCTCTGGCCCATATTGCATTGATCTGTCAAATAGTAACAAAGTATTTAAAAGGGTTAATTAGAACAAAAACACACACACACAAATGAAACAACAAAAACAGAAAATAAGAATAAGAATAATAAATAGTATGTAATTCATTTGTCTAATGGATGTCGAAGGTTTGAAACTGCAACGTTCCTTTAGTATAAATACTGCAAGTCTTCATCAGTGGATGATGAAGACTAGCAATGACAGTTGAAACGTAATGGTTTCAAAGCTTCAACATTCGTGAGACAAGTGAATAAAACTCTATTATCTCTATTCTCATATCCACAATGAATCTTAGTTTATAACTTTAATAATAATAATATTTATTTTCTTCGAGGTAATTCAAATAATCATCTACAAAATTAAACTCTTTAGGTAGTTTAAGAATATAACGATATTTATTTTACTTGTCAAAGATAATGTTCGTGTTTTAGTTATGGCGAAATTAACATGACCCCAAATCTACGTTCTACACAAAACATACTCGTGATCTTTCATGAAAATACACTTCTTTGGTTGAAATTAAACGTTTTAAAATAACCGAACAGCTAATGACTAAACGTTTGCCAACATTACTAAGTTAAGACATCGAAGGAACTGTTAACATAGCACAAAAAGACCTGTACATTCAAAGCAAAATCGAAATATAATTGAACAAATGAAATCTGAAATGTCGCTTTAACTAAATTTCTTACCTTCTCCTCCAAGATATTTCGTAAAATATATTGTAAAATAATCAATTTATATAGTACATAGTATTTTTCGACTTCATATGCGACTTTCAGCTGTGATTTTAACGGAAAATATGTTCATGGACAAATGCACGACAATTTCACTTCGCTCGACGCCATATTTGTTTTGGTCTGCCTTCTGAAATGCGCATGTCCCGACTTGAGCCTGGCTGACCAAGCTACGATGTTTCAGTCTTTCTTCTATTCTATTATTTTCCCAATTTTTATCCGTTCTTCCATCCATTTCTTATGCCATAGAAATCGAACCCTTATTCTTGTATATTTTTTTGTTCTCATTAAATTGGTGTCTTGTCTATTTCTTCTATTCTATTGTAGTCCCATCTTTCATCCGTTCTTCTATCCATTTCTTATGCCATAGAAATCAAACATACAAGAAAATGTAACTAGCCAATCAGCGCGAAGCTAACAGGCTCAAGTTGTTAGCATAACGGAACCCATGACAGGAAAAAATTGCGCACCAAAACCTGCCTCAGTAGATAGTAGGGTACGAAATATTTTTTTTCGGTCAGAAAAATCGAAACTAAAACTCAAAAAACTTTTAAAAATCAATATACAACAATATTTACAACATGATATAACAATTATCGTCAATGAAATAAAATCATTCTTAAAAATGTAAAGCATCAAATATAAACCTTTTTTTTAATACGTCGAGGCTCCCCTCCCTCAAAATGATAATTGGTCAGTGCGGGTTTTACATAGGTTTAAAAGCCATTAGGGACGACGGTCAACTTCAAGACTTCAAAATTTCATTGAATCGTCGTTCAAGTCCAAAATATCTCAAGAGAAGCCAGTCTTATTCTTTTTCCTTAGTTCTCGTTTCTTCTAGAAGAGCAAGTGATGCCATCTGTGCCGCTCGGACAAGTGTTTTAGATGCCTGACAATCAGTGAAAGGAGCTCGACTAAATTCCCTTTCAAAAATAATTTTCAAAAAGCATGTTTATATTAAATCAAGGTGCAAAGAAGTTTCACATGAACATTGCACTCTTAATCCGTTGTTTATTTTCTTCTTTCAATATATTCAAATACCTTCGACACGTACTGTTTTTATGGGTGAATGAACGGCGAGCTGGGGGTTTTGCCTTCGTTTTATTTATATTCTATACAATACCGCTTTACAAAAGGCTAACATCTTTGGTGAATTCGTATGCAGGCCTGGTTGCAAATACATTACCTAGGCTCTTTGTATTTTCATTAAATTGTTGTCTTGTTATTCATCTATCTTGTTTTTGTTTTCTTTATATAACTTCAACTGACAAGTGAATGGTGAATAAATGAATAAATGTATGAACCAACGAATGATGAATATTGATAAATCGACGAACGAACGAACAATCGAACAAATGAAATGAATAGATGGGAAATGACAAAAGTATAAGTTTATAAGAAAACTAGACGCTCCGTTAGCGATTACTCGGGCTACTGAACAGAAGGGATTCCGAGGGATTGAAAGTCATAATGTATCATACCGTAGATCATACACAATACATATACAGTGGTACCTCTATTAAGCGGTCACCCATAAGCGGTTACCCTCTATTAGGCGGTCAGAATAAAAAGTCCCAAATCTATTCCTATATATACCCATTCTATACTTCTTTCCTGAGGCCAACCCGGCTCTATTAAGCGGCCACTTTGGAAAGTCCCGAGGGTGAGGAAGAACTAAATTGGCTGATTAATGTTAACAAAATGTTTAAAATGTGCACAAAAATAAACATGTGCACATAAATAATCATTTATGACTAATTTTAGGTTATTTTAAAGAGAAATGTCCTTATCCCAAATTTCATGTTTTTATTGAGAAAATAAGTCTCAGAAATGAGTCTCTGAAACATTATCATCAAGATTAACCTTTTGAGAAATAAACGTCACGAAAATAAAGATGGATTTTGGGCTGTATGAATCTGCTCGACATATATTTATATGTACCGGGATGCCTGCATGTGTTACAAAGTGTTGACATTTCATCCCGTCCCCTCCCCCGAAAGCGCCGCTACGAAGGATCAGATTTGTAATATTTATTTTTCATGGATATGTTTGCTACTAAAATAATCTACCTAATCATAATACCCAGTAATATGGATACACCGCTAAGCTTCGATATTTATTCTACAGTAGCAATCTGATTTCTATTTCATGGATATGTAGTGTACATTTGGCGCTCATTCTACAGTAGCGATCTGATTTTATTTCATGGGTATAGTGTTTGCACTCTATTCCACAGTAGCAATCTGATTTCTATTTCATGGGTATATAGTGTTTAATTTACACTCTATTCCAAAGTAGCAATCAATTTTCCATTTTATGGGTATATAGTGCTTGTGCTCACTTCCACACTGGTAGAAACGGATTTCTATTTCATGGGTATAGTACATTATAGTGTAAGGTGGTACATTCTGTGTCAGTCAAGGTTGGAACCTGCAGCTGATGAAACTGAATATGGAACCAAAAAGGTGATATTGATGTCTTGATTCCAAGTTGTCGATTGATTTCAGAAAACTGAATCATTTAAAAACATTTTAGCAATTCTTTGTAGTAGTATAAAAAGTTTATAAAACGTCATCTTCGGAGGGAAAGCGTAAGAAGGGGACAATTGAAAAAAAGAGATACAAGATGGGGTGGCGGGGCTGGAGAGAAGTTAAGATAATTGTAAAGCTAGTATAATGTAAAGTTGTGAAAAAGAGCTCAAACTGTAAGCAATGATGATGTATTGTGATCGTTTGGTGTGTGAAGTTGTGAGAAAGACCGTTGGTGTTTGATGTTTGCACTCTGAAGTTGACTTGCACTCAGGACAGTTCTCGAAAAGTCAGAAAATAGCGCCGGCCAACATCCCTTCTCAGGAATTTATAATCTGGACGTTCACAACACTGACTTTGAGTAATAGATGTTCAACAAGAAGTAAAAACATACATCAAATAAGAGAAAGAAGAACCGCAAATGATGTCAAATAGGAAATGTTAGTTGCTGCACGTAATATTGTGACCCGGTTATTGCACATGCTGCAGCTAACAACATGGTTTGTTAAATTGTCCATAGGTGTGCTATCTAGGTGAGTGTATCAATGTCCATGACATACCTCAACGAGTAGACGGTGGCTGCATGGGGACCGTGGTCAAATAAGCCTGATTTCCAGAGCGGGCCTGGGTCCTACGATATCACAGAAAGCGATAGCGTAGGACCCAGGCCCGCTCTGAAAACCAGGCTATGGTCAAATTGAGGCGATTGTTCTCGTACGTGTGGTGGTGGCGTGTCACATTCACAAAGAAACTGCGAGAATCCTTACCTAGTTAGGCACTTACAAACGGTTAATATAATATCAATTTACTAATATCTTACCCGCCGCTGCAGGTTTTTTTTAGTCCTAGGCCTGGTGTTGTACATGCTCACAGCCCGTGCTTAGATGCATGTGGTAATCTTTATTTGTACCACGGTGAAAGACTGACCATCTATGAGGTGCATTGCAAGTACTAATCACATATTTTACATAATGGCTTCCTTAGGGCTTCTTTAAACGGGCCAAACACGTTGGTCCAACGTTGCGGCGATATGGTTTGTTGTACACGAGAACGAAAGAAATCATGATGTTAGATGATGTTTCATTCAACATATCACATCACATATATATAGACACGTGCGCGATTTCAGTGAGCTCTATTAAATAATAAAAAACGCGCGCACTTGCTTATTGTAGTGTTCTGCCAATCCCCAATTGTTCACACCTCAGTTAGCAAATTTCTTTTATAAAATACAAACATATTTGATCAACATGCAAACTCGCTTACTGTGCGCTCTCAATCGTTGTTTTCTATTTGTTGATATTAACGAGCAGTAACGGTTTTTTTTACCAGCAAAGGATGGGGATGGTGTCTAGACGATGCATCATCAAAATACCCTGATCTCCAGGCCCGCGCTAAACTTCTGGTACAATCTACGACGCAGACCATCAATGTAGAGTGCAGTATGGAACAAACTCATCACAGTGTAAAGGTCTTTTTCTTACAATAGTAGAAACAATCAATAAATACAAATTTATAATTAAAAGAATAATAATAATTCTGACACTTGATGTTGCCGGTATTGAATAAAATATGGAACTATTATGTAAATAAAAAAAGAAAAAAGTAGAAAATAGTCATTGATGGAGACTCGAACCCTGGTCATGGTGCGTTCAAATGCCAGGATTTAACGACGCGCGCCACGGTTACACTTAATTTGCATAACAATATACAGTCCATTCACGCTGTACACTAGGTTATTGTGAACCCTAAAACAATCGGTAGACACGATGGTGGAGCGGTAAGGTGCGTTCATTGATGGCCTAGGATCCGAGCGTTTCCTCCCTCTTTGACTGCAAAGCTATCTGTCAGGCCAGCAACCATAGCATGGTGGGGGACCCAAATCCCCTGCCTTAATGTAAATCCATACGACGATTCAGCGCTTTGACGTCTGGATGTATGGTCCTTTTTTTAGGTTTTGCATAAAATTAGCATATTAAATCGATCCTACGGACCAGGGTTCGAGCCTCTATTTTTCAGTTTTTTTTTTTTTCTAGTTATTTATTTTTCATGAATATGTTTGCTACTAAAATAATCTACGTAATCATAATACCCAGGAATATGGATACAAGCTTCGATATTTATTCTACAGTAGCAATCTGATTTCTATTTCATGGATATGTAGTGTACATTTTGCGCTCTATTCTACAGTAGCGATCAGATTTTATTTCATGGTTTCAAACAAACAAACAAACAAACAAACAAACAAACAAACCAACAAACCAACCAACAAACAAACAAACAAACGAAGCGAAAAAAGAATACATGAAGATAGAGTTGATTGAATGAACCAGTATTTTATTCATTGTTCTTTTTTGAAGTGAACTGGGAAATACCCCACATCACTAAGTAATAAATAAAGATCTTTAAATAAATTATCTATTTGACAATATTAATAATCATTTTTAATTATACTTTGACCGTGTTACAACGTTGTCATACCAACGAAACGTCCGTAACGTCAACAAGTTTACACTCACTTTCTTTGTGAAATTACAGGTGAAACTGTTTTATCGTTTTGATTCCTGTTTTTATGTCAACCTTATTGTAATACGGTGTAAAGTAGACCAAATGTAAAGGGATACATCCCCTTTAAAAAGGTTTACCATATAAATCTAATATCTACAAGTAATGTGTGGTTTCTGGCGCTGAAACTCTTGATGAGATATATAGAGTTAATCCTGGGTTAGTGCTAATCCTGGTTTAACTCTTAACGAAGCCTATAGAGTTAATCCTGGGTTAGTGCTAATCCTGGTTGATAATAAAATATGATATAACCCGAAGAGCTGATCATCTGGGTGTGTGTAGTCTTGAGAAAGACTGGGCCCAGTTGTTCAAAGTCAGTTTAGTGTTAATCCTGGGTTAACTCTATAGGTTTTCTTTAGAGGTAACCCAGGATTAGCGTTAATCTAGCTTTGAACAACCGACCCCTGTTGTTGTAAGTGACTGTTGTTTGAATGGTTTGAACTCAGATTAAGGAAAGATAGTGAACCACGATTATCTGGGTGTGTGTAGTCTTTAGAGAGGCTGTTGATGTTAGTGATTCATGAAATCACGACATAAACAGCCTTTCCCAAAGCCAATCACTTACATCTGGGTTCAGACAATTCCAACTTACAATTACTAAAACTATTGTTTTCTTAGAAACAGTACTTGAGTTCTTGGTAACAATAAGTTTGTTATAGATTGTCTTCTTAGAAACACAATTTTATGAGTGGCCTCATCTAGTGTGAATTGAAGCTAGATTGTACTGATACGCACGTTCATATGCATAAAATTCCAATGTAATGAATTGCAAGCATTGCTTATAAAGCGAAAGTTCTTACATTTATTTACAAAAAGGTTGTCGGAGTGAAAGGGTAATGGCAAATGCAAGACCGAAACGAATTACGGGTTTTAATACTATGAAAATCACTAGAGTGGTTAAATGTACGTTGACAATTTGGCCTTGGGGGTGTGTCTTTTTGTACCACATGACCAATTTTGAGCAAAATGATTGGCCAGAAGCGATCACATGGTACAAAAAAAAATGGTCACGTGGACGGAATTTTTGGGGCATGATTACAAGTCTACTGATTTCCATAGTATTGATTACTTATGCTTCTGTGGTGGCAGAAAATGAATTTACTGCTCAATAGCTTATAATTTATGAAACTGTGCTTAGCAATCCAGAAAAAAACATTCGTTTATTGCTCGTTGAAATCTTGTCTTGATTTTGTACCATGTGATCGTTTTTGTGATTGTTTTATTTGTTTTCTCGTAATACGACATCCTCGGGAACCCAGGGGTAATCTTCTGTCGCTCGTTTCTTGCTCCCAGAAATAATACCCCTGGGAACGTAGTCTGTTGGAGCTTGTTCCGGAAGTCAAAATTCAGCTCTTTCCTGATTGGAAATCAAGAACCATTCAAACTATTATATAACGACTTCCTTTGAATGGTTGTCTTGATTTTCATTGTTCGACCTCAGCGGGTCGACCAATCAGGGAAGAGCTGAATTTTGACATCCGGAACAAGCTCCAACAGACTACGTTACCAGGGGTATTTTTTCTGGGAGCGAGAAACGAGCGACAGAAGATTACCCCTGGGTTCCCGAGGATGGTAATACGACTGATTGCGAATGAAATTTAACGCAAACGCAAACGCAAAGCATGCTGGTAAGTGACAATGGGGCTTTAATCGGTCGCTTAACCACTATAGTGATTTTCATGGTATGTAGTATGGGTACAGCTAATTTCTACTCGGACAACCTTTTTTGACGTGTAGAAAATAGATGGCTCGACAATTCAAGTCTTAAATTATACGTCTTAATAACAGACAATTCGATTTGACGACATACACACGTTTCAACAAAGTTGTCCAAAGCGATAGATCATTTCAAGATGGCAAGGAATTATGGGCACACTTCTCAATATTTACATTCGAGATACTATGATTATTTTATCGTCAAGAACATGTAGGTTATTGTTGAGATATTTAGTGTGGCTTACAATCATTATTTTATCGTCAAGAACATGTAGGTTATTGTTGAGATATTTAGTGTTGCTTACAATCATTATTTTCGTCAAGAACATGTAGGTTATTGTTGAGATATTTAGTGTTGCTTACAATCATTATTTTCGTCAAGAACATGTAGGTTATTGTTGAGATATTTAGCGTTGCTTACAATCATTATATTCACTCACAAACATGTAGGTTAGTATTGAGATATTTAGTGTTGCTTACAATCATTATATTCACTCACAAACATGTAGGTTAGTGTTGAGATATTTAGTGTTGCTTACAATCATTATATTCACTCACAAACATGTAGGGTATTGTTATGACATTTAGTGTTGCTTATAATCATTATCTTCATCGCAAACATGTAAGTTATTGTTGAGATATTTAGTGTTGCTTATAATCATTATATTCACTCACAAACATGTAGGTTAGTGTTGAGATATTTAGTGTTGCTTATAATCATTACATTCACTCACAAACATGTAGGTTAGTGTTGAGATATTTATTGTTGCTTACAATCATTATTTCCATCACAAACATGCAGGTTATTGTTGAGAAATTTAGTGTTGCTTACAATCATTATTTCCATCACAAACATGTAGGTTAGTATTGAGATATTTAGTGTTGCTTACAATCATTATATTCACTCACAAACATGTAGGTTAGTGTTGAGATATTTAGTGTTGCTTACAATCATTATATTCACTCACAAACATGTAGGGTATTGTTATGACATTTAGTGTTGCTTATAATCATTATCTTCATCGCAAACATGTAGGTTATTGTTGAGATATTTAGTGTTGCTTATAATCATTATATTCACTCACAAACATGTAGGTTAGTGTTGAGATATTTAGTGTTGCTTATAATCATTATATTCACTCACAAACATGTAGGTTAGTGTTGAGATATTTAGTGTTGCTTACAATCATTATTTCCATCACAAACATGTAGGTTAGTGTTGAGATATTTATTGTTGCTTACAATCATTATTTCCATCACAAACATGTAGGTTAGTGTTGAGATATTTAGTGTTGCTTATAATCATTATATTCACTCACAAACATGTAGGTTAGTGTTGAGATATTTAGTGTTGCTTATAATCATTATATTCACTCACAAACATGTAGGTTAGTGTTGAGATATTTAGTGTTGCTTATAATCATTATATTCACTCACAAACATGTAGGTTATTGTTGAGAAATTTCGTGTTGCTCGTAATCACATTTGTCAAGAGCATGGATGTTATGCATAAATATTTGCTTTTTTATACATTTCGGTTTTTTCAATATTTTGATGTATACCTATGACTCCTTTCGGACTTTGAATGATATATCGCCTAGGACAACCTTTTTGAAATTGGTGTAATTGCCAGAAGAAGCATAATAATTGCTTTAGTTCCTGTCGGATTATTTGCGTTTATACCGCTGAATTGAAACAAATCATACAGTATATAATACTATTTAAGGATTTGAATGCATATAATAACCAATCTACTTGTATATGTACACCTATTTCAAAAATGGTTGACGCAGAGAACGGTGAATTGCGAACGGCGATTTCACGCACGAATCAAACTGTGGGTCTTTGATATTGATTAAATATGTATCTTTTGTGGCAGAAAACGAATTTACTGCACAACGCAAGCATCACATAGAAAAGAAGAGCTTTTAATTGATGAAACTGTGTTTAGCAATCCAGACCCACTAGGATATGTTGTATGGGTAACCACAATGCCTTTCGGTCGTGCAATCGCCGTTCGCCATTCATTGTTCACTCCGTCAACCCTTTTTGAAATAAGCGTATATTGATTATATAAGAATATGTTTATATTTGTACACAGGTTAGCCTGGTGACTAATTAATTACACAGGGTTCCCAGTACCTAGGATGTCCATAAAGATAAACAGGCTACGCACTTGAATTTGACCTATAAAAAAAGATACGCATATTATTTTACAGTAGATGCAAGAGGTTGTTCATAAATCACATCACATTGCAAGGCATCACATTGCATTGCAGACGAGTTTTTATGCAGTCACCTTTGGTTTCACGCGGCCATATCGGTAACACAGCTAACCCAAAAGAATTCCCCAAAAAAGAAACGCTTCCTACACCGCACCGCACCGCACCGCACCGCACCGCACCGCACCGCATTATATTAAATTACAAACTTCAGGAATGAATTTCAACAAAAATAAAAACATCACCCTGAATTGTTTATATATGCGATATTCTAGGAAAAGGTCCGAGAAACACAGCGTACGATTGTACAAACCTGTTAGACGACTGTCTCATGAATCGTGCTTCTTGCTGCTTGGATTTATGTTCGTTACGTCGTTTCTGTGATAGCCGTCGTAATCGATAAATACGGAATTGATGCTGTATAATGGCAGCTGCTCGACGGCTTTTCTTGAACTGTTCGTGTTCACGGTAGGCGCGGTACTGGTTTTGAATGATTAACGCTGCATGGGTTCTCTTCTTGTACAACAGAAACTACACAAGAAAAATGGATTAACAACGCATGGTGGACAGATAGACAAAACACGATTAAATCAACAAAAGTATGGCAAACAAACGAACAGGCAAACAAAAAATCACAGACAAACAAACTAACTAACGGACGAACAAGCAAACGAACAAACAAGCAAATAAATAAACAAACAGACAAACCAACTAACTAACTAACTAACTAACCAAGCGAGCAAGCAAATAAACAAATAAACAGACAAACAACCAAACAAGTAACCAAGCAAATAAACAAACAAATAAACAGACAAACAACCAGATTAGTAACCAAGCAAATAAACAAACAAACAAATAAACAAACAAACAAACAAGTAAACAAGCAAACAAGTAAACAAACAAACAAACAAACAAACAGATAAACAAACAAACAAACAAACAAACAGACAGACAGTCAGTCAGTCAGACAGACAGACAGACAGACAGACAGACAGACAGGCAGACAGACAGACAGACAGACAGACAATTACCTGTTTATATCGACGATAGTGATTCTGTATCAAAACCGCTGCCTGCATTTCTTGGTCATGCTGTTGACGACGTATCTGCACAGGTAAGACAGCAGGAAAACAGGTAAGAATAAACAAAGAAAAACCATGAGCATTGAGCAATAGTATATCTACCTTATATGAACGATATGCTTCCTGTATGATGAGAGCTGCTTGGTACAATTCTTGCTGTTCTCGATCTGGTCAAACATAGCAAAATATTACAATCACATTTTTCTGTGAGTCCACAAGATGAAGTGTGATACAGTGAAGGAGAGAAGACAGAAGTGACGTACATCAATTTAGCATAAAAATAGGGACATTTTGGAGTCTAAAGGCCCGGGCTAACAGCTTCAACATTTGCTTCAACATCCCGATTTTGTGTTGAAGCCGTTTGCCACACCATTTCAACATTGTTCAAACCGCTTGTCCCACTACGTCCAACATCGTTCAACAACCATTCTACAGCCGAGCGTTCAAAAACAATCGAACAAATGTTGATGCAAATGTTGAAGCCGTTTGCCCGGGCCTTATGTGAAAATAAAGTTTATAAACAAACATTCTTACCTGTCAGCGTTAACTCTGAAAAATTCTTCTCCAATAACTTCTTAGAACTGCACAAGAACTCATGAAACTCCTTAGTGTCAGTAGAAACAGTTGGGGACGATAGCGGTGAATTCAAGAACGAAGGGGACCCTGGTGATAACGACGACTTCGACGAAGGGGTGAGGGGTGAACTCTGAGACGAAGCTGAACTAAATGATCTGAAACGACTACCTGACACACCCCATCCCCCTGGGGATTGTAATCGTTCGTTCTCTTCTTGTACTGGGGAGAGTTGTATTGTGTGACGTCCAGACAGGTTCTGACTATCAAGATCTGCTTGTCTCTCTGCTTCGTTGATCATTTCATGTATTTGGACCAATGCTTGATTCAACAGGACGCTGCCATTGTTCACTTCTTCAACATGCATCGGCGAGCATGCGCGGTCGGTGTAGCTTGTCTCTACTGACATAGGTTGACTGTGAGGGGGTAGTGTTGGGGAGTTGTAGTAACCTGTTCCTGTACTAGAGGTAGTTGGACGGGATGGTGAAGGTACGTTACTCTCGGACGTTTCGTCTTCGTCTTCACTTGACAAATAGAGGTTGAATGCGGACCGTCTGATAGAAAGAAATAAAGAATAGTAATCATTATTATCACCAACATATAAATAATCTTCTTGTCATCATCATCATCATCATCATCATCTTCTTCTCTCAACAGCAATACCATTATAAGTATCAGTGCAATCATCACCATAGTCATCGTCATCAACATTACCACCATCTTAATGCCATTATCATCATCAGAATCAAAATCATCGTCGTCATCATCATTATCATCACCATTGTCATCATCATCATTACCATCATAATCATTTTTATCATCATCATAACTATTCTATCATCATCATCATACCTTTCTGGAGATGACGTCATAAACTCTTCAATACAGTCCACTATTTCAAAGTAGCCTCGATCACGTGCCAGCTGTAGAGGAAGGCGTCCACAAGCATCTGGTACAAGTAGTGCGTTGGCATGACAACACAACAACTCAACCACAGCAGCTCTTTGTCCTA
This sequence comes from Metridium senile, assembly GCA_949775045.1. Lineage (NCBI taxonomy): Eukaryota > Metazoa > Cnidaria > Anthozoa > Actiniaria > Metridiidae > Metridium > Metridium senile. The sequence goes on along the minus strand of OX459103.1, from coordinate 1,742,546 downwards.
GTGCGCATGCCCACATCAGCGGTGTACAGTTAAATTCGTCCTTCCTGGCGGGGTCTAATTCCTGCCGAATTAGCTCTGATGTCTGTTGTTCTTGCCACTGTGACGTCATTTCTCGGAGAAGTTTCGAGAACCCTAATGCTGCTGCAAGATGCATCAAGGTCATGCCACGATATGGTCGTTTTAAATCAGTAGTCCCCGTTGCAGTATTCGCATCAAATAGTGCTCTACAAGTCACTAGGATCCGTTCTTCAAACGTTCGGCACTGTTGGCTTCGGGTTTCCGAATATGTCCGACTACCGCCCGAAGATTGTACGGACAGCCGACTTTCTAGCCTTTCTAAACGATCAAGCAGCGCGAGTTTGAAGCGAGCATCGTCCATTGCTAGCCATTCATGGTGAGTATTTAAATCTCCCGGGGAATCGTGCGCGCGGTACTCAAACACGCATGCGTTACTGACAATGAATCCATTACAGGCTACTTGCAGTGTAACCAAGCCTGGTTCGTGGGGAGGACAGTAGCATCTTAGGACACCCATTTGTACGAGCGAGGCCTCGACACTACAGCCATCAAATAAACACGTGTACGACATATCGACTGAAGACCATTCCCCGGTCACCAACACCTTGACTCCACCCTCCGGGTATGACCATCCCGGTGAAAAATCCGTAATACACGCCGATCCCGGCATGACGACCGGAAGTAAAGTGGAATTATTGTTTACTTCCTGTAAGGAAGATTGCGGATTACTTAAGTCACTAGCCTCGTCTTGATGTTCAGTATTTACGTCACCATGGCTACTTTGAGGGCATGGCGAGGGACTAGTTGTCATGACAACATCATTGACGGGAGTACGACAATTGTCACTCTGTGTGTCGCCACCAGGGACCTTCAAAGTTGATGCTGTCGTTGTTGTAGCTTCTATTTGCGAATTGCAACTAATTGATACAGGGTTTGGAAACTGAGTTTGCACTCTAGTTTCATTACTTCCTTTCCGGCTAAAGTCTTTCTCGACCCAGCTCCCATCACGATGGGACGTTTCACTCATTGTACTATGTAGTCTACTTTCAGTAGTAGAGGTGACGGACGCAGATTCAGGGCTGTTGAAGTACTCCCCTAAGACAGAGTTCAGATCAAAGTTCAACCCATAGTCGTCAAGCTCGTCCAATGAATGAAGCTCTGGAAAGTCGAAAGTCATGTCCACGTGATTTGTGTCAAGCGGCGTACTTGTATCTCTATGGAAACCATCAGGCTGGTTCGCACGCACTGGAAGTGATCTATTATGACTGCTTGATAAAATGTTATTGACTCTGATTTGCGTGACTCGACTTGATTGCGTGACAGGAGCGGGCAGTCTGAACGGACCGTCAAAGCCGTTGTCACACGAGTTGCTTCCAGGCTCCGACGACATTGACTCAGACCCCGAAAAACGAGTTCCAGACTCGGACAAAAGACTCCCATAATCACTAGAAGGACTGGAGCTGAGCTCTGCTGAATGCTGATTGGATGATCTGAAGTCAAGGAGACCATCTGACCATTGTGCACCTAGCGTCAAGGTGACGTCATTGGTGACTACAGAATTGCCATTGGACGTTAGGATTGCGTTACCGTTATTTTGTAAGGAGACATTTTGAGATGTCTCATTTAGCCCCTGGGGAACATTTCTTTGTGGTGACTCTACAGGTCTGAATTGAAAGTCAGAAGGTGATGTCCTATTACTTGCAGGATCGTGTGCCATGACGGCCGTGTTAGCACGTGTACTAGTAGTAGTAACAGTAGTATTTTCAGTCAATACTGCAGTATTAGCAACAGAATAGTTGATCTCTGTCATGTTGTTATTGGTCGGGTGATTAAGTGTTGATGCAACGCGGGCTGCAGCGGGAATAGACTCCGAGCTAAAGAACAAAAGAGGTTGGGTACTAACACCGACAGAATTGGCATGGACGGGCTGGGGATGACTTGTAATAATTGAACAAGGCACACTTTGCGTTGGGGTTTCCGACGTCGAAGGGACATTATGTTGATCGGTGATTGAGCTCTGCTGTATGATGCCAATAGGGACATTCAGGGTACTAGTCACGGTACCCGGAAAACGTACCACTGAGGTAGGAAGGTCAATGCTTTGTGTTGTTAGCCCGTGCGATTTGACGGGGGAATTCCGTGATTGGTTTGGCAACGTTCTGACATTACATATTGGGCTGAACAAGGCAGTTGATTGAATCGTTCTGTTACTTGATAATGACTGCAAATTTGATATCGGTTGGAGTTGAATACCATTCTTATTTTGAAAACTATTACATGAAACAATGTTGACATGAACGTTGTTGCTAGGCAAACTGTTGCCTTGATGATTGCTTCCTGATAGAATGTTGCCATGACAATAGTTGCCTGGAAGATTGTTGCCATGGTGACTGTTGCTAGACACAATATTTCCAACATGGTTCGTAGACACAACATTGCCAACATGGTTGCTAGGGACACAATTGATGTTCGTAGCACAGTTGCCATGACAGCTGTTGTTATGGATACTGTTGCTATGTATCTGGTTTGTCCGTGTGTCTGTTACATTGATAAGGTTACTAACATCATTTTTTATCATCCATAAGTTGACTGGGTAGGGCGAGTTGACACGTTGATTTAGTACACTAGGTAGATGTAACTGTAACCCATTTCTTTCCACAGGTGTAATTGTGATTTTGAATCGCTTCTTGTCGTTTTGTGACTTCTTTGGAGTGTTACTTGATGATTGAGAGTTGGTTTCTTCTTCATCTTCACTCTCGGTTATCTACAGATTAAAAGAATGAAAACAAAAATAAGAAAACAAAAGTATGAAAAACTGCAATAATTCAGTTTAAAGTCATTGTGCATCCTAATCCTCCATATTCTTTTGTATTTAGTACAGCCTGTGGTAAGTCGAGCAATGCACATATAGAAGAAATGTTGTGATGTAATCAGATGTGATGTGATGTGATGTAGTGTGATGATGGCATGTCAAGTCATGTAATATGTTGTGATGTAATATGTCGTGATGTGATATGTCGTGATGTGATATGTTGTGATGTGATGTGATGTGATATGTTGTGATGTGATATGATGTAATGTGATATGTTGTGATGTGATATGTTGTGATGTGATGTTATGTGATGCATGAACCATCATTATTATGTATTGTTACCTCTAGCTTTGGTATTAAACTCCTTTCTATTCCTGAAACTGAATAATCAAAACTCTGTGAATACAATGACAACATATGGGCATGCATTCCCCCCTTGTCTCATTCCCCACTCGTCGTGTGACATTTTAAAAGACATTTGGAATAACAAAATGTATTTTACCTTGACAAGAGATTGATTGCATGTGATTTTATTAATCAAAATTATTATTAAGAATAAGAATAACTGCTATGAACACCTATTTCAAATAGCCTGCATTACATCTGGTTTTTACAGGTAAAAAAAAAAGATGTTGTAACGCAGGCTAATTTCAAAAGAATGTCAGTAATAAAAACAGAATCTGTGATTCATTACTCGATTTTTAAAGATTTGTTTCATCATCTACCACTGCAACTTGTTATGGTCATATAACCCAAACACGTACAACCAAAATATGCTACGAATAAATCGATAACAAGAAAAGAAATACCGACACCCTTTGCAGACTAATTTAGAGTATGGACTGTAGCTTTGATTGTTATGGTCATATAACCCAAACACGTACAACCAAAATATATTATGAATAAATCGATAACAAGAAAAGAAATACCAACATCCTTTGCAGGCTTAAAAATGTAGACTGTAGCTTTGAATGCGACAACAATCAATTTTTTAAATAGGTGTATAGACTCTATGCAAAAAGAGCAAGGGACTGGGAACGAGGAACATGAAACACCAGGAACAATAAAATATTTCAATAGCATTTTTCTATTGTAAGAAAGAGCATGTCTAAATTAAGTATAGACCCTATGCAAAAAGAACAAGGGACTGGGAATGAGGAACATGAAACAACAGGAACAATAAAATATTTCAATAACATTTTCCTATTGTAAGAAAGAGCATGTCTAAATTAGTAATTTGGTAGAGTTCTGTTGTCATATATTAAATCACTGCAGAGTTATCAGAATTTAAAATGTTCCAAAAACACAAAAGCAAGGCTCTAAAGTGCAAATTTTAAGCCAAATCTTTGTAAATTCGAAAAGCTTTTATCATTTTATGTTATTACATTGAAATTTTGGAATACAGTATCCCTAATTTCGATATGCTCTTTCTAATAAAAGCAATGGCGTCTTCTAATACTGATTAAGTAAGGTATTGCCTTTTTGCATAGGGTGTATTATATGTAATAATCCAGTGCTTCCTTACATATGGAGTTTATCTGACATGAGATATTATCCTTCTGCTTCTCACTAATGTATGTATCTTGTTCTTTCAAGTCATCAATAAGATTTAAATAATGGACCAACACAATGTCTGGGTTCTGCAACAAATTGAACATCAATAACTTAGAAAATTATAAATAATCTGCTTTGACAGTTTTAACGTGTAGCTGTTGCAAAAGAAGGTTTAATAAATGGTTCGTTGAAACTGATTGTATTGATGATGATGTTGGTGAAAACAATGATCAATGATGATGATAATGATAGTAATGATGATGATGATGATAATAATAACGATGACCATTATGATGGTAATAATGATGATTTTAATGATGATGATGATGATGATGATAAAAGTAATAATTAATATAATAATAAATATAATAACAATGAATGTAATAATGATAATAGTAATGATGATGATGATAATAACAATGACCATTATGATGGTAATAATGAAGATTTTAATCATGATGATGATGATAATAGTAATAATTAATATAATAATAAATATAATAACAATGAATGTAATAATGATGATAATAATGATGATGATAATAATGATGATAATGATGATGACCATAATAATGTTGGAGATAATGATAACAATGATGAAATAACAATGATAAAAAAAAGACTCTAATGATGATTATTATTTAACACTGACTTAAATAATGATGACCATAATAGTATACCAATAAAATAAAATAAATAAAAATAAGTAATATACCTGAAGAAGCCAGTAAATACGCCGATGGAAACTTGGAACAATTGCGGAATGAGTGTACACAACATTTAAGCACTGAAATAAACATAAACCCAATTAATTAACAACCAGTTTTTACACTCACTGGTATATGAATCAAACAAACAACTTTGAAATATATACTTTTTAATACACATGTACAGATTATGCAGTATTAATTAAAAATATATATATTTGGCACTCTCTAAATAGCAAAAAACATTACATTAATTTCAAATTAGAGGCCTTAATCTTTTAATCTCAATTTTTTTTTCCTTTTCATGTCAGAGAGAAATATTTTCAAAAAGCATTAATGAACATATTGAAATAGAATTAATAAAAAAACATAAATATAAACATAAACTAAATAGATAAAATATATATATATATATATAGTAATGATTTTGAAACACAAAGACGTAAAAATGAGACTTTGTAAATAAATAAATTTTTGACGTTTCGGAGCCATCACGCTCCATTATCAATTAATACTTATTACAAAAAAATTAATTAGTATTTATTAATAATATATATATATATATACAGTGTCTTGCAAAAATTCTGAAAAACCAGAATATAGGCCCTACTTATATAGTGCCCATGTTACAATTCTAAGAAGCTTTACAAACGTAAGAAATACTTAAAAAGGAACAGAAAACCCCACAAAATGGGAAGTCAGACATTAATAATAATAAAACAGAGGAAAACCATTCCCTAAATGACATATTTTTGGTTTACTTTTGATTAATATTCATACCATGCTAAATTAACATTTAATGATATTTTTGGTTTACTTTTGTTGAAATATACATGTAGTTGTACCATGCTAAATTAACATTCAACGATATTTTTGGTTTACTTTTGATTAATATTCACGCCATGCTAAATTAACATTCAATTATATTTTTGGTTTAGGTATGATTAATATTCACGCCGTGCTAAATTAATATTTAATGATATTTTTGGTTTGGGTATGATTGGTAATAAGATAAATAGATTTAAGTTAATTTTAAGATTGAGTTATTTTTTCCCCTAATGGAGATAGATTGGATCTTCTGAGGGTTTTTCAATCTCTTTCTTTTGACATATAGAAAATTTAAAGTAAATAGACAAAAAACAGATTGATTGCTTTGTCAATAAGAGGATGTTAATAAACAAATCATTGAAAGATGAAAAAACATTCATAGGAAAATAAAAAAATAGATGAATGAATAAATAAATGGATGGATGGAAAGATGAATGAATGAACAAATAAATAAATGAAGGAGTGGAAAGATAGATGAATGAATGAATGAATAAATAGATGAAAAAATGAATGAATGAATGGATAGATAAATAAATGAATGAATGGAATAACTGAATGAATGAATAACTGAATGGATGGAAGAATTAATTAATTAATTAATTACTCAATGAATGAATGAAAGAATGGATGAATGAATAACTGAATGGATGGATGAATTAATAAATTAATTACTCAATGAATGAATGAATAAATGAATGAATGGATGAATGAATAACTGAATGGATGAATGAATAAATGAATGAATGAATGGATGAATGAATAACTGAATGGATGAATGAATAAATGAATGAATGGATGAATGAATAAATGAATGGATGGATGAATGAATAACTCAATGAATGAAGGAATAAAATGTACAGTGTCAAATAGATGAATGGATTGATAAATGGAAGGATGAATGAATATATAAATAAATGGATAAGTGAATGGTTTGATGGATAAATAGATTGATCAATAAAAGAATCAATTTAGATGAATCAATGAATAAAAAAATTAAAAGTTATAAATAAATTGTAAAAGATGAAATGCAAACATTTCTAAAAATAAAAGCAATAGGAGAAGACTAAGAAATTCAACTAATAAATGAGGAGAGGCAATTGATATTTTTCTCACGTGTCTGTGTTTCACTTATAAACCAAACACACTTCAATTGATTTATTTAATATACAATGGAACAGGTTTTCACTAATCAACAGATATTATACACCCACAAGCAATAATACTAGGTACTTATATCTTTTGATTAATAGAAATACTATAAGAATATATGAGTAAGCCATTTATCAGTAAGTATGAGTAAAAACTATTATATATATTGGACTAGACTAGTACATAGGACTTATGTTTGCTAAGTTTTGAAGTTGAAATAGTGGTGAGCCATTAACTGAGGTATTAGAGCCTCCTCTAATGATGACTATGAATAAGAATGAATAAATAAAGAGATGAATGGATGAATGAATGAACAAATTAAGGAAATAATCAATATCTAGATGAATGGATGGATGAAAATGAATAGATGTTTATAAATGTATGTATGAATAGATTAATGAATGAATGAATGAATGGATGGATGAATGAATGAATGAATGAATGAATGAATGAATGAATGTAGAAATAAATAGATTAATGAATGAATGAATGAATGAATGAATGTAGAAATAAATAGATTAATGAATGAATGAATGAATGAATGTAGAAATAAATAGATTAATGAATGAATGAATGAATGAATGAATGAATGTAGAAATAAATAGATTAATGAATGAATGAATGAATGAATGAATGAATGAATGAATGAATGAATGTAGAAATAAATAGATTAATGAATGAATGAATGAATGAATGGATGAATGAATGAATGAATGAATGAATGGATGAATGAATGAATGAATGAATGAATGGATGAATGGATGAATGAATGAATGAATGAATGAATGAATGAATGAATGAATGAATGTAGAAATAAATAGATTAATCAATGAATGAATGAATGGATGAATGAATGAATGAATGAATGAATGAATAGATGAATTAATAAATTAATAAAATAAGATGAAACGATGAGACTGTAAATGTGTGACAAAAAATGTGACACAAACGGAAGAAAAAATTCTTAAAAATGGAATTATAATAAAAGCACCACTAATCATAACTCACATTGACTCCAGACACTTTCAGTTTGCAATGATCTTCCCTGATATATGAGGTTGAACTTTTGGTTGTTCTTTTTTTCCATGTGTATCCATCTTTACGATAATCCTGAATTAAAAAATAACATTATTAAATTAGAATACACAGGTGTCAATCACAGCAAGACATGATTGTATGTTATTTCATTTCCTTTGTTAGCTACATGTACTTTATTTTACAGATGGATTAAAGGATGGATGGGCAAATACATGGTTAAATGAATGAATAAATAAATGGATGGTTGAATGAAGGAATGGATGGATGAATGGGATGAATGGATGGATTAATGAATGAATTGATGGTTGAATGAATAAATGGATGAATGAACGAATGAATGAATGGATGAATAAATAAATAAATGAATGGATGGTTGAATGAAAGAATGAATAAATGAATGAATGAATGGTTAAAGGAATGGATTGATGAATGAATTGATTAATGAATGGATTGATGAATGAATTGATTAATGAATGAATGAATGGAATAAATGAATGATTATGGATGAATGAATGAATGAAGGAAGGAATTAAGGAATGGATGGTTGAATGAATAAATGAATTATTGAACAGATGGATGGATGGATGAATGAATTAACTAATTTATAAATGGATTCATGTATGAATGGATAAATAAATGAACAAATGAACTAACAAGTGAATGAATGAATGAGGTAATGGACAAAACATATTGAAAGTAAAATGAATTACCTTTATGTTCTGGCGATCAAATAGGAGCATTGAGCCATTTGGTGGTCTGTTATAAACAATACTTAATTAGAATCAAAATTATTATTCATCATCAACATCATCACCATCAACATTAATACTATCACCACCGTGTACATAGTACATATACACCTATTTCAAAAAACGTTGTCAGAAGGAGATCTGCAATCTGCAATCTGAGACCAAAATGAATTCTGGGGTACGGCAGTTTTTTCTCATTAAAAATTCGTTTGCGTGCACTTTCTGGCTTCGGATATGGAATATGGCGATGGTAAATATAAATCTGAAGGTGCTAAGAGCAAAAAAACAAAACACAGGGCCAATTCATTTTGGTCTCAGATTGCAGATTCAGATCTCCTTCTGACAACGTTTTTTGAAATAGGTGTATATCCAAATCAAAATGAAAACTAAAGGAAGACCACAATCAATACCAAAAAATATCCATTTCATAAAAAAATATGTTTTTGAATAAAATCTAAACGAAGACAAAAACAAGTAGCTTATTCCAAATTCCCATTTCATATGTTGAATTGTTAAAAGTAAAAAAAAAATCATATAAAAAATTTGCATTTCATAAAAAAATATGTTTTTTAATAAAATCTAAAAGGAAGACAAAAGAAGTAGCTTCTTTCAAATTCATATTTCATATGTTGAATTATTAACAGGAGTAAACATAACATGAGGAAAATCAAATATCAAAACACAGCTTCTACATCCTGGATAAAACAAAATTAGATCAGAATCAAGATTAAACAGATTTTTTATCAAAAGCTGGCACATTTCGACGTCATCCTATCAAAACAACAATGATATTAACTGTTTTCAATCAAAAAACTTCCTTTTTAATCTTTTCAATCCCAAAATAAACAACTTTGACACCAAAACCAACCTTGTGGGAACTTTTTGAGAGAACCATGAGTCATGCTTGTCAAAGCTTATAAGAATAGACAACACCTCCTGCAATATAAAAGAATAGGTTAGCCGTTTTAAGCCAATAAGATGGCAGCTTCTTGGGATGTTTAATGGGGCTGATGCTCTTGGGAGATTAGATGTTCTGAAAGTGAATTTAGGACTTTTTGGATTTTATTTATAGGTTAATTAGTTGTCAAAAAATTATAAATGGAAACTAGCGAGTAAACTTTAATAGGCCTGCTGCATCAGTGTTTGATATAAATGATAGGTAATAGAATGAAATTTGAAACACTCTAAAAAATGAACATTACAGTGCGACTACTGAAACCCCGGCCACCAAAACATAATTATCCAATCATGATTGAGAATATGAACAAGAGAATCTTTACAAATGTTTGATTTTTCTACTTAAAATGCTAATAATTTTCATTATTTGTGAATGGAATAGATAAAGATTGAATAAGAAACATCTTAGCCTGTCAGAACCTTGTACACGTTTTTTGTTTGATCTCAAAATATATATTATATTTTGAAATTTGTTTGGGTGGCCCCGGTTTCAGTAGTGGCACTGTAACTTAAATTTACTGAGATTTTATGCTTTAGCCCTTCTTCAGAGTAAAAAAAAAAAATTCATATGATGTTAATAATACTCTCTTGTTTTCCCAATAATGAAATTTATAATCAGACCCATTATTAGCCAATAAACCACAACGATCTTAAGAGGTTTAAGAGAATTTCCAAGTGCCATTTGAGAATCATAAATTAAATCAAAACAAACCTGTCAAAGATAAAAAAAAAGTTCTAATTCCTCCATAATATCAAATAAAAGTAAGATATATTATTAGCCAATAGGATAACACCTTCTTGGGATGTTTGAAGTCATATTTTAGGATTTAGGAACATTCTCATTATTCAATATTATTCAATATTCTAGGAATATTTATGTTTTCCACAGTGATAATCTTATGCTAAATGAAAATATTGTTTTTGTTATTTCACAGTATGTTTCACTTAAAGAAATAGAAAACAGATAGAATTTCCTGTTACTTTGCATCCAAATTAAATAATAGACAATTAAAATAAAGAAAATAAAGAAAATATCATTTGAGAAGCCAATTTTCACTATGCAACTATTGAAGTTATAATATGGTAATTTTTCAGCCAACATTTTTCATTCCTTCCTTCATTCATCATTTATTAATTTCACTTTACTTACATACAGATTGTTTTACATTATACAGAAAAAACTATTAAATTGCAGTTATTATATATACTTTTAAATTTATATTCCATACATTTTCTCCATACACACTATTTTAAAAGACACATGGCCATCATATGATATATTTTACTACAAAGAGAAAAGCTGGAAATACAATGAATCTTTCTACTGACAGTATTTTTAGCCTAAGTTTATGACAGAGTCAGCATTGTTACAATGTCTTAGACTAGTTTTAGAGAGAAATAAAAAGCTATGACAGAAATACAATGGAAATTTCTACAGAGAGTATTTTAGCCCAAGTCTTTTCAAGACAACGTTAGCGTCGCTGTTACAGTAAGTCTTAGACTAGTTTTAGACCGGTTTAATTAGAAATAAAATCCTCAAATTTGGACGTGTGCATGCATATATAATAAAAAAGATTTTGCCAATTAAAATTATATTGAATCTTGACACTGTCAATGAGTCATAAATTTTTAGTGTTGGTGATACTTACAAATTTTGAATTTTTTACTTAATAAAAATGAGAATTTTTTCGCATTGTTAATTATAGAATGCGAAAAAAGAAAATAATTTCTTAGAGATATTCAATTCATTATAGGATAAGATAGATTTATTTTATAATGAGAGAATGAAATTAGGATATCTTGCGTTACTTGGCAGTGTTATAAAATGTGAATTGTAATTGGGCAATTTTTTTTTGTGAAATTGCATTTTTCAAGTATTATTGCTTTTTAATATATCATTTAAAATGAATTGGTTTGAAATTAAAATTTAGGGAATAACTAAGATATCAATATTCAATATTTCGTTGACATCTTTTTAAGCAATGAGAAATTTGTAGGCGAAGAAATAGCATAAAAACAGTCAGATGAAATTTAAATTTTGGGATGAAATTTTCTTAATAAATACATTTAACATTATCTATGATTGACAAAATGAATAAGAAATTTATCAACATTTTGTTGACATATCTTAAGCAATGAGAAATTATTAGTACATAAAGCAATATCAGAAAGGGGAAAAACATTCAATGAAGTTTGAATGTTGGTATTGAGATTCTTGTATGTTTTGCAATATAATATTATGATTGACAAAATGAATATGAAAATGGTCAATATTTTTTGTTGGTATCGCCAGAAATGAGAAATGCCTATGAAATAAGATGAAATTTGAATTTTGGGAATGAGATTCTCATACATTCTGCAATATAATATAATGATTAACAACATGAATAAGAAACTAGTCAATATTTTGTTGGCATCTTCAGCGATGAGAAATTAGTACACAAAAAACATTTCAGATGAAATTTTGAATTTTGGGAATGAAATTCTCATACTTCTCATACGTAATATAAAATAATTTGTAATTGACAAAATGAATATGGAATTAATCAATATTTCATTGACTTTTTTGGTTAAGAAATAAGAAATGAGGTTTTTGTATATTAAATTGCAATAAGCATGAAAAAAAAATATTTTTTATAATCATAAACTAAAGAATAGAAACACATCAACAATCATTCAATTGGCATGTTTACAATAAATACTAATAAGAATAAGAATTTCATATGCAGAATAAAATAGAATGAAATTAGAATTTTTCGAGGAATGAAAAAAATATTTTCTGTAATATTATTACATTGGATATATATATATGAATAAAAAATTCATCCAGTACTATGAGATTATAGCTGACATGTACAAAGTTATGTACCTGCCAAAATATAATTCTCAGGTGTTAATTTGAATATTTGAAATTTCCACATAATAGAAAGTCATTCCGGGAAATAAAGAATACATTTCAAAGGAAATAACAAACTTATTTCACACAAAAAATTATTTTAATCAATCATTGAAAACTCTTAGGAAATTTGTATAGCAAAGAAAATCATTTTGGGTAACAGACGTAATACATTTCAAAATAAATTATAGTCTTCGTTCACAAAAATAAATAATTTTAATCAATCTTTGAAAAATTGTTTTAATTATATGATTTGATTCTGTAGAAAATCTTGTTGTGAATTTGTGCAGAAAAGAAAATCCTTTTGGAAAATTAAAGGGATACATTTAAAAAAAAATAACAAACTTATTTCACAAATAAAAATAGTTTTAATCCTTATATTTGAAATAGGATTTTTACATGATTTGATGCTATAGAAAATCTTTTGGGGAATTTGAGTGGCAAAGAAAATCAATTTAAAGAATGAAAGGGATACATTTCAAAAGAAATCAACACTTTCTTCATAAACAAAAAACAATATAATTTAATATCTATGAAATGAATTTTCATATGACTTGAAGTTGAAGAAAATATATTTTTTGGGGAATATTTGCATAGTATTTGAAATGAAAATCAACAAATATCCTTGACAGACAAACATGATTTTGAGCAATAAATGTGTCAACGTCATTTCCAAAACAAAATTATACTTCATAAGACTTGGAAAGCTTTCACAATTTAAAACACATTTTCAAAGTATAATATGCAAATGTGTGTCTAGGTGTTATAGAATGTGTGATAGAATACAAAAACAGAAGAAAGAGGAAGTTTTTTTCTCAGATAAAAAGGAAGAGCTTTGTTAATTATTAAGCATTTATACCAAAGGATTTTTTATGCTACTTTTTATCATATAACTGGGTGGAAGGCACTTAATAATTTACGATCAAAAACAAAAAAAACAAAAATTATATGCGCAAAATAACATTAATTGTAAGTTTTAAAACTTGTCCTGATTGAAATAGACTAAGGGAAATATAAGAAAAAGCGAAATTGATAACAATTTCATTATAAATGCTCTAGAATAAGAGAAATCGGAAGTATACGCTTGATAAAGTTTTCAATATTTTTGTTGATATTAATTATACAGGTGAAAAAAGTTCCCACAGAATTGAATTAATTGAAGTCATCATTTCTGTAAAATCTTACAATTTCACCCAAGACTTGAAGCCATATTTTCTTGCATTTAAATAGCAATAAAGAGTTTAAATGACATGTAAGGAATTAAAAACCAGTTATTTAAAGTCGATTTCCTTGAAATGAAAGCTTTTGTGCACAAAATAGATCTGTGACAAGACAAAAATGTGCTCAAAGTGGTTTTGACAATTGTCTTGGAAAATTATCCTGAAGCTTTATTATATGAAAGTTACAGTGTTAAAACATTTGTTATACGTGTGTAATGTGTTTTGTGGCTTTCTTATCACTATCTTCGCTGTCAAGAAGGACGAAACAAGAGCAAACAGTCACTAAATACAGTCAGTTGTACATACTATAGCACACTTCAACACACACACAACAAACTCTGCTCGCAAACGTACCTCACTAGCGTTCCACTTAAGCTTCAACGAGGAGAAATTCTCAGCCTTTTTGATACTGGATAATTTGTCAGGTAGCACAATGTGTGTGTCTGTGGTGTTGGTAGCAACAGAGGCTAGAAGTTCACCGGTAACAACGGCTGTCATACCAAAATAGCCAAGGACACTTCACGACCAACCAAACTCCGATATTTGTCATGAAGAATGAGTTCAAATAAGCAACATTCCTAGAACACATCGCCTGCCCTGTAATCATTCTATTAGGAAGTTCATCGATCCAAGTTGAGCTGGCTTAGCGCTACAAGAAACCGCGCTACTCTTAAATTATCATGTAAACTCTATGTTCACCTGGCCTGGCGCCATTTTGGAAGCAAACACTCTGACGTCACGCCCGCAGTCAAGCATCCCTGCGGCAAGGCCCATGAATGAATGGAAGAAATCATCAAATTGGACATTCAAGAACTTGAGACCGCACGGATCTAAAATAATTTTTTTAGAAAAATATTTTTCTCTTGAAATAATATATATTTTCGTTTAAAAATGGCTATTTTGTTTACTCGGGCAAAGTATTATTAACGTCCTAAACGTCAGTAGGTGACGACAATACCACTCTATATGGGGTATATATATGATTAAGTTATTATTTTTAATCGAAAATTATGAAATATTAATGTCCTTAATGTCAGTAATTATATATATTTTCGTTTAAAAATGACTATTTTGTTTACTCTAGCAAAGCATCAATAACGTCCTAAACGTCAGTAAACGACAACAGCACTCTATCTGGGGTATATATGATTAAGTTACTGTTTTTAATCCAAAATTATGAAATATTGATGTCCTTAATGTCAGAAAGTATATATTTTCGTTTAAAAATGACTACATTTTGCAGAGCACTAATAACGTCCTAAATGTCAGTAAATGACGACAATAGCACTCTATATGGGGTATATATGATTAAGTTACTGTTTTTAATCCCAAATTATGAAATATTAACTTTCTTAATGTCAGAAAATATATATTTTCGTTTAAAAATGACTATTTTGCAAAGCACTAATAACGTCCTAAACGTCAGTGAGTGACGACAATAGCACTCTATATGGGGAATACCCCAGGGTATATATTATTTTTAATCCAAAATAATGAACGATTAACGTCCTAAACGTCAGTAAAAAAACACAAAGTGAACAAGCTACCATTTTTTCTTCTATAATTGTCTTATTCACGCAGAGAATACCATATTTTTCTAATTGACTGATTCACGCAAATAGGGTATTTCTTCCGATTTCACATCAGTGCCAGCCCACGCATGTTTTCACCGATTGGATCAAAGTAATTGATGTATATATCATCTGATTGTAAACATATTCACTACAAAAAGGAAGAAAACTTGGTAACCTTGATTGAAATAGGACAAGATCTCCGCCAAACACTGGCCAAACTCACACTAGCTACTTACGTATGTAAGTATGAAAATATTCATTTTGTAAATTGCACAAAATAAAAAATAGGGAAATTATTGTTTTCTATGCTTCTTATTTTTCTTTTCTTTTCTCCTAATCTTTTCTTTTCTCTTTTTTCTTTTCTCCTCTTTTCTCTTTTTCCATTTTTCTCTTTTGCCTCTTCCTCTTTTCTCCCTTTTCTCTTAGATAAATTATTGTTTTTTTATGCTTCTTTATTTTCTTTTCTTTTCTCATCTTTTTTCCCCTCTTTTCTATTTTTTCTTTTTTCTACTTTTCCTCTCCTTTTCTTCTCCCTTTCTCTTATTTCCTGTTTTTTCTTCTTTTCTCTTTCTTTTCACTTTTCTTCTCAATTCTCTTTTCATCTTTTCAGTTTTCTTTTCAATCAGTGTTTATTTAGTTATTAATCGTTTTAACTAGGGACTGAAAGTGTAAAAGAAACATAATTGACTTAATAGTCTTTTAAGGATTTTCAAAAATTGACGAAACTAAACTAATTCAGATCATTTGACTTTAGCCTTGTACTCAGGAAGTTTAACTTCTGTCCGTCTTATCCGTTCAATCTTTACCAGCTTCATAAATCATATATATTCTACGTATCTACATCGCGCATACAGCTTTTAATCTGAATCTTTGGGTTTTCTAAAAGGTTGTTATTATCAGTACGTCATCATTAGACTATGATATACGGACAAAGCCGACTAAGATGTAAGGCAAACATCGTGGGCGTCAATCACTCACAGCGGAGTGTCCACTAAAAACACTAAAAGAAATGTCACGTGACACCACATAAGTTTGAAATGCTTGATATTTATAGCATTAACTTATTTCATGTTCACTGTTACACTCGTTATACTTGGGAGAGATATGCAGCCTCCCCCACGGTTATGATTTCTTTTGTTAATTTAATTCTCATGCATGAATTATTAATGACATTTATAACATTATCGATTTAATAAATGCATCATTGTATATTCGTGTTTTCGTGAAATCAGGATGAATCTGTGTGGAAGACATATGCAACCTCCCCCACGGTTATTATTAAGTTATTTGATAATTAAATTCTCATGAACTATTAATAACATTTATAAGATATGCATCATTGTTTTTGCATCATTGCTATGTTATAACCTAGCCTTTCGCTAAATTGGTTTTCCTGTGTAAATATTGGAATAAATTAATAAAATGAATAGAAAGTATTCATGTTTTCGTGACTCTTTGAAACTCTCCCAGACTTGAATTTTAAATTCCCAGACCTATCGATTCTTTGTCACTTAGCAACATATAAGTCTCTCAGTTTTGTTGTGTTTATCTTACCTAAACATGGAACATTTTAGTTAAAATGATGATCAAATTATTATGTCTAGAACTTCTTCTGCTTATGGAGTGTTTTGATAATTAAAAACGATATTATTTCAATAATACAGCCAGTATAACAGTAAGAGCAGTGTTTTTATTACTTTCTCGTAGCTCTAGGGGTAAGAGAAAAAAAACTACGCACGCAAAGTACATTGTTGTGGCTCTTTGCAATTTAAAGAAACATTTCTTTTCTATATAACTTGCATATGAAATTCTGATATAGAAATTTTAATTTTGTATTTTACCTTTTTGCATGGCATTTTTTTTGTTCGTTTTGGTTCACTTTCAGTTCAGTCAGTCTTTTATAAGAACTTTCTCTTTTCTCTGAATTCCCTTTCCTTACTTTTTGTATTCCTCTACTTTTCAGTCTTTTCTTCCTTCCTCCATGCATTCTTTACTGGTTACTTTCTCCCGTCCCTCCCTTGTTCGATCCTTCGTTCGTTTCTTCCTTCCTTCCCTCGTTTCTTCCTTCCTTCCTTCCTTCCTTCCTTCCTTCCTTCCTTCCTTCCTTCCTTCCTTCCTTCCTTCCTTCCTTCCTTCCTTCCTTCCTTCCTTTCTAATTCCTTCCTTCGTTCGTTTCTTATTTCGTGTCTTCCCTCCCTCCCTCCTTCCTTCCTGATTCCTTCGTTTCTTTCTTCATTACTATATTCAATCACAAATGCAACACATCACAAATAATTAAGACTTTGTAATACTTTATTTCTCTGTTTTCTATCTCGAACAACATCACATCAGTTGCAATATTAATAATCTGACAAAATCAGTCTCCTAAATGACTGGAAAATGAAATCTCGCCCTATACACAAACAAAAACAAACGTTTTTAGTCAGCTCTGGATGCTTCTGGATCTTTTTTACGGTGATCGTCATATCGTTTTATAAATTATTTCTTGGAAAAGGGCGCGGAGTTTCGCATGTAAAGCGACTGTGTTGCTCTGGTATTCTGCCTACAGAGACAACTACGCGGTCGTTTAAAAAGGTGGTCGGTTAACAGAGGTGCGAAGCTACAACATAGGTGGACGTACAGTGACGTATTTTGTTATAGTTTTGCCAACCAACAATTGTTATTAGAACAAAGAAAATTAACAAATCTATTGTTAAAACGGTTGGCAAATTAGCATCACAATACCAGCACTTGTAAACACTACGCTCACCTATTGTTTTAACATAGAACGTATTGTTCTACTATATAGATTTAAAAAAAATTAACTTAATTTACATATTTCACGAAACAGTTTAGACTGAACCCAGTTCTCTCTATGCGGGGAATGTAAGCGTAGACCTATTTGAAGTCTAGTTTATCAGTGGTCGAATAAAAGAAAGTTGTAGGTTGTTTCTGTACGTTCCACGTTATGAAGACCGACAACAGCGCGTCACTTGTATTGTATTTCATCTTGGTAGGGACATCTAGACGGCTAGCTGAATTCAATTTTGTGGGCTATGAAGAACAGAGAAAATTAATCAGGGTTTTTTGATAAGATTGATCATCATCATCATCATCATCAATCAATAGCTAACTAACATCACCATCATCATCATCATCATCAGCCAATAACTATCAACAACATTATCACCATCATCATCACCAAAGTTATCACTACTAATATCATTATAATCAATCAATAATTAACTAACTATCACCACCATCATCATCAGCCAATAACTAACTATCAACACCGTTATCACCATCAACTTCACCAAAGTTATCACCAGGGTCTTCATCAACAACATCAATCACTATTATCATCATCATCATCATCAACAACGTCGTCATCATCATCATCATCAACAACAACAACAACCAAACATTTTTATTATAATAATATTGCCATCATCATCATCATCATCATCATCATCATCATCATCATCATCATCATCATCTTCATCATCATCATCATCATCATCATCATCATCATCATCATCATCATCATCATCTTCATCATCAGCATCAGCATCAGCATCATCATCATCATCTAACATCATCATCATCATCTGACATCATCATCATCGTCATCATCATCATCAGCATCAGCATCATCATCATCATCATCAGCATCATCATCATCATCTGACATCATCATCATCGTCATAACCAGGGTCAATAATGCTAGGGTCCAAAGTACTCACATTGTTTCGGTAGTTTAACAGGGTCAAGATCTGCAACAGTAACCTCATGTATAACGTCTCTAAATTCATATCGTATTCTCAACTGCTTGTCTTCGCCAGGACAGGGATCATAAAATCCACTCATATTATACTACAAAACAATAAAAACAAATATGAACTCTTACAGTAGTTGCTGCAGTTATGGGTAAATACTCAAAAAAAGGTTTGGCGTAACCCCAAAGTTGGCATAGGCCCCTCGTCCTTCTAAACCAGTTAGACGAGCCAACAATAAAATATTTGGATCAGTTGAACATTTTCATTATTTTTATT
Organism: Metridium senile; assembly: GCA_949775045.1. Classification (NCBI taxonomy): domain Eukaryota; kingdom Metazoa; phylum Cnidaria; class Anthozoa; order Actiniaria; family Metridiidae; genus Metridium; species Metridium senile. Next base: position 1,723,013 of record OX459103.1, on the reverse strand, counting down.
TAAGTTCCTATTCCTTTCCTTTCCATTCCATTCTCACTTTCTTTCTTTTCTTCTTGTTTCCTTTCCTTTCCCTTCCTTTTTTCCTTTCCTTTTTTCCTTTCCATTGCTATCCATTCCATTCTTTTCCCTTTCTTTCTTTTTTTCCTTTCCTTTTCTTTTTTCATTTACTTTCCCTTCCTTTTTTTCTATTCCTTTCCTTTCCATTGCTATCTTTTCCATTCTTTTCTCTTTCTTCCTTTCCTTTCTATTCTTTCCTTTCCTTCCTTTCCTTTCCTATCCTTTCCTCTTCTTTCCTTTCCTTTCCTTTCCTCTTCTTTCCTTCCTTTCCATTTCTTTACTCTTCTCTCCTTCGTTTCCTTCCTTTCCTTTCCTTTCCTTTCCTTTCCTTTCCTTTCCTTTCTTTCCTTCCTTTCCTTTCCTTTCTTTCCTTTCAATTCCTTTCATGTTTTTTCTATTCTCCGAAGTAATTTCACATGTATTAGCTTAAGTCTTTACGAACATACAAGTTGACATATTCACGTCTATTTATGACATTCTTATTACCTTATGTACATCAGACAGGAATAGCCGCGAGTCTTTGACCTGGCACTGTACTGGATACGTTACATCAATTACACTTGGCGCGATGTGATGGTCTGGTGTATCCATGGTAACAAGGTTACCATACCATGCCGATATGATTAGTAGTCCTGTAGAAATAACGAAGAATAGATGAATGAATAAATATGAATGGATGAATGAATGGATAAATATGAATGAATAAATAAGAATGGATAAATCTAAATGAATAAATGAATGAATGGATGAATGAATGAATAAATTTAACTGAATAGATGAATAGATGAATGAATGAAATATCAACACCTCGGCTACACAATGAATAAATGAAGGAACAGATGAACGAATGAATGACTGAATGGATATATGAATGAATGAATAATTAGATGAATGAATGAATAAATAGATAAATGAATGAATGAATGGATGCATGGATGAATGAATACTATTAGATAGATGAATGAATGGATGGATAGATGAATAAATAGATAGATGAATGAATGGATGGATGGATGAATAAATAGATAGATGAATGAATGAATGGATGGATGAATGAATAGATAGATGAATGAATAGATAGATGAATGAATGGATGGATGGATGAATAAATAGATAGATGAATGGATGGATGGATGAATAAATAGATGAATGAATGGATGGATGGATGGATGAATGAATAGATAGATGAATGAATGAATGGATGGATGGATGAATAAATAGATAGATGAATGGATGGATGAATGAATAGATGGATGAATGAATGGATGGATGGATGAATAAATAGATGAATGAATGAATGGATGGATGAATAAATAGATAGATGAATGAATAGATAGATGAATGAATGGATGGATGGATGAATAAATAGATAGATGAATGGATGGATGAATGAATAAATAGATGAATGAATGGATGGATGGATGGATGAATGAATAGATAGATGAATGAATGAATGAATAGATGGATGGATGGATGAATAAATAGATAGATGAATGGATGGATGAATGAATAGATGAATGAATGAATGATTCTCCCTACCAAGACAGAAGCACCTTGTGGAGAACTGTAACTCCACAAAGGGAAACAGATGTTGTTGGTGATGAAGGAATGAATGAATGATACAATGATTACTGAATGAAAGAATGACTGCATAGATGAATGAATGAATGATATAATAATTAACAAATGAATGACAGCATGTATGAATGTAAGACATGGCTGAATAGCAAGGTCGGTGGATAATTAAAAGACTTCTCACCATGTCTGGATTTTTCATATTCTACAATTCGTTCATATGTGGTCTTCATTAGGTCAACCTGCAAGATATGGTTATATTGTTAGCATTGTAGTTTATACAATACTCCAATAAAACCTGTGGTATTTCTATAATTTTTGTTGATGTCTCATTTCATGCCTTACCATGTGCTGAACTATATGAAAACCCTTTAATAATATATCATGATAACAATATGAAAACTATGGTTTGAAATACCCTATGAAAAGCCTATTATGAAAACCATATGAAAAGCCTATGAAAAGCCTATAACAACCTATGGAAAGTCTATGAAAAGACTGAAAAGTATATGAAAAACCTATGAAAAGCCTATGAAAACCTATGAAAACCTATGAAAACCTATGAAAAGCCTATGAAAACCTATGAATAGTCTATGAAAAGACTGAAAAGTATATGAAAAACCTATGAAAAGCCTATGAAAACCTATGAAAAGCCTATGAAAACCTATGAAAAGCCTATGAAAACCTATGAAAACCTATGAAAAGCCTATGAAAACCTATGAATAGTCTATGAAAAGACTGAAAAGTATATGAAAAACCTATGAAAAGCCTATGAAAACCTATGAAAAGCCTATGAAAACCTATGAAAAGCCATGAAAAGACTATAAAAAGCCTATGAAAACCTATGAAAAGCCTATGAAAACCTATGAAAAGCCTATGAAAACCCATGAATAGACTATAAAAAGCCTATGAAAAGTCTATGAAAAGCATATGAAAAGCCTATGAAAAGCCTATGAAAACTTATGAAAAGCCTATGAAAACCTAAGAAAAGACTATGAAAAGCCTATGAAAAGACTATGAAAAGACTATGAAAAGCCTATGAAAAGTCTATAAAAAGCATATGAAAAGTCTATGAAAGGCCTATGAAAAGTCTATGAAAAGCCTATGAAAAGCCTATGAAAAGCATATGAAAAGCCTATGAAAGGCCTATGAAAAGCCTATGAAACATTCTCGTACCCAGGCTAACTCGGTCGTTCATCTCTCCCGTCATTACCTCTGGTAACAACGGATTTGAGACCCTCTCAGGCCGATGCTGATTGGCCAGTAAAATCGCGCATGCGCGAGTTTCGACGTACATTGACCCTAGGGTTCTCGTTCGTGATTGGTGGAATTTCTACGATGCTCGGAGCTTTTTGAAATGTGTTTTCTGCGCATAAAGTAAAGAACACAAAGCTGACTCATTTTGTAACGGGCTCAGGAAGAATTCAAAATGGCGGGTAAACGGAGTAGATATGAAAGCATCCAAAAAACGTTAGGAAATTGTGTTCTAACTCCACCTTGAACTGCTAAAACTTATTTTATGCATATTTAGGACTATGAGGAATGTATGAAGGTATGTTTTGGTTTTCGTGAAGCGCATTTTGAGACGATTACAGGCATTGTTTGTTATCGATAAATTCAGTACCAGAATTGAATTGCTGCATTAAAGCTTTCTTCTCGAATTCTGTACTTCTTTCCTGCTGTTGAGGCAAGTAAAACTTTACTGACGTTGAAATTTTAATGAAGTGTATCTGATCTGTTGTTTGAAGCAAGGAATCTCAACATATGATAGAAACTAAGGTTTATAACTTATTGTAAATCATTCCCACATTTATATCATGAATATATGATGGTAAAACATTCATATAGCCTTATCAGTAATAAAAATGATTTCAATGCATTCTGTAGTGGATATTATGAACTTTCACACTGTAATTTTGACTCTATTATAAAGCTATTATATTTGTTTTGGCTTTTCAAAATAATCTAATTATTATTAAATGTGAGGTGTTTATAATTTCACAGGCTATAATGTACATGATGAACAAGGGGTCAATTAGTATTTTTGTATTGGTGTGTTAGATTTTGAAATGAATAATTTAGCCAATTTACTGATATTAAATTACAATTCCAAATGCTATTATTGCAACCAGTGAACTGTCACTTCATATTTATAGTAGATACAGTACTTATTTATATATTTTGTCATTGATATATTGATTTGTATTATTCTTGATATAAAACATAACTATGCAGAAACACTATTTGTAGATATGCCAACATGTTGTGATAATAATAACAATGGCAATCAGATAACTACACTTACAATAGTTGAAGTGGTCCTATTTCAGTTGTATATCAAGTAAATTTTATTCTGGTTAGATATCAAAAATCACTTCTGAAATTCATTTGTCATCTCACTTTTCTCATATTGACCTGTTTTAGATGATTTAAGTCTATTTTAGGGACATAAAAACTGTTCAAAATATCATTTCTGCATCATAAAAATCATATTTTATTGAAATATTTATGATAATTATTGCAATGCAGACCAATTGTCAATAACTTAAATTTTGTTTTCTATTTTGTTTTATTTATTTATTTGTCACAATAGAGTACAAACATTAAAAGCGTGAAAAATAAATAGTACTAAATAGTGATATTTTATGCTAATTCTATTGTTTTCTATTGTTTAATTAGCACTATTTAGTACTAATTAGTAGTACTTGTTTCATGGGTATAATGTTTGTACACTATATAAATGTAGTTGAAATAAAATGAAACGAGAAGTTAATGATAAAATTTCTAAAACTAATTTTGTGACAGGTAGAAGCTCTGTAGCTTTCTAGACTTTCGTCCCTATTGATAAACTTCCCCTATAAATTAAAAAAATATATATATTAAGAAGTCTAAGTTTATGGCCTATAAAATAGGGTTGATTGTGATAGTAGTATAAAAGAGATTTGCAATCTTCTTTATATTCCTTTCATATATAATACTATGTGTTTGTGTGAATACTCGACTGTAACCTGTTGTCAGCTAGTAGTACCTAGTTATGTCCTTTTAATTAAAATTGGATTAAAATTGTTATTTTTGCAAAACAATGATATAATCTAAATATTTATTGTTATTTCAAGCAATTGAACAATCTCATTATCTGCCATCTAATCAGTTTTGCCTATCCAAGTACCAGCATAGTTATGTATGTATGTATGCTATTTAATTATTATCATTTAGGGACTAGATAAAAATAACATCTGTAATTCTAGTTATCCTATTAAAATAAAGTGCTTTATTGTTATTATGATTATAATTAAATGTCAAGTTTGTAATTCTCAGACTTAGACCTTGATCAGTAGGTAAAAAGAAGAGGGAAAACACCTGTGGTATTCTTATTGTTTTTTTGAAATGCGCATTCCTTATTGGTTTGGTACTACTAAAATTATACAAACTATTACTTCACATTCTATTGTGGCTGCATGAAGCCAGTGCAATTAAGAACTCAAACATTCAGTTCAGATTAAAACCCAACATTGTAACTGTACTGTAAAAACAAGATGTCATGGAACATGATGTAATATTTTACCCTTATTGATATCATCACTAGAGTGCAATAATTTATTCAATACAGCAAATATATCAACAGAACTGCTAATTAGAAAGATGCTGTGGGTTTGTGATAATAGTTTAGTTAAATACACATGAAATGAGGAATGGAAATGAGACGTCGAATAGACTTTTACTGCGTTCCTTTCATCCTATTATTTTATTTGAATACTGCAGAGCTCCATTTCATGTATATTCTGATGTGATATGCTTACCTAAAAAGATATTTTGACTGTGAAATATAAAGTCAAGTGCATATAGTATGTCTGTGAGATATTTGAATATTTTATGGAGCT